>JAGFMF010011380.1:12972081-13013161 GCA_019455555.1 Galemys pyrenaicus
CTCTCTGTGGTGAATCCTCTCACCCCCCTACACCTCTGGCCTGTACCCCAGTGCTTGTATGCATAAATAAATAAATCTTTAAAAAAAAAAAAAGAATATAGTGTTTAGGTTAGAAACATCTTTCAGTTGAATTAGTTCATGCAGCACAGCCTAAGCGGAGGGCAAATTCAATAGAGAAAGCACAGCATCAAGATATTCCTTTGTGTGAACCCAGTGGGAAAAGAGCAACAGCAGACCACTAGGGCTGGTGCAAACACCCCAACCCTTCCCTGATTGGGATTGCTGAGTCTGAGGCTATGCTGTGAGCCTTTTGGTGGTTCCTCCAACACTTCAAAATTAGCAACTCATTGCTTCAAAATTAGCCATGACTCAGGTCTGTGGGTTCCCCAGTTAACACTGAGAGGAATGGCAGGTTCAGGCACTGGATGTATCCCCTAGAATCCGAGCCACAATCTGCTTCTTAGGTAAAGACAGACAAGAAACTACCATCTCTAAGAATCACATTTACACTTGCTAAAGTCTGTGAAGTTTTTACCTGATAGTGGTTCTGTGGTGTGGCACAGGCCACCCCTATGTGAATATCCATTATATTTAACCTTCCCTTAAATTTCCCTCTGCCTTCAATACAACTGAAGATTAACTAGTTATTTTGTTACCAAATGCTGAGAACACCAACTGTGCTTTGAGATACTCAGAAACAAAGACCATTTATTAAAATATGATTTTTCCTTTCCTTCTACTGAAGAGAGCATGAATCATAGCAATTAATGTTTCAAAGATGTGATTATGTTTTTTTTTTTCAAAGTATGATGAAATGCTGACTCCCTATGCACCTATAGAAAAACTTCTGTGGGTTCTATAGGTTCCTAGAGGGGACAACTGTAAGCATTTGATTTACTCTAGCAAATAAAATGAGCAATAAAGGATTCAATTTGTGTCTGTGGCTCTTTCTTGGATTTCTGCTTCATCTTGTTAACCTATGGATTAATTAAAACAACAGCACATTTGATCTTTATGTATGTGTCAATTATTAACCAAGTACTTACATGTATTTTTAGTTTTAATAATAATACATACTTTCCATATATTTGCTTTTCTATTTTCATTAATAACATGGATAAAACAGTAAAGAAATGTGGAAATTAGGATTGTTGATATATTTTAAAAATCATTAGTTTTACAGCTCACTTTCATATATTTGACCATTACATATAATTAATTAAAGAATCAGGTATTGGGCCTCCCTGGTGGTGCAGTGGGTTGAGCAATGCACTATGAAGCAAACTGCAGCCACTGCAGCACGAGTTCAATCCCTGCTGCTGGCCAGGGAGGGGACCCACATGGTGCAGCAGACCTCTCCTGCTGTGCCCTCTGCTCCCCTCAGCAGTGTACTTCCGTTGATCTGCCTGTTCTGCTCCCTGCTCTCTGTGGTGAATCCTCTCACACCCCCCCATCTCTGGCCTGTGCCCCAGTGCTTGTATGCATAAATAAATAAATCTTTAAAAAAAAAAAGAACCAGGTATTTTTCTTGGCATTATTTATGTATGTTACCAAAACTATTTTCAAAATATGGGCTATTACTCCTTATTAGAATGTTTATTTAGTATTCTTAAATATATATGATTTTGTTGTATTTTTATTCTACTTTGTGTAAGTTTTTTAGAGGTCAAGTCCTTTAGCGTAATGGTTGTTGATTTAAAAATTAAGTTCACATCAGTTATTAATGATTTGTTTTCATAGTCATGCAATTTATACAATTTTATTTTATTTTTTAAAGATTTATTTATTTATGCATACAAGAGCTAGGGTACAGGCCAGCGTCCAGGGAGGTGAGAGGATTCACCAGACAGAATGGGGAACAGAACAGGCAGACTGACTGAAACACACTGCCGAGGGCAGCAGCGGGCGAGGCAGGAGAGGTCTGCTCCGCCATGTGGGTCCCCTCCCTGGCTCCTGGCAGGGATCGAACTCATGCTTCAGTGGCTGTGGTTTGCTTCATAGTGTGTTGCTTAACCCACTGTGCCACCAAGGAGGCCCCAACTTATACAATTTTAAATTTATATAAACACTCAATTTTAACATTGAGTGTGTAATCACCACTTTAAGGACAAAATGGCAACCTTTAAATTTTAGAGACATTGGTCAATAATTAAAAGGTATCATTCAGTGTAGGGTCTTCCTAATGGCACAAGGAGTTAAGACTCAGCACTTTTAAGCTATGGGCGGCCACTGCAGCACAAGGTCAATCTCTGCCAGGGAGCCAGCCCACGTGGCACAGTAGACCTCTCTTGTCTCACCTGCTGCTACCCTCGTATGTATATTTCAGTCAGTCTGCCTGTTTTCCTCCCCATTCTGCTTCTTCTGAATCCTCTCACCCTCTCCTACCCACACACACCTCTGGCCTACACCCCAGCTTTTGTATGCATAAACAAATAAAATATTTATTTTTTAAAAAGGATCATTCAAAGTAGTGTTTCCTCCTAGCTTTGTGATTAAGGTGTACTTTATATCAGCTAGATACAGTAAGATGCGATATTTCTTAACCTCTATTTGTCATACTATGCCACATATTAGTCTGTGATGAGTAACACCTAATTCAGCAAACGTGAATAAGCTTTAGGCACTATCTGACTTCAAACTATACTATAAAGCAACAGTTATTAAAACAATAGATCAATGGCATAGCAATAGACACATGGATCAATGGACCAGAATTGAAAGCCCAGAAATGAACCCCCATATGTATTATACTTAATTTCATGATAAAGGAGTCATGACTATATAATGCAGTGAGTCTCTTTAACAAATGGTTCTAGGAAAATTGGACAGCCACATGTATAAGAGTGAATTTGGATCACTAACTACAGGCACAGAAATGGATTCCAAATAGGTTAAAAACTTAGATATAATATCTATACGATATAGAAGAAATATCAGTGATTCATGACATCAGTGATAAATAGTCTTTTGAAATATAACGCCTAAAGCAAGAAGAATAAAAACAAACAATTAGGATTAACTCTAATTAAAAAGTTTTTATACAGTAAAACATAAGTAGATTAAAAAAGACACCTGATGGAATGGGCGTAAACATTTACACATTTTAAAACTGACAAAGGGTTAATAGTTATGAACTTTGTTTGGGGTGAGCTGCACAGTTGCTCACAGGCACAGCACTACTCACTCCCCCCCAGTCCCAGATACTATGCTGACTAGATACTGGCCCTGAGGAGCTATGGGTTAAACTCCTAGCATTGCCCTAAACCCCTTGAGGCCCCCAATTGTCATGCCCAGAAACTGGTAAATTCCTGGAAAAAAGAAAAAAAAAAAAAAAGAAAGAAAGAAAGAATGGAAGAAAACCTTCCCAACTTGAAGAAGAAAATGAACACAGAACTATCAGAAGCTCAAAGAACACCAAGTTACCCAAGCTAAAGGAGAGCTACTGGAAGATATATAGTAGTAAAACTTGCAAGTGTCCAGAACAAAGAAAAAATAATGAAGCTGACAAGAGGAAGAAACAAATAACCTATAAAGGAACCACAATTAGGCTAACATCAGATTTCTCTAATGAAATACTATGGTCAGGAAGAGAATGGATTGACATATTCAGAATACTTCAAGATCTTGCAAATCTTTCATTCAGATATGAGGAAAAAATAAAGGGATTCCTAAACAAACAAATCTAGGGAGTTTGCAACTGCTAAACCATCATCGAAGAAATATTAAACAAAGAGAGGAGTGAAGATAAAGAACTGAAAAGCAATTAAATAAAACTAAGGACAAAATGGAAGTAGCAACCTTTCATTTATCAATAATCATTCTAAAAGTCTAAGGGCTGAATACACCAATTTAAGACAGAGTATGGAGACGGGCTAGGAAACAAAATACAACCTTCTGCTGCATCCAAGAAACACATTTGTTTCCAAGGATAAACATAGACTGAGAGTAAAGAAATGGAAAAATTCTACAAAAAACTGGCACCCAAAGGAAGGCAGGAACAGCAATGCTTATAAGCAATAAAATAGATTTTCAGCTTATAAAAGTAACAAGATGCAGGGATTGGCACTATATAATGACTATGGGAACAATACAAAGAGAATACATACCACTAATCAAAATATATATTCAACAAACAATGGAGCACCAAAATACATCAGACAACTACTTTTAAATCTGGCAACAGACATTGGAGACTTCAACATCTCACTCTCATTGACTGATCAATGAGACATAAAATAAATACACACTTGCCCTAAACAAAGAAATAGCATGGGTTTAATAGACATTTAAAGCTTTGGGCCCCCTCCCCCCAAAAACACTTTTTTCAAGTGCACAGAGGTTTTTCTCCAGTATTGACCATACACTGGGTCACAGGATAAGTATCAACAAATTCCTGAATATTGAATTTGCCCCTTCCAATAATAGTGTGAGCTCAATGAGCCTTTATACAGTTTCCTCCATTGTATATTAGGAAAGTTCTAGCATTGCAGCTCTGTGATCATAAGGCATCAGTGAGTTCAGGCAACCATAACCACTTCAGGCACTCCTAAACACTTAAATTAACACATTAACTCCCAAATCCCAGGTGAGCCTGTCTGTATCAAAAAATTTAGGGAGATCAAAACTTAACATTTTATTCTCTTTGTTTTAACTCCCAAGACTCTATTTTCACATTTGCTCCACAGAGTTCCAGTATTACAATTTGGAAAATCTTGCAGTTCTTCCTAAGACAAAGCTTCATGTACGTTAAATGTGGGTCCTTCTGGGACATGACTCTAAGAACCTGAAGCTAAGGAGGAATGATGGGAACAGTCCCTGAAGATAAGCAACATCTTTGTGAAGTAATTTCCCCTGTATCAGTCACTAAGGATGTTTATGTAGGAGAAACATCTTCCTTTAAGAAACACCTTAACCAGCAAGGGACTTTCAGGGGATCAGGGATTTCAAAGTGCTCATATTGTATCTGCTTAGAGTTCTTCCTTTTACATCTCAGGATCCCTCTCTTGCCCCATCAGTTTTCCAGACCTTCGCATTAGAAACTAGTGGGATTAAAGAGCACACATGTGCATACTGCAACTCCACAATGAGGGAGCCTGTTGCAACCATCCCAGGCCAGGTAGGTTTGATGATGTGCACGCAAATAAAAAGAGAAATTGAACCCTTCTCGGTATCTCTAATAAGCCTTGATGTTCAAGCAGAGAACTGGACACAGGCAGATCAACAGGCAAGGAGGCAGCAACTGAGGCCTCCCCGCAGAGTGAAGATGCTATGAACTGAGCTGGAAGCCACTTTGTTCCTCCCATATTGGCTTAAGTGTCTGTATTTACATATGCTTATTCCCCATGGTCTCTGGGCCCAGGTGTCTGCAGTCAAGTTTCTTGTGCCCATGCCCATGCCTCTCAGTCCCCTGGTGTCCACAACCTAGGAGAAATGCAAAACCGCAGGTGGTACCCTTAGAGGTTAGCTGCCATAGGCAAAAAAGAGCCTGATTTAACTCCATTTTCCTTACAGTGCCCTTAATAGATATCACAATGTCTGATTCTTATGCTTCTAACACACTCCATACCAAAGTTATAAGCCAGTAATTCAAGCATTCAGTGTCTTCTTCCTAACCAAAAATCTACAGCCAACAGAATCCATTCTTTGCTCCATTGTACTTAACCTTTATTGCTAAGACAACCCACAGCCACAGATCAGAATGCCTTGATTTCTAATAGCAGTTCTTCCCTGGCAGTGCTTCTCTTAAATAATTAATGCTTCTACATGACATTAGTAAGCAAGGTCTGCCCCCACCCACCCCGATCCTTGAACATATGTATGAAAAACTCAATCTCAGAACTCTATTCTGAAAAATATCTGAAAACCCCAGTTATTTTGTATTGGTGTAGGGTAAATGAATTAGGCTTTGTACGCCACTACACTAGACTATATGGCTGTCAACTGTGTCCTTGATCGAGTTGATACAGAAGCACTTGGGATTGTGGGCATGGGTCACACATGCCTGGTTAAGGACACCTTATGTATGGTTGTGCATGTATCAAAACCTAGAGGCTATGATAAAAGTGATGGAGACAACAGCAGTGGAGAACAAGTTGTGTGACTACAGAAGAGGCAAGACCATGAGAGAACACAAAAAAGAACACTAGCTAGGGCCCAATAAAGATTGCTGGGGTGCAGGGGGGCTGGAAAGTTTGGTTACCTGACTGCCTCCCAGTCCCCTGCCTGGCCTGTGCCTACCTCCTTGCATGCCAGCCTCCCTGACTGGTGTATATGCTTCCCTGAGAGAACATTAAAGCCTAAAAAATACACTTAGGGCTTGAGGTCTCTTTATCCATCTGCCCAAATTGATAGTTAACCTGCCCTGTGCCTGCTGGCACAACAATGGGTCTCCCTCTTCACTTTATTCTTATTGGTTGCTCTACACTCAGCTGCTACAGTAGTCATAGCGCCTGAATTCTGGGTACTGAGGATTTGTTATGATAGTTTAAAACTGTAGCTATTTGTACATTAGAAGTTAATGGTTAGTGTTATAGTTATACTTATTGCACTGATTTCTCTTCTTCTAGGTTTAAAATTTGCAAGAAAATAATCTGATGATTAAAGTACAGATAAAAATAGGGATAAAAACATCCCTTGATACTATTGCTTCTTTTTTAAAAGATCATTTATTTATAATTTTTTTCTTTTACATTTAAAATATGTTTTGTAGTTAGTTATCTTTTTTTAAAAGATTTTATTTATTTATGCACACAAGAGCCAGGGTACAGGCCAGAGGCGTAGGGGGTGAGAGGATTCACCAGAGACAGAGTGGAGAGCAGAATAGGCAGGCAGATGGACTGAAATACACTGCTGAAGTAGGAGAGGTCAGCTGCGGCATGTCTGTCCCCTCCATGACCAGGGATCGAACTTGCACTGCAAGTGGTTGCAGAGGCCCCACAGTGCGGTGCTCAAGCTCTTGCATCACCAGGGAGGCCCTGAGACTATTGATTCATAATAGATCGTTGACTTATTCCTGGGTTTCTCCTTCATTTCTGGCACCTGGATATTACACTTTACTTCTTCTAGGCCAGGTATGCTGTTATTCATGTTTCGATAACATAACAAACTCCTATTTGTTTTGAAATGAAACATATATTAGCTAAATCTTAAACCAGATACTGGGTGTTAAATTTTATCAATTTATCAGCTATATAAATGTTTAATAGTTTACTCATTTTCTATATTTATGTAAAAAATAGCATTGACAGACTAACACTGAATAAGCCTTACATTCTTGATTAAATTTTCTTGTTCATGATTTATGATACTTTCAAACTGGGGAGGGAACACAAAGGAATATGGTAGAGGACTACTGGTGCCTTGGTGTGGACATGGTGATGTGCATCTAAGGAGGTGTGATCCTATGTCTGAATCACATACATTGCTGTAAACCATTTATCTAAAATAAAATAAGATTAAAAAACCACCTGAAGTGAAAACACACCTACTATGTGCTCAGAATTATTTATTACAAGTTTCATAGAAATTGACTATAAAACCTAGTCTTCTTCCACTGTGTGTAGCAGATCTTAACTACTACTTCAGTCTCTTGTTTATTCTTCTATTACATGTTACTGATTTTCCCAAGTCAATTATAATTTATATTTTCCTAGCAAAGTGAACTATTTTCGCACAATATGAAAACATATTTGTGGGAGAGTGATGTCATCAAATGTCCCAGCAGATAGCTCCACAGAAATATGGAAAAATCAGGAGAACTCATCACAACAACTTTATCTGAATGTTAGAAAATGGTAAAAATTTTACAGTATGTAAGTTGAAAATAGTAGGAAAACTTGTGCTGTTTTTAATTGCATTTCAATTGTTGTTAAATGTTTTATGGTATTTTTAATTTCCGTTCCCTCTTACCTCACAACAATCTTGAAGAAGCAACCAACTTTCCGGCATGGGACCCTAATATCCAGCCCTGGAGGTACTATAGCAGTTCAAATTCAACAACAAAAAAAGTTGTTTTTTTTTTTTTTTTAAACCATGTCTGGGGGTTACTAGAGTTCCCTGAGAGTAGAAAAGCATAGCGCATTCCTCCTAACATGGTATGGTCAACTTAACAACCCACTAGTATATTCTCTTTGTCATATAGAACTGACACAGAAGAGCCTATCACTTCTCATCTCTCACCTCACTTTATTTCCTTTTATACTCTATTTACTTGGTTTCAACTAGGTTGTTATTATTTCTCCAACAACTCAAACAAGCAACTGACTCAAGATTTTTCACTGTCCCTATCTAATTAATTAAAATTGCAATCCTGTTCAGTCCTCTTGATTTGCTTTCCCTAAATTATTATCACTGTTCTTATTTTTGTTCATTTCTTATCTAACTTACTCTTCTCACACCTGTGTTGGGGTCAAGGGTTGAAGAGAAACAAAATCAACCCTTAATATAGCTAGTGAAAAATATTCAGTGAGGGGCCTTCCTGGCGGCGCAGCAAGTTGAGCACCGCACTGTGAAACAACCACAGCAGAGCAGTGCAATTTCGATCTCCTGCCAGGGAGGGGACCCACAAGGAGCAGCAGGCATCCCCTGCCTCGCCCGCTCCTCCGCTCAGTAGTGTATTTCAGTACATCTGCCTGTTCTGCTCCCCACTCTGTCTCTTGTGGATCCTCTCACCTTCTGTGACTCTGACCTGTACCCCAGCTCTTGTATACATAAATAAATAAATCTTTTAAAAAAAATATTCAGGGAAGGGAAACTTTGAAACTAGTGGTTAAATATGGGTTCAGAATTATCAGTGGAGTGATAAAAGTCATCAGATCTTAAAGTAGCTATGTTTCTCTGTAATAGAGTGAATCAAATATTGTTCTTTAGAATTTATAGTCCTGGCAGGTAATTTCAGCTTTCATTCAAAGGGGAAAAAAAAAAAAAAAAAAGCAACAGACTGAACTGCTTATTGTCANGAATCAAATATTTTTCTTTAGAATTTATAGTCCTGGCAGGTAATTTCAGCTTTCATTCAAAGGGGAAAAAAAAAAAAAAAAAAGCAACAGACTGAACTGCTTATTGTCACGTGTGTTTTGGCAAGTTCCCAAGACAGTCAGCTGTAGTCACTTATTCTCCATGGTCTTCTCTTTGTCATCAGTTCCAGAGGCAGACAAACTGAGCAGAGGCCAACAGGAAAATTCACATCTTAAGACATAAATAGGGAAATAGTGAGCTAGTGAATTCCCAAGCACTTGTGAATTCCCACTAAAGAATGGCTCAAAGGTAAGATGAAAAATGATTCTCAACTGATTTGACTCAAATGATGAAAAACCAATTTGTGAAAAGAAACTGGTGAATATAAGATTTTCCTTTAAAATAATTATTATGTGTCCAAAAGTGATTATTATCAATAGTTGGGTTTTAATTCTTGTAGATCTGTTATATCATGTTATTTTCTCCTAATCATTTATGCACATAAAAAGTATTTGAGACTTGACACACATACTTTTCAAGATATCTATGTTTATCCACTTTTCTAAATATCTTATTCTTTTTTATATTAGAGAAAATAAGATTAATAACATAATTTCTAATACCTATCTTACTTTGTATGTTTACAACACAATTGTTAGAACAAAATAACCAACAGCACTGAATCAGTACAAAACATCTGAAGGTCATATATATGGGATTAGTTGGTACAAAATATTGATTCGGTGATAGAGGATTATTGGGGACAAATGACATTTTAATAATATGACATTCATTAAAACAACTTAAATATGGGCTAATCAGGCATTCTAAATGTCTAGCAATAGGACTGTAGTTAGAGAAGAATGGATTGATGTCACATTGCTGTTCAGGACTCTGGGATGGCTTCCCCTTAGGAGAAAAAAAAAAAAATTATATATAGTTGTCTTGAAGACATTGAATAATTTGTCCTATGTAACTCTCTACTCAAAAATCTGAAATTGCACCTCTTTCTCCATCCTCTGGATTGATGGTTCTTTTAATACCCTGGAATGCCCAGAGCATGTATAGCCTTTTGCACAGGATACATCCTCCATTTGAAACATTTTCCCTCACTATTTGCCTGAATTTCCCCAATTCTAGCTTTTTCATTTATGTTTATGTATAATTATCTTATGACAATTAGGATTTCCCCCAAGATCATACATTGGGTAAAGGCAGATTTTAATTTTTTTTCACATCGTATTTAAAGTACATCATAATACTCTACTTATTGAATATGAAGAAACAAACATCTAACTCTCCAAATATTTTTTAACTATGTGAAACAGAATGCACATGTATAGAAATTATATATGGAGTTAGTAGGTGAACCCTAAGGCCTTAATAATGTTTATCATTAGGAGAGTGAGATAAATTATATTTTTGTTTATCTATTATTGATTTTTATTTGCATATTTTTTAGAAATTAACATATATTGTTTTGAAATAAAAATATTTCTTAAACTTTAATATAAATTCTATTGGACATTCAAACTATTGCTGTTGTTTGCCACTAAAAATAATGCATGACAATAATCAATTACTAAAGATTTGAAAATAATAAGTGAAAAATAGACAAATTCTTGAATTAAACAAAAGAAAGTAAAGATGGGAAAAATATGGCAAATCAGACCACTAAGTGTCTAGTGCATAATCAAGTTATTTTAAAAATGGCCATGGGTATGGTCGGATATGATGCATTCATTTAGCTGCATGTACTTTCATTATATGTACTTTCTATGTCTCAATTTTCTTATATGAAAATCTGCATTTTAATAGGACTAAACTTTTTTTTTTTTAAAGATTTATTTATTTATGCATAGAAGCACTGGGGTACAGGCCAGAGGTGTGGGGGGTGAGAGGATTCACCACAGAGAGTGGGAGCAGAACAGGCATATCAATGGAAGTACACTGCTGAGGGGAGCAGAGGGCACAGCAGGAGAGGTCTGCTGCATCATGTGGGTCCCCCCCCTGGCCAGCAGCAGGGCTCGAACTCGTGCTGCAGTGGCTGCGGTTTGCTTCATAGTGTGTTGCTTAACCCACTGCACCACCGGGGAGGCCCAGGACTAAACTTTTATAATGTTATTATGAGGGGTAATATATGTAAATGTTCTTAGACTTGCTTAGCATAAAAGTAATAATTTTAAAAGTGCCCCTCAAAGTAATGACTTTTTAAAAGTGTGTCTGAAAAATTAATGTCTACCCAGATCTAGAGAATGTGACCACATTTGGTATTATACAGTGTTTGTCCTTTTGTATTTAGCTGATTTCATTTAGCATAACATCACCAAGGTTTATCTTAGGTGTGACAAATGTCACATCATAAATAATTTCACATACATAAAGAAGAATTTCTTCTTCTTTTTTTTTAAAGATTTATTTATTTATGCATACAAGCACTGGGGTACAGGCCAGAGGTGTGAGGTTGGTGAGAGAATCCACCACACAGAGCAGGATGCAGAACAGGCAGATTGACAGAAACACACTGCTGAGGGGAGCAGCGGGCGAGTCAGGAGAGGTCTGCTATGCCATGTGGGTCCCCTCCCTGGCCGGCAGCAGGGATCGAACTCATGCTTCAGTGGCTGTGGTTTGCTTCATAGTGTGTTGCTTAACCCACTGCACCACCAGGGCGGGTCCAAGAATTTCTTACGCTTTAAGATTGAATGATATTCTAATATACATATACAACACTGCTTATCTTTTCATCCATTCATGGACATTTGAATTCCTTGCAAGTTTTGACTTATACAGTGTTGCTACAAACAAAAATTTGTGTAAGAGTTTTGTGTGGACATCTTTTCATTTACTGTGGATATATACTGAGGAGAGAAATTGTTGAGTCACTTTGTAATCCCATGTTTCAACTGTTAGAATGTGCTTGTATATTTTACATTCCTACGAGCTAGGTGTTAAAGTTTTAATATTCCCATGTCTTCATCAACCCTTGTCTTGCCTGTCCTTTTACAGTAGCCATCTGAGTGGGAATGAAGTGGTATCTTATTATATTTTACTTTATTACATTTCTTTGATGACTATGTTGAACATCTTTTTATGTGCTTACGGCCATTTGTATATCTTTTTTGGATAAATGTCTTTTTAAATCCTTGACCATATTTAAATTGAGGTTTTAAAAAAATGCATCCTTTCAGTTATGAAAATTATTTATACTTTAATTATATCATATCTTAATGTTATTAATCTTATTTTCTCTAATATCAATTCTGTTCATTTGTTTGTATATTTTGAAAATTAATCTTTTCCCTGTAATATTCTCCTTCTTATATGTGTCATGTTGTGTCTTATATTTTGTGTCAGAGGGTTGAATTTTATTTTTTTTTATTTTTAGTATGAAAACTGTGTAGCCAAAAATACTTTACAGTATATAAACAAAACTCATCAAAATTGTTTACACTTAGTTTATTGTATTATTTAAAGGATCCTAATGTTCTCCCTCAATCTTGTTCACATTTTATTATAAGCACAATTAATATTTTCTGGAGTTGAGGTGTAAATTTGGCTATTATCCTAATTTTAGTTGTATATGAATTATTTCCTCTTTTTTCTAGTCAGTGGCTTTGCAATGAATTTTCTCCCTTTTTTCCTCTGAACACCGAAATATTTTTTGAGTTGGACAGTAGCCATAATAGTATGCTATTATCTAGAGAGCATTATGGATTTGGTTAAAAAGAAAATAAAGTTGATATTTTCTACCTCATTTATTAGCTGGGTTGTTCTCTAAAATCAAACAAATATCCCAGAGTTCCTTGTACCTTCAATGACATGTAACAGTGAACCTAGGATAACCAGAGAATGTACTTTTGACTTATTTCAGGTCATGATCTCTTAATAGCTGTCTTGAAAATCTACCATTGATTGTAAAACCTCAAAATAAATTACAGTCATCCAAGGCAATTACATAGTGGTTCTTTTCTGGAAAATACTTGTCTCATCACTCCTCTTGAAAATAGGAAATAAAGGGTTAACTAAAGACTTACAGTCAGTTCAAGGTGTGGGAGTAAATGTGCTTTGAGTCTTAGGCCAAGTCTCCAACCACTAAACCACACTGCCATTCCCTTTAATTACACCTTTAGGTAGGAGGTGTAAAAATATGTTCTTGAGGTAATGAGATAAAATTAGAAGTTGGGTTATTGGGTTGGCCTTCACATCCATCTTAGCCACTAAGACAAAAATCCACAAAGAGTAAATGAAGCCCAATGGTATCTTAGCAAAATAAAATTAATGGAGACTATGAAAATTAATTCCACAATACTAAAACATTTACAAATTTGCTTGAGACCCATTTAAAGTCTGAAATTTTCTGGTAATTACTGAAAAATAACACAATTAAGAAAATACTTTTTTTTTCCATACAATGGAAATATTCTTTCAAAATTCTAAGGAATTGTGTCTTTAGAAAGTTATCTATGTTATTTTGTGCTGCTATATTGATTTTTAAAACTCATATACTAGGGCCTCCCTGGTGGCACAGTGGGTTAAGCAACACACTATGAAGCAAACCACAGCCACTGCAGCATGAGTTCGATCCCTGCTGCCGGCCAGGGGGGGACCTCGATCCCTGCTGCCGGCCAGGGGGGGACCCACATGGTGCAGCAGACCTCTCTTGCTGTGCCCGCTGCTCCCCTCAGCAGCGTACTTACGTTGATCTGCCTGTTCTGCTCCCCGCTCTGTCTGTGGTGAATTCTCTCACCCCCCACACTTCTGGCCCGTACCCCAGAGCTTGTATGCATAAATAAATAAATCTTTAAAAAAAAATAAAAAAAAATAAAACTCATATACTAAATTGTGAAAGCTATTTTAATTGTAGGCAATAATCTTTGTAATTACTATTAAGACTACAAGCAATAAAACCTAGAAAGTTTTTTCTATATGGGAAATATGGACATTCTGTAAGACAATTGTCATTAAAAATTTAGGAACACTCTTAATACCCTTCTGCTTGTCTAAAATGTACCATTTTCATAACATAATAAATATTACTAACACCAGATATATTATTTCTATTCATATTGTGTGGTTATTAATATAGCTGACAAAGTAGGTCAAGTTATAGTCAGGCCTTGCCTTAAATACTTGTAAATATGGTTATGAATTCTGGCATTTCAACTTTGTGAAGACTATTAGAATTGGACTCTTAGTGATGAATAAAGAATATAACTGCTCATTATAATGAGGCACGAAAGGATTCATATTTTATAAAGAAAAGGTGATTTAATAAAACTTGTGAAAATAAAACAGTATCTTTAAAAATACATAAAACTTTGAAAGTTCTAAATATAAGACTCATATTTGTGAAGGAAAAAATTCTCAAACAAAAAAAAAAAGAGGAAGAAAAATACAGAACACTTTCTTTGCATCCTGAACACCACTTCTTTATACCACTAAATGGTGGTCTAGTCACCTTCAAATAAGAAATAAGAAATGACATATAGTGTGTGGAAAACCACTTTGACCATAAAGCACATAAGCAGTACTTCATCCTATGTGATTCTCTTTCTTGGTGACTCTTGTAGTTTTTCAAATATCTGTTTCCTTCTGTACCTCCTTTTTGTTTTGGCATGAATAGCTTGTTATCAAATTTGTATGTGCAATTCACATACAGTTTTACAAATTTAAAAGTCTGGTACTAAATGATATGATATGGTACCAAGTCAATATAATTAATAGGGGGCTTATGTTGTCAATAACAAAGCATAATGTCACTTTTCAAAAGCACAGATAAAGTATTTTAGTGTAGGTAGATTGGTGATTATTTTGACTTATTAAAAACCACAGATTATAGAATTTTTATGGTTTTGTTATTTAAAATTAAAGTAAATTCTAGTAAAGATGAAATAAGTGCACATAGGTTTAGCAGTCCAATTGTTCCTATTCCCTTCAACACACACATACTCACAATTTAAACAAATACATAATTGTACAAAAAAGGAAAGTCTAAGTTTGATAAATGCTTGGATATAGTTTCAAAAATATATAAATGGAAAAGAAGGGAAAACTTGCCATTTTCTGAGTTGAGGAGACATAAATGAGTGTTCAAAGAGATAAAGCACCTGTTATTTTCTGGGTCAGGATACCATAAAATAAGGAGTAGGAAAGAGCCACAGAACAATAGCTTTGAGGTTTGGCTGAATCCTCATTGGTGTGTTCATGGAATGAAAACAAAACACAACAAAACAAAACAAGAGCAGAGATAGAACAATTTGAAAAGAGAAGATAGGAAAATTCCATTTTTATATAAAGTTTGGTGTAACTTGTGTATCCACTGGAGTGCTAAGGCATTGTAATTCACAGGACAGTGAGTAGATGCACCTTGGCAATACAGCTGAATTAGCTATAGATTCAATTTTCCTTTGGCCCTGACCAAGCAAAAACTAAAACCATGTCTTAGAACAATCAAAAAGATGTCAAGTAATATTATTATATGCCAGAAGAAAATTCAACACTGAAAGATAACTGAATCAAGCAGGGAATGATATAACATTCACACCTTCTAATAAAAATCTACAAAGCATGCAAAAAAATGGGAAACTGTGGCTGAGAAAATTTAATATTAGATGTAGTCCCAGAAATGACAAAAAAGAACTATCAAATGAGAATATTTAAGAAACTTTAATGACTATGAGTCTCTGAGTTAAAATAAAAATAGGGAGGACAACTAAGAGCTTACTCAAATAAATAATAGAGAATAATTTCCAAATCTGAGGGAATGAACTGAATAAAATCTAAACTAAATGAATACTTAGTTATCAAGACTCACCAAAGACACATAGTAGTGCAACTACCAAGAGTTCAAGACCAAAAAAAAAAAAAAAGAATTGGAGGCATCTAGGTAAAAAAAAAAGTTGGTAGCCTCTAAGTTGTTCCCATCAAGTTTTAATCAGACTTCTCAGAAGAAACCCTCAATAAGGAGAGACTGGAATGGCATTGTCAAAATGCTAACAGAGAAAAGCTGCCAGCAAGACTATTATTTGCTGCAAGATTCTTTTGTGACATTAATGAAAAAAATCTTCATTGCTCCATACAGAAGTTGTTTATTGATTGTCAGGAGAAGGGGCTGAAAGATTGTAGGGATTATCTCCTCAGAGAATGACAAGGTTTCACTTCTTTTCCATTTATGTAGTTTTGAAATTATCTGTTAACATTTTCATCTATGGATATCCTTATTTCCTGTATTCACCACAGACCATAGTTCCAAGTAGTAATAAGAATAGAGGAAATTATGAAGGTAGGTGATTTTTCATTTATAAACTGAAATGAGGTCAATAAAAGGAAGGATGGATAATTTAAAAACACTATAGTGATTATATTTTTAATGATATTGGTGTCCTTCATGTGCATAATTCCACTCATACTCAAGGAGGTGTACAAAGTGTACACATGGGGAGAGTAGGGGCAGGAATTCTGTGATCTGGATGTCTCTTTCTTCAGTTTGGAAATATACTTGATTTCGTTTTTGAAATATTTCTATTAAATTCTCTCTTACTCTAATTTTACAACTCAACATGTTAAACTTATTCACCATCTCTATGAAGACCCTAGAGGTGATATTCTTTGTTTATATTATGATTGGCATCTGTGTTTTTTTTTAAGTTAATTTTTAAACATATTTAGAAAGATGTCATTATTTCATTGAATGCTTTTTTTCTGCCTCTGTTTTTATCCCTTTTTTAAAAAAAATATTTTATTTATTTATGCATACAAGAGCTGGGGTAAAGGCCAGAGTCTCGGGGCCATGAGAGGATTCATCTTAGACAGAGTAGGGAGCAGAACAGGCAAACTGACTGAAATACACTGCTGAGTAGAGGAGTGATTGAGGCAGGAGAGGTTTGCTGCTGCACCATGTGTGTCCCCTCCCTGCTTGGTGATTGAATTTGTGCTCTGTGCAGTGCTCAACCCCTTGTACCACCAGGGAGGCCCTTGTTTATATCTCTTTTTTTTAAATCACAAATAATGTGTATCATGCAACTAATATTAATCTTAACACTGTTCTATTTCTAAATTTCAAAGCTCTTCATATTGAGCAATTTCTATCTTCAAGAAAGTCTGTTTCTCTTTCCCCACCCAAACTGCCATTGTTCTCAGCAAATATTTGTTTTCAGATTTTTATTATTTCAACTCTAAAATTTTTATATTTTTGTGGGTTTCACAGCTCGGTAGGGATTTACTTTTGACTGCTTGTATGGTTCTCAACTGCTATCTTTCCACTCAATTATTTATCTGTATGTTTTTGAACACATGTACATGTGTACATATATATGTATATGTATATAATAGTTTCTTTTACTTTTTTTAATCTAAACTCACTTGCAATATCTATTGATTGAATTTTCCCCTTAAGTATAGGTAACAGACATTCTGCAGGGAAGAGGACGGGATTGGGATTAAGGAAGGGATGAGAAGAGCACAAGGGACTATGGTGACAGTGCACAGTGAATTGGTAGTGGGTATTCTATGGGGACAACATTGTAAAAAAAAATTTAAAAAAGTATAGGTAACATATGTTTTCTGTTTGTTTTGTATGTGTTATAATTTTGAGTTGAAAACAACATTAGATTATACATTGTAGTAACACTTTATTCTGTTTTATTCTTATTATTGTTTTATTATTATTATTGTTTTATTATAGGTTTGCATTTAAAGATTGAAAACTTTTGTCTATCCCTCCTTAATTCTAGGGGGCATCTGTTGCTATCTCTGATATGCTTATATGACTTCCAACTTCTGATTTTGGGATTAAAAAAAGTTATGTTCATATTTGGGGATTTAGTCTTGGTAATATTTTTGTTCATTTCCAGCTGAGATGCCAGCCTTTAATCTCGTCCTTTGCTTATCAAATGTAAGTATTTAGATGTCTACTTTATGCACTACAAACAGTAGTAGAATGCATTGTTAAAAGGTTGCAAACTCCTAGCACTGTCTTTTGAAGAGATTACTTTAAGTTACCTGCTTGATTTTCCACTGAATCCTCTGGTATCATTTTTGTGCATCACTAATTTTTTGGCAGTTATGTATTTAGGCACACTTATACTCACATATGCTCATATTTTGGGTTTTACTCCATCTTCAACTTTCTTGCTGTTAGAATTACTCCTATCAAACTCTAGTTACTTTTCCTTTCCTGAATCTTTTCTCCCACCATGGTTCTTTACTATTTCTTATGCAGTGACAGTGAGGTTGCTGTTGCACCCTCAGAATAGAAAATCACAAATGCATAATCCTTAACACTTCCAGTTGCATTTTCTAAGAATAAGCTCTCTTTACTGACTGCTTAGGAAAGCTGTTGAGTACACTTAAATAATTGGGATTTTACACTATTATCAAATACTTACATATGTTATTATCATCTGTGCTAACACTTTGCTACACTGCTAATACTAGAGTTCCTCTGTTTTACCTAGAAGATTGTTAGTGGTCAATTTTCCTTCTCATAATACACTACTTAAGAATTGATAAATTTTAAGAATTAATGAAGAAATGTTACTCAGACTTCTCTGACTTGATAGGCCCAGATATGCCATTTTTTCCTTCTTGTCTTCTACACATCTGCCAATGTATCTTTTCAGCTCCTCCTGAAGCATCTATTTTATTTTATACTTTCACCATAACTTAATAAATTTGCAAATGTTTCAAGGGAAAAAGTATTATATCAGAGTTACCTCAATAAATCTTTCTCCTTTCTCAAATATTTCCCTCTGATGTGTGTATACTTTTTCACAGTAGGAGGATTATTCTGTTGAATGTGGAATGTCTGTCATATTGTGAATAACTTTATTAGATCCAACATTTTTCATTTGCATACTTGTATTTTCTAAATTATTAAAAGAAAATTTGTGTCTTTTCTCCAGTCCTTAGACCTTTTTAGATGTGTAGTTGTATGAGACTAACAAATGTATATAACCATGTAAGTACTACCATACTCAACATACAGAAAACTTCCATCATCACAGAAAGTTCCTTCATGATTGTTAGAAATCAAACCAACTTCATCCAGTCTTGTCCTAGAGAGCTAATGTTATGATGTCAATACAGAATTTTCACAAGTTTATAAAATAATTCATATATCATTCATTCATATATGTTTTAATGTTAATCTATGTTGTGTTACATGTCATTAGTTCCTTCATCTACTCTTTGCAATATTTTATTATTTCCAGTGAAAGGACTCATATATATTTTGTGAATTCATTCTCAAATGATTCTTTCTAAGTTAATTAAATGTAATTTTTTAATGGTACTAGTATATTGACTCAATTGGTTTTAGATATTGTCCTCCCTCCTAATACCTTCTTGCAGGATCTACAATATTAATGTTCTTTGTATATTCTACTTATTATATCATGGTTTTTGTGAATAAAGGCAGTGTTATTTCTTTTCTGTCCCAAGCCTTTTGTTGTTCTTTCTTGCCTCATTATGCTGAATAAGAAGATATCTAATAAAATGTTAGTAGATGTGATGAAAGACTACATTTTGACTTATTCCATATGTTGGGAGGGTGTTCAATGTTTGACCATTAAGTATAATTTAGCTCTAGCTTTTTTGGTAGATACCTTTTATAAGCTTGAGATAGATCTTTTCTCCATTCTTAGTTTGGTGAGACTTTTTCTGTAATCATATGTTGAAGTTTATTAAATCGTTGTGCTTTTTTCTCTCCTAAACAGAATATTGGTAGATAATAAATAAATAATGCTAATATAGATAGCTTTGTGAATTCACTATAGATAATGAATTAATTTTGAAATGTTAAAAATCTATGTAATCACAATATATATAACTTGGTTATGTACCATCTTTACTGAACATTTATATCATTTGACCAGAGCTATTTGTAAGTACATGAATAAAAGTATGGGTTTATATTTAAAATACATCTTAAATATATGCATTTCTTTCAACTGGTAATAGTGAAGTAAATTGTTAGTTACAATCAGAATTGTAATCAAACCAAATATTTCATGTATAGACAGAAGTAGTAGTAGTGATGTTTTATATGTTGCATTGTTTATTTTAGACATTTGCTTAATAGAGAATGTCTGATCTATTTGTTGGCATTGAATGGTTTTGACAGCAAAATTCTTTAACATTAAGGAGAGAATTAAAGATACAGAATCAAAAGGATGTCACTGAGAACTTATGACAGCAGTAGATAATAAAACTATTGTGAATTTCACTCTAATTTTAGTATAGTTATAATTAAGATACTAATTTCTTATAATTTATCTAAATTTTATAAATACTTCACTATTTTGTTTACTTTTCACAAAGTTTGTCACCTCTTAACACTGATCAAAATAATTAGATACAGTTATATGTGTTCTCAAGGTAGATTTTTTTTCTTTTTCTGGACTGAAGTGAGAAAACAGTGTGAGCACTGATAAGTGGTCAAGCATTATGCTAAACTGTTAGAATAAGTTGGTAGACCTGTCATTCATAATTTGTTCAAACATCTGGCTACCACTGTTAAATAGACTAGGGAAGAACATGTGGTTCTCATTTAAAACATTGCAAATATCATCATGTGGAGACTGTGAAGTTTTAAGAAAGGCCAATACTGTTTTGATTATAATCTCAGACAGGAAAAAAAAAAAAAACAAAAAAAAACCCTGCACACTAAACTACGAATTCCAGTGTCTTATTTATAGAAATTTTGCTTCTTTATTGTATTGCTATTTTGATGTAGATTTTAAAGAACATACAATTAATATAAAAAGATAACTTGCCATTTCTGTTTTTCAAAAGAATTTACAACTAAAATTAAAATGAAAGAAAATATTTATGGAAACATTTGTAAATTTATGAGGCTACTCAATACCATCTTTTATTTGGAATTTCAAATTTATACTTTTATATAGTAATCCTATTGATTAGGAATAAACATGTATGCCTTTTCCAATTATACTGTAATTAAATAGCAGCCTACTATCTCTCTAAAACAGATGAAAGGGTTCTAGTAAAAGCTGTTAGATTGATTGATCCAGCAGCTTAAAATCTGTGTTGTATTTGACCATTTGCCAAAAGTCTGAGGCTACATGAGCCAGCTGGCATGAGGTTGGAGGGTGGGAATTTCTCAGCTGATTAGGACTATGGCTATGACGTTTTTACAAACTTAACTTTCAAAATAAGAAACAATGGAAAAGCCCTACTTTGGCTGTCCTGCAATTTTGTCTTTCAGTGTCAGAAATTCTCTGCTTAAAATAACTCTTCTGATTCATATTACTTGAACCCTACAGCAAGTCATTTACTTATATTTAAAAATAAAGTCTTTGTAAGAGAAAAAATATTAAAGTTATACTTCCAGCAATTAATAAGCTTCAGGTTATAATTTTGTCATTCCACCTATCTAAAGAATAAGGGAAAATTAATTTGAAAGAAGAGGACAAAACTTGTCAGAACTGATTTTTTTGGTAATTTTCCTATCTCTTGAATTATTTTACATTTCCTCTGTTAGAGGACAAGAAATCTAATTCTTAACTATCAAGAAGCTCTTGAGTTGCTTTTCTACCGCTGTTCATGTGTGCATGTATTTCTGTGTGTGTGTGTGTGTGTGCTCCAGGCAACAATATGTGACTTGCACAAAAACAAGTCCATGTCACACTCTTCCTTTTATTTTTTTCCCACCTGGTGCTTGCTACAGCAACATGTTTGCCTGGCCATTTGAGTTATCTGAGAAGCTGTCAAAAAATTGGGAAGCTTTGGGAAGATTTCAAAAATCTGGCTGAGCTTGCCTTCTCAAGAATAATACTTTATGACACTTTTATCCTCTATCCCAAACCTCAGATGCTTGATTTTTTCCACTACTGAAATGGGGGTAGCAAGAAGCTTAGGGGGAGCTTGAAACTTTGAAAATATAAAAATCACAGAATGTTTCAACTTTCACTGAATTGCAGACATTTATATGTTCAAGTTATAAGGTGATAAATGGGGCTTTGTTTCACTGTAAACAGAATCAATAAGAAAAATCTGAATGACACATGGTTTTTAGTACTTCACTTACTTGAATATTTAGGTTTATATGTTTGTATTAATTTTATTTAGTTGCCTGGTTTAAAAACCAAAAAGGATAATATATATAAAAAAATAAGTTCTCCCTTGGCCCATGAGTACCGCACACTCCTTATCCCCTAGCTAAGCATTGTTTTATATCCTCACTAGCACTGCCAGAATTAGCAAATAAAAACAGATTCCCTAGTGAGGTTTAAATATCAGATAAATATTGAATACATTTTAGCATAGGCATCTTCCAAGTATTGCAAGAAATAAAACATAAAAAGGTTTCTCTCATATTCAAATTTCACTAATTACCCTGTATTTTATCTGGTAACCCTATTACTTCTTGAATACAAGTGGAAAGTACATGCTTATATCTTGACTTGCCCTCTGTCTCCTTTTACATAAATGCCCCGTTCTGTTCCACAATTTTATTTTAACTGAACATCACTTTTGAAGATCATCGTCCATTATAATCAGAAAATATTTATCTTTGTTGACCGAAATTTATTTAAGCAGACCCCGCTTGGTAAAGGTATCAATGCTTTCCTCTATTTTGCTCTTATGATTGATTCTACAATGAATAATTTTAATACACAGAATAGTATGTGTATGTGAGTATATTGACAACAAATTCCTAGTAGTGGCACTATTGTGTTTAAAAAGACATGTGTGTGTAGTTTTGATAGATACTGCCAAGTTGTCATAATTACACTGTTTTCCAATCTAGTCAGCAACGTGTGAGGAGAATTATACCCATTACAGTCTCACCAACACTATATGTGACAAACCTTTGGACTTTGTTACCAATCTGATAAGTGAAAATTAGTATCTTGGTATGATTTTATTTTCCCTGTCAGTGAACTAGGCTGAAAATTATTCTATGCTTATAAACCATGTATATATCTCATTCTTGAATTGTCTAGTCATATTCTTACCCATGATTCAACTGTGGCTAGTCAATGTCTTCTAATTGTCTTTGAGCTCTTTGTATATTAAGAATGTTTATCATTTATGATATGAGACAAATGTTTGATTTAGTTTTTCATCTATCATTGCATTGTGTGATTTTTTTTTTAATCAATTCAGTTTTATCATTCTTTTGAATCTTAGGGTTTTTGCATTTTGAATCATTGTGGGAAGTCCCTTCCCTACTCAAAGACTATAAAGGAATTCACTCTTCTTGGATTTTATTTTTGCTTTACATTAATATTTTTGATCCATCTGCATTCATATTAGGGTTGGTATGGTCTTTAGATTCCACTTTACCTTTAGCAGTTGTCGCTCCAATTGTTCCTATACCACATATTGAAAAAGCCACTATTGCTTGTACAGGTTTGAGGTCTTGCCTTTACTACATATAAAATTACCTCATATATTTTGAAGACTCTAAACTGTTCCTTTAGTATGTATTGGCTTATGAAATATTAATATCCTATTGAATTAATTATGAAAACTTTAGCATCTAAGAAAATGAGAAAATATTTCTCCCTTTCATAGTCCTTTTCAGATTTTATCTGGTCATTCTTTTTGTTGATTTTTCTATGTGAATTTTATCAAATTAAAGAAACATGACTAATCATATGTCAGGGAGACTGCATTAAACTTATACATTTACTTATAGAGAACTTATGTTAACATCTCCTATTTAAAACTGTAGTGTATATCTTCATTTATTCATTCTAATTGTTTTTTATTCCAAGTGTATTTTAAAAATTCATTAGTTTATGTTTTGCTTATATTGTATTAAATAAATTACTAGGTATTTTATGATCTTTTCATACAATATAGATGGGGTCTTTTTAGCAACTATCTTCTACATAGCTGTTATAAATACATGAAATTTTTGGATTTCTGCATTCTGATTTTTCTTCTTTATTATAAATATTTTTAAGTTTATTCTTTTGACATTTTAAATTTAGATATTTTAGCATCTGCAATTAACCCCTTCTTTCAAATCCTCAACCTCTCATAATTCTTTTTGATTGCATTGAGAAATATGTCCTATACAATACAAAATGATAGTGGAAATATTCAGTACTTTTGCTTTCTCCTTAACTTTAGAAGAAATAAGTCCACCAATAAATAAAGTGCTACTTATTTATTTTTCTTTTGGCTAGGGAACACATATTTCATTATGTTAAGGAAGTATCCAAAGGTACTTATTTTGTTGAAATTTTTAAAAATAAATAATGAGTACTAAATGTTGACTAGAGCCCTTTTGGTGTTTATGGCATTGACCATATTTTTTCTTAATTCTATTGCTATGCTGAATTTTACTGAAAAATTTCCTAGTACTAAACCATATTTTCATTCTTGGAGTAAATTCCACTTACTTATAACCTTTTAAAAATGTAATTATTCAGAGTTTCTGCTTTGACCAAACCTTCTAAATAAGATATACAGCTTCTTATTTCCTGGTTTTGTCGTTTCTAGTCTTGCGTTGTGACCAGGTAGTTCTTTCAATAATTCAAAATTTCAAATTTCAAAATAGAAAAATAATTTCTATTTTTTAATTTATTTTGTTTGATTGTAGTCTACTGTTCAATTTTTCTTAAATGTATCACCAGCATGTAAAATTAAATTGCATTCACTCTTTCGTGAATGTATAAACAGTTGAACACTATCTGAATTTTCTACTGATGCATAATAAATTGCTACAAATTAAGTGGCTTAAAACAACACATATTTATTACCTCACAGATTCCCTGGATCAGGTATCCAGACCCAGAAGTCTAGCTCTTAAAGTCAGAATTTCACAAAACTGTACTCAAGGTGTCTGTGAAGCTTTGTTCTCATTTGGAGACTTTTCTTAGGAAAGAATCCATAGACTGGTCACTCTGCTTTTTGATACTTGTGGATGGAATATGCCCTCTTATACATGGATCTACTTCTTAGTTCTCTTTTCTGCTCTATTCACCTATTTATTAATTATTTGGCATTACCTTCAAAAATAGGAATAGACAGTCTACTGACTGTTCTGTCCTTCAAAATTAGTTGGCTATTTTGAGTTTTTGGTCTTTTTAAATAACTTTAGAATATAATTTTCAATATCCACAAAATATTTTTTTGTAATTTTGATTTAAATCATGTTAAATATACGGGTCAATTTGGGAAGAATGACATATTGACAATATTGAGTCTTCCTATTATTGAACATGGGAATATATTTCTATTAGTTTGTACTTTTATGTCTTTTGTCAGTTTTTGAGTTTTCTTCATGTAGATCTTGCATATATCCTGTTAGATTTATATATTGATATTCTTTTGTTGGGATGCTAATGTAAATGACAATGTGCTTTTAGTTTTTTAAATGTTGTTTATTTATTTTTGGCAAATAGAAATTGTTTATATTTAAGATACATAATGTGAAGTTTTAGGTATGTATACATTGTGGAATGACTACTCCAATCAAGTGATTAACACCTACCACTTCCTATAGTTTCTATACATATGCAAGTATGTAGTACAAACATTTAAATTTTATTATCTTTGTAAATTTTGAGATAATATAGTCACCATAAGACAGTCCTCTGCTGTTGGGCATTGTCTTGCAACCATGCCAGGCTTGGTAGGTTCTTCTTCAGTTCTCATAGATAAAATGGTAATTTTGGAGTCTTTGGTAGAATTTTTTCAGGATTTTTATACTGAATTAAAGGGCAGCCTAACTTGTCTCTCTCAGTATTTCTCTGCTTGTCTTTTCTGTAGTAGTAGTACCATCTCAGCATGACAATGTTGTTTATTCCATCACCCCTTGGCACAGGTGTCCCCATTTACGCATGCACTGACTGTGCTCTCTGGGCCCAGGTGTCTGCAATCACAGGAGGCATGAAAGACTGTAGGTGCTAGCCATAGAGGCTAATGGTGGGAAGGTTAATAAAACCTGATTTTTAACTTATTTATCCTACAGACATTTAGGTTGTTCTCATAACTTGGCTATTGTAAATAGTAAGTAGTACTGCAATGAACATAGAAGTGCACATATTACTTGAAATTAGTGTACTTTTGGATAAGTGCCAGTGAGTGAAATTACAGGCTCATATGGCGTATATATTTTTACTATTTTTGAGAAACCTCCATACTATTTTCCATAGGGACTGGATCAGTCTGCATTCCCAAAACAACTGTTTTATGCTACTAATATAAGTGATATTTTGGTTTTTGATTTATATTTATAGCTTTTAAATACAATGTGATCTCCTTTTTCTGTTCGATCTGTTTCATGGAATTCTGATTATTGCAAACATCTATATTATTGTTCCATTATGATTAGAACAACATATGATAACTTTAGTTCATACTTTATTTTCTTTTATTTATAGAATTATATTAAATTATAAAATTATCACATTTCTTATTCCTTCTCTCCTCTTTATTTTCTCTAACACCTAATTTCAGACAATATTATCTCTCTTAGTGTTTATCCTTGAACACCACAGCTTTAAAGTGTATGAATTCATTTGTATTTAGGTTTTATTATAAGCAGGCATTGCAAATATATGATATAGGTACATAGAGTACCGTATCGTTTATGTTTTTTTCTTCCTTCTGACTTTCTTAGTAATATTTTCTCTCAAAATGTGATATATGGTACATATAACATACAAGAAATGTTTGTTATCAGTGAGACATATGATCAATGATAGCTATTAATAATTAAATTTTAGTGAATCAGAAATTATATTTGGATTTTTCATGAGTCAACTGTACTTTACTTCAATATTCAGCATTATATGATCTATAATCTTTTATCTCTCATAGCTATTTGATATGACACATTCTTGCAATTATCCTCCCTACTAATTTGTGTTTGTTTCACATGGTCTACATTCTCTATATAACATTTACATTATTGTCTTTGATTACCATATTTGTTACATGTATAGATACATATATTTGTTGTGCATCTTCAATCTTTTATTGAAAGACATTTTCCATAATTATTTTCTTTGTTGCCTGAGCCTCTAGTAGTTACAGATAACACATCCTCACTTCCACTAACAATAGTATCTGAACTCTTTTGTGTTCCACCTCATTTGTTTGTTGCTTTTATGATTTAAGTGTAATCTTTGGTTTTCCCTTAAGGTTACTCATACCTATTCTACAGTATCTTTTTACAAATTAGAAACAGGGCTTATTCCCAGAAGATGTAGTTGTGTCCACTCTACTTGACTAGAAAGAAAACGAAAATAGGGCATACTTAATAGACACGGTTCTTTGTGGTACTTCAAGTTTCTCCATTTCTGAAATTATTTTTTCTACTTCTTTAACTTGTACAATTTTGTAATGCTGTATTTTATATAAAATGAGAGGGGGTGCAATAGACTATGGCAGAGGAATTTGGGTGCCATGGTTGTAGGTGTGGTGTGGTGACATACAACTGACTAAAGAGTAATATTTGTACTTTACTTAAGATTCTCTATATACCTTAATTCCACCATGGCAGAGTTATACTCTATATGACTTCAGTGATTTGAAATGTAATGAGATTTGCCTGATTGTGCTAAAAATGGCCAATTCCCCATATCACAAGAGCACTTGAAAAGTTGAGTGCAATGTTAAAAGGTCATGCTTGTTAGGGATTTGTTAAGGTTAAGTATGTCTTATATATTTGTCTGCTTCATCAATTATTGAGTGGGACACCCAAGAATTATTATGATTGTGGACTTTCCCTTTTTCTTTACATATATTAATTATTTTATTAACTGAAAAATTGGAATTAAAGCTGTCTTGCTTTCTGGCCATTTTATCATTATGAACTATATGTCTGTTTCCAGTAATTTATCTTGCCATAATATCCTCTTGACTTGACATTAATATAACTGCAATAGCTTATCTGGGTTAGTATTTACATGTTCTATCACTTACATCTTTTTACTATTGACCTCTCTGTAGCCTTATAATTAAGATATATCTCATACAAACAACATATACTTAGGGTTCTTGAAAATCTCAAATACTTGACAATTTGTACACTTCCTGATGTATTTGACATTACATCCATAAACTATTTACCATTTATTCTCTGATTTATTTGATCTCATTGAATTATTTAACTTAATCAAATATTTATGATTATATTCCTCATTTCATTTTGATCCCTCTAGATTTATTAGTATTACCTGTCATATTTTAACATAAATCCAAGACTGTTCAGAGCTACTCTAAGTAATTATGTTTTATCACTTCTTCTTCAATACAAGGGTTGAATTCTATTAACTCTTTATACTTTTATTATTATTAATCTCAGTCTTAATTTTACATATACTTTGAAGCACATGAAAATGCTTGAGAAACTATCTAGAGAAAACTATCATTTAGATTTCTCTATATATTTTTTTCCCTCATTCAACTGCACTTTCATGATTCCACTTTTCCTATTTCTTGAACAACACTACAATTTTTTCTTTTATTGCACATTTGTTCCCAGTAAATCCTGCAATTTTCTGTAGTTGCATTCATTTACTTCATGTTTAATTTCTGTTTATAATTCAGCTCTCAGTATACTTGTTGATCCTTTTAAGAAAATGTATCTATTTTCTCATGGATGCCTTATAATTTTCCTCTTGAGACCCACTGGTAAGAACACTGCCCAGCATGTGGGGTGGAGCCAATAGCAGCAAAAGCACTGTAAGGCACCAACAACCCACAGAATTGCTGGTAAGACCATAGAACTGCATTTAGAGTAAACCCAACCCCAGCAAAGATGAAGAAGTCACCAGTGGGCTCCAGACCTTGTAACTCCATAACCAAGCAAAGGGTATGGAGCTAGACCATCAGAGGCCCTACAAGGCATCAGAAGGCACCAGGACTGCTGCTAAGACACCAGACCACCATGGGACTAGTGCCATGCTCAAAAGTCCACCTGTAGCAGAAAACAAGACTTTGAAAACAAATAATGGGGAAATGAAAAATTCAACAAACAATCACATGAATCCTCAACACAATACTATACCACATAAAGAAAACATCTACAATAATCAACCACAAAGACATGGAAGTTCTTTTCTATCGTTCAGATAAAAAACTAGAAATTATCATAATATAGAAATTTGAAATGTACAGTGAAAGCACAGGAAAGTTGATCAAAGATATTCAAGAAGATTCAGAAAAGCAAAAAATCTTTTCTCATTTTTAAAAATTCTCAGCTACTTATTTTTCAAATACTGTTTCTATACCTAGTCTTTCTCCTATATCTGAAAGTACAACTATAAATATTTTAAATCTCTCATGTCTTTTTTTCTATATTCCATACTGTTTTTCTTTCATTTAAAAAAAAATTCTTCTTATAATATGGAAAATGGATATGTATTCTATATATCTATTGTCTAATTTACTGATCCAGTTTTTGGTGTCTGACCTGCTTTGAAACTATTTATTTGCTGATTTCAGTTATTTTATAGTTTTATAATTTCCATTTAATTTTGCCCCAATAACTCCATGATCTGGTTAAAAAATCTTCCGTCTATTTATTTGAACATATTAACCTAATGAATACTTATCATGTGTGACATTTCTATTTTTTTCTTGGATTTTGATCACCTTTTTCTATCTTCTAAGAGATTGATCATAAATTATTGAATGAAGAATGTTGTGTATGGAAGATATAACCTTTACCTAAGCACTATTTCTTTTTATCTGGGAGATAATTAAAATAGAGAGATATACATTCCAGGACAGAGATATTTCAAACTGAATTTCTGCCATAGTTAAGCATAATCTACATCCGATTTGCCCTTTCTTTTACAAAATAGGGGATCTTACCACAAAACTGACAGCATTTGTAGGACCATTGCTACTACTCTTTGTTTTAATCTTAAACACCAATGTTTGCATTAACAGCCTAATGTTTAATTACCACTCTAATGTCTAGAACTGTCACCATAGTTTTGCTTGACCTTTTAGATCTTATGCATACAAGAGCTGGGTACAGGCCAGAGGCACAGGGGATGAGAGGATTCACCAGAGACAGAGTGGGGAGTAGAACAGTCAGATGGACTGAAATAAACTACTGAGGGAAGCAGTGGTCAAGGTAGGAGAAGTCTGCTGTGCCACGTAGGTCACTCCCTGTCCAAGGATTGAACTCATGCTGCAGTGGCCATGGAAAACCCACAGTGGGGCATTCAACCCCTTGTGTCACCAGGGAGGCCCTTGCTTGACATCAGCCTCTCACCTATCTACCTCCCCTGATCCCATACAGCTTAAGAACCAGTAATGCCTTCATCTGAAATACAGGCTCCCCTATGATTACTTTTTTCTAGGCTTCTCTCCTTTCAAATCCAGACTGTCTTGATTCCTCTAAATTTCAAATGTGTCTCTCTTTATCCATGAAAGTAGTTCACTGTTACTGCTTTCATCTTGTTCTTGTAACTCATGCCCTACAAATAACTACAGGAGAGAAGTGGTGAGTATTGTTAGACTTACCCCAATGGCATTTCCTTCCCTGACCCTCTGGGTCACTCAAATTGTATATGCCTTCCAGGCCAATTATCCAGGGCCTTCAGAAGCCTGCTGCTATTGCTTTAATTTTGCAAACCTGTTAGAGTGTTCCAGATAGTAAGGTTAGCTTGATAAATGCTATACCATTATAGTGAAAGGCAAAGATACTGACCAATTCCTACCAGCTTCACTGCTGCCACCTGAATGTGGGTCCCATCTATAAACTAGAATGTTGCCATCACCTCAAGACTGGTTGCCTGCTTTATACCCTTGGCCTTTTGCAATCTGTTCTTTAAGGCAAATATAGTGTTGCCTCATGGGGAGGTTTCTGCAGAATCTGAGCAAAAGAATAAACAACTATAAAGACCCTACATGGAACACCCACTGTTTCTCAGACACCCACTGTTTCTCATCCCATTTTGTTTAGACCACACTTGTCTCCTGGCTGTTCCTGACACACAGATACTCTCCATGTAGGAGTCTTTGAGTGAGCTGGTTCTCTTCCTCAAATGCCCCTACCCCACAATGTTCATGTCTAATATCATTTACTTAAACTCTTTGTTTAAATGTCACCTTTCAAAGAAATCCACACTTACCACAGTGTTAAGTTATAACTTTCCACACCCCTTTATCTGCCACTTTTTCTGCTTACCCAACTCTCCTTGTTTTCATGAATATTGACTACTTTCTACAAAGCATAACATGAAATTTGCTGTTTATTTTATTTATGTTTGTTTCTCTCTCCATCAATCTCTATTGTCTCCCAAGCCAGAAAGTTAACTACAGCAGGACTAGAATCTATGCTTGTTCTTTATGGATATATTTGGAGAATATGCAATTGTAGACATATTCACAGAATAAGATGTATGATAAACACAGAAAAATAATTTGGTACTAAGGAGAATCAAAATTGTCTAATAACTAGAGGCCTTTAATTAATTATTCAGCGAATATCCAGTGTGCACTGTTACAAAATAATAATTAATTAAAAGCCAGTTATTTGAAGCTTACAATAATTTCTGTAAAAAAACATATCTACACATATACAACACATAGATATTTCATATCATCACTTCACACACTTTAAGGTTATAATTTTGTCAATTATACTTCAGCAGAAAAGTGTTAGGAGTTATTTTCCCAGTATTCTTTTCAAATTTTTAAACATCCTTGTTTTTATTTTCATATTACAATATTTCTCATGTCAGATGAGGTCACTGTAGTTTTCCCACCACCAAAGTACCCACAATCCTCCACCATCCTCCATTATGTTCTCCTCTCCCTTCTCTCACCACATTCTCTTCTCTCTCACTTATTCCTCTTCTTCCTCCTGAGAGTTTCAGATCTACAGTCTGTTTTCAAGTGTCAGTATTACAGTTTGTCCTGTGTGATCCTGTTGATTTCTCTAGACTTCACATATAAGTGAAACCATAGGGTATTTATTTTCTTTTTTCTGGTTCATTTTGCTTAGGATAATCTTTTCCAGTTTAATCCATGTTGCCACAAATGGCGTCAGTTTATCTTCATTAATCACTTAGTATTCTGTTATATACCACAACTCTTTGATCCATTTTCTGTTCTGGGTCATTTAGGTTGTTTCCATATCTTGACTATTGTAAATAGTGCTGCTATAGATACAAGAGTGCAGATTTCCTTTTGAAGTACTATTGTTGTTCTCTTTGGATAGATAACTAGGACTGGAATTGCTGGGTCAGATGGGAGATCCGTTTTTACTCTTTTGAGGAATCTCCATACTTCTTTCCAGAGGGACTGACCCAGTATCCATTTCTACCAACAGTGTAAGAGGCCTCCTTTTTCTCCAGCAATTGTTGATGTATGTGTGTGTATTTGTTTTTATTTGGGCCATTCTCATTGTTACAAAGTGGAACTCAATGCGATATTGCATTTTCCTAATGATAAGTGATCACAAGCACTTTTTTTTTTTTCAAAGCTTTATTTACTTATGCATACAAGCACTGGGGTACAGGCCAGAGGTGGGGGGTGGGGGGGTGAGAGAATTCACCAGACAGAGTTGGAAACAGCACAGGCAGATTGACCGAAAGACACTGCTGACAGGAGCAGTGGGCGAGGCAGGAGAGGTCTGCAGCGCCATGTGGATCACCTCCCGGTGGCAGCAGGGATCGAACTCGTGCTGCAGTGGCTGTGGTTTGCTTCACAGTGCGTTGCTTAACCCACTGCGCCACCAGGGAGGGCCCCACAAGCACTTTTTATGTGTCTGTTGGCTATCTGCATTTCTTCTTTGGACAAGTGCCTATTTAGCTCTTCTGCTTAATTTTTTATTCAATTTTTTTTCTTTTTATTGAGTAGTATAAGCACTTTGCAGATCTTTGATATCAATTCCTAATCATTATGGTGTGCTAATATTTTCTCCCACTCGGGAGGGTGTCTATTTATTTTGGTCATTGTCTCTTTTGCTGTTCAGAAGTTTTATAGTTGATATAGTTCAGTTGTTTTTCTTGCTGCTAGATATGAGCTCAAAAAGATATTTCTGAGGTTTACATCATGGAGTATTTTGTTTTCTTCTATGTGTTTTATGATTTTAGGTCTTAGAGCCAAGTGTTTTATCCACTTTGAGTAAATTTTGTGTATTGTGTGAGAATGTGGTTATGTTTCATTCTTTTGCATGTAGCTGTTCAGTTTTCCCATTTAGTCAAGAAGCTTTCCTAATTCCAGTGTATATACTTTGTTCCTTTGTTGTATATTAGTTGTCCATAAAAGTGTAGTTTTATTTCTGGGCTTTTAATTCTATTCCATTGTTATGTGTTCCCAGTATTCTTAAACTGATTGCAAATATTCTCTCATACCACAAACAATTCTTTCTTTTTCCACCAAGGAAAAGATGCTGAGAATCATATTTCTAAGAGTCATAATCATGATCATTTTCAGAACTCTATTTTGATTAGTTGTTCATTATGATCTCAAGGAGGCTGTTGGTACAAATAGATTTTCAAGAAGCATTCAAATATTAACAAAAACTACAGAATATATCAAATGAAAGCATCATACTCAGAAAAACAATGATGTTATTTTTACTTACAGATTATTTACAAAATGCATATTATAATTTTCATGCTTTAGCTCAGATATGATCAAAGCTATGAACAAAATATTATCTTTTAACATCTGTTTAAATGTATTCATTTGTTTCTTATTACTTCAGTAAAATGAATTTCTATTATTGAACTTTATTTCTAGAACCAAGATATTTTTTATATGCTCTCTATGATGTAGAAGAATAGTTATTCCCAATTAACTATTGGGAACCATTCCTAATTAGATAGATAGTTCTATGATCTTGTTCTATGGGAACAAGATCATAGAACTATCTATCTATCTATCTATCTATCTATCTATCTATCTATCTATCTGTCCACATATATGTATCGATACATATGTTTATGTAGGTACACATATGTACATGCATTTACCTATCTGTCCATCCATGTTCCTAAAATTTTTTCATGTTTCATCTAAATATTTATACCAGTCTTGGAAGTGACCACTATAATATATATGATATCAGAAACTAATAAAATAGATGAGAATATTAAAGTGACCTAATTAATGTAAATTATAAGTTCTGTTTAACAAGTTAAATTATGAGAGACTATTTCTAAAGCTCATTTGATCATAAACTGATAGTTTTTCACTACTTTCTACTATTCAAAAATTGTATACTTTCATTCCGGCAAGGTTTGAGAGTTTTTCTGACCTGAACATATTCAGGTCAGAAAAAGAACATTAATATTAAAAATTTTTTTTTTTTAGTTTTACCTTTATTTACTTTTGGTAGTTTGAGGAACTTCCACATGGCTTTCTATAGTGGTGGGACCAGTTTGTACTCCCACCAGCAGTGTAAGAGGGTTTCTTTTTCTGTACATCCTTGCCATCATTTATTATTGCTAGTTTTTTGTTTTTTTTTTTCCCAGTATGGCCCATTCTCACTGGAGTGAGGTGGTATCTCATTGTAGTTTTGACTGCTTTTCCCTGCTTATAAGTGCTGTTGGGAATTTTTTCATATACCTGATGACCATTTGTATTTCCTTTTTGGATAAGTGGGGGGTTTTTTTAGCTCTTCTACTCATATTTTTAGTGGGTTGTTTTCTTTGTTTTTATTGAGTTGTATAAGATTTTTGTAGATCTTTGATAAGTCCCTTATTAGTTTCATGGAGTACAAATATTTTCTCCCAATCTGTAGGTTGTTTCTTCATTTTGGTAATTGTCTCTTTTGCTGTACAGATTTTTAGTTTGATCATGATGGGAGAGGAGCAAAACCACCGCAAATATTAACATTTTATTAGAACATATATAGCAGCATGCAATCCTCCAAAATTAAAATGTACCTCCTCATTTGATCCCAATTTTATATGTCTGATACCTATATCCTTTATAACTCTATATCGGTAACAAACAAGGAAAATAGATATCAAGTTTGTAAAGTTTTCCTGTCTCCACAAAAGCCTTATACAAAGACATAACTAAATTACAGCAGGGAATCTTAAGCAATTATGTAATACTTGGCTCTAACCAACTCCCCTAAATATACCCCATAAAGTCAAAGTTAAATCAGAATACCTCTCTGGTAAACAGCTTCTGAAATGTTTTCAAAATAACTGATCATCAGATTTATCTAATTAGAAATATTTCTCAGTTATTTCCCATGTAAGGCAGCTGTACCAGCACAAAGAAAACTCCAGCATGTTTTGTGAAAGCATTAACTGCATGAGAATTTCAAATCTACAAATATTGCGGGCAGGGAGGCAGTTTCCTCACACAGCTGTGGCATTAGGTATATGTATACTTAATCTTATGAACAGCTGTAATCTCCAAAAGTAAGCAGAGAGAACACAAACATTCCCAATACTAATGACAGAAATGATAGAGAGCGATCTATGACAAATTCACCTCATCACTATTTTATTATATTAAAAATGAGATTTCCTATACTTTTTTTGGTCATTGAATCAGGTTCTCTGTGGGCCCTAGAAATCTTCATTTTAGTAAGCCCACCAGGTGATGGTTATACATAATGTTTAAAAAAAAAAGAAAAAAAAATACAGAGATTAAAAAAAAAAAAAACAACAACAACCACAATGACCTCTAACAACATCTGTTCATGGTGAGTGCTGTTGACTCATTCTTCCTCAGTTCAATCTTAAGTTAAATTTTTGTAAATAAGGTAGCTTTTGTTTATGCTACCTCTTTTAGTTTTTACTTGGTGTTCTGGGAATCTGTCTGTATGAAAACTTTTGGTTGGACTATAGATGTATTTTGGAAGAAAATACTTAGTTATGTTTATCCCAGTGAAATTAGAAAGAGTTGAAGATTGAAACGCTAGGGAGTATAAGAGAATTAACATTAACATTTATATGGAGGATCAAAACATAGACAGACAACTAAAAACATTTAGTAGTTGAAGTAAGTAAGGTGATTGGAGTGTTTCCAAAATCTTTGTTCATTTAAAATTTCATAACTTTTTTGTCTTGAAAAGAAAAGTTTATTTAGGAAAGAAAAGAGATAGAGAATAAAGACTCCCAGGTAGATGGTGCCTGGGAGAGACAGAGAGCCAAGCTAAAATTTCATAACTTTTAAGTAGTCTTCATTGTTGTCATCATCATCACTATCAACACCTGTATTGTTCAGTAACTTTTATTCAGCACCCTTGTTCGCATTATCTAATTAAATTCTAATAACAGTTTATGTGGCCTCTGAGTAGATTTTTAAAATTTATTTTTTATTTCCCTTGTCTTCTTCAGTGTTCTAATTCCAGTGCATGTCAAATTCACCTATGTATTTGCCTATGCAAACACAGAATTTATCCATGACTACAAGCCCCCTCATAATCCCTTTTCTCCCATATACGCCAATATACACTTTAGTCTGTGGGTTAGATTTATTGATCTGAAGACCATTTAGTTGCCTATTTTAGATACTTATAAAAGTACCTGGTACATGAAGAAAAGAAATTTGATCGAGTGCCTCATGTATTTACACAACTCTTTGCATCTAGATTATCAAGTTTGACTAGCTCATATTCTTTTACATAAAGCAACAAAAGAAGACAAAAGGTAATCTTTCACATTGATCTGGAAAATGATTTGAAGTACTTAATAATGATATTGCATTGTTGGTCTTGCTGTTTCTATTCCAGCAATTATTGGTATTTCCATTCCTACTCACCTTCACAAATACTGTCTGGTGGTACACATTGCACTAGTTCTTCCAGGTGTATCCCACTGTATATAAATAACCTCAGTGTTCACCTTTGCCCATTCACCTCCACTGTCATCAACATAACACATTGTATTTATATGGGCACTCAGCTATTTATAAAAGTTTTATCATTTCTCAAATATTGATGTATTCCAAGTCTTTTATTTCACAAATTTCAATTTGTATTTTGGTTAATGCTCTCTGCTTTTTCTTTCTTGATTCTTGATTATTTTTCTGCCTTTAGTATATGAGGGTAACTCTCCCTTAATGGCTATGTTTCGTATGGCTGTTTCAGTGGATTACTTGAGAACTTGACAGTGCTCTCTCTAGATAAACTGAAATTGAAAGAATTTACTAGTAGCAAATCACTTTATAAGAAGTATTTAAGAAAGCTTCTTAGGCTGAAAGCAAGTGACCCCATAGAATAATTCAAATCTGTGAACAGATCATTAATAATGGAAATTGTCAAGTTAATTATAAAAGTTGGTATAATGCTTATTTCTCATCATTTCTTCTGTTAACTTTAATATCGATTATGTAAAATAATATGTAGTTGAATTTCTAAAATATTGATGGGTAGTATATTTGACAATAACAGTGTAAAAGAAGTGGGAAGAGGAAGAGTTGAATTAGAAGGAAAATGATATAAAATAGGATATGAAAGCCACAGGGTCCAGGATCAAATGGTTAAACTGCTGAACTCTGCCAAACACTTAAAGATTTTATAGCAATTATTCACAAGTTCTACCCAAAAAAAAAAGTAAGCTAGGAACACTTCCTAACTCATATTACCTTGATATCTGAATTTGATAGATATCTCAAAGAAGGAAATTATAGACACCTGTCACACTGTACATAAAAATGTCCTCATCAAAAACACTAAATAGAATTTATCAACATATAATAAGTACAACAATCATGATGAATTAACATTGGTTCCATGAATGTAATTTGTGCTCAATATCTAATAATATAACAGTGTAATCCACCATATTAAGAATGACAAAACACAATTATCTCAAAGACAAAAAATGTTTTTGAAAGGTCACACAGGCCCCTCACACAAACCCCTCACCCAGGCCCACAGGGTAGCAGTTCGAGAAGCCAGCTATAACCAAGACAGCAAGTCGCTCTCAGTGTGGAACAGGATGATATGTGACTCATGTGGCTCAATCCCAGTGGAATGAAGCCAGCCTGGGAATGCAGGGGGACCTGAACGCAACCTGGGGGGCTTTGATATGGATCACCACCAAGGGACAACTTCTTCCTGCCACAATCTTCCCACTAAAAGGAATTTCAAAATTTTCCACTCCAAAGTATCCCACCTATAACCTCCCCTCCTCCAGCCTGTAACCTGGGCACGACTTTCAGGACCCCCACTCTGTGGATCAGAGTACCATAAAGATTCCTGCTGATCAGTGTTAGAGTCAGAGTTTGTCTAAACTTAGCTCACTGAAACTTGAAAAATAACCTACAGGCCTAATTCCATATCTAGTAGGTAGGCTGGTCACATACCTTAGGCACTCTTGGGCAGTTATGGGCAGGGCGGATGAAACAATGTTATTTTAGAATGTGCACCCAGGTACGGGGCAGAAGCCTGAGCCCGCCCAAAATGGATCTCCTGTAAGTTTAAAATTTTTTAATCTTGTCTCTCTTTAAAGCTATTTGCTGTGCTCATTACGCGGGCTTTGATCTCTCAGCTTATTGGCTGCAACCTATGTAATGGCGGGAAATTGGCTATAAAAGCCCACCCCTTCTGCCCCTCGTGGTCAATCGCCCCAGCTAGACCTGCGTGTCTCAGTTGGACGGTTGGCCCCTGCATGCAGAGTAAAGCTGTACTTGAATGTTACATCCCTGTATCCGTTCTTTGTTCTTCTGGGGTGCCCTCGGAAACTGTACTTTACAATCAGAAACTTGGGCCTGGCACTCTCTCTCTCTCCCTTCGTCTCTCTCTCTCATCAATTGCACCAAAACCTTTCAGTTCTAACAAGTGTAAAATTCATGAAAAAAAGACTCAATAAAGTAAGAATAAAAATGAACTTAACCTGAAAAGCATATTTACAAAAACCCACAGATAATATGATTTTATTGGTGAAAGTTTTAATGCTTTCAGTCTAAAATAAGAAACAAGTTATTGATGTCCATTCTCATTACTTCTTGTATTGGAGGTTCTAGACAAGGAAACTAGGCAATAAATAAAAACAAAATAAAATGCATCTCAGCCAGTAGGAACAAGTAAATCTACACACAGTGACATGATCTTGTACATCGAAATTTCCAATGAATTGTCAAAATATAGAACTCTACGTTAGCCATTTTGCAGCATTCAATATCAAAATACAAAGTAATGAAGCTGAGTTAGTATTGCAAACATACACACACTTCAAATTATCAAAATTACAAATAACAAAAGAAAAAAAATAAATTGGATAGCATCAAAATTGAAAAATTTTATGCCTCAAAGAACATCATAAAAATATGAATTTAAATATACAATAAAAATAAAAATTACAGTTCACATATGTAATATTTATATTTCAATTATATAAAGAATACAAAACACAATAAAAAAGAATCAATTGAAAAATAGACCAAATATCTGAGTAGATATTACACTGCAGAAAATATGCAAATGGCCAATAAGCACATGAAGAGTCCCCCTATTATTAGTCATTAGGTAAATATAAAACAAAACCATAATATGATACCATTGCACATACACTATGCAGGTTACATACATTATGGGAATGAAGAAGTGGTGTAGTTACTATGGAACACACTCTAGCACCTCTTAAACATATAATCCATAGGGTACCATATATCCCTAAAAATCATATTCCCCAAGAGGAAGTAAAATCTAAGAAAAATGAAAATATCTATCCACACAAAATCTTGCATGTGGATATGACAGAGGATTAGAATAGTGAAGGTGGAAAGGAGGCACCATAAAACCAGAAACCTGGCTCACAAAAGGAGGGGTGGAGTAGAACTCATTAGCATAGCCATCAACTCAGCCATAGAAACCAAGATCCTTAGGTGCCAATGCCTAAATCACAAAGCATAAAATCCAAGCAGATTATCAGACTGCTGTAGGGGGTGTCAGGAGCTCAGACCTGAAGATAAAGATATGGAGATTGAGCCCACTGTAGAATCTCCTGTCCTTTTCAAATTCTATTTAGTGTATTCAAAGTCAACTAGTAAGCCACTTCATGAAGGAGTGAGTCCCTCTGGAAGAGAAGAAAACTGTATCAGTGCAGTCTCTGCTCTGGTATGTGGCAGCTGTCCTTCTGCAGGTGCTTCTTCAACTCTCTCCCTCCACTTCCCTGCCTGCCAGTGACCCATACCATGCAGGGACTTCTCTGCACTGACCTCTCTCAGCAGAGACAGCTCCCTCCACAGCAGTGGAGCTGCCTCAAGACAGCTCCACTGGCCTGCCACTGACGTTGCTTTTTGGTCTATGAGTTTGAAGAATGGGGTTCTTGTGTTAACTATGGGAAAGGTTTTACCAGGGCTCCCCATTTAGTGCATGGGACAAGTTCCCAGGAGAGTTTCTCCATGAGGCACAGAAGTTAGTTATTTTAAAGAGCAGTTTTAGGGAAAGGGGCAACAGAATAAAGAACCCTTGCATAGACACAAGTGGGCAGGAAGAGCTGCCCTGTAAGGGGCAGGTTTGCTAAGAGAGGCTTGCATGTTTGCAGGCTGGTGGCCTTGGAGAGCTGCCCTATATATAAGCTCAGACTTGCCCTATATCGGTTTTTATAGCCTGAAACAAACTCAAAGCTTGGCAATAAAACTGGAAAAATCCAACCTAATAATTATTAGGGCATTTTTTATATCTTTAAAAGAAAATATTACAGTCCATCTATTCAAAAGCAGGTAAATTATACTCAAAAATGAGAATAAAATTTTTAAAAATGTAATGATCAACACTAGACAAATTATGAAACCTAATTTTGTTATCTGTGGCTAATACAATAAAAGTAAAAACAGTACTGTTTTCTGGGAGGGAGTAAAGTCTGAAACTTTATTTTTCTCATTTTTCCCTCTTAAAATACATAGTATAGGGATATTTGCCAAGCTCCACTTTCACTGCATCAGTTTCAAAGAATCAGTTTCATCATCATAAAAATAATAGAACTGAGCTGTCTAATGTGATAGTTATGTAACAGGTGGTCCCAGGAAAAGGGGAAGTTCCCAAAATCCTGGTTCCACCCTAAGTGGGTGGAGCTGAGGAGGGTAAGAAGATTTCTGCAGAGAAGAGAAGAGGAAGAAAGGAAGATGGAGAACAGCAAGGAGACCTGGATGAGGCACATGGAGCAGAGGGACATGTGAAGAAACTGTGCTTGCTTTCTGGTCTTGGACTGGTTGGAACAGATGTGGGTGAGAGACCCGTGGGGAGGTTAGCAATGGC
>JAGFMF010011380.1:13013211-13024056 GCA_019455555.1 Galemys pyrenaicus
AAGGTTTTGTATGTTTGTCTTAATGTGGCGGATGGCAGAACCCATTCAGAGAGGGCAGGCTTGGGGGTTCTGGGGTGCTCCTCTCCCTGCCCTGTAACAGTTACTAGTGACTAAAAAACTGTAATTTTATTTTGTTAATTTTTATAAACTTAAAAAACTGATATTTTAAATTACTGAATGCTTTAAGAACATTTGGAACAATTTGAATATATGAATTTACATTTTCAACTGTAAATTTTATGAAACATAAATACAAATACATATTTTTTGTGAAAACTCACATTCAATTTATGATGTTCTAGAAATTTCAAAACCTCCATATGAAAAACCAAAAGTAAATTAACTCATGGAAATATTTTATATTAATTTTAAGCTGAAATTATACTTTGAACATATTAAATTAATTATATTATTAAAATGAATTTCATTTTTTACTCCCTTTTAGATATTGTTGTTTGAAAATTAAAGCATAAATTTGTAGCTTGAGTTATATTTGTATTGAACATTGCCCTTATCACCAAGAAGGTACAAATTCCTCTGATAAGAAATTTCAAATCTAAAACAGAGCTTGTCTTTTGATATTAATACTTGGAGTGAAAAATAATTCGATATCTGTACCCCAGAAACCATTTCACACTTGTGATTATTACTGGAAATTTAATTGACTCCCTCACTATTTTTCTTTCCTGATACGAACATCTTACCTAGTCAGCATGAGTTTCATAAGAGAATCTGATTGCAAACTTGCTTAATCTTATTATTATATCAACATTTACTACTAAGATTTAATTTAATCTTAGAGAACATTAATGAACAGTTTTCTTGGATCTTTTGAAAAATTATAAGTAATTTGTTGCTGTTAACTGAGAGTTCTACATTATGTAAAGCCTTTTATACATACATATATAAAACATTATGTTACGTAATATTTAAATTTTGTTTAAAACATAGTTTGTTTAATATATTACTTTTATCTTATAACAAAATTAATTTCAAAACTCACCTAAGGAAAAACTGCATATATGTTATTGAATTATGTATGGCCATCATGAATTCCTTATATAAATAGGCATTTTGTATTCCTTTTCAGAATAATGGTTCAGTAGAAACTTAACTATTCATTTATAAGTGTGATCTGAACATTTATTTATATTGATTATATGGGGAAAAATAAATACTGCATTACTTTTGTTTAAGTTTTTATTTGCAAATTTTCAAAGACATAGCAAGTTTTAATGAGCATTTAATTTAGTTTAGTGAATTCTCATATTTCCACTACCAAGTTTCAGCAACAGTGAATATTTTTCTAAGCTTTTTACATCTATGTCTGTAAATATTTTTTCAAAGTATTACAAAGCATCATGTTATTCACTCATGAATATCCCAATAAAGGATTTAAATTTTGCACATAATTGATATGCCGTTATAAAACCTAACTTTATCAGTTCATATGGACTCCATATGCAAGTGTCAGTCTGAATTTTTTAAAAACAAGGATACAAACAATATATGCTTTTTATGATATGGAAGTTTATCTACATAATTGGCCATCTCACGCTACCACATCATAGAGGTCCAGGTCACAAATATGCATGCAACTCTGCATGTAGCTTTGCATTGGCTGCACCTAGTTCCTCTCAATAACTGGAGCTATGTATAAATACTGCTATCTGTAAGTTTTGCAGAACAAATACTTAGCTTTCAAATTGGTTAAAATAAAATTTATATGACTTAATGGTAAAGGAGAAGAGATAACGAGAAGAAATAGAAGGTAAAAAAGTAAAGATGTTGAGCTTGATTTAAAGATAAGAAAACATTTTCTATATTTATTTATGCATGGAAGCATTCATTATTTATTTATTTGTGATAAAGAAGAGAAACCAAAATAGTTTTAACTAGAAGACAAAAGAGGTTTCAGGAAAGTTTCAAAAAATGTGTGCTAAAGAAAAAGAGCTAATAGAGAGCCATGAACTGAGAGCGAGGAGAGGCCACATGTGCAAGCTGAGTTATCTTGTCATTCCTGATATGTCCTCTCCATTTACTAGGGACCCCTCCCCACCCATCCTACTGATGATGGAGATACTCATGTCATTCTATTGATCTAAATGGAATTTTCAGAAGAGTTTGTAAAGAGGAAAGTCTTTGGTGTGACTTACATAAATCATTCTAGAAAATATCTATGCTAGGAAAGCTTAATACTTCACTAGCCTTACTTGAAGTTCTTCAGGTCAAGGAGGAAGTGGCATCTTTCCAGAGATTGTCTACCATCCTGCCCTTTGTCATAACTTGAGTTGCCTGTGGAACCCAAAAGTGACTTGAGTGCAGAGGCACTGTAGTTTGAGTCTCTGTGTTCCTCTCTAGACACCCATTCTTTTCTGTAAACTAAATTGTGTCCACATGTGTGGGCATATGCTCTGGTACCCTGCAGTTTTAACATTAGTTATGTCAATATTTGGTGAGACTGGGTAGCATTATTGGAAGTTTTATAATGCCTAGCCCTTAGTAATATAAAATATAAATTTAAAAATACATTTTGTATAACAAATATATATAATTTCAAGTAGCATCTAATATAGTACTACACAGTAGCTGTTTTCCAAGAGCAAGAAATGTGGAAGGTTCTACTCAATTCTTAAGATTAAATTACTCATCTTTTAAAGGAATTTAGACAGTAAAAGAAACCCACACACTTCTTTCATGGGAATTCACAGAAAACATGGTAGAATGTATTTGACTTTAATGTGCTATCTTTGAAAATTCATTCTAGAGGAAATGCATGAGCTATGGGAGGTCCCAGTGAAATAAGGTATGCCAGTGACTTCTTCATGAAAGATACTGTTTCTCAGAAAAGCTTACCTCTCTCTTTTTATACCACGCTTGACATTTCTATTTCTTTCCAAATTCAGAAGTTTGATTTTACATTTTATGTCTTAAAATATTTTCACAGTTTTCTTCACTTCCTATTTTCTCTGTCCTCGTAGATGTCTTTAAAAAAAAAAAACAACACAAATTGAAGATATTACCCGATTTCATATATTATATCTCCTTATAATCCATAGAAAAAAGACCATTGCGAAAAATACAATTCCGGACACCCCTGTCTCTGAAAGATTGCTAATCCTCATTAATCCTACATATGATGAAAGATGTCTTTCTGCACATTGAAAGGAAATTTACTAAAACCTAATCTATGGATCAAAAGTTCTTAAGAATCAGAGTTACAATGAAAGACAATGACAGAGTTATTAAACATGACTACATTTCATCATAAAAGATTAATTATTTACTGTAGAATTAAGGGACTAAAATGAAATTAAAATCCATCAACCATTTTCATTTAACTAAGGCAAAAATTAAACCAAGAGCATCATAGTGACAAAGAACAATCTGGTCCTTTCTTCAAACTTTTTTTTTGTCTTTTGATTATAATTATTGATGCTAATTTCTTTCTTGCTGAAAAGAGATTAGACAAAATAATAAAAATTTTGTCATAGAAAGGCATTGTTAATGGATGATCTGCTTGAGTTCAAACATTGTCAAACTATGGATTAGTTAGTATATTAAGCTTCTATAATAAACCAAAATATTAATATACTTAACAACTGTAAGAAGCCTGAATTGTATATATGGACTGCTGTACATACACCACTGTGTATATTATTTAACATACATATTACTAATGTGAAATATTTTCTAAAATATATTCTATTACTGGAATACATTTCATTTCTAAATATGCCTTAAAGTTTCAAGATATTTTGATTATTGTGACTTTAAGCAATTTATTTTTCATAGCCACCCTTATATTTATTCTTTTTAGTATTACACTCTTTCTAACACTTCCATATTTCCATCTGGTACAAATTCCTTCATCCTCAAGGATTTCCTTTCATATTCTTTTAACACTGTTACTCTTTTTAAAGGTTTTTGTATGATACATCACGCTAAATTGACAGTTTTTATTTTGTCATTTAGCACTGTAAAAATGTTGGCCCAGAAGGAGATGGGCAAGATGGCAGTAGAGTGAAGAAGCTGGGTTCCCCTCTTCACATACTCACAGCTAGACTTAGCAGAGCAAAGAATATAACACCAAAATGATGGTTTTCACCAAATGCAATGTTTGTAGTAAATTTATTTAAAATACAGTCATTTAAATCCTAGAAATATCACAAAGCAAAAGACAGTCATCTTCCAGTAACTCATTTAGTAACTGAAGTACAATGAGAAACCCATGTATAATATAATAGTGTAATGTAATATAAAATATAACATAATATATATAAATGTATACCAAAAATGAACATAGAGTGCATTTTGACAGAGAGCAAAAAAAAAAATAGTTTCACAGATGGAGCCCCAGTCAACTGTGAAATTTGTACAAAAATACAAACATTATCCGAACAACTTTTGTGGAGAGCTGAGTGTCAGGTGCAATACATAGTGCTGAATGAAGCCATCGGGGAATATGTAAATATGCGTTTATGTGTTCTTTATCCACAATTTCCAGACAAGTGTCTGGAGTGTTGGGTTGCAAACTTGGGGATCACAAGTGGTTCAGTCCATCAAGAAACTGCTTCTTCCAACTCTGTCACACTGATAGGCTTTGTTGAAGTAATTCAGAAGGAAATAGGATTTGTTCATATGATTACAATAGCTTATACCTATTTGTATAGTTTTATTGTTAAAATGCATTTTGGGGATCATAGAAGTGTAGCCATTGTATCAATAATTCACTAACTTACCATTATTAGGGTATAGATTTCCCTATTTTGTTTGTTTACAAGTAAAAGAAAACTTAGTAGTAGTTCAGATAAATTAGGAATTTATTTATCTTACATATACAACTCTTGGGAATTCCATACAGAAATGTTATTGTATATTCCATAGTCAGGGGACCTGGTTTTTGTTTTCATTCCCAAGATCACCTTATAGCCCCAAATGGCTCACAGATTTCCAGTCAGTTCTTTCTAGCAAATAGGATTGAGAAGGATGGGATAAAGGTATGCAATCTGTTCCTTTAAGATAAACTTCAGAATTTAGTTTTATTTGCATGTTATTGTACAGAACTTACTAGCCAATACCCAACAACAATGGTGGATGGTAATGTAGTCTTTTTTGGTGGATTGTCAAATGGTCACTAAAAGCCAAAGCTTCTCTGGCTCTGGAAGAACAGAAACATATTGAGAGACATCCAACAGCCTCTGCACTGATAAATTGATGTTTTCATAAGTTGTCACCAGTTTGACACTAAAAAAAAGTTGTAAATACATTATGTACCTCCCTGAATAAATAAGAAGACAATACTGGATATGATTTATTTTTTCCTCAATTATTCATGATTATTACTGCTAGCACTACTGAACATCCAGTTCTTAGATTGTATCATCAATAACAAAGATGTCTTTTTCTACCTAAAATCCTGAAATCAGAATTCACTGATGACATATACTTATTTCAAGACAATTTCCAATAGAGGAAGGAGATATCTGAGTGCCATGACTCATCTTCCCCATGAGTACATTTCATTGACCATTTAGATAGAAAAATCAATACATACTGGATTAGAAACGTGCTTTGTTTCTTGACTTCACATTTATAGGATGGCGATCTGCAGATGTTATCATGGATGGTGCCAACCAGCTCTAAGATCTGGTTTGTCTTTGTCGACAGCCAGCATTTGTGAAACTACTCATCTTAGCATATTCTGTTCCATCGCTACCACCTCCTACATTTTGCCATCAAAGAATTTCAGTTAAACTATTGTTCTTTTAGGTCAGCTACAACTCTTATTTTCAGGAAACATAAAATCAATTAAAATTGTCTAAATCACAAGGAAATTATATCTGTTCATCAAACATTGACTACGAGTTCTGCATAATGCTAGGTTCTAGGGCTAGAGCAGAAATCATGTCCCTAAAATTTTAAGAACAGTTCCTCTTTCACTATCAATAGAGATGACAGGGGGACATATCCCATTAAACTCTATGACTGGAAAATGTGCATGGTGCATGGCTCTGTGCAGGTGTTATGAAATTGTCTGATTTCTCATGCACGAATTGACATCAGATTCCTCTCTGTCAATGCTGCCAAGTTCAAATTTGTAGCTTCCCCACTCACCATCCGTTGGCAGTTCATCAATTAAAATATATTCAAAATTATAATTTGGGGAGAAATAATTTGATCTGTTGTACCACAACTTACAAGATAAAATGGATAGCATCAAGCACAACACATGCATGCCTCAACTTCCCAGGTGGTTACTTCAGAGGGGATAGGGCTCTTTAGGCATTACCACCATCTCCCTGTTCTGGCTATACCTTCTGGTATATTCTATACCAAACAGAGTTTCCAGTTGCCCTTTCCTATTTTGCTTTTTGATATATAAAGTGCTTCTGAAAAGCAAACTGAATTATCTTTCTCTGTATATTATTATGCTTTTCTCTGTATACATAGATCCAAGGGGGCAACCAAAACATGTGTCAGATGGTATCAAATAAGGAACTAAGAAAAGCAAACAAAGAAACAATAACATGCTACTGAATTATTTTAAATATGCAAATATTTTCCTAGAGGAAGTTGTTATTTTTGTTGTAAATGCATCTGTGCTTGAAGAAAAAAAAGTATCAAGACAAAAAAACTTGGTCACATGTTTTTAATAAGCTAAGATCACATAGGGTTAGCTACATCTGAGCACCCATCACTTAACTTCATGAACTTTACTTTGACCCCTAAACTAGGATATAAAATATTTATAAGATAGATAATGCTTAAACACAAATGTATTAAAATCATAAAAAGAAATATATCAAATTTTAGAAAAATAACTGTACATTTTAGTTAGTACTCTACTGTCACTTCATGATCTGTTATGAACAGAACCAAAACGATGTCTAGAAGTGCCTTCTTAGGACTTCAAATCTAACTTTCAATTTTGGAACAGGTGGTTATTGAATTAGATATGTATATGTAATATTTACAAATGTATTTGTCCATTATATGCACACATACACAACATTATCTTCACTGAAAAACAAATTATTTTCAGGAAAATACACCCATTTTGAAAGTACAATAAAATAATTTTGTAAGTTGCTGAAACTTTGTAATTACAATATGAAATAAGATTTCAGAGTTACTTTGCTTCAAAGTCCTCCTGTCAACTTTTTTGTATTTAACTTTTGCAACTTTGGCAATTACTCATCTAGTTGTAAATTAGTTATGCAAATAGGAAAGCTTCATGTAAGGGGAGTCATACAGAAAGTGTTTTGTGTTTCTTGCTTATTTCACTCAGCACAATATTCTTGAGATCTATCTATATTGCTTCACATGGCATTATTAGTATTTTGTACTGCGTAATACTCCTCTGTCACTATAACATAGATAAATTCAAATTTGTCCAAGTTTTTTAAAGCTCTTAGGTCCATAGGGTTTTGTATATGTAAAGAAACTACATCTTTTTTTTTTTATTTTCCAAGCACAATCCTTTATACCTCTTTCACTTTCTCCTACTTCTTTCCCTTATAACCTTTAGCCTCACTTTATTTATTTTCAACTAGTTTTGTTTTTATCTTTATAAAGTGTTCATTTGTGCAAATGTTCAGTGCTTATTTTTGTATAATGAATTGCTTTACTATACACTATTCTCCCAAATTGCTTCCATTTTGCTGTAAATGACAAAATTTCATTTTTTCTTATCCTTAACTAGTATTCCATTGTATGAATAGAACATATCTTCTTGGTCTATTACACTATCAGTGGGACCTAGGTTGTTTCCATGTCCCAGTTATTATGAATAAAACTGCAAAAAAAAAATTGTAGGGTATATAATGTGAAGGATTGATGATTTTAATTTGTTGGACAGGGTGGGGTTGCTGGATCATATTTCCATTTGTAGTTTTTAAGATAAATCCAATTTACATTCCAAAATGGCCACAGCTGTTTAGATTCCCAACAGTGTAATAATGTACCTCTTTCTCTACCTCCTTTTCAGTAAATTGCTCAAGGGATCTTTTTAACGTGTACCATTCTCATAGGCATTTGATAACTCACTGTGGTTTTGACTCATATCTCCCTTATTAAAAGTGATGATGAACATTTTTCCATGTGCCTAGTGACCTTCTGGATATCCTCTTTGGTGAATTATCTGTTGAGATTTGCTATCCATTATTAATTAGGTTATGAGTTTTTTTAATTGATAAAATGTTTAAGCTCTTTATATATTTATATATAAATATTTATATATAAATATTTTTATATTTTTAATATTTTTACTCCCTGAGAGTTATATAATGTATAAATATTTTCTCCCACTCAGTCGGATGTCTTTTTAACCTATTTATATTTTCCTTTGCTATTTAATTTGAGACAATCCTAATTGTTTATTTTTGCTTTTATTTCCCTCGCCACAAGTGTCCCACTTCCAAAAATATCTTTATCATTGATATATTAAAACATGTGACTAATGCTTCTTCTATATATTTTATTGTTATAGGTCTTATAACTAACTGAAATCCATATAGAATTTGTTTGTGTATGGAGTTATAGAATCCAGCTTTCCTTTACTACGAATTAACTACTACTGAGATTTATATATACATATATATATCCATTGACACATATGACTATTTGTTTCAATAGCATGTTTTTTAAATTATTGTTGTCCCTTTTTGTCTTTTGAGGAATCTCCATACTTCTTTCCAAATGGTCTGGGCCAATCTACACTCTGATCAGCAGTGTAATAGGAATATAGTCACCTTTAATATTACTATTTTTTTTTGTTTGAACCTTTTGGAGTTTCACTACTTTGTGTGTTGGTTTAGGTCTCATTGCATTTTGATAATCAAGTGTTCTATTAGCTTTGTGAACTTGTATGTTTAGTTCTTGCCTCCGTTATGGGAAATTTTATATTATAATTTCTTTGAATAAGCAGTCTATACCCTTCTCTTTTTCTTCCCTTTTCTGGCATGCCCCATTATCCTCATATTGCATTTCCAAATTGAGTTAGACAGTTGTTAAAATAACCTTCATTTTTTTTCTCATTTCTCATCCTGCCTCCATTTGTATTCTTTGTATATTACTATCTTTAAAGTTACTTATTTAGTTCTCCATTTGGGCTATTCTGCTTCCATAGTTTTCTCTATACTTTTTTAAAAATATCAACTATTAAGCCTTTTAATTCCACAACCTCTGCTATTTTCTTATTTAAAGTTTAATTTATTTTTCTTTCATTAATTTTATTTTTCAGTTTACTAATTTATTTTTCTGAATTTTGTTACTATTTCATTAGCTTCTCTGAGTTCTGTTGTATCACTTTGATTTACTTTATTTTGTTTTCTTCCTTTGCTTTTTTCCTTTATTATGACATATTTTAGGCCTCACCTGATAGGACGATTGTATCCTCTGTGTTTTTGAACTGAATACAGATAGCCACATGCAATGATAATCTGCTTAGCATCTTGATCTTGGATTTCAGTCTCCAAATCTGTGAGGAAATAAATATCTGTTGTTTAAACCATTCAGTCCATAGCAGCTCAGAGAGAAATATATGAATGTTTATTAACTACTTGTTTGTTCACTGATTTGTAAAGAAAAAGCAAGAAAGAGTTTATTTATAAATAAATTATAGAAGTGTTCTCATGGAATATCCTAGTGTTAGTGAAATAAATTTTTTGAAAAATTTTCCAGGTTTCAAAGTAACTAGTTTCAAGTACTATCAAGGTTTCACTGAATGTAGTTTTAGTATTTATCACTGCCCAATTAAGAAGGAGAACACTGATATTTCAAAAGATGGAGTTTAAAATGGAGAAGTAGCTATACAATTATTGGAAAAGATGAAGGGACAACCAGGGAAACAGGATATCACTAGCAGTACAGGGACTGAAACAGCAATGATGGATATAGTGGTTATTAAGAGCCTGTGTCACAGGGGTTTCTGGTAGTACATGTGACTATGGGAGGAAATATAATCATTGCTGGAGAACTGGCAGAATAGGAAAAAAGAATATTCTCATACAATTCCATTCTTCTCCCCAGATTTCTTGTTTTCAGTACTTTATCCATTTTACAAATCAGATGGACACCAGCTTTCAAAAGAGCAGAGAACACAACTTTTCAGAGTTAAAGACATTGTAACAGAGAGCAAAGTAAAATATGAGGGTGAATCTGAGTTTGGTAGGTGAATTAATAACCGGAATAACCTTACAGTCAGATAACTCTTAATATATATGTTCACAAGTATAATGTAATATATTGCAATATACTATATATTTCTAGAAATATGTGGTTGAATCTTGGGGTTTGAAGAAACTGTTAAGAAAATATATCTAGTTTAAGTTTGGAGAGCTGTATTTGGAGTGATAAACTTTTGTGACATCAAATAAAAGATGGTAATTTTCCCAGAGGCTATTAGTATAGTTTAATTCAATCTAAATTCTAAAATTGAAGAACAGTAATGAACTAAGATTAATTCAATTAACATTGTCTTAATTAAGAAAATAATGTATTAATGATTAACTAGTCTAATATTAACATTAATTTTAATACGTTATTGTCATGCTTATAAAATTTTAAAGACAAACCAAAAATAAAATAAATTTCCTTCCTCTAAGGAGGTAATCTTTATTTCCTTCTCACACTCAGAACTCACTCTTTTTTTTTTTTTTTTTAAACCTTACTTTTCTTTTTTTTTTTTAAAGATTTATTTATTTATGCATACAAGCACTGGGGTACAGACCGGAGGTGTGGGGGGATGAGAGGATTCACCACAGAAAGCGGGGAGCAGAACAGGCAGATCAACGGAAGTACACTGCTGAGGGGAGCAGCGGGCACAGCAGGAGAGGTCCACTG
>JAGFMF010011380.1:13024063-13073611 GCA_019455555.1 Galemys pyrenaicus
TGGGTCCCCCGCCTGGCCGGCAGCAGGGATCGAACTCGTGCTGCAGTGGCTGCGATTTGCTTCATAGTGCGTTGCTTAACCCACTGCGCCACCAGGGAGGCCCATCACTCTTAATGTCAACCCCCAGACATTGTGTGTGACATCAGTGAACTTACTCATTGGAATAGAAAAAGAAAACATTATCAAAACACACATATAAAAAATACAAAGCAAAATTTAATTATCTATGAAAATTGCATTTATTAGTAAAGACTTCACTGAGCTAGAAAATGCATTCATCTAGTTATCAAACATTTTTTGGTGATCTGTTATTTGCAATGTCTTATAGTAAATGGCATCTGTTCATTCCATTTAAGAGAACAATCTACTTGTTTGTAGCTCTGTCTTCTTTTGACTCTACATTCATTCAAAATATGAGTGCTCACCTATTTATCTCTTGAATTACCAATATTTAGCTCACTGTATGAGCAATGCATGATATTCATAAATATTATTGGCCCAATTAATGTTCACACTGAATTTGCTTATATGGATATATTGTCACCAAGTCCCATCAATTATCTACTTTTTCATTTGACACACTATTTGTTACCATGATACTGTTTTTCCCAATTCCATATCTATAAATAACTGTAGTCTTCTTTTGTTCCCTATGCCAGCCCTTTCAGTGTGGTTCAATTATTTAACTGTATGGTAAGTGAAATAAAAATCAGCATAATCATGCATACAACCAAGAATTAAATTCTAAAATATTGCTGTAAAACACTCTGAAAAAATGTGAAATATGTTTGAAATCACCCAGTTGCATAACGCTTTTAGTGTCACAACTAAACTTCTTATCTAAATTTATTCTGCCTGCAGTTTCAGGCACAGCACCTTACCCCTTTTAACAATTTATCTAAATTTAATAGTGGTATATTTGTTCATGTCTAAGTCATTTTCCCATTCCCTCCATTATATAAATTTTTGGTACAGAATTTGTTTCACCATTCCTAGTACTTGAGTATGCAGGCAACAAGTGTGCACACACTTGTTTTCTTAGGATTCCACCATTTGTGATTGAATATTTCATGGAGACTACTTTCTTGACAGCTCTTTCAGAAAAGAAAACAGATCACTCTTCTCTAGAAATAGGACAAGTGAAGTGGGAGGAAGGAGGTCAGAGAACACTAGCTAAAGCATTCTTTAGGGTCATTCCCAGTTTGATCTTGCTTTGTTTTTAAAATAATCAGCAGCTTCTGCACCTTTTAAGTCTTTAAAAAGCAGAATGAAGTAGAAAATACTTCAGAACTCTGTGGAGACATTGTCTGCAATTTTTCCTCACTGCTTTGCTGGGTGTGTAACAGAAGGTCACTAGATGCTCAATGAGCTCTGTCCTGGGTGGTCTCTACCTATTGCCTCCCAGGAGATGATTCCATAGAAGGGACAAGTAGGGAAAATTCAAAAGAACTGGCAATCTGTCCTTTGGATACAGCGACCTTTCTAAATCAACAATCAGTCACTGGAACTGCAACCTACAGCATTTTTCCCTTTGTTGTGGATCTTTATAAAAAGACACACATAGAAGTAAAACCAGAGTCAAAATTGAAAATATATTAATTTTGATTATTTTTGAGTGAAGTCTAATAGACAACTTGAACAAGGCATGCGTATGTTAATTAATGATATAAATAAATATAGATGAGGGAGGGAGGCAGATATGGTATGGGCACTGGTGATTTGGTAGAGGGTGAGTAGATTGTGTATACATGTGGAAGAACAAAAATATAACTCTAAAATTTTAAAATAAACAAATACAGATTTTTAAAGAAGGCTTAAGCAAAAAGTAATGTTTTATTTATTAAAATAATTGTGTCTATAACTCTTGAGAAATATAGAGAGGAAAAGTGATTAACATACACATATGTATGTGACTACGTATCTTTGCTGTACATTCAGTCAAATGTACATTTGACTGTACATTCTTGGGTGGACGTGTGAATAGATATTTGTGCTTACATTTTTCAGTTAAAGCAACCAGTTAATTCCTGGTAATGTTTATATCTCCTATCCAATATTTCATGGGATGTTCTATATGCAATTTAAAAGAGAAAAGCTAAGTTTTTGCAAACTGCTCAAAGTGTTCCATGCAGGCTCCATGATTGTAAACTTACTAAGATAAATCACCCATACACTGTTGCATTGTTATTGTGGTATTGGGCAAAAATATTTGGCAGGCATTTCAAAGTAAATGCTTCAATCGAATGACAGCAGCTAAAGAGGAAAATGCCAAGACTAAAGCAAGTGCATACTTTGCTATGAAAGAAAGTGTTTTTCAAATGGAGTATTTAATTAAATGAATTGCAATCACATTTTAGTTAGGATGGTGGTAGTTTTCTTCAGGTGTAAGAGAGAAGATCAATGTTAACATGAAGTATTTCTCGTTAAGACATTAACTTTCAAAACAACAAATGTAAACGTAGAAAATATCCAAAATAGAATGAGTAGAGGTTTTCAGCTCAGTTCAGTCATGATAAATATCCAATTCTATTTTGGAATTCCTCCCTGGAAATATAAATTGATTTTCCTCACAGCAAGAATGTGGTATGAATTTGGATATTAGAAAAACCAGATTTATTATTATTGCTATTATTGAAGCATGTTGCCTTACCAGAGCTTAGGTAGGTCAAAATTTCCGTTATAAGTTGTTTCTTACATAAGGACTTTATAACTTGAACATGACAATTGACTTTGGCCTTCTACTTGGTAAATAACATCTCAGCTTAGGACAGACTTTTCCCCTCATCATAATCATACCAAAGGCAAAAATTAGGATCAGGCAACAGCTGCTTTTATTTTTCCCTTCAGCTTTGAATTTAGGAAGTTATATATCAATGCCAAATAAAGATAAGTTTGAGTTATCTTTTTAAGTTTTAATTAAAAAGAGGTATTAATTAAACAATTGGAAATTTTTGAGTTCAGGGAAAACCTAGACTTAAACTCCCCAAATGATTAGTTTCTATGTGATATAGTTTATCTTCAACATACTTGGATTTTTATTCTGAACTATGTGATAATTATTCCATATACTATAACTTTTGGGAATGCAAAATTAAATAAAATAAAAGATATAGTAAAAAAGCCTAAAATATCAAATAACTCCTTAATTTGAGTACTCCAATAAAATCCCAATATTACTTTATCTTCTAAAAATAGAAAATTTGTTTCAGTTTTGAACCAAAATTATTTGTTTCTCTGATACATTTGTTTAAAATAAAATTCATATTTTAACATTGAGGAAACCAGATTTTTAAAATAATATTATATAACCTTCAAGTGTACAAAATTATAATTCAATAGGAAGCAAAATTGTTCTGAATTGGTTTTTTAGCCTACGACCCACAAACTTGCACATTCTAAAAAGATCCAGGCATTTGTGCACACGAAAGTAAAACAGACTCTTAATGTGAAAGTTCTTTAATAGAATTGGTGAGCATAGAGAGGGAAGAGAAAATATTCCAAATGGGAGTTTCCTAGTAAAATCTCCAAATTTACCCAACCCCTCATGGGCAAATGCCCAAACAGGGTCTGCCCAAAGTGAAGCCAGTCAAGCCCAAACCTTGTGTTTTGACAGGGAAACACAAGAAAAGAGCGAAAGGGACCAGACAAATCTGGGACAAAAAGATAAAAATAAACTTACATATCAAGATAATCGCAGTCAGTCTTTGACTAGGACAGCCTCCCACATCTCTCACATGTCTCTTCCAAGTGTCTCTGATGTCTCTTCATATGTCACCTTCCATGTCTCCTTCCCAGCAGCACCAGGTGCAAGTCAGGCAGCAAAAGCAAGTGAGAACCAAACCACGTATGTTCAGTGTTATACCACCTATGGCTGCTTGACTCCACTCTGCTCCCACATTCTGCTGCTCAGTAAGTCCAGTTAATGGCACCCTGTAATTCTTAGTTCAAGTGAAAATGTGTAGAGTTTGGGGTGACTGCTCAGGGTTTTTGTGTCCTTTTCTCATGCACTCAAAATTGCAAGACACTGGCTTAATCTCAGGGTGCAAGAGCAAAAGGGCTTATTTACAAAAAGGGCATTGGGATAAGGAAAGAGCTTCTAAGGCTCCAGAGGACCAGCTGTTCTATTCCAGATAGTGACCATAGTAGCAAGTAGTCCAAACCAAAAAACTGCCCATGCAAGATGGTGTTGTTACTCCCATGAGAGCCTGGAACTGGTGGCACAGGATCCAGCTAACCTCTGACATGGGTGGTCTCTGGCGGTACCCAGCCACACCACAGTAGCGTCTCTCCTGAAGCTGAGTTCAAGTCTCCTCCTGAAGGTGAAATCAAGTCTCCTGGAGCTTCTTCCAAGCTGAGACAGAACTCAACTGACTCAAGCTTTCCCAGACAGATTTTCTTGAACTCACTGGAGCCTTTCCAAATAGAGTCAAGCCTCTTCTCTCAAGTTTGATCCTTCCAGCTTCCCCAAGAAGGTTCTCTCCCAAACAGCTTCTTGAACCCAAGCAGCCTCTCTCCAACCCCCCTCAAGTTGAGTCAAACCCCTGCTCATAGCCCCTTTCGGGTTACCTGATTTGTCCAAACCAGCTGTTTGCGAGACAAAATTGGTGCTAGTGCATGGTTGAACCTAACTGATGCCAGTGGGGGCTTGGACCTGTTGGACACATTTTCAAACCCTCTGAGACTGGCACTGGGTAAAACCACTAATATCATACCATCTAGGACTTAATACCCAGGGACATGATTTGAATTTTACAAATGAGTCAACTGAAGAGACTCAGGGAACCACCTCTAGGGGCCAAAGCTGGCTCCTCTGCATGTTTTTTTATGACCCAACAAATAAAAAGTTTACATTTTCAACTGGATGAAAAAAATCTAATAGTATTTCATGACATATTAAATAAAATTCAAAGATCAGGGTCCCTCAGTCAAGTTGATTGTCACATGGCACATTCCTTTGTATACACATCTTTCTATGGTTGCCTTTAAATTACTACAACAGAGCGACTAACAAAACCTGAACAGGTTGTCCATGGCCCTTTCCAGAAGTGTGGCAACCCCTGATTTAGACTGCTTGTCCACAGCTGTGCAGTTAACAAATAGAAGGATGAGGAATCTGAGTTGGAATAAACTGATTCTGTTTTTGTTTTATTATGCTCTATGACTTTAACATCTTTTCTGAAATTGCAAAAGTTTCAAACAGTTTATTGAAATGAAAATTGTACTACCTTTCAAAAATACTTATGTGCCACAGAGGAGGAAATGCTATAAAGTGAAACAGATGAAGAGAGAATGCTTCAGTTATACAAATGCTGATCATGCCAGCTTTACAATCAAGCAAAGCTCCTTAAGAGCAGGGTGGGTAGTAGTAATGCTAGACAGTGTTTCAGAATGTCAATTCAGTGACTGGATCTCCTAATTTAATTTAAAAACACTTTATTTTATATATTAGCATGAGTAGAACATTGCACTTGAATTACTCCATGTGAAAAGTGTTAGTGTATTTACGTGTTGTCCCAGAAGGTTGAGTAGTAATATATCTTAATCTAATGGTCCTCAGACTCTTCCAGTGTAGATCTCTTTCTTATTCAAAAGATTCTGACTTGGATCTTGATGTGGAAAATAAGGAAAGGAATGGTATTCTAATTTCTCTGAGTGCATATGAGTTCCTGAACCTGCTCTGTGCTTTTCCCACCATTCTCAGTGACTTCTTAGAAACAACAGGAATTCCTGGAGATTGCAGCATTCAATGCAGAGTGCATGTCAGACACAGAGCTAGGTCAGAGCAGGAGTTACTGCTAAGGAAGAGGCATTATTTTATACTTACTATAAAAAAATGAATTACTTCCAGTGAGCACAGTGGTAACAAGAAGAGAAACTGATAGTACTAAATGAATGACCCTTCCAAAAAAGAAGAAAAGGTGGTTTGCCCAAGGGCAATAACAATCTGCCTATTTACCAATGGGACAGTCTTTTTTTACCTTTATAGCTAAGAAAGAGCAAGAGAACAGCTGTCCCTATTTCATCCCTTTTCTAAGAAGATAGTGAAATTATTGACTGTTAGGACTGTGCTAGAATACTTACTCTGAGACTTATCACCTGTAAAATCTTGGAAAATATTAGACATCTATTTCTGATAGTCATAATATCCATTTAACATTTTCAACCTCATTTAACTTCTTCATAAAATGATGATTAAAAATCATACCAGCACAATGAATTTATTATGATTAGATAGCTATAAATTTCTTAACTTCCTGATTCATAATGATTTGTAATCATAATTTTTACTTGATATTTTTTATTATTAGGGAGAAGAAACTTTTCAGAGTATTTCTTGACTTATTTGTGAAGCCACTATGAGACTGATAAAGAGAAAAACATAGTCCAATAAATGGTGCTTGAAAAATTGATTATTCATATGGAAAAAAATTAAAATGGATTTCCTACTTCTTAATATACACACCAAAAAATCAACTCCAGATGGATTAGGAACTTAGATGTCAAAAGTAAAACTTTAAAACTTTAAAAAAATAAAATACAGGCAAACAGCTTTATTACCTCAGGGCAGGGAAACATTTTTTAGACATGATGCAAAACTTGCCAAATGTAACAAAAAAAGTATTATATATTTTGATTACATTAAAGTTTAAAAAATCTGTTACTCAAAAGTCATCTCAAATAAGACAAAAGACAAACTACAAAATGGGAGATGGGAATGAGATATCTGTAATACCTAAAAACTGACAAAGGATTAGTACAAGAATGTGCAAACACACTTTTTCAAAGGAATAAAAAAGAACGATAAGAGCAAATCGAATAAAACAGAGGAAGGGGCATTTCACAGAAGAGGAAATACTTAGGGGTAATAAATCTGAATGTCAGAGTCATTCAAAGTCACTAATTAAGAAAATACAAATCAAGATAAAATAAAATGCCCTCTTAAAGTCTTTTAGTTTATGAAGATTAAAAAACCTGACAATATCAAATATTGGGAAGGATGTGAATCAATGGGAATTTTTATATATCATTAGTGGAAGTGTAAATTAGACAAGTATGTATAAACTAATTCTGTATTACTTTGTGAAATTAAACATCTGCATACCCCATGAGGCTGCAGTCCCATGCCCAGGAGTGACCCAAATATGTCTCTATTGAGTGCCATACAATTAGTGCTCACAGAATTCATTTCCTTAATTCTCCATAATCATAAATAACCCAATGCCTGTTCACAGAAAAAATAAAATGAATTACAATATATGCACTGTAATATTATTCATCATTAAAAACAGAAGAGTGGCAACTCACACAGCAATCGATTTAAAACAGTGCAAAAGATCTGCTCTGAGCTCTGCTCGGGTCAAAGGATAGTGCCCAGTAGGGGACAGGTTACTGTGTGTGGGTTCTCAGCCATGTGAACAATTGTAAGACACCTCAGGTTCAGGGAATAATAACAATGGGGTTTATTTAACAAACAGGTGAAACAAAGAATTTTTAAGGCCACAAGTGGACAGTTATCTTACCCCAGATAGTGTCCACAATATCCAAAGTCCCAAACACAAGACTGCTTGCTCAAGATGTTGCTGTTCTTTTGGTGAGGGCCTGGAGCTCATGGCATGCCAGCATGCAGTGAGCCTAGATCTAATTCTCGGTGGCAGCTGGAGGTGCTCACAGGTGGGGCCACTGAGATGACAGTGAAGTTTATCACTTGTCACCAGGAGGAGGTGTCAAAGACACCAGTGTTAAAAATTCTTTGTGAGTTCTTGGCCTATCAACAACAAACAGTTCTTTGAAACATTAGGCCTAGGCTTATGGTGCCACTTTCAGGCAATGTAAGAGGTATGGCTAGAGGCAGGTGTGGAGACCAACACTCAGCAAAAGTCTTTCTTTGTTTTTTGCTTTTTTTTCTTTTTAAAAAATTAATTAATTTATTTACATGTATTTGACATCAATTGTATTCCCCATGAAATTCCCCCCACCATTTCACCAGTGCACCATCACTTTGTGCTCTTTCTGCCTTCATCCCAGTCCCTCTCCCTCACCCCCACAAAGTGCCTTTAATTTGTCTTTGTCTTTTTGTTGTTGTGTTGTGATTTTTTTCTGCCTTATAGGATCTTTTGTCCTACCTGCTTGATTGCATAAGTGTCTACAGGGTTAGCTGTGTCTTTGGCACAGGGCAACCTTACCCTTGCAGCCTCAATGGGACTGTATGCCCTGGGGTAGTGTGGCAGGAAAGCAATTGCCTCCTGCCATCACTGCTGGCCTCGGTGGGCAACCTGAGCCCTAGTGGGCCCAGTGGGTCCACAGTTGGTAAAAATGGATAAAATGTTTACCACTCACTGCAGCTGCACTGCCCCCAAACAGTGTGCTTCTAGGGACAGGACTCAAAATCCCAGCAGGGAGGGAGGGCTCTGGCACTCAAACCCGATTAGTGCTGAGGATAGCCATCAAGCCCAGTCCACTAAGGTAGGCCTCATGTAACCCTCCCACAGCCTTCCACTGCAGGGTGGTGTGGGTGCTTCCCAGAGGAAGCTCTGACTGCTGAGGGAAATTCCCCTGCTGCCTCACATACCTTAGGAGCTCTGCTTGCAAATAGACTTGCATCAAGGGAGGGGCTGCCCACAGGTAGCAACCATAGTTCAGAACAGTGCACTTGGCTATTCCCTGCATATGCTGGGGCAACAGCCTAGGAACACACCACTGCCACTCAGCCTCCAGGCTCACCCAGGTGTGGCCAGGGCAGGGTGGTCATGCTCTGTGCCTTTTGCCAAGGGGCTCCAATTTCATATTAATCTTTGAAAAGTCACTTTCTCAGTTTAAAGCTCCAGTTTCAATAGCAAGAATTGTTATGTGACTGAAACATTTATTTCTCACAATTCTGAAGGCTAGGAAGTCCAAGAGCAAGGTAGTGACCAATGCCAATCCTGGGATAACTGACTTTTTGATGTGTGCTCTCTTGATTTTTGCTCAGCGTTCCTGGAGACGAAGTTCTAGTCTTTTTTCTGGACTTAGGAAAGCGCTAATCCCATCATAAGGGGATTAATGCCCCTAAAAGTGAGTCTAAATGATTTTGCTTGCACTTAATTACCTCTCAAAGGCCCTGTCTCCCAATACTATCACTTTGAGGGTAAGGACTTCAAAATATGACTTTTGGAAACACAAACATTACATCCATAATAGTCACCTTCAGTGCAAAAGCAAATACCATAAGGAACATGTAAGATAATACTCTAAAGCAAATAAATATAAATAATATACATTTAGGTTGATGACTAACAGAAGGGGAAGCATATTTGCTATTGAAAATGTTCAATTTTTTTATTAGAGAGTGGATTAAAGACATTTAATATATCATTGAATGAATAAATGAATGAATGAATGAGTGAAACATAAAGTGGAAGAGGGCTATGCAGGGACAACAAAGTTATGATAGTATTGATAGTATGTCAAAAACTACTGATTATGATTAATTAGATAATTAATACTCAAAGAAACAGAGAGAATGAACAGGAATTGGTGACGTACAGGTAATTAACATCAGACAGTGAAGATTAAATTTAAGTACAATTTCCCTGAAGACTTTCAGGTAGGGCTGGAGTGAACTTTTAGCATAGGTACAGGTGTGTGCATAGTTTGTAAGCAGCCAGAGAACTACTTAGCAAAGTTACTTGCTTTCATAAATCTTTCCTTCCTGAGCAGGAGGACAATCACAGAATAAGGAAATAGCAAGACATATGTAAATATAAATCTGTGAATCAAATTAATAATATTTCCAGCTTAAGCAGACAATGATGTAGAAGAGGCATTTGTCCCTTATCGCCTTCCAAATTGCATTTTTATTAGAGTTCAAATGATCTAAAAAATCACAAACTTTCTGTTACCTTCCTATCCCAACTATAAACTAGTCAGTCTCTATGAAAGTATTTGCCCCCAAGTTTGAACCTCCGAACTCAATTTTCAAGTCATTTCAAGTCAGAACAAATTTTTGCACCTGAGTTGCAAACTCCTAGGAACCAGAATTCATAACAAAAACACAATAACCGTAGGATTTTTCTGGTTCATTACCTTTGGGTTGATCCACAAAAAATTTAAAGTGGAGATGAAAGTAAAAGATGAGCTAATAGACTGAATTCGCTGGGCACCATTAAAAAATGACCTCTCTAGCACAAGCAATGCAATCCATCCATTTCTTAGTGTATACACATTAACATTATTCGTTCCTCTAGCTCCTCAAGAAGGCTGTTTGGGATTAAGTGAGGGTGATCCCCCACACACACACACACCTCGCATCCCTTCCCCACCACTCACAACTGAATAGAGTAATGTTGACTAAATGGGTCTTTTGCTCAATGGAAAGGCAATTATAAGTGACAATCCAGCCAAGGGACCACCAACAAAACCTTCTATGAGAGAGAAAGATTTTTCCCTGGATAAGCAAATTCAATACCCAGGTGAACAGTTAATTTTCCACATGAAGTATGTGGACACATTAAAAGCAGCCTGCCTTTTATACTGGTGATGATATAATTTATCCTCTCAATTGCAACAACTTTAAGCATGAGACAAGGGCACTATTAATAATTAAGCTGGGACAAGTGACATTGACCTGATCTGTGCAGGCTACCCTGTCCTTATGCTATTATAACCAAAGTAAATGAATCTTTTAGATCAGTTCATTCACCTCAGTTTTCACTTTGTGGGTATTCACTTAAGACAACAGAAAGTCAATACTAAAAATGCAACTTAGAGTATGACTGAAATTTGTTAGTTTATTTAGATTTGTTATTTGTCCATTCTTCTGATGTCTGCTCATCTTGAAGATAGCTTTCTTAAAAAAAGGTATTTCCATGTACCCAAAAATGTGAAGATTTGCACATGCTATTTTTCAGACTGGAAAGAAACACCCTAAGTGTAAAGAGTTTTCAGCTGCTGGATATGGAATTATATAGGTCATTTCAAATTTCTTTTTATGCATTTCTTTCAATTTATCTTATAAACACATCATACTCACATATTATATTTAAAGTGTTTTATCTTGATCTTACATTTTGTCTATAAATGTTTTCAGACATCAAAATGCTTGAAATTAGTAGCTAGTGGAGACATAGCAAGGATATCTACATTCTGATAATTGTCTCCAAGATGATGAAGCTTGAGATTCCTCTTTGATAGACTTTGTTTCTTAATTTGTGGAAATTTTGAATTCTTCCTCTCTCTCATGAAACCCCAGTTCAGAACTCTACATTAAGTCTAGGGGACAAGATACTTTTATAAGTACATGCCACATAACAGCGGTGCCGGCCTTCAGTTCTTCTGGTGTAAATCTAAATAGCAGTAAATGTATTTAGAAGAGTGGACCTTTGAAACGATATTTCCTCTTAAAGTTCAAACTGGGCTATGTCTGAAAGCTATATGAATGGACTATCCCTTGCTGACTTTTACCAACAGGTAGTTCTTAGTGTTATGTGAGAAGTTCCCGAGAGTAGCATCCTTAATAGGACTCTTGAACAACTGAGTATAAACATTGCGAAAACCTTCCTATGAAGCAAATACAAATAATTTGTAGCAGTATCCAAAGTAAAGAATGGCAAGCTGCAGGCTTTCAGGTAACTTGGGACACTCTGAAATCTAAAGGAAAATATTTTATCTGACCTTGAAATGAAAGCTTTTCATTGAGATAATTTGAAAATACTACTTTCCTTTGAGTGAAAGCTAAAATGGGACAATGGATGGTGTGGTTTTCCTGTGTGTATTTTTAAGGTGAACATCTGGAGAGATGCATCATTATAAACATGTCACTGAGGATCCATGCTGGACAGTAATAGTGAAGGCAGGGCCGCCCATGCCACAGCTCAGACTGACCAGTGCTATTTTCATAACCCAGTATAGGTACAGAGAGGAAATTTTCTCTTCCCCCTCTAGATTCTTCTCTGGCTTCATGAGTAATAAAAATAATATCTGACACATTAGCAGTAGAAAAGGACAAATTGAGTTACAAATGTATGGAGAATCTATGTGGCTATAAATTACAGAGGAAATAGAACAAACCAGGAGTTTTATCCTGAGTGACAGAATTGGACAGGTGTCTGGGTCTTTAAGAAAAAAGAAACAGAAGCTCTGTAACTAGGTGTCTACCCTTCTGTAGATATAGGTTTCTCTTATAGAAAGTTGTTTTCTGAAGGTAACCCTAAATCTGAGCAGTACACACAATCTTCTATCTTCTCAGTAGTTAAGGGAGTGGTAAAAGTTTTTCCTGAAGCCTGCAGGGCTTTGAGCTTACCTGGAAATAATTTACATTTATAAAGTGACACAGGGAAGAACTTAGGAAGTCCTATGCTGGATATAGGGAAGGACTGTTCTGGGTATCTTGGGGAAACCAATCCTTAACTAGAATGGTTGAAGAAGATCATGTGATGTCACCAAAGTAACTGCAAAGTCTTGGCCAAGATTATTTTACTGAAAACAAAAGCTATACTGCTGTTGGAATCATTTTTTTCAAATATAATTTGGAGTTTTGAAAAACAATGTCAAACCAGAATGTGCTGATCATTAAGTCAAGTTTCCTCTGAATGTTCTCAAATGACTACTTGCTTGTGCTGCTCCTATTGAAAAATAGAGCCTTCTTGTGGTTCCAACAATGTTCAAACTTCTACTTTAGGGATTTTAAAAAAAACAAACAAACTTAAGAATGTTATAAGAATAAGTCTCTCCCACCATAATAATTTAGTTTAAGCACAATAGTTAAATCACAGTTAAAACAGAAAAGCGGCTAGAAAATGTAATAGAGGTAAAGGTGGGAGGCTAAGTTACCCAGGCATGACTATCTATTTAAGGGCAATAATTCCCTCTCCAAATACTGAATTCCCTTAAGAAATGTGGATATAAATAGTGAAATACTTTTGATGGGATCCCCATCTCTATTTATTTCTTAGTCCAAGTGTTTTTCAAGGGGGTTGACTTTGACTTAACAGACCAAAATATCATGCATTGAAAATTAAAGTTGGGGCCTTCCTTGTGGCCTGAGGATTGGGTTTCACCACTATCACCACTGCAACTTGGGTTCAATTCCTGGCCAGGGAGTTAACCAACATATGGCACAGTGAGCCTCTCCTATCTTGCCCGCTGCTCCCCTCAGCAATGTATTTCAGTAGATCTGCCTATTCTGCTACCCACTCTGTCTCTGGTGAATCTTCTCACTCCCAACACCTCTGGCCTGCACCTCAGTTCTTCTACACACATGCACAAAAATGTGGCTTTATTTAGTTTTAAATGTCAATTTCAGGCAATCCAAAATTAAGGATGAAAAATGTAAGAACTTTCTGTATTTAACTACCTTTTCCCTTCATTATTATTAAGCAGTCACCAAGTGCTCTTTTAGACTCTTTAAACCAGAGCCTGTTAAAATTAAGATTTGGCTTAAGAGAGTGTTGACACCTGGATTTTGCATGTCTAACAAATTCTGGGTGATGCTGATGATCCAGGACTCTCTGCAAACTTTGATGTGGGTAGTAACACTTTAGATTGCCCCTCCAAGAAATAGTTATATTTCTACATCTCTGTCAGTTACACTGGGACATTATAAGCCTTTGTGTGTTTTTTCAGATGATAAAAAGTAATGTTCCTGTCCTTGTTCTTCACTGCCACCTGTTATAGGTGTTGAGAGCCGGTGAGGATGGCATGAAGGCTCACTTTTACCTCACTGGTGGTTCTAGGTTGCCTTAATTTCAGCCTTTGCAGGACTAAAGCTCACTGATAGATGGGCCCAACTTCCACAGTGACAGCAGGAACACGGCAATTGTCAGAGCTCCATCTGCGTCTGTTGAACCTAGCAATGTTTCCTTTGAAACAGAAAAATTTGGGCATGCCTGAGGCTGGGAGGTTTCAGTAAGTGTTGTTGGTGGTCTGTCTGATGAACTAGAACAGATGACCCTTTTGTTTCCACACTAATTGTATCAGGCCTACTTGGTGGGAGGGTTAACATTTTTGGAGGAAACAGTGTCACATTTCTTTTCTTTTCTTCCTTTTTTTTTTTTTTTTAAATCTTAACTCACAAATGTTTCACATTCAAAGTCTGGTTTACAAATGGGAAATTCCTAGATGTGCTTCTTCTCCTCCCCTTTGGAGCCAGAATTCAATGCATTCTTAACTTTTGCACCAGCCTTTTTGCTTTGCCTATTGTTCTCCCATTATAAGACAAGAAGAGAATGTAGGTTAGACCATTTGCATCTCCTCATGGCAAGAGTAAGCTTTGCACAAAGCAAAAATGAGAGTACACAAATAATACAATAGTGCTTTCTTCTGAGCAATGAATTAAGAAGACCTAAAATGTTTTTTTTTTTTTTTCTTTCAAATCAGATTTGCTTTATTATAAGCAAATATCTTTCTAATATTAGCAGGGACCCTAAATTGTACATAGTAAGTCTGTGATGAGTTTTGGTCAGGCTTGTATCCTATAAGTCAGAGAACTGGAACTAATGGAATATAAAAATCAATCAAATATACAATAAAAATTAAATAAAAACAAAAAATGCACCGCCATTGGATCTTTTATCCCTCTGCTTTCAAAATGGCTAAAGACAAACCAAAATAAAGCAAAAATCTCCAGATATAATTATCTTTTCATTTCAATCTGAAGTTTTCAATTTTTGTTTCTAAAACTTCTTTTATCTATTGCTCATCTCAGAAGCCCTATCCTGTTATTATATATGCTGATATATAAACTGCTTGTTTTATCCAGATGAATATACGCTCATGCCACATTCTGAGATTGTTTTTGTCTCTATCAGGAATTTTTCATCTACTGGTTTAGCCTTGCCCTACAAATTTTTCTGCTTTAACCCAGTACATATATATCCACCTACTCTAAATATCAATTCAAAGCATCACTCCCAACCCAGGCTTTCATAAGTGACTTTTCTCTGATCTGCTTATTCACTGTTATCAGGTTTCTTGCCATTCAGGCATTGTTGCAGGATCATACTCCTTGTCTCACCACCACATATTATACCCTGGAATAGAATCAATCATCTTTTGGGGCAGATAAATTATATCTTCTTCAAGGGAGGTTTTTTTCTCTTACCCCTTATTTTTGCAAAGCATTAACCAGAGGCAATATCAAAATTAAAGTCCTCCCCAAGGCATTGTTGGTTTTCAGGTTTTTTCAAAAGCATTATAATTCAACAAATTTATTATGTTGTTTTATTGGCTAATTACTTTTCCTGATTGTGGTGGAATACCAAAAAAAATTCACTTAGTTTTTATTTGAAGATTATGTGTATAAACATACAGACTATCTTTATATATCATCTATCTACCTATCCATGCTTCCTACTATCTAGTTATCAGTCATCTATCTATCTATCTATCTATCTATCTATCTATCTATCTATCTATCTATCTATCTGTCTGTCTGTCTGTCTGTCTGTCTGTCTGTCTGTCTGTCTGTCTGTCTGTCTATTTATCTATCTATGTTAGATCATTTTCAGCTGTTTTATTTAGGTTTCTCTCTAAAATTTTGGGTTTATATCATACCTGATGTTTTTAACGTGCTCTTTAAATTTAATATCATGTGAAAAATACACAATTCCATTATTTTAATCTTATTGTTATGATTATTGCCACAACATAATTTTAAAAGGCATAGTAGAAATAGAGAAATATCATCAAAGAAAAATATCATAATGCACTAAAACAATATTCTGCTATTGTAAATTTAAATCTTCTATGTGGTAATTTCTTACATTAATGGGATTCAGTGAAACACATCTCTTGGACATCCCTTCGAACACTGATTTGGACTGAGAAATAAGATTGTGTATTATTTTCCTTTTGCTACCATACCAGATGAGCATACATTTAGTGGCTTGAAAGAACACAAATATATTATTTTATAGCCCCCAAGATCAAAAGTCCAAAAGTGGTCTTATAGGGCTAAAATCATGTTCTTTCTGTGGGAACTATTGATCTATCCCATTTCTAGCTGCTTGTATTCTTTCACTCCTAGTTACATCACTCCAAAGTAGAAGCTTTGCTCATCATGTCTATTCTGTCACTCCTTTTTCATGATTCTCATAAGGATCCTGTGATTACATTACAAAAACCCAGATAACCCAGGATTATTCTACTATTTCAAGGAACTTAATCACATTTACAACATTCTTTCTCAGAGTTTAGAGATTAGGATGTAGACTCTTTGGGGTCATTATTCTGCCTTGATTTAGTCAATGGGACATCAATAAATGAAAACTAAGAATGGTACTTGCACATTGGGTCTTGTCCTCTTGTGATAAAGTGGTCCCCAGAAAAAGGGGAGGTTCCAGGTTCCCTGCCTCAACCAAGAGAGGGTGCAGTTGAGCAAGGAGGAGAGACGCTATAGAGGAGAGGAGAGTAGGAAGGAAGCAGATTACAGAACAAGGAGAACTGAAGAAGGCACAAGGAGCAGAGAGACATGTAAAGAAACTGTGCTTGCTTCTTGATCTGAACTAGTTGAAACAGATGTGGGTCAGAGACCCATGGGGAGGTTAACAATGACAACTTTTATATTGGTTTTGATTTTGCTCTTTTCCTCCCAGGCTTTTTTGACTGCTTCTGACCCTTTTCTGTGGGTCCCTGCTGGAAGGTGCTTTAGACTTGTTGCAGGCTTTCGTGTCTTGCTTTGAGCAAAAGCTGTTTGGGTGAACTTATACCCAGGAGGGAATGAGTAACTTTGGGTGCTTGATTTAAAAACTATATTTTCTATAGTTCTATAGCAATACTATAGTATTGCATACTAATCGTATTAAAGTTCCTTTCCATTAAAGGTCTTATATGTTTTGTCTTGATGTGGTGGTTTTGTCTTGTGTGATGGCAGAACCTATTTAAAGCAGAAAGATTTGGGGGTTCTGGTGTGCCCCTTTCTCTGCCCTGTAAGACTCTTAGCATCATGCTGTTGCCATGTATAAAGTCTGGGTGTATGTCAGAGGTATGGGTCTGGGAGAGGATTCACGAGAGACAGAGTAAGGAGAACAGGCAGATTTACTGAAATACACTGCTGAGGGGAGCAGTGGGCGACACAGGAATTGTCTCCTCTGCCATATGTGGGTTAGGTCCCTGGTCAGAAATCGAACTCAGGCCACAGTGTTGATAATGCTGAGACTTAACCCTTAGTCCACCAGAGAGACCCAATAGATGGGAACACTCTTCAAGATTTAGGTAGACAAAGATCCATTCATAAAATTTCAAATAACTCAGTAAGAGAAAAAAAATAGACTGTTTTTCTTGCCCTTTGGGACTATAGTTATCATTAAATAAAGTCATCTTTATTAAATTTGTCTTACAAACTATGCCCTTAGGCAGTTTGATGTGCCAGAAAGAGAATGGATTTTGTGAAAGAACACTGAGTACCTAACAAAGCTACTCTGGTGAGTTGCTTCACGTATCTGAACCTCGAGTTTCAATTCTTGGTTTCTTCTTCTATAAAACGTCTTAGTTTCTCTACTTTCAAGAGTTTTTTGAGCACTCAATGACATGCCACATATTGAGCAGCCCCTAGAAAAGCAGCATTGGATGAATTTCTCCTTCTGTCTTATTGTTCACTCAGTTCCTCCCTACCTCATGCTCCAGTCACCACTGACTATTTACACCAATTGTATTTTAATGTTTGCTTTTGTACTACCTTTGTTTAAAAAGTTGACAGTAGTAGTCAAAGATTTCAAGAAACATAGAATGGATTTGAGCTGGAAGATGAATCCAAAGATGCAGGAGGGAACAGCCAGGAATATCTGGTCATTAATTAAAAAAAAACATGTGACAATATTTCAAGCACTGATGATATTAAAAATATCATGATGACAAATGAGGTAAACAGACTAAGCAAATGTCTTGTTTCTCAGGACAAGGATGTAACGTTTGGAACCATTCAGATTCAAGTTAGTGAGATTACTTGAGATTTTCATTTATGTGCAATATATGCATTCAATAGTGAAATAAAGCAGATGGCATCTCCAGACCACCTCGTTCAGGGAGCTTTCCCGAATTGCCCAGTCTTTAGTGATCTTTCTTGCATTGTGGACTCCGTTGTTGATACGGTTTCTGTTCCTAACAGTTTAGAATTAGCTTCTATTTTAGTATGTAATTATACTTACCATTAAATTATTCACAAGTGTTTCACATGCATGACACTTAACTCCTCACCTGCTTTATAAAATCCTTGAGGAAAAGGCCATGTTTTGTATTTTCTTATAGTTTTAATTTGTTCCCTCCAAATCTTTTCCCCCACAGTACAGCAAAATAGCAAAAATATTCTAGAAATTAATCAAATGGCATTTTAGTAATGTCAGGGCCATGTTTCACCCCATCCTGAAAGCTTGCTTTGCAATATTTCAGAAGTAAGTAACATTGGGTGGCTTTCTAAATAACCTTTCACTCTACTAAAGAGTTCATTGAAATGCAAAAGCTGAATGACTAAATGTTGCCACATTAACTTACATGGACAATTTTCAATATTCTATTTTAGTTCTTATCTAACCTATTTATCCATTAGAAACTTGTTTTAAACTCAATGAGAGAATCATAATATTAACACAAAATCTAGTATGATTATTTTTTTGCAGCCCATGTCATAAATAATAGTCTATAGGCAATATTTTAGAGGATTGCAAGGCATTCAAGTTCAGTATAAAATAAACCCAGTATAACATTAAACCCTGTTGGCGCAGGGTTTAAGTCACAGTGCTATCAAGCTATTGCCTGTGCCGCAGTGCAATCAGATCTTCCTGTTCTTCTCCCTACTCTGTCTCTGTGAATCTTTTCAACCTCTGCCCCCACACCTCTGGTCTTTACCCCAGTTCTAATAGGCATAAATCAATAAATCTTTAAAAAATGAAATAAAATTAGCCCAGATAAGAAAAAAATGTTCTTTGCAGATTTATATCATATACATAGATATATTCCACCTCTCACAATTTAAAAGATAAGAAAGCACTGAGAACAGGTTTTTTTTTTTTAAATATAATCCTAGACAATGCATTCAAATTAGCTAAGTTACTCATTTTAAAAATCAGACTCCTGATTAGACCTTATCTAATCTGTGGAGTATGGCAAATAATCTATATTAAAGAAATATTCTCAAGGATTTGTTTAGATCTTAATGTTTGAAAAACATTACTTAATTTTTAATCATAGCTTGTGAATTTCATGTCCTCCCTTTCTCCTACTTGGTCATAATCATCTTCAACCTATTTACTAATACTTGTTTTTCATTTTGCCTTGTTTTGAATCTAATACATGATTTTCTGTTTAGATTGCATGCCTTAGGCTAGGAGTTTATTCCTGGACCCACTGAGTCGTACTCATGAGTTCCGAGGCTATGGTATACATTTAATGCCTTAAAAGCTGAACAGATGATTCTGTAGTGGGAGCAGAGAAACAACTTTAAAAAAAATGAATGATGCTGTTTTATAAGATTATATAAATTCCAGGTATACAAACATATAAATCAATACCTATATATATTACCTTATGTCCTAGTTTCTATCTATCACCATATAATTGACTTGATCCCTATTATCACAAATAACCATTAATTTGGTTTTACAGCCTAAAATTGTGTTTTCATTTCATTCATTCATTTTTGTTTGTTTCTTTATCTACCACATGTAAGTGGAATCCTATGATATTTGTCTTTAATTGTTTATTTCACAAAGCATAGTAACTTTTTGGTTCATATATGTTATTATAAATGGCAGGATTTCATCTATTTTAATGCTGAGTAGTATTTCTTTTTGTGTATATACCATCTCCCCTTTATCAACTCACTCATCAGTGGATACATACACTGTTTCCAGCTCTTGTTGTGAATAATTCTGATAAACATGGAGCTACATCTATCTTTTTAAATTAGTGTTTACATATTTTTCAGATAAATACCCAAGAGTGGAATCATTGCATCATATGGTATTTCAACTCTTAATTTTTTGAGGATTGCATTATTGTTCACCATAGAAGAAACACTGGTCTTTGTTTGGGAGACTGGTGTTAGGGACCGGTTGACCCTGCTTTTTGGCAAACCCATGTGGTCCAGGGTGTCCCAGGAAAGCCAGCTATGGGTCACATGTGTTTGAGTTTTATATTCCTTCTGAACCTGGACATATCATTTCCCCTGTGGGTATACTATTGTTTCTGAAGCCATTTTTCTTACATTTCTAAGCCAAAGGTGATTCTTCTTGGAGCTCTCTAGTGCTCAGTGAGGGGCCATGTTTCAACTACAAATTCCAGAAGAAATGATAACTATTTAGTTAGCCAGGAGATCATTATTTGTAAGAAATTTTACAGAACTCTCTAGCTTTATACATAACCTCACATTCCCAGTTCTGTTCCTCTGCTGAAAAAGACAGGGGGAAAGCCTGTAAGTGGTCCTTGACCTAAAGGAAACTTTTCTATTCCAAATGGATCCTCTTGGATAGAGTAAAACAAGCCCCAGTACTCTCTGATATTGTTCAAATTAAGACATCAAAGTCACCTGGCATATTTAGTAAATCTCTAGCAGAGAACGTCTCTTAATATTTCAGGAGGTCACCTGTAAACCCATTGTTAAAAATAGACACACAAATCTGAGCTTATTCTTTGAAAAATATGAAAAGTAAATGTCAACAATAAACCTGAGCTGCAATAATGAAGTTCTAGCATAGACATTTCCTATCCAGAAAAGCCAAGGACATGCATAGATAATTTAGCTCCACATAAGACTTATAGCCTGTTGGAAAGTTTAACACCACTGCTCTTCATTTTGACTTTGAAGGCTGATGAATAATTTAGCTAAAGGTTTTAGGGAGAACAAAGGGAATGGCCCCTATTCAGGGACCTCATATATTTTGAATTTTTGCCAGCTTAGATCATTTTATAAACTATAGTGCTGTTTTAAAATATAGTCATAGTTACAAAGGTACACTCCGGAATTCCTGCATTGTTCGGCATTTAGTGATTAAAACTGACATTCGTTGGGCTGAACCAGAGTCTTAGAAATGATAGATGCCAACTAATCCCATCAATAAAAATAGTCACAAATGAATACTGTGACAGGTCCCGAAACAATAAAAATCATCACTAAACTCACTAGAAAATATTAAGAGACTGTCAAGTAAAAAAAAAAAAAAATTTGGCTGCATTACACTTGCTGTGAGTAGTAAGCGCTGTTTTGTCCATTTGTACTTGCTCGGTATCCTTTTTCATGTGTATTGTCATAATAATTTCCAAATTCATAAACAAAGAAAGTAAGATATCATCTCAGATAAAATGGCACAAGATTTAATACAAAACATTAGTTATGGCACAACCTGGCCTCAGAGAACAAAGGAGATTAAAATTCAGCTTATTCTACAGTGTTAGAATGCTTTAAATTAAATATAGATTTTTCTCATGATTATATTGTTACATGAGTGTTCTTATGCCATCAGCCTAGAGGACTTTATTATTTATGCAATTCCAAAATCTGATGTAGAGTAAATGCATCTGATCTCAATGAATGGCACAGGATTAAAAAAAAAAGTAGTAGATTTCAGGGGAGAGAAAAAGACCATTTTAATTCTCTTGCAAGACTATTGATTAATAACATATGCTGCTTTGCTGACTGAATTTTGTTTGATTCACATTTAAATAAAAATACAGATCTGTCAAAGTATTTTAAATCATCTAGATATAGAGGTTATTTAAACAATATTCTCTTATTTCTCTTTCTAGGGAGAGTTTTCTACCTTCACGTGCTACAGGTTACCAGGGGATATAATTCAGAATGACATATATTTGAATATAGTAATACCAGCTTCATTTTGGATGTTTCTAGTCTGAAGGTTCCATTCTGGTGTCAAGGGCTTTTGAGCAGCAAGATTAGGTATGGGAAAAAACTTGTGCTAAGTAGTCTTTGACAGGCATAATATCCCCTACCTTGATTTAATCAAGAATTCAGAAGTTTAACCAGCATGGCTTCCAGAGAACAAATATTCTTCCATTTACAGCAAACAATTTTATGAGAAAAAATTCTCCTTGTGGTTAGTTAATCCTTAACTTTCCTAATGCTCTAGTTTAGTCTCCCTCAAAAAAGGGAGATGGGGAATCTAATTTTGAAATAAGACCAAGATATTCATGCCTCTGTACAATTTTCCAAGCTGATATGTTTCTTATCTTCAAAAGAATTAACAAATAGCTTTTCTCCCATATTTAGAATTTGAGAAATGCATTATTCGTATATATATGAAAACATTTCAATATATAGGGGAAGTGAGTAGAGGAAGAAATCCTAGAAGAAAAGCATTAAGTTCCAAGGAAGAAATTTAAAAATAGTAAAACAAAACAAAGGGAAATAAAAACAAAATGTCTTTATGTCAAAGATTAATATGGCAACCCATAGGAGAGATGGAGCTGTTTCAGAAGTCAAAAAAGTAACTAATAAAAATTTCAACATATAAAACCTGTATCATTGGCTTTTTTTTCCCCAAAGATTTATTTATTTACACATACAAGAGCTGGAATGCAGGCCAGAGGTATAGGAGTGGGGGCATTAGAGGATTCACCAGCGACACAGTGGGAAGCAGAACAGGAAGATCTACTGAAATACACTGCTAAGGGGAGAAGCTGGCAAGACAGGAGAGCTGTGTTGTGCCATCTGGGTCACCTCCTTGGCCAGGGATAAAACTTCTGCTGCAGTGGCTGCAGACAGCTGCATAGGATTGAGACTTAACCCTTGCACCACCAGGGAGGCCCTCATTGGCTTCTTTTAAGGAATGAAATATGACAACTCAATTCTAGGTCTGTTTTCCACCTAGAATCATCTGTGAGTGTCCAGTAATTTCTATTTCATATAGTAGTATGTCTTCTACATTATTGCTATTCCTTCTTTATATCTTATTCCCTGTACAGTTTTCCCTTGGTAAGTAACATCCATATGTCTTCTAACTATTAAAACTTTTAGCCATTGCTTTGTATAATCCATGAAGGTAAATTCACCCCAACTTTTTGAAGGCATTATTCTTTCCTTTGTTTTGAGATAAATTCCTATTGTGTTCATTAAAAACTAAATAACTTTAGCTTCTGTCTTTGAATTTCAGATTGAGGATACAAATATTGACTTTTTCCCCTAAAGTCTGGATTTTCTTAACGGCAGTTTAGTAAAGGACAAAATGACAGTATTATCTGCAGTCCCTGAATTGAATATTAGCTACTTGACTTAGAAAAAGTGCATAGTCTATGAAAATATGATAAAATTTAAGAAAAAGTGAACTTTCATAATACATACTGTGTGACCTCCTATTATGTATCATTGTGAACAACAGTGAAACATTTATTTGGGAGATAGGAATGAATGGATTAACAGGTGGAGATTTCCTGACTCCTGGTATGCATTTTCCATTATTTAGTAAAGTATAAATTTTTAATGAAACTGATGCACTATACTAAGTGAAAACCAACATTCAAATTAAAAAGAGAGACAACCAAAGTCTTCTGCACAACAGTGCTTAAATGAGACATTCCTCTTGTTAGACTTTGTGGTTATCTCTGAAACTGAATCACAATTCTTCCTTGAAATTTGTGTAGTAGATCTCTAGGATTATTGGTCAATACTTCTTAAAAACAATTATTTAGCCAGAATGAGAAAATGACTCATATTTTAAGACTGCATTGTGAGACAAAGTGGGGGATAGGAGAAAAGAAAATACCATATGTGAAATATATTAGTCTACATATAGTGCCTAATCTGGAGCATGAGTTAGGTAAGTAAATAAGAATCTTCAATATGACTCATATAAGCCCAAAGCTGTCACTGTAATTAGAACATGTATGGAAGATAATTGTCTTTGGCATTACTGAGAAATGTAGTGATACAGACAGTATATAAAATCTAACACAGATAAGGTACACTGATTGCATGTCTTATCTATGGGTCAGATCAAACAATTCCAGGGAGCCAAAAGTTTATCCTGTGCAGAAAAATGTAAGGTGAATTGCCAACTTGGACAGGTTTTTGTGGATCCATGGAGGCTTGGCATTGATTTTCTGTTGACTATAATCAGACTCTGATGCATTTCAGACATTTGTGTTTCTCCCCAGTCATACTGATCCAAGTCTGGCTGAAGATAATTGGACATTTGCCTTCAATACAGTGCACATAGTGCAGACTGACAGGCTGGAAATGATCCTTATGGCCACCCTTTTGTAGTTAAATAGTGCTGACAAATGTAACTTTCCTCTCCTTCTCAAACACATTCATACAATATTATCTCAAGGTTTTAAATTCTTACTTGGATTCTGTCCTGAAACATGAATATTTTTGGTTTGATTGTCTGGGATTGAGAATGTTAAAATGATCAGCACTGTAGGTTGGATAAATATCAACTTTAGAGTATATGTATAAAGAAAGGTGAGGTTAGGCTTACATTTGGTGACCTTCAATTTAGTAAAAGGGGAATAAAAATTCTTCCCAAGAGCAAGACACAGGCAAGATAGCAGGCAATTATTTTTTAAAAATTGAGAATGTTCACAAAGAAAAGGATGGTAACATAGAGGGAGAAAGACACGCATGGATTATGAACAGAAACAAATCCTAAGGGACATACAATTAGAGCTTATGTCAATTCAAACTCACATTAACATAAACCAGGTTAAAATGAGAGCTAGGACTATGGAGACATAGGACATTTTTTGTAACAATTTTCCTCAAAAACACGGTTACTTTGAAATGCTTTTTCAGCATCATGATTCATAGATTTGACAACTGGCTGTGTCATTATCAGCTGCAGATGACATTTATGGATATTAGTTTCTGTATTTTGGAGGAAAGGAATTACAGAGAAAGAGTAGGATGACAGTATATTTGAAACCCAACACTATAGAATTACTGCTAAAAGAGACATACGAAAGACCCCCAACCTTCCTAGAACAACTAATTCCTGAAAACAGTAGGGAGGAAAGAAAAGTTCTACCGTCTGGCACTGGATGAAATATATCCAACCCAGTGATAACATTCTTAAACTTACAGTGAAAAAAATTATTTGAAAATGTGAAATTATTTAGAACAAAATATGCTACAATGGAAAGACACCTAATTTGGATTAGATAAGGAGATTAGAATCCTTGTCTTGCTTTTCTTGACATGTAGGCTTTGCACGTTACTTAACCCAATCACCTTAGATTTCCACTAATGTGAGTAATCATATCTACTTCAAAAAACAGTTAATAGGATAAAATAATGGAAATCAATAAACTCAAAACTGCTAAGACAATGGAAAATATTATTGGAATAATTTGTAATCATCAAACAGTGATTTAGGGAAAATTCATTTTCTTTAATGTCAGTTATGCTCAACTGAGAGCATAAATGCACATTCCTAGAGAACAGAAGGCAAAATGAATTCATTCCTGGGAGTTCTTTGTTTCCTTGTTAAATAAAATTCTTTCTTCTCTCAGTCACTAGTCATTAAGTTAGGTAGTCTGGACCATAGTCTCTTGCCAAAAAAAAAAAAAAAAAGAAATGATTCAATACCATGAAAGGAAGAGGTTGGAATAACCAGAATTAAAGTAACACATACTATTTAAAGCAAAGCAAAGGACAAATTTCCAGACAGACTTTATTAGGAAATATGAAATTATGAAATATGAAGTAGGAAATTATGAAATATGAGGAAGATTTTGTAAGATGGCAAATATACAATTACACATTCTAAACTATTATCTATAATTACAGTGTCCCATTAAAAGTCTTAAATTAAAATATAATTTCTAACTATCTCTAAACATTGTACATCATATTATCTTAATTTTCAAAATTAAAATTTCAGGTTTATATTTCAAAGAATGACTATATATCTGTTATTTTATTAGTTTACTTTTCATATTTAATAATTTTGTTAATTAAAAATTATGTACTAGTTCAACATCTGAATATCAATATAATTGACAACATCAGCAAAGAAGGAAAATAAAAAACATATGATCATATGAATGGATGTTAAGAAACACTTGATAAGATTCAGCATCCATTTGTGTTAAAAATCCTTGAAAAATTGGATATAAATGGCACATAACATAATATAACAAAACCATATATGACAAACCCAGAAATAGTATCTTTCTTAATGGTGGAAAACTGAAGATTTCCCACTAAGATCTATTACAAGACCAGGTTGTCCACTTTCACTATTTCTAGTCAACATAGTATTGAAAATCCTAGTTAGAGTAAGTAGGCAATGAAAGTGTAAAGCAATAAAAGGGATTAAATTTGGCAAAGAAGTAAACCTATCATTTTGCAGATGGTAGGATAATATATATAGAAAACCCCAAAGGCTCCATGGAAAAATTAATTAAAATAATAAATCACTTCAGCAAAGTGACAGGATACAAAATCAAGACAAACAAAGTCAGTTTTCTTCATATATGAAAATAATAAACTAAAACAAGATATTAAGAAAGCAATCCCATTTGCAATTTCACCCTCTACCCCTACCCATGCTCAAAATATTAATTATCTGGGAATAAACTTAAAAGGAGGTGAGGGACCTATATAAGGAAAACTCTAAGACAAATTTAAAAGAAATAGATGACACAAAGTAATGAAAAAGCATTCCCTGTTCATGGATTGGAAGAATCAATAATATCAAAAGGTCTATATTACCCAATCAGTCCCAATAAAATTCTCAATGCCATTCTTCAAAGAGATGGAATAAATTTACTGAAATTCAGATGAAACCACAACAGATCAATGACAAAAGCTCTCCAGACCAACAAAGGGAAAAATAGTGGAATTATACTTCTAGACTTCAAACTATACTGAAAAACCATACTAATTAAAACAGCATGGTACTGGAATAATAAAAAGACCCACACAGACAAATGGAATAAGTAATCTATAAAATGAATTAAGAATCTATACTGGAACAAAGATAGTCTTTTCAATTAGTGTTGCCGGGATAATTAAACTGCCAGGGACAGAAGAATGAAAATAGACCACTATTTCACAACATATAGGAAAATAATCTAAAAGTGGATTACAGATGTAGATGTAACATCTGAACCCATAAGATATATAGAAGAAAAAATCAGTAGTACATTCCATTAAATAAACGTTAGAAACATGTTTGTGGGTCCATTCCCAGCAGCAAGGAAATAAAAAAGGAGTATAAAAACTTGGACTACTTAAACTAAATGTTTCTGTACACAGGAAGAGATAGTAGCCAAAGTGAAGAATAACCCTACTGAGTGGGAAAAATTATTTGCACATCATACAGCTGAGAAGAGACTGATAATACAATGACCTCATAAAATTTAACAAAAGAAAACAAACAAGCCAATCCAAACAATGGCAGAGATTTTAAATGGGCACTTCCCCAAAGAAGACATACAGTTGGCCAAGAAAAAGGACAAAAAATGTTCATTAATATGATCAGGGAAATTCAAATCAAAATCACAATGAGACACCACCTTACATCAGTAAAAAAATGTCCATATTAAAAACAACACAAACAACAAGTACTGGCGAGGGTGTGAAAACAAAGAAGACTTTTACAATCTTGGTGGGAATACAGACTGGTCAATCCCATTTGGAAAGAACTATGGAATGTCCTTAAATAATACTAACAATTAAGCTGCCAGGGCCTCCTTGGTGACCTAAGGGTTACGTCTCAGTATTATCACCATGACTGCTTAGTTCAATCCCAGTGGGATTGAATCTATGTGGGAGCTAACCCACATGGCACAGCAGACCTCCCCTGTCTCTCACCCACTGCTCCTCTTAGCAGTGTATTTCAGCTCACCTGCCTGTCCTGCTTCACTCTGTCTCTGGTGAATCCCTTAAATGCCCACACCTCTGGCCTACATCCCAGTTCTTCTATGCAAAAATGGATACATAAAATCTTTTTTAAAAAAATAATCTTCCATTTGGCTCCATATTCCCTTTCCTATATATCTTCCCAAAGAACACAAAAACATTAATTCAAAAGGAAACCTGTACTCCTATGTTTATAGCAGCACTATTTACCATAGCATATAGAAAACAACCTAAATGTCCCAGAATAGATAAGTAGCTTAAGATGTGGTACATATACACAATAGAACACTATTCAGCTGTTGAAAAGGATAAAATCATACCACTTACAGGAAAAGGGATGGAGCTGGAAGGAATTGTGCTAAGTGAAATAAACCAGAAAGAGAACGATAAATACCACATAGTTTCACTGATATGTAGAATACAGAGATACAAAACAAAGGGTAAGACAAAGAAAATTTTAAAATAAGTCCTTGAAAGCTGACCATACATCTGAAGAATACAAGAAGGGTAGAGAAATTTTGAGGATGGGAGACTAGGAATCTCAGTGGACTACTGTAGAGCAGGGTGGGTGTTTTGATGCTGGGAGAGACATGGTGACCACATCTGAGTGGAGAAATCTTAGATCATCAAAAATCTAACAAGAATGTAAAAAAATGGTACTTTATTAAGAAAATAATAAGTAATAATTAAACTCTTCCATTCATAAAAAATAAAAACCATCCAACTCCACTTAATTGTGAACTTTCATCAATTAATATCATTGTACTTAAATCTCCTAAGTATTAATTGAAATGTTGAATTCCATTTCAAGTTTTAGTTAATGTTTTCATATATTTGCTTTCATTACTATCTTTCATTCTAAATTGAGAGGACTTTGAATGAAAAAATACACACATCATATTTCACTTTGTCATGGGACTATATTCTGAGATATGTGCCATTATACAATTTCATCACTGTCTGAACATCACTGAATGTGTTTTTCTCTAAAGAGTACTTCTTTATTTTGCTGAACTAGAAATGCATGAGGATTTCTAGAAGAGGAGCTGGGTCATTTATGACTTCTTTTTGCTACTGTAGTACAGTTAATGTGTATTATTACATCATTGCATAAGAATGATCTGCTATTGACAGACTGTTTCTATGTGACATGTGATTGTAAACTTATTCTTATATTTACAAAACCTAAGATGGTAACTAGTATTTTATAGATACTTAATGAATATTTAAAAATGAACAATCAACTCACTGAATAAATATCACCATCTGCAATCAAACTTAATATATTAGCAATGATTAGTAAGGAGACTCCAACAGGTAATCAAAACTCTTACAAATCAGGAAAGCTCAGGATCAAATGATTTTACTGTAAGTTTTACTAAACTTTTAAATAATTAACATTGATCCTTCTCAAACTCATCCAAAAATTAAGAAGGAAGACATGCTCATGTTGAGGCCAACATTATCCTTATGTCAAACAGAAAATATGATATTATCAGTAAAGAAAACTATAGGTCAATATCCATGAATAAATAAGACAAAATTCTCAATAAAATTCAACAAAACAAACAAAATGCAGCAGCACATTAAAGCATCATTAAGTACATCATCAACTTGGATTAACCTGGAATGCAGGATAGTTCAACATATGCAAATCAAGCAATGTGAAAATCACATTAATAAAATGTAAACAAGCATCTAAATAGACACATGGAAAACTGAAAAAAAAAAAAAAAAACATGTAAAAACTTGTAATAGGGCCTCCCTGGTGGCGCACTGGGTTAAGCAACGCACTATGAAGCAAACCGCAGCCACTGCAGCACGAGTTCGAGCCCTGCTGCCGGCCAGGGGGGGGACCCACATGGTGCGGCAGACCTCTCCTGCTGTGCCCACTGCTCCCCTCAGCAGTGTACTTCCGTTGATCTGCCTGTTCTGCTCCCTGCTCTCTGTGGTGAATCCTCTCACCCCCCCCCCACACCTCTGGCCTGTACCCCAGTGCTTGTATGCATAAATAAATAAATCTTTAAAAAAAAAAAACTTGTACTATATTGTATAGCACAAGTATACTGCAATGTAATAGAGGTTATTCATAGTAAGACCATAGTTAGCATCAAATTTAACTGTAAAAGATTAAACACTTTTTATCTAGGATGAGAAAGAAGACAAGGATGCCTACTGTTACCTATTGAACATATTACTGGAAGTACTAACTGAAGCAATCAGGCATGGAAAAAAGGGCATCAGAATTAAAAAGAAATAAGTAAAAATTTTCTCTATTTAAAGATAGCATAATCACATATATAGAAAAGCCTCATAACTCCATTAAAAATCTTTAGAGCTAATCAGTGACTTTAGTAAACTCATAGGATACAAAATTAACATTAGAAATTGGCAACACTTCTATATACTAGCAGCAAATTATCTGGGAAACAAATAAATGAAATTACCTGACTTACAATAGTATCAACAAAAAATACTTAAGAACAAATATAACCAAAGAGTTGAAAGTTCTGTATCCTGAAAATTAGAAAATATTAATGAAAGAACTAAAACAATACACAAAATAAATTAGAAGGAAACTGGTATTTATTAATCACTTCCAAATACAATACCTAACATATTTCAATTTAATTTCATATAGAAGTAGAAAAAATTCTGTAGAATTCAGAGACAGAAAACAATTCTGAAATTTATGTGAAACCATTTAAAATATTCTAAAGAGCCAAAGGAACACTGAGAAAGAAGAACAAAACAAGAGACATTACATTTTCTGGTTTCAAACTGTGCTTTAAAACTACAGTAATTCATGATACTGGTAGAACAGTGAAATTATATCTTCATTCATAGAACAATGGAAAAGACTAGATATCCTAGAAATAAACCAAATGATATAAAATCAGCTAAAATTTGACATAGGAGTTAAGAATTCTCATTGGCAGAAAAAGTCTCTTCAATAGATGATGCATTAAGTGAAAATTCCTATTTACATAGTGAACTAGCTACTGATCTTATAGTGCTTACAAAAATTTGAAAATGATTGACTTAACTGTATTACTGGATGCTATAAATTTCCTGGATGAAACTGGAAAAACTGTCCTTGAAAAGGGCTCTAGTAATAATGTTTTGTTTGTTTTGTTTAATTGGCTTGTTTTTTATTGAGGTAATCTTAGTTTATAATAGTATATATAATTTAGGGGAGTAACTTCACAACTCCTTCAGACCAAATCCATTGAAAAAGTATCAATAGTCTTCCATTGTGGTCCATTGAGATCATATCCCCTTTTACTGCCCTCCCCCATCCTCTCCTTATTGTAAATACAACTGTATAGTCAGATTTCTAGGGTTTGTTTGGTTTTTGTCAGTTTGTTTTGTTTCTTTATATTCCGCATGAAGAAAATCAGTCAGTTTGTCTTTCTCCTTCTGACTTATTTTTCTTATCATAATGCTTTCCAATTTTAGCCATGTTTCTGAAAATAGGAAGATCGATCTTTTTTTTTTTTTTATAGCTGAGTAGTACCCTGTGTGTGAGTATATCAGATGTTCTTAATCTGTTTTGAACATTTAGATTATTTTCATAACTTGACAGATGAAAATAGTGCTGCAATGAATATAGGAGTGCCTAAATTCCTTAGGATTAGTGTTTTTCATCCTTCAGGAAAATATCTAGAAGTGGAACTGATGAATCGCATGGTATGCCTGTGTTAGATAGGAAATAGGACCCAATGAGTTTCAGGAAATTTCCTGATACTGGACATTAACTAAGGCTGAAGCCAATTAAGTTATTATAAAGCAGTAGTAAGTCAGACAGATGATAAATATCATATGATCTTACTAATATGGGGATCTAAATCCAAAAAAAGAGAAATCCCTAACTCATAAGAAAAAGAGATTAGATTCATTTTTGCTAGAGGCAGGTGAGGGACAGAAGAAAGTCTGAAACAAACCATTCAGACTTCCAATTATAATGTTAAGTAGAAGACAAATAATTCATAACATAGGAACTATAGTTATTAACTGTTAAAAGTTACTGAGAGAAGATTCTAAGAGTTTTCATCAAAAGGATAAATGATTTTCCTTTTATTTATTTTTATTGTGTTTATATGATATGTTAAATGTTAATTAAACTTACTATATTAATCATTTTACGACATATATAAGTCAAATTATCATCTTGAGCATTTTAAACTTATAGAGTTACATGTCAGTTGTACTTCATTAAGACTGAGGAAAAAGGTAACTCCTTACTTTTTTAAAAAGCATGTTAATATCAGCATTGAGTTTTTAGTATTTTTATATTCTTTTGGTTATAATTTGGTTTTCTCAACTGGAAGGTTGATTTGAGGAGTGATGGATTTTTTCCCAATGGCATTGCCCATATGTTAGAATCTTTGCATGAACAAGTGTCTATTTCTACTCAGTGGTTTCAATCAGAATAAAGATTGATATGTGCTATAATAGAAATCCATCCACACAAAGAGTATGATAGCTACCTTTAACGTCTTAACGCAAAAGTTACACACAAATTCCTGTCACTCCCTGATGGGTGGATAATATCTCTTTCTTAGTGGGAAGGAGACATTATTTTTAATATTTTAATTGAAAATAAAATTCAAATCAACTTGGAAAAAAGTGTTATAATGCCAAACCAGCAAATCAGTATTGGTCCAATCCACAAACCTTATTTAGATGTTACGGTTAATACATACACTCATTTGCGTGTGTGAATGTGTTTCTACACTTTTTATCACATATGTGGTTATGTGTAAATACCACTAGAATTAAAAACTGTTCTATTAGCATAAAGATCCCCAATATTACCCCTTTATTGCCAACCAATATTTGGATCCATTCCTAATCCTAGGATCATTAACCCATTCTCCATGCCTTTAATTTTGTCACTTCAGGAATGTAAAATACAATGAATTATACATTATGTAATCTTCTGAAAAAAATAGCATTTCTTATTCAGCATAATTCTTTTGAGATTTCTGCATGTTTTTGAAAGTATCGATAGTTCACTTTTAATACTGAGCAGTTATTCCATGGAATGAATATACCACAACTGTTTGATCATTTGTACAACAAATGAAGGACAATTTAGAGATTATAGGGAACACAAGATTCTTAGCATTCTACCTAACTTCCAGAACCATTATCCATCTTCCCTTTTGCAATTTCCTAATTCTTCCCTCCATTTACACACACACACACACATACACACACACACTCTCTCCCCACATTTGGGTATAACTGGACTCTAGCTTTATTTAAATGCTGTCTATGCATAAATAATACCTTGTGACTGACTACTATTTCCTTTATCACTCCACAACCCTAGTGAAAATTATTCTAAGGCTGCACTTGAGCACCCACCTCTCCTCACCATAGAAATGGTGATAATAATTGAATGTAGGGAAATTATAAGAGGAACAATCTGCAAGCCAATGGGATGTGCACCTAGCCAACTTGATAGTAGAAAATGGAGTTTTCTGGACTCCAACCCCTGAGAAGGGCCTCATTGGAATAGGGGCAGAATAGGTGCTTTGGCAGTTGTGCTTTGATAGTTGAATGACTGAGCTATAACACTTAGACTTCTCTTGAGAATGGGTGTCCATGGAGCTGCCAGTATGCCATGTGTGGCTTCAACTTAGACCTTGATCTCTGCTCTGTGAGTAGGACAGATGATGTGACCACATGCCAGCCTATACATTCTCTCTCTGTATCTTTGTCTCTGTTTCTTCTTTATATCTCTTCGTCTTTTTCTCACTCCTTATATAAATACATTATGTTGTTTTCTCTTTGTGTCTATTTGTGGGTGATGTCTTGTGTTCTGAAGTGTAGAGGTGAAGACTCAGCCCTGTTCACTCCATTCTCCCCCAGGGTTGTCCTGTGACATCAGGGCAAGCAGCCTGTGATTATGGGAGAATTATAAAAGTTGGTCTACTCCTCTTTCCAAATTTTGCCATTTAGATAAGGCATGTGCACCTGGGGATAAAATAGTAAAAAATTTGGGGGCAATAACTCATTCATTCTGATCATAACTGTTAAAATGCCCCTCACTTTTCTTATTATCTAGAAAATATGCACGATATTTTAATGTCTTCAGTACCAAATTATTACCTCCTCTTCTTTTTCTGATCATTTCTTATGTGTTTCAGCGTTGTCTTTCCTTTATAAACAGTTATAACCATGTTCTCTCAATCAAGTGGAGTGGAAGGAGTAAGATTCAATATCTCAGATTAAAATATAGAATAAGTTGAATGGTGAAAAAATTGGGTCAAAGGGTTGAAAGCTGCTGGAGGATGCCATGGAGAAGATATGACAAATGGTTGATCTGTCAGCTGGAACCCAGCATTCCGAGGCTTCACTTATCAACGCCATCCTTGGAACATACTTTCTGTTCATTGTTCCCACACTGGTGGCTATTTCAAGGATGCAATTTAGAGAGAATAGTACATTGTTGAGGACATCTGTTCTGTGTAAGTCACTCAACCCTATCAAGTATTCTTTATAAACTTCCAACATTCTGGTAGGAGTGAGCAGGTATTATTTGTCTCACCACCATTCAAGACAAGTCTTATATGCGAATTCTCTCACTTACTTAAAATTTCCACCTATTGATCTAGAGTGGTTTTCCTTCCTTCAGTCTCTACTTGCCTTCCCTGTCTGGGGACCAGTTTTGAATTTCACCTAGGGAACTCACTAGGGCATGAGGCAAGGAGAGTCTACTGCAATAGTTCAGCGCACTTCACAGTGGGGACAGTTAGAGCAGAAAGGAGAAAGACAAAGAAGGGTTTAGATAACATTTCCTCTAGAGCAACTTCCTTGCTATCTCCTACTGCACAAGAGGTCTTATATCTCTGCTCACTGCCATTACAACCCCATATGTGCTCAATTCCATCACATGTGGTGGTATTCCATACACCCATACTTCCTGACTGCAAACTTCAGGAGCAGCCCTGGTACTGGACACATTTGTCTGGGAATAATGAGCTAGAGACCATAAATACATTCAAATTGTCATACACTTCATTATCTTCTTTATCACCATTCAGTTTTTTTTGACATTGATCTCAGTTTCTCACTTACAAATTAGAAGAATGTAGGCTGAAATTTTGGAGGATGAATGGTCATACTGAAATTAAATTGTTCTGAGAAATTTGCTGTCATTGAAATAAATTCAGCTATATCCAAGCGTGGAAGGAGAAAAGAACAAAGTGACAACTTAACATAAAGAAGATATTGGGCCTCCCTGGTAGCACAAGTGGCTTGCTCTCAGCACTATGAAGCTATCCATAGCCACTGTAGCATGAATTCAATCCCTGCCCAGGGAGCTGACCCACATGGCACATCAGACCTCTCCTATCTCACCTGTTGCTCCCCTCAGTAGTGTATTTCAGTTGATCTTCCTGTTCTGCTCCCCACTCTGTCTCTAGTGAATTCTCTCACCTTCCGTACCTCTGGTCTGCATCCCAGCTCTTATATGAATAAATAAATAAAATAAATCTTTAAAAAAAATCAAGAAGTTACCAATTATTTTTCTTAATTTTGTTTTTAATTTACCTGTTTTTTTCAAAGAGTTAACTTAAAATTCTACCCATCTGTCTGTCCATCCATCCGTCCATCCATCCATCCATCCTACTATATAGCTATCAATCATGTACCTATCATCTATCTAGCTACCTTTCTATCATCTATAAATTATCTATATCATCTATCTATACATCTATGTGTGTAAATGCAAAGCAGAACTAACTTAACTGTAAATCTTTGAGGTAAATTGTGTTCTTTGAGTAAACTAGAATCATTACCACAGCTAAAGACTTGAAAAGAGCTAATTTGCCATATGACTAAAGCAATGAGAAGCAGTTTTCTACCATAGAGGTCAGTGGAGTTCACTTCTGCGGCCCAGGATTGGCACTGCACACCATGAATCTGAACTCCAGAGGGCCCTGGTCCTCACTGGACACAGAGCTGGTACTGCTCCGTAAAGGGCAGCAACTACAAATAAGAAAATATCTTTAAAGCACAATGAAAAGAAGAAGAAAATCTTTAAACACAGAAACCATCTGTGCCTCTGCTCCTTGCAGCCTTATTTTTCCAATACCTCACATACCTCAGATACTTTCATACAACTCCTAAATTTGAGAAGGAATAAAAAATAGCCAAAATCAGTATTATTTTCTATATTGATATAAAACAAGTGGATATTCTTTAGAAAAAAAAATAATTATTTTGTTTTGGAAGCTCTTTGTGCCTGTTTCTTTGTCCAGATGGATTTTTCCCCCTTGTTACTCCCGGGTTGAGGATGGGTGTACAGCCAACCTCGGATAACGGTTCTTCCATGTTGTCTATGTTACAACCTACATGGGGAAAGAATTAAAAGAAGCAAAATTGTTAGTATTTTTTTAAATGACAATATATGTAAATTATAGTGCTGATATGTTTTAAATATGTGCAAGTATATGTTTCCTCTTTAAAAATAAGTCCTGCCTCTGTAAGCACCTCATTTGTGAGTTTGTTTTTATTAATCTAAAAAAAAAAATCTCCAGATTGAATATTTTCCTTTATGGCAGAGTTTGGAAAAAAGAAATCGAGTAGTTCTATATATGTGGAAGGATACTACTGTCTCCTTATATAAACATGAACATCCTGAAACCAGAATGTGATTGCAAAGACTTTGACTAGATATTGTAATTGAGTTTATTTCATGGGAGGTGAGGGTTTGTGAAATTTTCATAAAACTCTTTCACACCCTTATCCTTAATAAAAGTTAATTTTTCAAGAAAATTTAATTTAAAACTTGTGGTTCTAAGTAAATCCTTGTGTATTTCAAACAGTCATGACATTTATTCAAAAGCAACCCTTGACCTTCTTCTACAATTACAGACAAACATTGCCAAAGCACTAGAAAATTTGTGTTTATCTCAAAACAAATGGGATAAAGAAATCATATATTTCAAGTTTAGTTCTACAATTTAGGTCTCATCTTCAAAGCTGTACTGTCATGCTTTCCTTACAACCATCTAGTCGATATAGTGAACACATTGTTTCTCTCGCTAAGCAGGAAACTTCCCCAAAGTTACTGGTAAAAAATACGTTACTAGAAGGCTTCAGTCGGATATCTTTCTCCTTATCCAAGGGGAATTTACACTGTAAATGTAAGCCTGTATTAGGTAGTCTTTGCTATGGGACAGGGATGTTGGAGATTTGAGATCCCCACATGTCTGTAGTGTGCTATCAGGAAATGCCTTCAGGTGTTTGAAGGGAGCTAGCACTATTGCTCAGCTTCCACTGCTGGCTTTTCTAATCTTCCCTCATAAGCTGCTTGAAACTTTTGAAACAAATGAAAAAAAAAAATTGTCTCTGGCTCCTAAGGAACCATTAATACTTGATTCTTCAAACTCCATACTAATATACTATGGTTCTAAACTAGCTTCCATGTCTATTAATGACTTTCATTGCTTTCTCAGAAGTTTTCATTGATTCAACTTATTGAGGCAAAAAAAAAGTTAACAGACTAAAGCATCACATACTTATATTCCAGAGAGCAATTATTTCAACTGCTGTTTCTGTTATCATTGTCAGATCTGATGCAAAGATAGAAGCACAAATCTCAAAAAATCTATAGCTCCTTCAGATAAACCTGTCTTATGTTAATAGAATGTAACCATTGGTGTTACTCAGAAAACCCATGTTCTCTGCATATACATGTTCCCTTTCAGCGCTGAAGAATTCTAAAAATTTAGTATTTGAAAATTTAATGCCCTTGAAATTATATTTCACTTCCTTCAACTGCTGTATATAGTTGCCCAGGGTTAATTAATCTATATATTCTGATATTTAACAATAAAGAAGGGAGTAGAGGTTTGTTTGTTACCATATTAATACTTTAAAAATTATTTTCCTCCAAAGAATGTTCAAAATTTGAATTTCTGTTTTACTCATGGATGCAATTGTTCTTTGTAGCAACAGTTATTTTTTATGAAAGGGTCATTGCCTCATGTAAAAGAACTAATCCAATATCATCAGGCATGTGCAGGAGTAGAAAGTGGCAGAAGCTTGCAAGTATCCTCGTCATTGGTTATGACACGATGCTGGACTTACTGCTACATTTAGGATCCCCTTAAGCACACACACAGAGGTTCAAGTACCATCAGCTCTTGGCAAAATTCTCCATCTTAATTTGAAGAACAAAGGATTACTAAAGCTCATAAAAAGGCTTCTCAAATTTCAAATAGCTTTCAAAAAACATTTAATGAGTTAAAAGTAATTGAATCAGAAACATATGGATTAAATTTTCCTTGAAATTCACGGGGGAGTTCAATATTAATGGTGAAGTCACTCAGCAGAGTCCTAAAAGACTAACAAATTCCAATTTTTAAACTAAGTGTTAATACACAGTAACCCTTCATCTTCACTAATTTTTCTTTGTCTAAGGAGTTTTGTGGTTTGGGGGCATTGTGTTGATCATAATCACACTAATAGATCATGCATCTGTCAATGGAAGAATTCAAACATCTGCTCCTTATATCTTCATGGATTTGGTCTCCTTTTGTATATGTAATTTAACTTTGTAACAACCTCATTCATCTGGGGTTGTAGTTTTCAACCTGTTTAACCCACAAAGCAGCTACATGGTCTTTCTAGGTTAGGGAAAGGAGGCAAACACAGGCTTTAGTTTCCATCTGTGATGGCTATTCAACCCCTCTGTAGAATCCTGCAATAACTAGCAAACTTCGATCTAGCACCTATTCAGAAATGGGGGAATACACAAATAAAAAGGATGGACATTCCTAAGAGGGCAAAATGAGCATTACAGAATCCATGGAACTGTTAGAAAATCCCTTTGTCTTTACAAATAAGTTCTAGTCTCTTTGATAGTGTCTATATCCACAAAAGAGAGTAACAAATGGAAAACCTACAATTATAAGAAAGATAGATGGGAAGGAAAAATACAAAATCTAAACAAATTTCAAGAGGCTTAACAAATCTGTTCTTTTATATTTGGAAGAAGCACCTTACAGATTTTCAAAGTATCAGTGCAATGAATGTTCTGTAATAACACATTACCTTAAGTTGTAAAGAAATACTCTAGTGCAATAGAAAAGGTATTGTTATTGTTGCACCATTACCTCTTTATCAAGGTGTATAGAATATACCAAAAAGTTAATTATGGACACTTAAGAAAGAGTAAAATGTGATAAAATGATCTGTGCTATTGACGTGGATCCACTCTCCATCTTCTATGATAATTTCTTCTATGACTTAATTAATATAAATGAGCTTGGAAGAGAATTCAGTAGTGTCAAAAATATTTGGGTTTCCATGGTTTGGTGAAACTGTAATGGTCAGCACTGTTGTGGAGCCTTCACCCCAATGGCTGGATAGTTCTAGAACTCTATGACATCTATACTTTCAGACACAGTGAATTATATTTGGAAATGTGGCAGCAATATGTTAGGCATAGTCCTAGCTGGAGGCAGATGTAAGATTCAGAGTAACAGAAAATGTGGAGCCAGAAAAAATTCTCTCAGGGAAAAAAATAGGTGTATTACTTTGGCACAGAATTAGGTCTAGGTGGAGCCTTCAAAGACCTAGGGAAATTACTAAGTGTTTTGGGTTGTAGTTCTATAGACAAAACCTCAGAATATAACAACATAGCCCATGTGTTCTTTCACAAATAAATAAGGAAGGGCTTCTTTTAGTAAAAAGACAGTATAGTAATATTTGGAATTTCTTTATTTAGCTGTATGGAAATGAACTTCCAGAGCTTTGGTGAATATAACATCTCTTTAGAATATTAGAGTATTACTGATGAATTTTAAAAAGAATGATGCTCTATATTAAAAAGAAATTCCAAGGTACTAAACATTTTGAAAATTACTCATAGAGGTTTTACAATCACCTGAAATTGAACCCAAGTGAAACTAGAAAGCAGCTGAAAAAATGCGGAAAAAAAATACAAGGTCACATTAAATATAAAGTAATACAAAGGTAATATGTTACTATTGATAAAAACTCATTTCATAGGCATAAAGAGGCTATTTCTATGGATTTGAAGATTTTACAAAATATTACAAATTTACTGTCACTATCTCATTCACTTAAAACCCTAGACTTATCAGAGAATCCTGCCAGTTTTCATCCAAACACAACAAAAACCTCATTCTCCTTGAACTTAAGCCAAGACCTGGTCTTTGGACTTTAATGTCTGCATTTGCAATACTGCCAAGTGTCTGAGTCCTGGAAGCTCCCATGGATAAGCTCTGATTTCTCTTGGATGGTGCTCTTTAGTCTACTTCCATGGAAGGAAGCATTTCTTCTGGATTTCGACGTACCGTGGCCCTACAGCCTGGAGAGCTTGATGTAAAAACAAATTACTACACTGTACCTTGAGTTTGACAATAATAAGAAACTATGATTATGTTGTAAGACATAGAAAGGTGGATTTGTGAGTCATACAATACAATAGAAAGAATACTTCAAGAAGGTGATTTTGAAGATCCAATGTGCTGGCATAATTAACAAAAATGGTAACAAAAGGAAGTCTTGTGGGGTTAAAAGGGGAAATTATTTCTTCTCTTTTGTGGTTTTAATTTTTAAAAGTCTAGAGAAAAACACCAGGTACTCATAGTACTAGGTTTTTACATGAGCTGTTAGCAGTCCATCTCCCACAGTCTAGTACTATTATTGACTAAGGTTTTTTTTAAAAAAATCCAATATACCATTTCTTTTGGAGTAAAATGTGAGTCATAGTACAAGAACATTTTCAAATAAAAAAATACATCTCATTTTTTAAAAAGCTGTGCCTAGCTTGATCTTTATATAACAGAAAAATCCATGTTCTAATATTCTGAAACTTACAATAACTTTTTATGAGGAAACCCAAGAATAGTAAGTTGAAGTAAAGCACTTGGGTAAAATTCAGGGTAAGAGCTGAGTGAAAGAGGAATACGTTTCCCTTGTGACAAGAAGAAAGAGAGCAAGCCAAAGGCAGCTGAATATTCTGAATATAATAAACGCTCTCATCTAAGAGTAGAACTATATCCATTATGTATTGGAATCCCATCTACAGATTGTTTTGTAGACTCTACCCACATTGGAAAATCATTTAGCAGCATTCGGAAACAGAGCCAGAGTCATCCATGCATGAATATATGTGCATTTTTACTAAAACGATGTATGTTCCTATTTTAAAATAAGCAATGTTGAGTGCTTAAAATTGGAAGTAAAAGTGTTTGGCCTCCTGTGCACCTTGCCCAGTTCACAACTAAAGAGGCAAACTCTATTAACTTTGAAGTTTGTGTTCTCCAGTTTTCTAAATATATGATTTCTTAATCCTTATTCTCACTTAATTTTGCCCATTGCCTATTGCGTTATTAGCAATATAATGGCAAATGATTTAATTTATCTAACGTTCCAACAAAATCCTAGTTCTATACTAAATAATTCATCAGTTACCTTTGTAGTATTAGATAATACATGCTTGCCTCTACTATTTCAGAATTCTTTTGATAATTTAGATAATATCGGTTTGTGGAATTGTATATGATTTAAGAGGTATAGGATTACCGCTTTCATGTCTATTTTACCACACTGCAAACTTTATCAAGTCACTGAAAGTCCTCTACTATATATATTGTGCTTCCTCCACAATTTGCTTTCCCCTCTTGCCCTCTGCCTCTAAAAGACTCAATTCTACAGTCAATTTTTGAGTTTGTTAATTTGTTTTATTTCTCTCTATTCCACCTATAAGTGACACCATCTGGTATTTGTCTTTCTTCTGAAATTTTTACATGGCATAATCCTTTTCAGTTCTATCCATGTTGTCACAAATGGCAAGAGTTTATCTCTTTTAATATCTGAGTAGTATTCCATTGTATATATATACCACTTCTTCCTAATCCATTTATCTGTCTTTGGCACTTCGGTTGTTTTCATAGCATGACTATCATGAATAGTGCTACAATGAATTTAAGAGTGAATAGATCTCCTCAAATTAGTGTTTTTAATTCTTCTGGTAGTTATGTAGGAGTGGAATTTCTGGATCATTTGGTAGATATGCTATTAATATTTTAAGAAACCTTTCTACAGTTTTCCATAGGGTGTGGGCCAATTTATATTCCCACCAATACACAAGGGTTCCTTTTTTCCACAGCCTGTGCCCTTCACACATGTGTGAGCTAGCTCATTGCAATTCTGATTTGCATTTCCCTAATGATAAGTAATGATGAGCATATTTTCATCACCTGATGGCCATGTGTATGTCTTCTTTGGAAAGTATCTACTTCCCAAACAGGCAAAAAGGGCCTCCATAGGGAACACCTGAGTTCAATCCTAGCCCAGGAAGCTGACCCACATATGGTGTAGCAGAACTTTCCTGCCTTGCCAGCTGCTCTCCTTAGCAGTGTATTTCATTCAGTAGATTCACCTGTTCTGCTCCCCACTTTGTCTGCAGAATCCTCTTTCTGCACCTCTGACTTGTACCCCAGTTCTTCTACACAAAAATAAATAAATATTTTAGAAAAAATATAGTCAAATGTCTAAGTTCACAAAGAAAAAAAAAAGGGGAAAACAATGGAATCATAAATAAAATCAGGAAAATTACAACAGAAATCTTTGAACTCCAGATTATAAGAGAGTGTTTTGAACATGTAGTGACAGGAAGGGTCACAGAGCAAGTTCGGGATGGTTCTAGCAGACGGGGTAAAGGACGAGTCCTGGAGCCCTCGATGACTTTTATGCTTTTATTTACAGAGGTGGCCAGGTATATGGCAGGCATGGGTGCCCCGGCGCATCTTACTTTCTCAGCTGCTTTGCTGCTTCTGCTGTTCTCTTGTTCTGCTGGCGTCCTGTTCTTACTGCTGCTGCTGCTGCTCTTTCTGCTGCTCTCTTGTTCTGCTGCTGGCGTCCTCATGACGCCGCCCTTGTATGCCCATGTCCAATCCCAGGTGCGCCCACTTGCGCATGCCCACCTAGGTATGCGTGCAGCACTGCAGGTGTCCATCATTATAACAATGGCAGGAGGGTGGAAAATCCTGATAGTTTTCTCTGACCCTACAGAATATCTGTATTCTAGTAAGTTGGAAAAGCTAGAATAAATGGAAAAATGGCTAGATACACAAACTTTGGGGTCTGTATCAGGAAGAAACAGAAAGCTTGAACAGACCAACTATAAGCAACGAAATTGGAAGAACAATCTAAAGTTCCCCAGAAAACAAGTGCAACACCAGATAGATTCACTAGTGAGTTCTACCAAAACCCTTAAAGATGTGCTAATATACATCCTCAAATTATTTTTTTAAAAATCAAGATAGGGGCCTCCCTGGTGGCAGAAGGGGTTAAGTCGCAATACTATGAAGCTATCCTATCTGCAGCCACTGCAGTACCAATTCAATCCCCAGCCAGGGAGCTGACCCAAATGGTGCAGCAAACCTCTCGTCTCGCCAGCTGTTCTTCTCAGCAGTGTATTTCAGTAGATCCACCTGTTCTGCTCTCCACTCTGTCTCTGGTTAATCTTCTCACTGCTCCCCCACCACACCTTTGACCTGTTTCCAGTTCTTATACACATAAAAAAATAAATCTTTAAAAAGAAAATCAAGGTAGGAAAATAAAAAGAAAACCACAGTTTATGTGACCAGTATTACCCCAATATTAAGACCAGAAAAGAAACCAAAAAGTAAAAATAAAGAAAACCACGGGTGAATGTCTCCTAATGAGCATAAATGCACAAATCCTTTTCAAAATATTAGCGAACCAAATTCAACAATTCATTAAAAGGACCATAAACCATGATCAAATTGTATTTACTCCAGGTACACTTGGAGGGTTGTTTTTTCTCTTGTTCTTTCTAACTCTGTGGTATAGTTTCAGGGGTCACTTGAACTTCTAACATTTGATAATGCTGTAATGAGCAATTCAAAACTGAAGTCTAAGCAGTCCATCCCTGTCTTCCGCTTTATGAAACAATACAAAATACAGTTGATTTCATTATATAACTACTAACCTATGAAAGTGTGTAGAATGAATGAATTGTTTTGTTAATGCAGAAGTAATAGGTCTCACTAGACATAAAGAAATAATTAAAAGTCTGTTCTTTTCCTTTCTCCTGGGTGACCTAAAGCTATCTTTAAAGACATTTTTTCACACCATGTGATTCTTACATTTTGAAAGAAACAAAGAAAAGTCTTCACCAATTCTCTTTTTGTTTTGATTTATTTCAACTAAACAAACAAGTGACATTTTCCTCATCTTGGAAGCTTTAATATATATAAAAGCTTGATATAAATTTTAGGAAAGTCAAGTATTTAAATTTTAAAAAGAAATTATCAATGTATTTAAAAGAAACAGATAGGATGTATTTTAAGTCTTAAATTAGGAAATATTTTCAAATATGAAATAAAATGTTGAAGCAGAAACACAATTTTGATAATTCAAAATTAAATGCAACAATTTTTATATATGCACATCAGAAACAATATAGTAAAGACCACTAGCTAAGCAAGTAGCTTTTGTATGCATAAATAAAAATAAATCTTAAAAAAAAGAATGAACAGTTGCCTTCTAGAACTTGATCTGTCCAGCATCCTAAAAAGTACCTTCATCCACTGAAAGAGACAACCTGTAGCAGTGCCTCTTTTGACACTCTGCTCCTTCTGAGTCCCCACTTTTTCTGTCTGTCTATAAAACACAAGCAACTTCTACCGCAAAAGTCCCCTCTTGCTTCATAGAGAAGGGAGAGGGTTGTTGGAGAGAGGGGACAAGTTTCACAATTCCTTCATTCTTGCCACCTAAGGAACTCCCACCCCTCCCCATTTTGTGATGAAGGAGAGCAGAGTCACCTTGAAGGGAGTGAGAAATTTGCGTATTTTTTTAATAAAGACTTTTGAAAATAGGTATATTTACAAAAAGATGCAAATATCATCCAAAGAATCCTCATACACATCACACCCAGTGTCCCCATTTAAAAAAAAAAAAACTTCTATTAATATGCTATGTTTGTCATAAACAATGAACTAATACTAATGTGTAATTATTGAATAAAATCCATCCAGTCTTCCTTCATTTTTATCTGATACCTTTCTTTTCTGTTCCATGAAACAACAGTATAATTAGTTGTCACATTTCCTGAGGTTTCTCTGGGCTGTGGCACTTTCTCAGACTGGCTTTTTTTAAAGATTGATTTATTTATGCAAACTTGAGAGCTGGGGTACCAGGAGGTGCAGGGGGAAAGAAGATTCACCAGAGACAGAATGAGGAGTGAAACAGGTAAGTAGCCTGAAATACACTGCGGAGGGGAGTAATGGGCAATACAGGCGAGGTCTGCTGCACCATGTGGGTCACCTCCCTGGACGTGATTGAACTCATGCCGCAGTGGCTGCAGATAGTTTCATAGTGCTGCGATTTAACCCCTTGTGCCCAGGGAGTCTCAGACAGGCTTTGTTTTTAATGGCCTTGAGGTTTTGAGGGAGTACTGCTCAAATGTTTTTAGAATGCCCCTCAATTTGTGTTTGTCTGGTGGTTTTCTTGTGATGAGAGGTGGGTTTCAGGAGAGCAAGGATGGCGGCGGCCATGTGGCTTCACTGGCAGTGGTGACGGTGCCACGTGTCTGAGGGCATGTCTGCCAAGTTTCTTCACTGTGCACTTATTTCTTCTGAGAAAATATGCTCTGCCTCATGTTATAAAGTGAAATAAGTAATAATTTGTTGTGTTAAATGAAATGTAAATGGGATGTCTTGAAATTTAATAAAACATCGCTTAATATTACTTATTAAATATTATGTATTAGCTTTAGTTTTATTTACTAATATTTACTATTGATATTGGTATAGATATTTAACATTTTATTTAAGAATTAAAGTTGTTTTGCAAGGTGATCTCTTTTTAATATGACATGGAATCAAATTATTCTTAGCAGATTCATTTAGTCATTTATTCAGAAAATTACAGAGCATGGACAGATGCATATTCTAAAATTTGTGTTAGGATTCAATATGATATTAGTTTTGGATTGTTTTATCATTCTAGATTTGGCCGTTGGAGTTCTTTCCATTGATTCTTTGTTCCTGGGGACATAGGATGGGCCATGAATGTCAGGTAGGATTTTTTAAAGCCCTCCCTTACTCACTTGCATTGCAGTATATCCCAGTCTCATCTTCCATATTTCCTCCCTTAATCCTGGAATCATTACTTCCACAAAGGCTTGGGTGTCTCTCTTTCACAATAGTATTGAAAATAGAATCTGGGTACTGGGCGTCCTCATTGCTACTGGGATGTCAGTATTTTTAGGCCTTCTCAACTGACAGGTCAAGAATATAAATACTCAGGTACATACATTGTTAGGGTTGCTCTTTATTAATTTCTCCATTGTATGTTAATATAAAATTTCCTCCATCCTGAAGAGAATTATGGAAGGTAGAGTGGAAGGCGTATGTGCCAATGAATGGTGACTATGAAATCATTCTAGTAATCAGGACGCATACATGGCCTTACAAGGCAAGAGATTTTATGAATTGGTCTCAGCAGTTTCATGAACTGAAATATGTGAGGTTAAGACCTTGCTTAACTGACGCATTCACAAGAATGATTTATCTTAAGAACTGTTTGTTCCAATTTTATACTAGGTTGATGGTGACTCCCTATGTAGAGGACAGCTGTATTTTAATGATCTCTTTTTATGTTTGCTTTGTCATACTTGGAAGGAAGACTACTGGTGTATGTCCTTTTTCTATAAAACTTAATTTTAATGTCTGACACATTATAAATAACCAAGATCAATAAATCAAAAATAGATCAATAAATGAATAACTGAATAAATGAGCAAGTGAGTAAATGACTAAAGTGTTATTTTGAAGTAATGATGTGACATTGAGTACTCTGGTAAAAGGTACTTAGAAGTACTTCTGCAACTTATAAATGCCCTCAGTTGCTATTCAGTGTTAGCAGACTGGGGAGAAAGGCTGAAAATAAGGTTTCCCAGCCTCAGTGCTCACTAAAGGGTACCTATACCTGGAAACATAGGTCCATGATATCTCCTGGTATCATTTTCTGATGACCAGCATCATGCTTCCAGAACACTAGGCTTTTTGTCCTTCCCTATGTCATCCTCCAACACGGTTCTGTCACCTGACGGAGCTCAAGCACACTCACATCACTCACTATCAAATTCCTTGGCTCAAATTGTGTCTTCACATTTACATTTTACATTTACGTAAGAAGCAAAGTGGTTTTGCAAGATGGTTATTTCATTTTAACATGAGATTAAATTGTTTTCCCAGTTTTAAAAATTATCTGAAGTGATAAAAGAGATGAATTCAAACAGAGCCTTTCATCACCTGCCAGGAACAGGGCACGTTGACTGCTTTTCCAGGGCTGAATTTATACTCCCAGTCTAGGTCTGACACGTTGCAAAAAGCTTGCTCACTTTCTCCTGATGAACTCACATGTCCACTTCTGCCCAATGTGGCCCCTCCTACAGTAGGCATGGTTTTCTCAAGCAGATGAGGAGAGATGAGCTCTTTATGGAGACTCACAATTTCAGCAGAGAGCATAAGGTTTGTGTTTTGAGATCCTTGGATGGCTTATTTTCATCTTTACCAGACTCACTAGTTACTGCTGCTCTATCTTCTGTCAAAAGTGGGGCTTTGTAGAAAAGTCAACTGTGTTTGCTCCTATAACACGGAATGCAGTCATACATCATTGTGCCTTGGGACTCCCTGGACAACTGTACTATCTAAAAGAAGGACAATTGATCTTCTTCTCTATCTAGTTAGGCTTCCCCCAACCCAGTGTGCAACCCTCCTCAGGGTAAAGTTACAGCTGTAAACAGAGATTTTGTGTGCAGTGCCCTCCCTGAAAATAGTTGTCTTTGTTGTAACTAAGATATTTGGATCTTTTTTTAGTAGTGCCTTTATTTGATTGACTGCTGGGTGTGCAAGTTATTTTTGAATCGGGGGTATTTCTATTTCTAATGGAAGTTGCTTGAAGCTCCATAATTGCTCAATCCATTCTTTATATTTAATACTCTGCACTAAGAAAGTAAACTGTTTTTTATAAAGCCTATATTTTTCAAAAATATGTACTATTAGGACCAACACTGGGTGTTTCCCCATGTCTTAAGCTGCATTGCTTGGAGGCATAATGTGTCACATATTGAGATTGTAGGGCTCAGGATAATCTTTTTTTAGATTCTTTTTCTACAGGACAAAAGAAAATATCACTTCAGATTCCTGTAGTAAACCATCCTGTGAGCAGCCCACAGAAGGTAAGGAGCTGTTGTGTGGAGTAAGATATCATCTGAAGGAATTTAATGATTACATTGAGGGTGGTGATTTGGTTTTCTCAGAGATAAGAGTTCTATAAATTGAGTTATTCATACAACACAGAAATTTAATCTTAAATTATAAGGAGACAGAATGAAATGAGACTGAGGAAGGAATGGGCTTCAGATGAAGCAAAGGAAATCCTTGATGTATCTTACTACACCCATATGGTTTGCACATGCAGTGAAAATTATAAATATCTTCCTTGGTTTGTAATGTGAAAATTTACCAGATATTTCCCCTCTCATATTCTGACTTGCCATTTGTTTACATAACTTTATATTTGGGGAGTACTATTTCACACATTCATAAGTGCATATGCCTTGCTCAGCTTCCACTAACTCTCACTGCTACAAGCCTTTCAACTTCCCTCCCCATCTCCTCTCCTCTCTCTGTAGACTATCTAATCACCAGTATGTGTTTCACAGTGTCTAAGAAGTTATTGTTTTTCTAAATGTCTTTGGAGAAGTGTCTTCTTCAATTTTTTGCCTTTTTTTTTTTTTAACCTGCTTGCTTATTTTTTTGTTATTGAGCTGCATCAGTTCTTTGTATGTTCTGGAAATTAACCCCTTATTGTACATGTGCTGTACAAATGTCTTCTCCTAGTCCATAGGTTGCTGTTTTGGCATTGTGGATGTTTCTTTTTTACTACTAAAGTTTTTGTTTTTGTTTTAGTTTACTGTAGTTCCATTTGTTTATTTTGCTTTTGTTTTCCTCGACATTGCATTTCATTCACAAATAAATCTCTGTGGTTAATATATAGGACGTTATCGCCTATGGTTACCTTTATGCATTTTATGGGTTTAGTTCTTACATCAGTTATTTAACCCATTTTGAATTAACATTTGTGCACGGGGTTAAATAGTTATCTATCTTCCTTTTTTCATATGTGGTCTGTCCAACTTTTTCAACACCATTTTCTCAAAGAAAATTTCATCTCTCCAACCTACGGTCATGACACCTTTATCCAAGATTGACTGCACATATTTCTATGGGTTTATATATGGACTCTATTCCACTGCTCTGTATTTCTGTTTTTGTTCTATCATACTGTTTGGACTACTAATCACTATTAGTATAATCTGAAGTCAGTTAGTATGTGTGATAACCTTTATTTTATGTCTTTTCTCTCACAATTGCATTGGCTGTTCTGGATCTTTTGTGTCTCTATACAAATTTTATAAATTGTACTTTTTCCTTGAATAATGTCAGTGTGATTGTGATTAGTATTCCCTTAAATCTGTAAATTCCTTTAGGCAATAAGATCACATTAACAATGTTTATTCTTCTAATCCAAAAACATGGGGTTATCTTTTTTTTTCTTTTTATTAAAATATATTAAAATTTACATATACTTGCCATTAATTGTAATCCCCATGTATTCCCCATCACCATCTTACCAGTGCACCATCACCTCAGTCCCTCGTGCTCCCATCT
>JAGFMF010011380.1:13073661-13111011 GCA_019455555.1 Galemys pyrenaicus
TCCATTGTGTATATGTACCACAGCTTCCCGATCCACTCATCTGTTTTTGGGCATTTAGGTTGTTTCCAGGTCTTCCCTATTGTAAAGAGTGCTGCTATCTTTTTATCTCTATATATTCCTTTATTTCCTTTGACAATCTTTTACAGTTTTCATTGTACAGGTCTTTCACCTCCTTTGTTAAGTTTACTTCCAGGTTATTTTCTTGTTTAAAGTTTCAGTTTCGATCTTCTGTTTATTGATTGTGTTTCTCATGATATTCAATTTCTTTTCTGAGTTTCTTTGCATTGTTCCCATCCTTTAGCATTCTTAATCATGACCATCTTGAATTCTATATCTGATAGGCAAACAAGCTCTTCCATATTTTTGTGGTTCAATTCTGGGATTTTGTTTTCTCTCTGTGGTATATTGTTCCCTGGAGTGCTTGCTTGATGATTTATATATTCTTTCTCCCCATTGTTTGCATTGGGTTTGCTCTGCTATAGTTGGGGCTTTTCTTATGTGTAGGTCCATCCTTCCCACCATTTTGGGCATTTACTGGATGGTGGGCATAAATACTGGGGTCTTGTAGCATCCACGGTGGTACTAGAACCCAACCCCCTCCTGAAACACTTCCAGTCCTCGCTTTGGTAGCTGGGAAGATATCTTTGTTCACATTGTATTTTATTTTTTAAAATCATAAATGGGTATTTTATACTATCAAATGTTTTTCCAGCATTTATTGAAATGTTCAAATGATTTTTATCTTATTCTTTTTTTTGATCCAGTAAATGACATTGATTGATTTACATTTGTTGAACCAACCCTGTACCCCTGGAGTGAAATCTACTTGGTTATTGTTGTCAATTCTCTTAATATATTGCTGAATTCAGTTTGCTAAGATTTTATTGAGGATTTGTCATCTGTTTTAATTAGAAGTATCGGTCTTTATTTTTCTTTTTTTGCTGTCCTTATTTGGTTTGGCATTAAGGTAATATAGTTCTCATAAAATATATTTGGAAACTTCCCCCACTCTTCAAAATTTTTGAATGGTTTGAGAATGATAGGTATTAAATATTCTTTGAAGGTGAAGACATTTACCTTCATTTGGTCCTGGGCTTTTGTTCTTAGGAAGCTTTTAATTACTCTTTGATTTACATTTTTGTGATTAGTTTACTTGAGCAGTCAGTATCATCCTGGGTCTGGCATATAAGATTCATGAACTTAAAAATGTGCCAGTTTCTTATAGGCATTCTAGTTTTATGCATGTAGATGTTCATATAGCTACTTAATTATATACTTATTTCTTTGGTATCCATTGTAATTTTGCCTTTTTCATTTCTTGTTCTCTTTATTTGGGTTTTATCTCTTTTATTCCGGAAGAGCCCAGCTAAGATTTTATAAAGTTTGTTATCCTTTCAAAGAAACATCTAGTGTCATTGCTCTTTTTTTTTATTGGTCTTTTTGGTTCATATTTTGCTCATTTCCAATTGATTTTTCCCCCTACTTCTACTGTAATGGGAATAAATCCATCAATTTTTAAAAGTATAATCTATTGAGATTACTGAGTTTATACCAGAAGAGTAAATGGACTTACACACTGACTAGTGGATCAGTGTAATTCACCATTTTATGAGAAAACAAGGGCTGGGGGGCTTAGTAGGTAATCTCAGCATTTACAATAATGCCCATACAATAGCAGTCACTATCAAAAGTTTTTGCAAACTCTTACTAGAAGAAAATTACCTTGATGTAATCAATAATTTCTCAAAAATCTTACATAAATGGTGAATATTTAAAAGTTTTTTCCTAAAAAATGGAAGTAAGTCAAACATTTTACTGTCACCACCTCCATTTATCATGTAGAAGACAGTATTATAAAGTGTGTAAATATTTAAAAGGAAGTATTAAAATATTTCATTTTTCAGAGTTCAGAAGATTGTATATATAATAACATGCCCAAACATATTGACAAAATACTAAATTAATAAGTGAATTTGGTCAAATTACTAGATAAACATTCAACATTGAAAATGAATGGTATACTTAAACATCAGGAACAAACAGGGAGAAAATAAAATTTTAAAATATTGTTTAGCAGAGTTTAAAACTACTTGAGAATCAATCTAGCATAGGATGTGCAGCCACTCTACAATGAAATGAAAAGGGAAAAAAACTGAAGAAACCTGAATTAACTTGGAAGGATATACCATGTTTATGGTAAGGATTTATGGATAATATAATTTAACACAATTCAAATATTTATGTCAGCATATTTTGTAAAATTTGCAAATTAATTATGAAATCTATTTGCATATACAAAGGTCAAGGATTGCAACATTAATGTTGAGAGAGAATAGCAGAGCTAAAAGACTTGTGTAGTTAAAATGAAAACAACAACAGTACTGAACTTTTATGTATAGGAAAAGATTTAAGTAAAAGGGACTCATACACAGTGTAAATTGTTAGTTTCCTTATAAAAACTGCTTGAGAGTATGTACTAAATCTAAACCTATACATACCTATGACTCAGAAATTCTAATTCTAGACTATGAGTAATGGAAATACAAAGATGTTTATTAAAAGCTATTTAAAAATTCATACTGACACTATGCATAATAACCCAAACCCTAATTCCTTTGAACAGCAGACCAGAAAAATACATTTCAATTCTTAATAGCAATTTTTTATGCAATTTATACACATTTTGATTCTCAAGGATGGACACCTGAAATTTACATAATGTTATAAAACATACAAAATTCACATAATGGTATAAAATGATGTTATTTCAATTAAAAAAACATGCAGCAATAAACAGGAACAGAGAATTGTTATATGCAAAGATATGTTTGGATATCAAAACATAATGTCAAGACAAAGCCCCATAACATATAATTCAATTCATAGAAAGTCATAAACCAGGTAAAATGACAATCTGTTATTAAAAATCATTTGTTACTTTTGGGAGTCACAAAAATTGAGTATTAATGGGGAATTCCACCAAGTGTGTTATGTCTTATCTATTTGTGATCTGATTATTGGCATATATAAAAATGTTTCTTTTCTAAGGTTTGATAAAGTTCTATGCCTCATTAATAAAACTTTTACTTGAAATTCAAATGGCAATGGAGAAAAGAGAAATCATTCTGAAATAAACTATTTTGAATTGCAATGCAGTGAAAAACAATGTCAACTTTGAATGCAATTAGAAGCATCTTTCTCCTTGACCAAGTCTATCTCCAACTAGCTGTAATTTTGTAGCATCAGAGGCTGACCATAAGTACTTCAGTGGGCTCAAAGACAAACCCAAACAGGCTTCAGTAAGACTTTGTCCAATTTCTTAATTTAACAATCCAGTAGTAATTTTAAAGACTAATTTTAACCATCCTGTTAAATCTTTGTTGCACTTGGCAATTCTCTTCTTTTACCTGTTTACTAATCTTTGAAAATAATTGAAAGCAATTTTAAAGAACCATGAAATGAGTTTTCATGAATTTTCATCTATGTGAATGCATTTCAAATTTATATTTGATCCTGAGTAGATCTACTTATAATTTTTAACTACTCCCATTATATTATTTTAACTTTACTAAGTCTCATGTTTCTCAAGAAGTAATTGTTAAACTTATAACATAATTGAAAGCATATGATTTCTATCATTAGTTTCCTATAGAGGTGTATCATTGTGCTTCTCCTGAAAAAGTTTTTCCATTTCTTAATAGATTAAAGAAGACAATTAATTTTTACATATAAAATTTTTATATATTAATAGTATCTATTATTTGTGTCAATTCATTCCATCTATACACATATTTACATACATACACACATATGTAGTAACCTCCTTTCCTATTTTAATAGTATTAACCTATTTTAATAATAGAATTATTACTAATTCTATTCTTCTCCCACTCATCTATGAGTTGACTGGCTATGCTATATTATTGCTAAAATGACTTGTCTTTAAAAGATTTCATTATCTTTAAATCTCAGAGTGACCTTTGACCATACCATTTTCTACTTCTTGCGTGAAAAATAAATCTTCTCATAGGAGAATAAGCTTTCTACACTGAACTTGCTTCACAGCGGTAGTAGTAACAAGTAGCATATATTATGTCTCCATAGGATACATGTAAACATGTAAACACTTTACAAAACATCTCATTTAGAAAAGGGGTTTTTGGGATAGGTCTAGAGTCCATGGACCCTGGATGGGATCTTTCTTGGTTCATGTCTTTGGCAAGAAAAGAATTCAATATTGAGATCAAAGTTACAAAATAACAAGAGATATATTGATAAATAAGAGGAAGAACAGGAACATTCTCTGAGTGGGTCTCAAGTGGGTAGCTGCTGAGATGGTGAGAAGTAGGTGCTTATATGGGTACAATAGGAAGGAGAGGGGTGGGGTTGGCCATTGGATATCTCTGCGTTGTGTCTCTAGCTGATTGGCTGGGCTCACTGGGGTCTCCTAGACTCCTAGACCCACTGAGTTTTCCCATATTACCCAACCTACTTTTTGAAAATAGCTTTGATCTGTTGCTATTGTGATTCAAGTGATTGAATTCAAGTGAATTATATTCTAATGGTTCTATTAAGGGAATTCTTGCCCTATGTTCCAGAGACTCCCACTATTAACTATATTATTCATGGAGTAGGTAAGAGATGCAGATGGTTCTACAGCACTCATGAATCACTTGATTTAATCAGTTATCTCAAAGTTTTAAAAGTGCCAGCATATCTCCCAATATGTTTACCTAGCAGTTATTACAGCTTTTAAGAAAGCTAGCTAATGAAGTTGTACATTAAATTTGTTATCATTGTTATAATAGAAGCTGAAAACATGAGTCTATCTGATAACCTCTGTGGCAATTATGGAAGACATTCCAAATTATCACAAATGTTTCCATCCTTCTCAGCCCATTCTAGTCATCCACATTTGTTAAACAGTGCCTTCTCTTAACACCCTTGAAGGTAGGGGTCAAACCACGTGATGCACTTTGACTAATGAAATGTGAGCCAAGTAATGTTTTGGGTCTTCTGAGCATCACCTTGGTTTCTCTTTACCATAGTGAACCTGAATTCTCATGCTGTGATATTAGCATCAAATAATGGCAGAACTGCCCAGCCAGAGAGACCACTCCAGTTCAGAGTTCAAACCACTACTGCTAGTCCAGCTGGCCAACGGTAGCGAGGCAGAAATAATCATTGTTATTTAATCCACTCTCATTTGGGGGTTGTTTTCTGTCCCAGGATATGGTCTTTTTGGAAAATGTTCCATGTGCACTTGAGAAATATTGTATTCTGCTTTTTGGGAATGCAGTTTCCTGTATATGTCTATGATGTACAAGAAGTCTAATTTTTTTATATTGGACTACTGCATCCTTGTTTATCTACTGTCTAGATGACCTGTTGGATCTCTAATCACAAATTTATTTTTCCAATGCTTGATTTCAGAGTTGACAGCAGTTGACAGTGTTTTTGATGTTCCTTCTTTTTGTGCATATACATTAAGGAGTATTATGTCTTCTTTATGTATTATTCCCTTTATCATTGTATACTGTCCCTCCTTGCCTTTTGTATCTTTTTTTTACTGGAAATCTGTTTTGTCTGATATAGGTATGGCTGCCTCTGCCTTCTTTAGATTCCCCATTTGCTTGTAGGATTGTTTTCCAAAACTTTACTTCAAACCTAAGTTTGTCTTAGGAGTTTAGGTATGTCTCCTGGAGATAGCAGAAGGTTGGATTCTGTTCCCTGATTCAACTGGATATTTTGTGCCTTTTAATTGGTGACTTCAGTCCATTTACATTTAACATGATAATTGACATGTGATAGTCCAATCCTACCAATTTATTCTTAATGTTTGTGGGTCTATTTCCTAATTTAGTCCTTTGTTTATGTTCTTTTTTGGCTTCAATATATAAGCTCCTTTCAATATTTTATGCAAGGGAAGTTCAGTGTTTTCAGATTCCTTGAGTTTTTCTATGTCTGAAAAGATCTTTATTTCTCCCTCATATTTAAAGGACAGTCTTGTAGAATAGTATATTCTTGGCTGGCAGTTTTACTCCTTTTTTAAAGATTTATTTATTTATGCATACAAGAACTGGGGTGCAGGCCAGAGGTGTGGGGGAGTGAGAGGATTCACCAGAGACAGAGTGGGGACTCGAACAGGTAGATATACTGAAGCACACTGCTGAGGGGAGCAGTGGGGGAGACAGGGGAGGTCTGCTGCACCATATGAGTCAGCTCCCAGACTGGGGATCGAACTCATGCTGCAGTGGCTACAGATAGCTTCACAGTACAGTGACTTAACCCCTTGTGCCACCAGAGAGACCCCAGTTTTTCTCTTTATATATTTAGAACATACCATTCTAAGGAATTAGACCCTGACAGGCATATTAGGACAGGGCCCTGGGGGAAGTATAAAAGGAAGAAAATACTAGAATATCACATAAAGGGAGGACAGATTTGAAACACAGTATCAAAAGTGTATTAGAATGAAAGTCCCAAACCACTAATCAAGAAACTGCATGACGAACATCACCCCTAGACCCAAAACCTGAGCACTGTTAAAAAACTCTGATGTGATCGTCACCTAATAGCAACCCTCCTTTGGAACCTCTCCTTTGTGGAAACTATTTTGCCTCTTATTTGTCCTACATAAATCTCATGCTTGATCTCTGCTGTCAGGAGCTGACCTTTTTTTTAATAACTCTTTTGCTTTGCTCACTGTTGTGTGGCTTAGGGATTCATTCTTCATGATTTTTGCCACAGTTCCTGGTTTATTGTTTATCAATTCCATTCTCTTCTTGGTCATAGTGTTTCTTCAGAAGATAAAGTTTGATTATTAGTCTGATCAGGGTATCTTTATATGTTATCTGCTTCTTGTCCCTTGCCAACTGCAATATTGTTTCTTTGCTCTGCATTTTTATAAATTTTGCTATCATATGTCTTGCTGACTATCTCATTTTATCTAGGTATGCCAGGTTAGATTCTTGTATTTGTACATTTATCCTCTTCTCTAGGTTTGGATATTTTTCTTCATTATTTCTTTGTGTACATTTTCTGTTCCTTTCTCCCTCTCTCCCCCTCTGGTATTCCTATTTTTCTTATGTTGCCTTTTCTCATGGAATTAGATAGTTCTCAGACTGCCTCTTTATTGTTATTATTATTTTTTTACTTTGTTTCTCTTTTTCCTTCTCTACCCAACTACTTTGTCCATCTGCATCTTCAGTTGCTCTGAATTCCACTTGATCTGTTCTACTTGATGAATTTCCCAAGTATTTCATCTCCTACATTTCTCTTTTAAAAGCCCAAAACTCCGTTTTTATCTTATTTAGAGCTTGTTTTCTTTCTTCAGTTCACTGATTTCATTGCTAAGATATTAATTTTGTGTTTTTGAGTTTTCTTCAATTCCTTTATCATTGCACTTCTAAACTCTTTTATCTATTAGGGAGAACCTAGCTTCCATGTTCATTACTTGGAGTTCTGGTGATTTGTTCTACCTCTGTGTTGCATTTGTTAGATTATTCCTTCTCTCTTTGATTAGCTATTGTTTGTGGGACTTCAACTGGGAATGACTCCTTTACCCTCACTGATCAGGGTTCTCTCCTAACTGTGCAAACCACTGGCAGGATCTCACAGGAGATCTGAGGCCTCTGGCCTCTCTGGTTCACTCCCTGACGTGGTTCTTGGGGTCTCACCAGCATTGTGAGTGCTGGTGGCTCTCATGGGGGAGTTACTAAGCTTTTGTAGATACAGGTAGGTGCTGGTGGGATCCTGTCAAAGGTCTCCAGGTTTTTGTGGGTTTGAGCAGGTAAGGACTGGGTCTAGTCCTTGCAGGTTATGGCAGTGTGGCAGAAGTTGCAAGACCTCTTCTGGCCTGGACAGGGGCCAGTGGTATCATGTGGAAAGTCAAAAATTCACTGGCTACTCTGGCTTAGTCCCAACCTACATTTTAAGTTGTAGAATACACATATCCTTAATCCCAAGCTGAGATTTCTCTCTTCTTTTTCCATCAATAAGTCAGAAGTCCTTATTTGTTTCTCTCCAAACACAAATCCCTCTCTCCTTTCTGAAGGGACAACCAGTCTTTTTGGTAATTAGCTATTTTATTTTCCCTATCATGTGTAGCCTCCATTTGTATTTGAAACACATTCTACTTGTTTCTTTTAAAACAAACTCTTGTTTTTATCTATGTGGTATGACATTAAAATACCTCCTGTATGATACTCCTATATATTAGGGAATGCTTTACAAATAGTATTTTGTCACCACTCTCAATTTGCCAGAAGAAACTGAAATTATGATTGCATGGGCAATCTCATAATGCAAAATGCCAAGGTTGAAAATCATCAAATGCAAAGTTTAGAAAATCATTCATAAATTAAATCTATGTCAAATTCCAAAGAGGAAAATAAATTGTCTTTTATTTTCACTTTCTCAGGGACTCAAGATCATAAATAGTGCAGATAATAATCTGACAAATAATAAGCTGCCCTATTTTCCCTCTCACATATACACAATCTTCTTTACCCTGCTTTATATTTTCCAAGGCACTAAAATCACTGATATATTATATATTTATCAAATGTGTTTACTTATCTGCACCAGTGCAAAGACCAGCAAAGATATATATATACACACAGACATAAATATATATATATGAATTCCTACATTTGTCAATTACTATCTTAAAGGCAAAGATTTTTATTTTAAAGCCAATTCTTATTTATTATTGAAAATATTTTATTTAAGCTTCATATTGTCCTAATATAATAAAATAATCTCTAGATGATATTTTGTTTAATGTGCTATTTATTTACTCCAACAAAATATTAAGTCTTGAGATGGAAATATAAACTGAAATTTTCATGTTTCTTTACTAAGACTTTCTGAGAGACCATCTCTTCAGTTAATCATTCTGGTACCTGCAGATCCGTAGAGCAGAAATTAGTCAAGAACCTAGAATGAATTTTTGAAAACTTTTCACAATACTATTTGGAAAATATTACACTCACATCTTTGGCTTCTTTGTGGCAAAGGCTCTTTTCTTTCCCTGGAAGCAGTCTTGGGCAGCCTCCTTTTATTTGCATGATTCTTTCGAGAGACTTTATTTAATTGACTAATTAAGTTAAAGGCCACAGAACAGTCCTGGAAGTACTTTCCTTCTAAAAACAGCATTTTGGCCTTTAAGAGTTCCAAAGAATAACCTTTTCTGCCACAAGTGCCACTGGGCTTGGCTCCTGACAGGCTTCAGCCACATGCATTGAGTCCTTTGAGTCTAAAATAGAAGAGGGGGATAGAATACCAAAATCTGCCAATATATATTCCAAATTATTCATTTTCAGTGAGTGCCTCAGGAACTGACTACAAAGTTGGTGAATATGGCACAGAACATTTGGGTATCAGTGGAAACAGTTGGAAGTTTTTCGTTCATCCTGACTATCTCATCTTATCTGTCAGTAAAGGAATATAGCTAGACAACATTTGTATGGAAGTTGTAAGTGGATTTGACCTTAGTGAGGCTCAGGGGAAAGGTGATTTTCTATGTTTCCAGAACTCAGTGCTTCACATCCAGTTAGAAACAACACACAGACAGCTGCACCAAGGTCATTATCCTCCCCCAGCTGAAAACCCTTAAAACCAGCTAAGTAAATGTGCTCCAGTATTTATTTATGATGTTTATTGCACTGATAAAAATGTGGGATAGGACAGTAGCCTGCGAGATAACATGCTGGTAAGAATGCAGTGGCAAAACAGCACTGTGCAGCTGATGCAGTAACACGCAGTGTCCTCCCAGCACAAGGGGCTTAGAAATTGCTCAAGCCAGTCTGTTCTGATCATGTGCACCCATTATAATATGGAAATCCCCAAACCAATACAACTAATGCATGAGAATAATTTGCTTTTCTGTCTTTGCCTAAAACCACGGCTAGAATGGTTGGATGGGTGTGATATTTTTAAATAGTAAGGAAGAACTTTTTCAAGGTATGAATTGGCTGACACATTTTTAGGAGAACTACAAAGAAGTCACAGAAGTTAGCAGTTTGAGCACCCATGGGCTCTCTCTGACTTTGGGTAGCACCTTTCTATAAACACTTGATCCCATTGAAGAATAAAAGTCATCATTACTTTTATTCAAGAAGGATTAAACAAAAACCTCTAACATAAATAACATAAATAAGAAATAAAGTATTTCTAAAAATGATTATTGGCCTCTGATTCATTCTATCGTTCTTACCTGATTCTCTGTTTACTATCAAGAAAAGATTATAATGACTCCAATGGTGCTGTCTTCCCGCTTTTCCATATTTAATGCCATAATCTTTATCCAAGACCGCACTGTTACTAAAAATCATTGTAATAGCTTTGTCATTAGACTTTTATTATTAGTTATTATCAATATTGTTATTACTATACTATTGCTATTGCTACAGCATTGGTTTGAAGCACTGTTCATGTATTAGAAGCATAGGATCTTTCTTGGGCTGTTTTAGCACACCACAGCCACCACCAAGATACCTACAGTCCACACTAAGAGTCCATTGTGTTCCCTCCCTCCCATTTCCCTTGCTCTTGTTGTTCTTCCCCCCTTTACCACTGGTGTAACCACAGTTTTATAATCACTTTTCTTGGGTTGGTTATTCATTTCATTTTATCTGAAATTTTGTTTGATTTCTTCATATTCTACATATAAGTGGCATCCTCTGATATTTGTCTTCCTCTTTCTGACTAATTTCACTTATTATGCAATCCAGTGTCATCCATATTGCTACAAATTGCAAGAGTTCATCTCATTTGTGAGTAGTATTCCATTGTGTATATATACCATTTCTTCCTAACCCATTCATCCGTATTTAGGACTTTGGGTGGTTTCCATAACGTAGTTATTGTACATAGTGCTGCAGTGAACATGAGAGTGCATGTTTCCTTAAAATTAGAGTTTTTATATTTTTCAGAGAGATGCCTAGGAATGGAATTGCTGGATCATACTGCAGATCCAGTTTTAATACTTAGAGAAAACTTTGACTCTTTTCTATAGGGACTGAACCAGTCAACATTCCTAACTACCGTGTAAGAGGTTTCTTTTTCCCTCCTCATCTTCACTAGCAGTTGTTTCTGGTCTTTACAATATGGGCTACTCTCAGAGGTAGAGGTGGCATCACAGTGTAGTTTGATTTACATTTCTATGACAATAAGTGGATTTCCAGCATTTTTTTCATGTGCATCTTGGCCATCTGTATGTCTTTTTTTTATTGGCAAATGTGTCTATTACTTCTGGTCATATGTTGATTGTGCAGTTTTCATATTTGTTGAGTTAGTCATTGGAGTTTCAACCTCTGGTGCTTTCCTTTCCAATTAATACTAAACATAAAAGCAAGACTAATTTTTAATGACATAACAACGATATATAAAGTTTCTATTAGATGTTCATTTCCTGTCAAATTGCATAGGATACTTCAATGTTATGTATCAAGCCTTCCAACTTTAACTTCCTGTATATCTATTTTTCTGTTTCTTGTACTTCAGTCTTAACTCTAATTTGAGGGAGATATCTGCACTTCACATCCAGATTAGATCAATCATTGGGTTCTAAAAAAGTATACAGTACTGTTAAGCAATGATATGGTTATATAATGTTTTAGATAGGTCTGAGGTCCTAGCTGAAAGTGATTGAACATACTGAAAGCTACCTTATTTGTGAAGTTTGAGGAATTGAGCTTGATGCAGTAGGAGAAGGATTGGAGAAGAAATATATAAACTCAGAAATAGCAAGAGAAAGAAACAGCAATATTTAATAAAGAGGAAAAAAATTAAAAATGAAACAGACAAGTTCTAGTTCCAATTCTATTTGAGTTACCTTTTAAAGAATGCTTTAAGATGGACTTTCAAATAAAGTATGATGTAATATGTCATATACTTTTCAAATTTAAGTGACATAAATTATTTCATTTTAAATGCTACGCCATATGATTTTCTTCCCCATAAACCTTCTGTTTCCAATATTTGTCATCTTTTAACCACAAATCTATCGGATAATTTTATTTATTTCTCAAGACACTTTTAGTACCCAAGTCAGTATAAGTCAGGTTATCAAATGTTGAATTCACAGTTAACTATTCCTCTAATCACTCTGTGCTTTCTGATTGTAGATCTCAGAGAAAAATACAGTTTTTTTCCGTCATTTAAGGCCATATTGTTGTGTTTTGTTTTAATTAAAATCTGTTGGTTTACATATCTATATAATTTGGGGGTACAGATTCATGCCTTGTCATGTGCATATGCTTTACTCACCCTCCTTTTATTCGTTTGTGTCTGCATTAATGGTGTATCCACAGGAAAACTAAAAAAGTTGGGATGGTTAGTATACAGTGAATGCTTAACAAAGGTATGCTAAACAATTACCATTTCTTTAAACTTTAAAAGTTAAAATACCAATAGTGCTGCTATAGAAAATTGGGCAAAGTTGCTACCACTTCTATATCAGAAAGACATTGGATAAAACAATTTCTAGCTTGTTCAAACTATTACTTTATAAAAATAGTATGTGTGGATGGTTTGTTATTACATTTCTTGAAAACTTCATTTAGAAAAGAATTAATATATGAAAGTTTACTTATTTGACCAAATAAGGGTTGCTCCCTGAATGAATATGGTTCTGATTATCTCTCAAGAGTCAGAAAATAAAGAACATTAAAGGTCAGGAATTCTGCAGTGAAAATTCTAAATATCTGATGAAATGTGTCTTACAAATTAAATCTTAGACCCTTTTCAGAGCATTTAATACACTCTCAAGGGTGAAATGTGTTTGTTTTTAGCAAAGTAGATTAGCTTACATCTTGTGATGGGAAAAGTCTATGTAATATACTCTGTCCTTTAGCTTTCATTTCTAAGCAGTTCATTTGGGTTGTATCTTTTGGCCAAAGTCATGGATCTCAATTTTCTTCCCTGTCTGAGTATTAAATCATTTTCTGTCTGCTGTCAGCTGCCTCTTTTGGTTTCCAGACCCCCTCCTCTTTTAGCAAGCTACTCACGCATTTCCAAGGTTGGGTTGAATCAATTATTGGTGTTCTTTCTTTATCATACACTTCAAAATCTAGCATCGCTTCATGTACCTGACTGCCAAGTGTGTCCAGATTTAGCCTAGAAGATAAATTATTGAACTATAAGTAATTGGGATCAAATTTTGCACAAAACCACGTGTTCAGAGGACCAGTGTAGGTCTTTTAGAGCTCAAAAAAGCAGAGTAGGACCAAGAAACAGGTTTAGTTGGATGATTTGGAGAACATGTCAACATGAACCATCATCTTCCAAAATACCTTTGATGTCCCTTCTGTGCCATCAAAGCCCTGGAGAAAGCTACTGTTCTCAAGCTGGCAGTCTACCTCCATTAACACTACCAGATGGAATCTCCCCACTAACCTAGTCCCCATGCCTACTTTAATTCTCTCTCATGGCAAATGGTCCAACAGATGTTTCCTAGAGGGCTGTGGTAGCTGGAAGATTGATTTTCTGGCTTACTGGGGTGCTAACATAGTATCTTGAAAATTATGTCATGTGGATTATAATGCTTATACTTTTCTAAAAGAAACTTTACACTTGTTTGGAAGAGGATATAAGTCTATATGGAATTACTTTGGCAATAGCCATTATTCCTGCTTCCAAATCAAGGAGGGCAACTTCAAATGCCAGAAGACAGGCTTCAACATGATTCAGTCTTCTAAAGTGCAAGATCTTCATTACAAAACAATGTTAAGCAGTACATCACAGATGTTTATTATAATGGATTTCAGCAAGCAAACTATTATTGCCTCCCAGTGAAAAGAATAGGTTTATCAGGACTATCTTGGAATTTTAGGCTTTATCTTCAACCAGTTTGCCCAGCTTACACATGTGTATAATAATAGATAACATTGGTGTAGCATTTTATACTATATTAGGTGTTCTTAAAAACACTTTAACTGCATAAACTAACTTATTCTTAACAATCATCTATTATATAAGTACTATTATGTGCATCAGGTTAAGTGTGAGAATTTAATGCACAGAGATTTTAAGTGATTTTCCCCAAATCCAACAGATAATAAGTGTTAGACTCAGGATTTGAATCCATAAATCTCAATCCAAGTTTAACTAATTCACTTTTTTCCATCTCTACAAACTTTATTCAGCCCAATTCAAACATTTATAAATTATCAATACAAATGCTTACTTATTTTTTTAAGAAGCTAGCAAAATTGATCCCCACAGTCAAATAATCATTTATACTTTAAAACACTCATATACTCATTGTTTTAACCAGTGGAAATACAATAATATTTTTGATCAATCCACCCTTTGGCAAAAAAATAAAGGGAAAGAATATGAGGAATACAAGAGAGAAACCAGCAAGGCCAGTTTGGGATTGACTGCTATTGAAACAAGAGTTTCTAAGGTCTGATATAAAACAACATTACTGTAGTAGGAAAATTAAGCATATATTTAGAGGAGATCAAGTATATATTCAAATTAATATATTGTGCTTCATCTCTGCATTATCACTTAGTAGTAATGTGCCCTTGGGGAGGCCACTTAATTTCTTTCTTGCCTCTGTATTTTCCTGACAAAATGGTGATAATAATAGTATCTAATTCATGGAATATTTGTGAAGATTAAGTGAATAACATATATAAAATGCTTAATAGCATTCTATAATTGGACATTACTATATCTGTTAGACTATGTAGATATATATAAAAGATAAAAACAAGCAGAAATTACTCCCAATTTCTAATTTGTGTCACTCTGAAAATAGTGGCATCATTTACTGAAAACAGGATTAAAGAAAGCAGCATCATTAAAAATGCAAAGATTAACCATATAATAGAAAAGACACCTGTTTTATGGGACAAGGTTTTAAATGAAGTAAAAGATAATGAATGTGGTCATAAATACAGTGTGAGTCACTGGTTTTAAGATTACAAAGGATAAATGAGTTATACACCTACTTCCATAAGGGCAAAGGGAATGATGAGGCTCCATTAATTGCAGAAAATCTCATTTTTCAAGATGAATATTCCTGAAGGACACAATGAAATGACAAAAGTGCAAGATAGTTAATGAGAAATAACTGAACTATCACCTGTAGTTGGTTGAAAAGGAAAGAAATGAGTGAACCTAGGTCTAAACCAATTGATATAGTATGGAAAATTGAAGAATCAAGGAACTAGAAGTTTCTTATGGACAATGAGCAAGTATAGTGGACAGGAAAGTCATGGAAAAAATTAAATTTTGTGACACAAATATTATATGGATCTGAAAGCTCAAATAAAGGATTAAAAAAAGACAAAAGTGAAGGTCAACATGTCATCAGTGGTGTTGATGATGTCCAAAAATCCAAATTCTGAAGTTGGAAAAAGTGAAGCGGGGAGATAACAGGAATATAAGCATGGGAACAAGAGAAAATGTAATAGAAAATTGGATACAAAGGGATTACCATAAAGACAAGAACATGTATGACTTGTTCAAATTCCTCCAGTGGTTTCCTCTAGCCTGAACATGAAGAACAAAGACAAGAGTTCAGGAGAAGATGATATGACTCCAGAGTTTATTAATTAATCTGAATATTTACATTGTTTATAGTTGGGTAGATGAAGACAAACAATGGGAAAGAATCCAGGCTAATCTCATCTGTGGGTCAGGCATATAGCTAACTCTTCATCAAATACAGAGGGGCAGAAGCAGGTCCATTTTTCAAATGTGCTCAAATAACATTATTGCTATTATTAAGACTCAGATTGATTTTTTTTAATTTATTATTAACATCTTGTATCCACATTCTTGTGTAGTATGGAGAAATCTTGGAACCCTGGAGCAGGACTGATGATAAACAAATTTATGTCATTGGTCTTGGAGTCTGAATCTGAACAAGTTAAGTAGTGATACTGAAAATTAATAATAAAATCTTACTGGAAAAGGAATAAGAAATGCTTTACACTGCCTTTTCAAATTGTTTGCATGGATATTGTTTATTTCCCCCCTAATTTGTATGTGGCATGGTCTGGTCTAATGAATACATAAATTAGGCTGCTGTTAATTACTATTATAATTGGAAAGAATACTTTGGCCTTTCAATTTTTTAGACTGGAAAAACTTTAAATACTTGAAGATCTTGATGATATCTTAAATGTCAAAACTCCAGCTTTGTCTTTTTATTTTATCAGCAAAAAATAACTAATCTGGCACTTCCTCCCAGAAACACTGGAATACTTTCTTCACAGCTCAAAAATGCTTGCTGTGTGTATCTAAAAAGATATTTAAATTAATTATGAAATGTTAATCTTCACACTGGTCATATTCAAATGCAATTATAATCATTTCCTGTGAAACTCAAGAGTAGATTTACTATCCTTTTATGAGAACATTATAATATTCATCAAATCACAGTATTTAAGAATGTGAAATGACTGTGTCTAGAATTGGGACTTAGATAGGATACCTTTTTACAGGATTAAAATATAATTTATCAGGGGAAATGAATGAAAAACAAAAGAACCAGAAAGTTAATAGTTAACTTTCACTACCAAATCCCTGACTGCAGTATTTAATGTTTTGAATTTATAGACATGATCTAAAGTTTAAACTATTCTAGAACAAATTCTGCTAACCATAAACTTACAAGGGTGCAAAATCTTAGTTCAGCTCTAACAGAACACTTTATTTTCAACTTATTATTGTGGAATTGGAAAATGATGATTCCCCTCCCACACACACACTCTATAACACTATTTGTTACATAAGGGACACAAGAAGAATCAAAGTGAATTGTACCTTTTCCCCAATAGTTTAAGTCTACTATTACCTTTCTCTTCTCTTTGAATTGAGAAGGAGTATAAACAGAAATTGCAAACTACATACAACACACAATACACATATACATGTTGAACAAATAAAATGTTTTTATAATTTTATAACTTAAATATCATAAAGTTAACTGGGCTATATGATGTGAAGGTTAGCAAAGCAGTACTCTATTATTCTTCTGTCTATTAGGCAACAGAATAAAAGCTAATATTTAAAATTTCCCAATGGAAATTATGGAAATGGGGAGATAGAACTTTTTAATTTGGAAGTAGGTCAAATAGGAAATAATAAGCATTGACCTAAATCACAAGTGAGGGATGTTTATAACTATAGATATTATTGTATTAAATTCCAAGTCACATTTTGAAATAAAGATTGAATAAGGAAAATATATATCTCTAACAAAAGAGGATCAAAATACAAACATGAAAGGAGTTTGTCACCTATCTTCAACTTTATCCACAAAATTTAAGTTAAATTGTTCAGTGTGTCAAATCCTTCACTTTCTGACTCTCTCTCAATTGGCTTCACCATGTGTCAGTTTTCCCAGTCATCACAATCCTTATATACTGAATTTCTTTCTTAGAGGTCTTTTATTTGGGTTTATCAAACACATATTTTACAAACCATTTGTTATGAAGATGTCATTTTATTATCTAAAATCTTGTATTTTCCCATATATATGTTTATGAAAATGAATGTACACTAATTTCACTATTCTTGTGTTCCTATTAGTATAAACATTCTATCAGTAGGAAAAAGTTGAGAACATTATATGCAATAGAGAATGTATTTTTATTTAAATACAAAATTGTCACACTTTCTTTAACATCCCGGGCTATGTCATAATACTGAAGTTCATGAGATTGTATCACTCCAGAGCAAGTAAGCTCAGACTGAAGATATGAGGATTTCATCATCTTCATGGCAAATAATGCAAGTTCTTTGGCTATTTACATCTAGAAATCTAAAATAAATCATGAGGACAAAATTCACTAAGGTATTCTGACCCCTCTTCATCAGACAATTTCCTTGATATTCTTTTCTTCCTGGCACACAGGCCAGACCAACACTCCACATTGACATCCCAAATATTTCTGATGTGCTTTTGTAAACTGCTTGTCAAGAACTAGCAGTCTATCATTTTTATGCACACTCTTAACAGTATCTTTCATTTTCTTATCTGAACTTAGTCTTCCTCTGAGGAAATTATTTTCCTTAGTCTCTAACATCATTTTATCCTCTCACATTACAGTACATTAAGAAGAGAAGGTCAATTTAGTGTTCTTTTTGATTTACTTTGTTTCTAGCCATTTCCCCCAAACAATACTATTTGGCATATGTACCATTTAATTCTAACTCTTTCTCCATCTGATTACTATAGTCCATCAACCTCTGATTGTTTTCTTTCCTTCATCAAAAACTTTGGAATGTGGTTCAAAGACTTATTCTTCATTTAATTCCTGTTATTGCCTTAGTGGCTCTATGGCATGCCCTTCATAACTCATCACACAACTGTCTTATGGCTAACAGACTCTTCAACTCTTTGCAATATTAATAATACTTCTAATAAGACTTGAATGTTACAAATTCATTCAGGCTTGGATAAAGTTTTGTTATGATTTGGTTGAAAGCAAAGATGAGAGTAAAAGAAATACAAATAATTCAACTTGAGCCATCTTAGGAGCAGACATGTACTCAAGCTGGGCCTGCAGGGCCTTCCTATATATGAGGGATCTTTAGCAAGTCCCTGGTAAGCACCCCTGACTTAGTCACTAGTGCCTCAGAAACTCCAACATGCCCAGTCTGGGCTGTGCACTGCCTAGCCCTTCACCATAGTCCCTTAGTTGCACTCAAGAAGTGTATCCCACTTCGCGCTCAGCCAACAGCACCTCAGGAGCAGATATACACCTAAGTCTGTGCTATAAAGGTACTTTCTTTACATAAAGGACCTTTCACAGCAACCCCAATATGCACCCCTGACTCCAGGCCCAGTCACCAGACTATAGGAACAGACATAAAGCACAGCCCTGGCTGTGGAAGGCCCCACTTGCCATCAGGGATGTTCTACAACCCTCTGTCTACTGAGGAAAGAGAAACAGGCCTATAATTGCCACTCTTTGGTGCTATTGAGGTCCAGCGATTCAGCCTCTTAACCCAGTGTTGACCCAGCTTTCTTAGTATCTTAGTCACTCAGAACTAGGCTCAGAGTGGTTTGGGAAGGCTCTAGCAAGACACTGTATCCTATTAAAACTCTAATAGTTGTGCCCACCATTAAATAATTACCCAGAATAGTGGAAGAGAAGGATTCACATACAACAAAAACCCTAAATACAGCAGAACACTGCAAAAACAAACAGTGGAGAAATAGAAGAATACAAATGTCAAAGCAAGCACTCAGGCAGGAAATACTTCATAGTATTTCACAGAGAAACAGTATCACAGAGAAAACAAACCCACAGAAGCAAACCACAAAGATATGGAAGAGCTTTTTTACCTATCAGCCATAGAAATAAAACTGGCCATGATTATGAAAACTAAAGAATGGGAACAAAAAAAGAAATCTCAGGAAAGGAAATAAATACAAGGGGATCAGATTGAAAGTTTAAATAAGAAAATAACGGAATTGCAGGAGGAGGCAAAAAGTCAAGGAGAAAGACATAGCAGTAGAATAAATCAAATGAAAGAGTGAAACAGTAAGCTCAAAGAGTAAAATATGTTAAGAAGATAGTAAAAGAAAGATGCAACAGAAAAAGACTAAAGTAACACTTTGAGAATTATCTGACATCAGGAGAGAAGGAAAGAAGAATCACAGGAATCCCGGAAGAGCGAGAAGAGAAATTTTTTAAAAAAGCAATTCCCATTAGAAAAAAGAAAAATATCTTCCCACATTCTAAGAAAGAAAAGAACATAGAACTACAAGAAGCAAGACCATCACCGAGCTACATAGAATAAAGGAAAACTACAGCAAGAAATTTAATAGTAAAGGTCCTAAAACTCCAAGACAAAGAAAAATTAGTGAAGCTGACGTAGGGGGAGAAACAGATAACCTATAAAGGAAGTGATTATTCTAACATTGGACTTCTCTGGAAAAAAAAAAATTACAGCCAAGAAGAGACTAGAGTAACATATTCAAAATATTCCAATCTATTAAAAAATCAAACCAAGAATATTCTATGCTCCAAAACTCTACTTTCTGTATAAGAAAAACATAATGGTTTTCTCAGACAAAGAAAATCTTATGGAGAGTGCATCTAAACACACCCTTTCCAAGAAATATTAAAAGAAGCTTTAGGATTTACAATAAAGAGAAGAAAAAACTCAAGAAACTGAATAAGGACTAAAGAAACTCACAAAGCTAAGAACAAAATGATGGTAAAGGATCATTACATATCAATAATCACAAAAATGTCAATTGACTAAGCTCATCAATAAAAGACACAAAATATCTAGTTGGATTAGGAAACAGAATCCAACTTTCTTCTGCTTCTAGGAAACACAAAAATAGCAAGGTAAAATACAAACTTAAACTAAAAGGATGAAAAACAATTGTGCAAAACACTAATAGTGGGTATACTATATGTTCAGAGCCTTCACTGTTAATAATCTACCCAAAGTACACAAAAATACTAATTTGAAATGAAACCTGTACTCCTGTTTATTGCAGCATTATTTACAATAGCCTAGATATAGAAACAACTTAAATGCCCCAAAATGGAAGAATGGATCAAGTTGTGGTATATACACACAATGGAGTACTACTCAGTGAGCAAAAAAAATATAAACTTATGCCATTTGTGGCAACATGGATGGATCTGGAAGGAATTACGCTAAGCAAAACAAATCAGGAGTAAAAAGGTAACAATCACATGGTTTCACTTACATATGGAATATAGAGAACCCACACAAAGTGTAAGAAAAAAAAAGACAAAAATTTCACGTTAACCATAGACCTGAGGCATACAAAAGAAAAGGAGGAGGGAGAGGGCTCAAAATAGGGTAGAGAAGAGCATAAGGGATTGTTGTGATGGGTCATGGATATTAAGGTGGTGGGGTAATTACAAGGATCACACTAGAGGGGAGAAACCAAATATTATCCCAAACCTCACAAAGATGTGAAAAAATAAATAAGACATTAAAAAAGAAGAAAAAAAAAATTCTTCAAAGAGATGGCATCCAAAGTAAAGCAGGAACAGCTGAGTTATTTCACAAAATATAGACCCATGCTTAAAAGGGTAACAAGATACAGGTATGAACACTATATAATGGTCAAGCAGGGGAAAAAAAAAAAACAGAAAGACATAACATTCATCAATATATATTCACAAAACAAAGGAGGACCAAAATACATCAGAAAACTATGATCAAATCTGAAAACAGAGACTGGAGAAAATACATATGTGTTTGGAGGCTGTAACAACCCACTCTCACCAATGGACAGATCAAAGACACAAAAACAAGGTCAAAATCATTCTAAACAAAGAACTAGACTGCATGTGACTAATAAACATTTACAGGGCACTACATGCAAAAAAACCACTATCAGGTATACATATTTATTCAGTGCACATGGGTCATTCATTCCCCAGCACCAAACACATGCTGGATCACAAAAACAAACATCAACAAATTAATAAAGGTTAAAATCATACCAAGTATCTTCTCTGACCATAAAGTTAGTGAACTGGAAATCAACTACCAAAAAATAAATAAGAAAAGACTTTAATATGTGGATATTGAACACTACGCTACTCAACAATCACTGGGTAAATGACAAAATCAAAGAAGGAATCAAAAAATAACATGAGACAAATTGTAATGAGGACAAAACATTTCAGAATACATGGGCAGAGAAAAAGCAGTTCTAAAGTGGAAGCACTGTATATATAATAATATGGGTCCACATTAAGAAACTAAGAAGAGACCAAAAACCTTGTCTCTCATCTCAGGAACTATAAAAATAAGACCCAAATAGTAAAAAGTCAGTAAAAGGAAGTAAATAATAAATATTAAAGAAGACATAAATGATATGGGAGATGACAACACAAAACATAAATACAAAGCTAGTTCTTTGAAAAAATAAACAAAACAGACAAATCTTTATATAAGCTCACTGAGAAAAAGAGAAAACTCAGAAAAATGGGAGATGTTACATCATAAACTGAAGAAATTCAGAGGAAAATAAGAGATTATTATTGACAATTTAGATTCAAATTAATTCTACAACCAGAATGAAATGGATCATACAAGACATGATTTAATGACCTTACAAGTAATTTCTACCAAGCCTTCAAAGATGAACTAATATCTTTTCTGCTCAGACTCAAAAAAAAGTGAGAAAGAAGAAATTCTCTAAACACACTTCATGAAGGCAACATTACACTAATACCAAAACCGAAGTGAACACAAACAAAAAAACTACAGACAAATCTCCTTAGTAAACACAGACACAAAAATCCTGGATAGAATGTTAGCAAACCAAATCCAACAATGTATCAAAAAGATTACAGATCAGAAGTATGTGAGATTTAAACCAGCAAAACAAGCATGGCTCAATTTCCAAAAATCAATCAATGCAATCACCACTTCACCATACCAACAAAAAGGCAACTAAATACCTTATGGTCCTACGAATAGACACAGAGAGAGCATTTGATAAGATTCAGCATACATGTCCAATGAAAATCCTTGAAAACCTGGGGATAAATGGAACATATCATTACAAAATAAAAGCTATATATAATAAATCCACAGTTCACATCATATTAGTTGGTGAAAAACTGAGACTTATCACTAAGATATGACACAAGACAATGAGGTAATTCTTACTACCAATATTGAAAAGAGTATTAGAGGTCATTATTAAAGAAACTAGGCAAGAGAAAGGTAAACAGGAAAACATAAAGCAGTAAAAGAGGCAGAATATCTAGCTATCATACATTACACGTGACACCTTGTAAAATCTAGGGGAATTCACATATTTTTTTGAAATTCCATCACCACATTGTGCAAAAGTGCCCTATACATAGACCAAGAGTGGTTGATTTGAGTCCCTAAATACAAGACCATTCAATACCATGACATGAGGTCAACATATGCACTAGGACGTTTTGTCCCCAAGAGTGCATGTTCTGCCTAAAACAATTCAAACTCAAAGTTTTCAATATTTTTACTATTCTAAGAAAACATGGCTACCAGATTTCAGCCACTAGAATAGAGCTTCCTGTCACTGGGAGAAATGCAGTTAGAGTAAGTAAGTCATCCCCCTCTTGCACACTTTTAACGCCCCTCCACTACCTCTTGCTCAGCCTCATTTTCTCCCATGACTTCACTCATCCTAGGTAATGTGATATGTTCCTAAATGACTGCCTTTCCTCTCTTCCCCTATTAACTCCTAATCCCTCAGCACAATGCTATGAAGTAAATATTAAAGCTAAATGTGACCCAATTAAAAGAAATTAAGAATGACACTCCACTCAAGATTTTCTCTCTAGGGATTTTACATTAAAATGCCTCTAAATGGGGGCCTCCCTTGTGGCACAGTGGGTTAAGCAACGCACTATGAAGCAAACCTCAGCCACTGAGCATGAGTTCAATCCCTGCTGCCTGCTGGAGAGGTGACCCACATGGCACCGCAGACCTCTCCTGCCTTGCCCGCTGCTCCGCTCAGCAGTGTGTTTCAGTCAGTCTGCCTGTTCTATTCCCCGCTCTTTCTCTGGTGAATCCTCTCACTTCCTTGGACTCTGACCTATACCCCAGCTCTTGTATGCATAAATAAATAAATAAATCTTTTTAAAAAAATGCCTCTAAATGCAACTTTCTCAGTTTCTCCAGGGGAAAATTCCTTAGGGAAATAGTTTTGATGAAATTGCATAGGCAATCCACTATCCTGGTTTGATAACTTCAAACTTTCATTTTATTACCAAACAGTAAGATTTTATAGCTCTCACTTAGCAACAAAATTACAGATAAAATCCCCTACAACTAGAGACTCAATTATTAAAAAAAAATTGCCTCAAAAAAACACCAAAAACTACCTTATAAACACTGATGTATAGGATATATCTTCCCTAAACTGAAGTACTTTGGCTACCACGGTAGAGATAAAGAACTGAAAACAGTTAATTGTCCTAGAGACACAACAATGCTCCCTTAGCATCTCAAGACATCTGTGACTAACCTGGGGTTATATAATGAGTTTAAGTAAGTCCAAACATGTCTTCTTTACATGGTAAGTTAGTTACTCATGGAAAAGTGAGCAAGGACACAATGACACGAGACATTCAGATCACTAGGTGCCATTGAAATAAATATCTGTCAGTCATTGGCAATGACTTTTAAAAACAAACTGCATTTTATATCTCACAATGTAATAAAGATCACATCACAGCCAACATATTATCAAAGTTCAAAAACAAATAAATTTACAGTACACTTGCCAAAGTCTTTTCTTGGGATTTATCATTGCTAACAATGGAGTCAGTGTTGTGAGAACCATGTTAGTTGGCCAATTCACATATGTCATGCTTGCTTCTCTGCCTGAACCTGCTCCTGCATGACTTTAGGAATAAAGTTATTTATTTTTGTTGTTATTATTAAACACAAGTTGGCAGAATGCAGAACTTCTATAATTATTTAGTCAGTCCCAGAAATTCTTGTGAAATTCTTCCAGGATGGCAAGAAAAAAATAACATTTCTGTGCACTGATTAAAACACCTAAGTGACACATAGTTGACCCTGACAGTTTCTATTGTGGAGAAAATTGTTGGGGATAAGAAAGAGACATATGTCTTGCCTAGACACAGGTACATGAACAAACAAAGGACTATGAGATGCTAGAGGTCAGGAAATACTTTTGGGAGATCTAACTTCCTCATCAAATGCTTATTGAGCAATCATAATGGCCAAAGTTCTGTGTTTGCATCCAAAAAGGCATACAAGATACATGAGATAAAGGGTCTTTATTGAGTGGCTTATGGCAGTGATAGATAAGTTGGTTTAGATACCATGGACTTGAAGAAGAGAAATAGGAGAGGAATCCAGTTCATCTGGATTTGGTCCAATTTCTGACTCTAACTTGTGATCCTGGATAAGTCTCTTTACATTGTGCTCTATGTCTTTCCTTTAGTATCTTTAGAATCAAATCTGGCAGTAATCTCTAAGTTAAGTAAGAGTTTGTTGAGGGACCTCTCTGGTGGCACAGCAGGTTGAGCACCACATTGTGAAGGATTCACTGCACAAGAGCATGAGTTCGATCCCTGGCCAGGGAGAGGACCCACATGGCATGGCAGACCTCTCCTGTCTCGCCCGCTGCTTACCTCAGTAGTGTATTTCAGTCAGTCTGCCTATTCTGTTCCCTGCTGTCTCTGGTGAATTCTCCCACCTCCCTGGACTCCTGCCTGTACCCCAGCTCTTGTATGTATAAATAAATAAATCTTTAAAAAAACAAAAACAAAGAGTTTGTTGAGGTTTCCTAGAATGAGAGAAGACGGCTCATTTAAACACAGGATGCTATTACCAGTCTTCCATGTGACCTACTTTTCTTTTAATCTGCCATAAATATGCACTATCTAGTTGGAGTTCTTAGGTGTTATAAAATTCAGTAGTGGTAGATTTACTGAAGAGCATTTTATTTATAGGATTAAATTGCTTTTCAAATATATTCAACTTTAAAAACCTCTCCAAATGGTAAATAATAAATAATATCTCTGTGGCAAAATCTTAATACCTCAGAGCTAATTCTTAATCTAAATGTAATGTTATTAGTCCATTTATATTTGCAGAACTACTGCTATATTATGAAGTCCAAGATCTGGAAGAACCACATAAACAACTATACAGATAACAACCTACAAGTATCTGACTTCATTGAGGGTGCAATTCCAAAGTGTCCATTCTATTCCCAGGTCTTGTCATTTAGTATAGACAAGCAGGACATTAGCAAGAAATATCTGAGATCATATTTTAAATGTGATTAGCAGATCCTCTCCCTTTTTCTCAGCAATGTAGTTGAAAAGACACATAGTAACTATACATTTCTAACACCACTGACTAAAAAAGAGCACCAGAAATCAAATTTATTCCAGAATCTAGGAAAAATTCTTAGCAACCAAAGACAGATGGTGCTAAAGTGTGTAGCTGTAGGAAACCAAGAGAAGATGGTTGCCAGACTGTGAAGCAGTTAGTCAATGGTTCAGAAATATAAAAGGAGCACCAACACTGCTCCCCGCTGAGGGGCATAAATCAGGTGGGTTCCTGAGTGTCCCAGTTGTTTCTGGTTCACCAGTGCTTTTCCTTTTATCCCTTCAAGATTTGCATTCTCAGGAAGAGACTGAAGGCAGAGGAAATGGGTTCACAGTGCAACACTGCACTTTGGGAGACAGGGTCTCTAATATTAAAATGCTACAAACAAAATTAAAGATAGAAAAACCTTTCTAGTAGTGAATTTTATCTTGACCTTTACAGAAAAAGTTTGCCAGTCTCTGCTGTACGTTATGATTGGTCAAGTTATGAGAAGGCATCCCTGCAGAATGAGATAATGGGATGGAAATGCAAAAAGCAGGGTGTGGACATGATAGGAGATTTACTCAATGGTATTATTCAAAGAAATAGAAAAATATTGCTGAAATTCATATGAAATCATAAAAAGTTTGAATAGTCAAAGCTCTTCTGACTAAAAAGAGAATGGAGGTATTACACTCCCAGACTTCAAACTATACCACAATGTCATAATAATTAAAACAGCATGACATTGGAACAGAAACAGAGACACAGATCAATGGAATCAAATTTAAAATCCAGAAATAAAGCCACACAGACATGGTAAACTAATCTATGGTATAGGATAAAAAAATGTGCAATGAAACAAGGAAAATATATTTAATAAATGGTGCTGGGAAAACAGAACTACTATATGCAAAAGAGTGAAAATAGACTATTATCTTACACTGTATACAAAACACAACTCAAAATGGATAAAGAACTTTAATATAAGACCTGAAACCATAAATTATATAGAAGAAGACCTAGGCACTCCCTGACATACACTGCAAAAATGTTTTTGAGACATAGAAACAAATAAAATAAAGAAAAGATAAACAGCTGGAACTACATCAAACTAAAAGCTTCTGTGGAGCAAAAGAGACAATAAGCAAATGAAGAGACATTATACTGATTGGAAGAAAATATTTGCACTCCATCCAGCTGATAAGGGACTGATATCAAAGATGTACAAAGAGCTTATATGACTCAATAAAAATGAAGCAAAAACCCAGTCAAAAAAATGAGCAGAAGAACTAAAAAGACATTTCTTCAAAAAGGAAATACAAATTGCCACCTGTTATATGAAAAAAATGTTCTTCATCACTTACAATCTTGGAAGTGCAAGTCAAAATCAAAATTAGATGCCACCACATACTGGTGAGAATGACCCATATCAAAAAACATCAAAAATGCTGATGAAGATGAAGAGAAAAAAAAGGGGGGGGGGAACTGGTCCAGCCCCTGTGGAAAGCTGTGTGGAGGACCTTCAAGTTACTAAATATGGAGCTACTATATAAACTAGCAATTCCATTCTTACATAACTACCCAAAGGACACAAATTGTCCATGTTATGTTTATCACAGCACTATTTACAAAAACTAAGACTGGAAACAACCTAAATATTCAAAAACAGATGATCAAGAATATGTGGTATATATATATATACACACACACACTATATATATATATATATATATATGTATATATATATATATATACACACAATGGAATGCAACTCAGCATCAAAAAAGATAAACTCATGCCATTTGCAAGAACATGGATGGACCCAGAAGGAATTATGATCAGTGAAATAAGTCAGAAGGAAAAAGGAAAATATTAGATGTTTAACTTAAAGGAGAAATACAAGGGAACCAAACAGAGGATCAGAAAAAAAAAAAAGACAAAACTAGCAGGCAAATGACAGAACTCAGCCATAAAGCAGGGGAGGGCGGATGAGAGTGGTCAAAACAGGGAAGGGAAGAGTACATGGCACTATGGTGATAGCTCAGGGGTGATGTGGTAGTGGGAGATTAAAAGGGATTATACCTGAGGAGAGAACTCAAATATTGTACAAAAATGAACGACATATGAAAAATAATATCTATCTCATCTATCCTATAACTTTGGTATGAATCAATAAGTTCGAATCTCAAAACAGATCATCAAGTATTTGTATAGTTCCGATGCCTTTATCTGATTATCCTTCACATTAAAATATTAAATACAGTATATTTTTAGTCTTCAAAGTGTGAAATAATTTTTTTTCATGGGTGACTGAAGTAAGAGTCTTCATGAAAATATTATATTGAATAGATATTTCAAGTTCAGGTTAGGCTTAACCCAAAGAAGTTATCATTACAAATCATATAAGGGAGAAATAATTTTTATGTGCTTGTTCTCCTTTTCAGTTTAAGGAAAGATAAATAACAGTTATTTTCCAACACAAGTAAGATTGCTTCATATAAACAGGCTATCTTAAAAAATGATTTTGAGACAAATAAAATATTTAAGCCATAAGGTTGAAATGTAATATAATATCACCAAGGTAAAAGAAAAATGTATCTTTATGCAAAAAAAGACTTGTCAGTTTCAATGAAGGACAACATTCAAGAGGATAGTCCACCACCATAGTCCATTGTGCTCTCCTTCCACCCTTTTTCCCCTCTCCCTCTAACTTCAACCTACCCCCTTTCCTTGAATCCCAGATCTACTGTAAGCTTTCAAGAGTTGATTTTAAAATTTGTGTTTTTCTTATCTTTTGTTTGATTTCTTTATATCCCACATATGAGTGGTATTATTTGGTATTTATCTTTCCACCTCTGAATCATTTTGTTTAGCATACTCCCTTCCAGCAAAACCTTGTTGCTACAAATGGAATGTTTTTCTTTTTGGATCACTCAGTAGTATTCTGTAATGTATACCACATCTTCATGATCCACTCATCTGTTCTGGGGTGTTTAGTTTGTCTCCCTATCTTTACTGTTGTAAATAGTGCTGTTATTACCATGGGAGTGTAAGTTTCCTCTCAAATTTGTGTTTTTGTATTCTTTGGGTAGACATCTAGTAGTGGGATTGCTGAGTTGTATGGCAGATCTATATTTAGTCTTTTGTGGAACATCCATACTTCTTTCCATAGGGGCTGGACCAGTCTACATTCCCACCAACAGTGTAATACGGTTACTTTTCTCCACTTGTTGTTTGTAGAGTTTATGATTTAGCCATTCTCACAGATGTAAGATGCTATTTCATTGTGATTTTGATTTGCATTTCCCTGGTGATAAATGAAGATGAACATTTTTTTTTTAATATGCCTGCTGATCATCTGTATGTCTTCTTTGGAGAAGTGCCTATTTAGCTCTTCTGTCGATTTTTCAATTGGGTTGTTTGTTTTTTTTATGCTGAGTTGTATGAATAATTTGTAGATCTTAGATAACAGTTTCCTGTCCATTGCATACACTACACATATTTCCTCCCTTTTGGTATGGTGTCTTTTTTGCTGTGCAGAAGCTTTTTCATTAAATGTTGTCCAGGTATTTATATTCTACTTTGTTTTCCTTGCTGCTAGAGATAATCTGCAAAGATATTTCCCAAGTTTATAACATGGAGTATTTTGCTTATGTTTTCTTCTATGTATTTTAAATTTACCAGTCTTACTTGGAATAAAAGTTACTTGGAATAAAAAATATTCCAAGATTTTTATCATTTTCAGTTGATGTTTACATAAAGTGTGAGACAATTACATAGTTCCATTTTTTTTTGCATGTGGCAATACAATTTTTCTAATATCAAAAATTGAAGAACTTTACTTGTTTCAATGTATGTACTTTCTTTTGTTGTAGAGTCATTATACATAAAAGTATGGTCTAGTTTTGATCTCTTAATTTTATTCCACTGGTTGGTATATATGATTTTGAATTTGTGTTTTTTTTTCTTTTCAGGTAGATAATTAAGAGTGGAATTATTGGATTTTATGGTATATCTAAGAAATGGAAAGATATTTCCTGCTCATGGATAGGAAGAATCAACATCAAAATTGTCATTTTACCCAAAGCAATATACAGATTCAATGTAATCCCAATAAAAATCTTAGTGACATTCTTCAAAGAAATGGAACAAATACTACTGAAATTAATATGGAACCACAAAAGACCTTGAGTAGCCAAAGCTCTGCTAACTAAAAGGGAAAAATGGAGATATCCCACATCCAGATTTTGAGCTATAGTATAAAGTCATAATAATTAAAACAGCATGGTACAGAACAATACCATATACTCTCTTGCTCATTGTATCACTGTTTAAAATAGTCATATTATGGAAACAACCTAAGGATCCAAATACAGATGAGTAGATTAAGAATATGTACTTAGATCAATGCACACTACATACAAATACACGTAATACACATACAGATAATGGAATACTTCCAACTACAGAAAAATGACCTCTTGCCATTGGTAGCAACAGGGATGGAAATGGAGGCTACTATGCTAAGTGAAATAATGCAGACAGGAACAGACAAAAGCTAACTCGTTTTGCTGCTATATGGAATATAGAGAAAACAAGCAAACAAAAAACTCCAAACCAAAAACAAATCATAGAAATCTGTCTATTAAACTGAGGCTACCAACAGGGAAGGGGATAATAAAAAAGAAAAGGGGGAGGGGCACAATGGACTATGGTAGGCACGACAGGTGCTTTGGTGGTGGTTGTGAGGGGAACCCATATTTCTGCATTATATGCAATGCTGAAAACCAATGTTATCTTAATAAAAATGTATAAAAATAAATAAAAGTGCTACTGCATAATTTAAAGCATTAAAAAAGTGGAGGGGGCATGATTTTAATATTTACTTTGTTATTTTAGACATACATTTCTCAATAAAACCGATTTGAAGATTAATGGCAGCTTTAGCAACAATAATGTGTATAGGGCAGCCAGTGAGTTAACAAACGTTTCAGGGACTTTGGCTGTCTGACCATGCGGATGGTATTTCCTTTACAATTCATTCTGGCTTAAGCTTAAAAGTCTACTGTGTTTTAAAAATGTTCAAGTCAGTGAAGGTGTTGGATTGAATTCCACTCTAACATTCCACTACTTTCGTGATCTGTATTCCAGGTTTCCACTATCCAAGTAGGCAATGCAGATTTTTATTTGCATTCATCTGGACAGTGTGTGTGCTTTAAATTTCCATACCTCTTCGACTGCTTGTGAACTGTGAAGTGTCTGGAATTCAAGCAGTACCTGAATCTACAGAAATGCTGTTCTTCTAGCTGGAAATGAAGAAAATCTTCCAACAAAGATCAGAGGGCAAATTGGGTGATTTTGAAATTTAACAGGTCTTCTTATTACAAACTCCTTGGGAAAAAGAAAAGACTAGAGAAGTGGAGAAATGGGGGTAGTGCAGAAGTTAGGCAAGAAAGAGGTGGAAATCAAATCTGTTTCATAAGATCAGAATATAAAGCAAACCTAGCCACAACTGACATTGCTCAAATTCCATTCTGAGACATAGTCATTAATATTTAGCATTTTTGGTGATTATTTTATAGACATGATGTCATTGTTTCAAAGTGTATTACTAATCACCAGTGACACAGTTGCCAGTGAGAAAACTTATAATGTAGTGATGTTATGAGTGGAAAATGTTGCAACTGTGGTGGGGGAAGGGGAGAAGTTCAGATTAAGTTCAAGGTATCTGGCTTGGATTTTTCTGGGTGCGCCAAATCTAGATTTCTCAGGGGGGTTCTATGACTTAGAACCACATTCAAAACTTACCATTTTATTGTTTAAAAAGTACTCATAAAATTTAAAGCTTCTGAAATAGAAATCTTGGGAAAAGTGAATAAAATCCCAGACATTCCAACAAAAACAACCTTATTCTTTTTGACAACTCCACGTTTAGACATTCCTTCAGTTTATTACCACAAAGCAGACTAAACTGGCAGAGGAATGAAGCAGGCCCCTCCATTCTCCTGTGCAGTGTCCTTGCCACAGCTTCTCCACCAAACATGCTTTCCAGAGGTGATGGATGTACCCTCTGCAGAGGAAGGCCCTGAAAGAGGCAGATGTTTCTTCATGAAGAGGTGACATGCATTTGTGATCTGAAGCTCAAAGTGGACCTGCCAGGGGACCCATGATAAATGGAGATAGGCTTTGTGAAAATTCTTGTCTGGGCCACAAGAAAGGGACTTGGGGTGCATAAACCTCAGGCCCCCGGTGTGGGTTTTTGCTTAACCATCGCTCTTTCTCCTAAACTACAGTTGTGTTTTCAACTTATCATTTGCTCACCTTATATCATCTTCTGTCTTAGTTGATCCAATTATGAGCTTAATCAAAGACAGATGTTTGCTCCTCTCTAGGGGGAAGGCAATCCAGTCTTGGTCCTCTGTGAATTTCTAAGTGGAAATTCTTTAAATGTATTTAAACTTGGAATAGTAAAGAAACTATCATAAAATTGTAGATTCTGAAGCAAAATAGATACCTTGAGTTGTGGCATGAAAAGAACCACAAATTTATCTAGTTGTATTCTTTGTATCTTTCAAATTTCTGCTATCATGGTATTGAATTCATGACATTTTAAAATTATCCTACAAGTTCTTCATTTTTCAGGAGAAAAGGGCAGAACAAATGTAAGAATAGTATAGATTAATAGGGATAATATACTAAGAAACATGTTGCACTGATTAAATAAATATCTTTACTAGGGCACACTTGAGTAGCAATTATTCAAAGAAATTCTCTAAAATAAGACAAACTCTCACCCCAAGAGACTTTTTCCATAAGAAAACACTCCTCTCAGATGTGTGTAATAGTGATAGCAGGTACCTGATATTATGTTTGTTGTGATGTATACTTGGAAAGAGAATTATTTAAAACTCTTCATCTTGGTAATTATACCACCAACTAAATCCTCTATGAAGTATTATAAAAATACACAGTGAAAAATCTCTGATAACTGACTAAGCAGAATAGACAGGAATAATACTATTTATTCCACAAGCTTCACACAACTAATATAAATAGGTTTTGTGTGAGTGAAAGATATTTCTGAAACAAGTGTGACCAGTAATATTTTTTGATAGAACCATAAATCCCATATTTCACAAGAATCTCAAATAAAAAGAAAACATAAATTAATATTTTATTTCGGAATAAAAACATTTTCCCTTTAAAAGCTTTGAAGTAGAGGGGTCTCCCTGGTGGTGCAATGGGTTAAGCAACGCACTATGAAGCAAACCATAGCCACTGCACTATGAAGCAAACCACAGCCACTGCAGCACAAGTTCAATCCTGATCCCTGCTACCTGCCTGATGATCCCTGCCACCTACCAGGGAGGTAACTCACATGGTGCAGCAGACCTTTTCTACCTCGACCACTGCTCCCCTCAGCAGTGTGTTTCAGTCTGCCTGTTCTGTTCCCCACTCTGTCTCTGGTGGATCCTCTCACTGCCCATACTTCTAGCCTGTACCCCAGTGCTTGGATGCTTAAATAAATAAATCTTTTTAAAAAAATAAAAGCTTTGAAGTAAAGCTTGTCATAGAACTTGTTAAAATGTACTAGATGAACAAGGTAAAATCATTTTGTTAAAAATTTAGGTAGACTCTCATCTTCCACTCCTGTATGATACCATATGGCTTTTATAGAACTGGATTTTATCTTAACCTTTTCTCTGGTAGATTTTTACAAGCTTGTTTGCTGAGTAGAGGTTATCTTATTATTTATTTTTGTACTCACATCTAAAGAGTGCTAGTCTAAGACAAGTGAAGCATTCACTTGCAGTACAAAATCTAAGTGATCCTAATAAGTTCAAAATCAAGCTACATAATTTTTTTAGTGCATCAAGAAAACATCAAAATCAAAACAAAAAAATCCACAATGGGTGAAATGCTCAAATTTTAAATAAAGGGAGAATCTACCTCTTTACTGACAGAATCAGGCTTACATTCCTACCTAATTCAAGAATATTCTGCTTGCTGATTGGTTGGCCAGGACGTTAAAAATACGATCACCTTGAAACATCAGTGTTAGTTTTTGCATCTTAAAGAAACACTATATGAAGTTAGGAATAAGAAGGAAAAAGGGATTAAGGGAAGAAAGGTATGCAAGTGATTTAAAAATACTAAAGAATATTTGTTTTAAAGAAAATTTGCAAATTCCTCTTTATTAGCATTATTACCATCTCCTTCCCAAACCCATCAACAAGACTTGAATAAGCAATAATCCAACAAAGATGAGTTATCTTAGGCATAAGAACTTCTACTCACTCTACACCTTATAACAATGCAGTAATATTAAGCAAGAATTATAGCAAAGGAAAAGCTGGCTGTCTAGTTACTTAATGTTCTTAGTTACTTCTCTATGTGCTTCACTTATTAGTGTTGGTGCTGATGGACCCCGTGTGTCATTCATATCATTCTGGGAGAAATGAATTTGATATTTCTGATATAAAAATTTCCATTTTAACCAGGACTTCCAGAAAATGTAATGCAAGAATCTCAGCATAGTCATAAGTGATTATGGAAAATTTCTTGTTTGATAATAATCTTATAAACTCCTGAGGGCTTGACTAACAAATATTTAACTTACAAATATTTGAATTTCACAACTCAAATGCATTAAGTTATGAGTAGAAATAATTGTTTAATTAATAGTAGGATGCCAAGGTATAGCCCAAGTGAGGCAAAGCAAAAGAAAAGTTATTTCAGCAATTGAGAACACCCATTGGCTGGTGTGATTAAATCACATACTCCAAGACCAACCGCTTTTTTCTATGCCTCCCAGGTCTATACTATGTGCAGGAAATGACAACTCACAAATCAGAAATCAGCAGGAGCTGGCATTCTGCATTTAGCAACAGATAAAGAGAATGAAGAACACAAAGCTTATATATCAGTTTCTCTTTTAAGAATCACGTTAAACTTCATGAGGGTAATTTGAAAGACTCTTTGCTGCTAAACCCAGTGATCTTCTTATCTGTAACTGTAATTTCTGCTCTGGTGTAAGGATCCAGATGATTCTATGAAGACACATACATTGTATTTATAGGTGTAAAACTCCAATGATTGTTACAAAAACTTACCATCCAACCTAGGCTGCCTTTCACTAGTAATTTGCATGTACACATGTGTACTTTGAAGGTAGTAGGGAGTCTTGAAATCAAGACACAAAGTTTTTTTTTTATATTTTATTTACTTATTTATTTTTAGTATAGAAGATCTAGGGCATAGGTCAGAGATGTGGGGTGGGAGTCGAGGGGTGAGAGAATTCACCAGATACAGAATGGGGAGCAGAACAGATGGATTTACTGATATACACTGCTAAGGAGAGCAGTGAGCAAGATGGGAGAGGTCAGCTGCTCCATATGTGGGTCACCCTCCTGGCCTGGAATTAAACACATGCCCCAGCAGAGATTGCATTGAAACTTAATCCCTAGGCCACCAGGGAGGTCTAAAAATCCTAATTATATATTTAGAATCCTAATTATATTAATTATTAGATGTCTCACGCTGGGCATATTATTTCAATTCTGAAGCTTTCCTTTTTTTTTTAAGTAAAATGAGTCAAATTTTGCCCATGATTAATGGAGATGGTGTGAAACTGCATAGCTCGTTTCTTTCACTGTTGCTGGGTCCTCTCAGTGTCAGCGTTTTGGTCACTGTGCCTAAGACATAATTTCCTAGGACCATAGGCACAACGAACCAGCCCTGATGTCTTACGGCTAGGCTGAGTTTTAAAGGGTACATTGGATAGAGAACTGGTTGGCAAGTCTGCAATAGAAAGAACTCTTGGAGAAGGTGAAATTTACAGTGGAATGGGAATGTCAAGGACGGGGAAACACATGTACTAATCCATCCATGTGAAGAGCAGATTTAAATGAGCAAAAGCTCCGGAAAAGCCTGTGCTTTGAATTTACTATGGCCAAGTGGTAGAAAAAGAACCATTACTATATACACGGCAGCACTGACAAGGTATTTTATAAAAGGAAATAACAACTAGCAAAGGTGGAAAGATTCAAAATACATATGGTAAATATTTTACCTTGTTATATAAGCAAAGATACTTTAATTCAGGAAGAAATCTTTTTTTAAATATAAAGCTATAAATTGTATAGTAAAGATGTTATTAAATACTAATGGGTAAATGATGAAATAAGAATCTTATTTGCATATCTCTGAGGTGTTGTTCTTGGCAAACTTAAAAACAATCTAAAACTAGTTACCAAAAACATAAAATACCCTTACCCATTTTTACCCCAAGAATATCAGAGTGTAATTCATAATCAAAATCTAAATTTACAACATATATTTATGTTTATAATATTCAGATCACAAATAATCCATATAATAAATAAGCATTATGTAAAAAACAATATTCAATATTGACAAAGTTGTTAATTATGTCTCCTCCTACATGGAAAATATTTGCTTTTATTAAAAAATATGAAAATTTAGGGTCTCCCTGGTGGGGCTTCCACTGCAACATGAGTTCGATCCTGGCCGGGGAGGGGAATGACATGGCACAGCAGACCTCTCCTCCCTTGCCCAATGCTCCCCTTAACAGTGTATTTTGGCCAATCTGCCTGTTCTGCTCCTCATTGTTTCTGGTGAATCATCTCACTCCATCCCTGCACCTCTGGCTTGTACTCCAGCTTTTGTGTGCACAAATAAATAAAATCTTTTTTTAAAAATTAAAATTTACATACAATATATTTAATAATATTACATAAAATTCAATACACATTATATAATCATGATTCTTAAATATACAAAAAAATTGTATATTTCTGTTAAGAAATAACATCAAAATATTTACAGTTGTTTTACTTAGGTATTGAAATATAGACAATTCTATTTTAAATTACTATAATAATTATGGTAAATTTAGTTTCTTTTTAAATATGACAAGATGACTGTTATCTGAAGCCATAAAGCTATACACATATGGAAAAGAAGCAAAATAATTTTATATACGGTTACAGAAACATTTAAATAAAATATTACTCTTATTTTATATTTTATCCTGAAATAATAAGGTACATGGTAAAGAGTAATAACCAATATCTCCTTTAGTTTCACATAAGGAAATCAAATGCCTAATGGAACATTATAAGATTTTAAAGCTACCCTTATAAGATTCAGCTGGCTCCAGAGAGAACCAGCACTTAATATCCCAAATATCAATTCTGTTTGGAATTTATATCATTTAAAGTATCACTACTTTGAAAAAAAAAAAAAAAAAAACAGTCTTCTTTGGATTTGTATCCCACAACCTCTCATTCATTCAACAGACAAGTGTTTGTTATCTATGAGAAATGACAAGGTGGGAACCAAGTGTACAATCAGAAATATAAGAAGTAGTCCCTTCTTCTAAGGAGACATGTATGTGGTTCTCTGAGATCTCTGGCCACTAGCCTCTGTTCTGGTGGTCTCTCTCTCTCTCTCTCTCTCTCTCTCTCTCTCTCTCTCTCTCTCTCTCTCTCTCTCTCTCTC
>JAGFMF010011380.1:13118126-13155072 GCA_019455555.1 Galemys pyrenaicus
GTACCACAGCTTCCCGATCCACTCATCTGTTTTTGGGCATTTAGGTTGTTTCCAGGTCTTCCCTATTGTAAAGAGTGCTGCTATAAACATGGGGGTGCAAAAGATTACCTTTGATTTTGTATCATTCCTTTGAGGCAAGGGTTATTACTCAAAAAGAATAGGTCATCTTTTCCCCAAAGCACACATCTAGTCAATGGTAAAGTTGAGGCTCAAAGACAGAGTTTCCAAATCACCTATCTTAAATCAACTTGTGTTCATTCTTACATCTTACCTATTTGAACATAACTTACAGTCAGATTATGTCAATTAGTCTTGTATCAGTTACATTGTGATGGAGTCCACTATAAAATCACCTTTTCCCACACGCATGAATTTGGGAGAAAAAAAAAGTGATTCAAACAAATGAAGACTAAAACATGACCATCATTTATGACAAAATTTAGGAAGTTAATGACTTAGGTATATCAGCAAAGTGAGCAGGTCAATACTGTTGCTCTGAATTTAACTTGCCCACTATCCCCAACAGAGAATCAACACAGAGAAAAAAATAATTAAAAATTGAGTCAGGCAAGGTGGTAAGTCACTTCAAATGAGCAGGTGAAAGAAAGAGGTTATAAATTTTTCAAATGGTAGTTCCTCCCAACAGGGAAGCACAAAGAGAATATAAAGGAGTTACTATCTCCACAAAAGCAGTTGGTTTTAATTAGCACTTAGTTGTATTTTTTTAAATAGATCGATGAATAGACAGATGAAGTTCACCTACTGTTTATGATCAGTTTATATTGACCTCAAAATTTTTGACTTTGATATTTTTCAAGCATTTAGCGTCTTCATTGATTATTATTTTACTTTGAAATTTCACTATTTTATAACTCTGTTCACATAATCAGGAATAAGAAAATAATGGGATCTTCTAGATGACAGATTACATTGGATATTAGGGAAAAGTGAAATGAACAATGAATTAGAGTCTAAGAAATTACAAAAAAATCAACATTTAAATTTTAGCATCCATGAAGTATCTAATTCAGCTATCAAAATCACTTTGGGAATTAGTTATTATAAAACGATCTTTATAGGCACCTGAGGGAAACTAGCTCCTGAACAGTTAGGAGACCTGGACAACCACTGGCTAATAAATAACCTGAGACATGGAACCAATATCCTATGATCCAAACAGACAACATATACAAAGATTTCCACAAAAGCAAGCCAGTGTGCCATCCTCAGTGACTCCAGTCCTTCCTAACAAGATAGAAATGCAGCATAGGGAACCCATAGCCTTCTCCTCATTATTCTCATGAAGGAGCTGTCTGCCTCACCTCTATATACCCTTCTCATCTAGGAGAAAAAGATGAGAAGATTCTGCAATTGCAGAATTTTATAGGAAAAAGAGACAGGCATCATGAAGAAGACGTTCATCACCTACATGTCTAGTATAGAAAGGTGATATCGTGGAAAGTTTAACCATGCTTTAATGGTGAGTAAGAAAGTATATAGGAAGAGCTGATATGGAAAAGAGATATGAGAAGGAGTGCATGACAGGCTTGGGAGTGCATTGATGAGAAAGTTTGGTCTTTTCCCCCTGCCTTTGGAGAACTGATATGAGTAATAGAGGGAAAAAAAGGTCAAGTTAAAGAGCTCTTGAGGACCATTCACTTTAACCTCATAAAATACTTGAAGATAAAAAGAGTAAAGTTTGGAGTTTATGTTTGGCATGAGCGAGCACTTTTAGCATTGCGCCAGGCTGGGTTTACGTGGATCACTGCTCTATAAGGACTTTATTGTCCCTTCCTCCACCACCAAACTCATATTATTGAAATTCCTGGTCACAGGTCACTCTGCCCAATAGTTCTTCTTTCCCTTATTTTATACCTTATATATCTTTCCCTTATATTGTTATTCACACCTATTTCTTCTCACATTTCTTCATTTATCAACTCTCTTATATGAAACACAACTTTGTCTTTCCATGTTTAACTACATGTTCAAGAACAACCCATTTTTATGTCCACCAGGGTCAAAGCACTTCCTGTTAGACACCAGGAACATTTTTTTCCCCCTCTGGTCACTCAGCAAGAGAGTTCCTGGGTTTTGACTGGTACCCAGACAAAATGGGCTAGAAACAGAAACACACCATGCCTACTACTTAAATGCCATATGAGATTTTTTTTCACTTACTTCACATAAAACACTTTCTAACCTTTCAAACTCATTGCATTTTTCTCTCCTTTTCTAGTACATTTCTTCAAATATCAGATATTACAAAAATGAGAAATTCCATCTGTACTGGTAATGTATAAGGTAATGATACCTTGACTCCATCTGTGTATAAATACTGCAATGAAGATAGCTTTTTTATGCTCATCGATCAACTGGTCAATTTTACACACTTTTTTTTATTACTGCAAACAAATTTTATTACTATTTATATTCTCTAAGCAAGGACAAGGATTTGGCATGCTAACATTCTATATCTAGCTCTTAGCACAGAACCTAGAGTACAGTAAAAACATGTTTTATGAATTGTAAAAAAAGTACATGTTTTATGAATTGAACATTTTATACAGAATTAATCATAGTTCCACTGTCACCAGGCTGTTAGATGTTAACTTAAAACTTATTTTTAATACTTCAAAGAAATTTCAGCATGTTTATTTAACATGGTATATTTTAATAAAGTATCAGTTCACATCATAATTACATTGTGCTGAGAGTCACTTTTAAAAAAATAGTAAGAAATCATAATAAAGTAAATTTTATTATAATAGGCTAATTTGATTTGAAGTCATGAAGATCAAGGAGCAACTACTTCTAATTTACAACTATAGTAATGATTATTTGCCAACAAATTTAGTATATCATTTTATTAATGTACTATTAAGTAGAGAAAATTTCAAACCACTAATTCAGAAAAAGGGGAGCGTTCATGGTGCTGTGATGGTGGGAGAACTATGGGGACTACACCTGAGGAGGAACGATGATGTAAGAAAAAAAAAATTAAAAAGGAGAAACCTCCACTGTCCATCCTCCCACCCTGAAAATACCTCTATACCACTCCCAGAAGACCACTCAGGTCTGTTTAATTGGAAAATGTTAACAGTTGGAAATGGTTGCTTCACATTAAGTCAATTGGCCCTTTTTCGTACTTTTGACAAGTACTTTTGACAATTGTTCACAGTTTTGCTTTCCAAAAACAATACAAGTCTACTGAATATTCAACATAACAGAAGGTCAGACATCTTAAAAGACAAAAAGACAACAGTGTTGTCCACCATGAACTCCTTTTATCCTGTAACATAGACGCAGTTTTGTTAAGTGTTCGCCCACCTGGTGTTTATAATTTCCAGATCCTCCACCCTACGTTATAAATGACCCTTTGAAATAGTGCTGCCCAGAAATGAATACCGAGTCCTAGACCTGACCTGGGCTGGGTGGCGCTGGGGCTGCCTTGCTGGGCTGTGGTGCCTACTCACAAAGGCAGAGGCCAGCACTGTATTCAAAAGCAACGGCATCAAGTTACCTGTTTTCAAGTGCACAGGAAGCTAAAACTCTAAAATGAAGCTGTTTTCCCACTCCTCCCACCCCCACCTCTGCCACACACTCACGAACAGCTGGAGAGCATAACTCTCCTCCCATTCCATGAACAAATACAAATTTGGGAAGCCACATTCAGGACAGTCTCCATACTTGTATTTTCAACCAAGCATTTTAGGGTTAGGTATTTTTGATTCTGTCTCTTATGGTGACAACTATTTCTTTCAATTTTTACAAGCTAAGTTATTTATATATATATTTATATATATATAAAGTTATTTATATATATATATTAACCTATCTAAAGTCATAGTTTCACATGGGTGTAATGATCAACAGGGCCCCATAAGGACTTCCATTTATTAACATGTTTTTTTGGTATGCTTTTATTTATTTTTAAATTTATTTATTTATGCATACAAACACAGGGATACAGGCCAGAGGTATGGGGGGGTGAGAGGATTCACCACAGAGAGCGGGGAGCAGAACAGGCAGATCAATGAAGTACACTGCTGAGGGGAGCAGCAGGTGAGGCAGGAGAGGTCTGCTGCGCCATATGGGTCCCCTTCCTGGCCAGCAGCAGGAATCAAACTCATGCTGCAATGGTTGCGGTTTGCTTCACAGTGCGTTGCTTAACCCACTGCGCCACCAGGGAGGCCCTTTTTGGTATGCTTTTAAAAAGGTGTGTCTCAGTAAGGTTTAAAGAGATAATCCTAAATACTTGCTCCTAATATTTAAAAAGTTGATTCCAAGTAAGCAAATTTTGAGTGCTGTATCTATTTGGGTGTGTATGACCCTCCAGATTTTGGTACTAACATGTTTCCTGAGCCCTCAGTCATGATGAATCTAAAAAAAAGGTAACTGTTTTGTTTGTTTGGGCAACTATTTGTTGTTGCAAGGACAAATGTAACAACTTTTAAACTCTTTACATGTTGAAGATAAAAAAGCAAAGATTGTCAAATTCAACATTGTCAAAATGTTGAATTTTCTTTCAATACTAAGCTAAAGCCAGGTTAATTTTTTCTAAACCTTTGTATTGGGACAGAGTGAATAGCTACTGCTAGTCAACTGCTTGCTATTTATTCACACCTACTTGTTTGACACATCACAGTCATGGTCATAATGTACCTTTTACAATGTATAACATGACTCAAAAACACTACCCAACTGGGAATCTTCTTTAATAAGAAGTCTTACAAGTGATAAACTTAACAAAAGGCCACAGATCACTTTTTCCTTATATACATGACTTACATAATCTGAGATATTTACGTATTTTAATGTATAATAGTCAATTTTAAAGCTAAATATATGCTAGGGTTCATACACCATAGCAATTTCTCCATTGCTGTTCAGTGTGCCATTATTATTGTAGACATCCAACATAATATTTGATTCAGGGATTTAATCAATAAATTTGTTTTTAGTTTTCTCTGAATATACCTTCATATCTGACTATATATTTCTCAGAAAAAAATTACAAATGCCTGCTTTTACGTTAAAAATTAATACCCTCTGCCAACTTAAAAATTATTATTGAAAATTATTATTTAAAAAGCATAGTTCTTGTTTGCTCTGGAATCATGTTTGATAAAGAAGTCAGAAATTTTGAAAATGACATGAAAAACTTTATTACTTTACATTATCAATTATAGAACTTTATAATCAATGTGACCACATACCTTGGTTCATTGTGGCAAACATACATTTCAAATTATTATTTTTTTATTTATCTTCCAGTTTCTGCCATGGTCTTGTTAGGTAATATTTGAGGTAGTTATGAGATAAGTAAGGTAATTAAATATGAATAACAACTAAGGTGACTTATCAGTCCATAATGTATGGGTTTATTTCTGGGATCTCAATTCTAGTCCATTGATCTATATATCTGTTTTCATTCTGCTTTGATTACTATAGCTTTGTAGTATAGTTGGAAGTCATGGGGCATGATGCAAATAAAACAAATGCAAACTCTTAGATTTAGAGGCTATATTGGTGATTGCCAAACTTTAGAGGCTATATTGGTGATTGCCAAACTTGTGCTGTTGCTTCCAACATAGTGTACACTGTGGAGCAAGAACTTATATCATATTACAACACATTAGTGTTATTTCAATAAAATTTTATTTAAAAAAAAGCCAGAAAACAATATAGCATAGCTTTACTTCCACCTCATTCTGTTGGCTAAAGTAATCACAGAACAAGTCCAAATTTAATGTTGAAGGAAACCATACAAAGGTGTGGGAAATAACAAACATGTATTTTATTATTTAGTAATGCTTTTATGTCTTACAAAAAAAAACTCATTTGACATATGGATAAGCTAAAAAAGGCAGTGAAAAAAATAAGATAATTGTTTTAAAAGTACTGAATGAAACTTGATTTTTAGGACGATAATAAACATATAACTTTCACAAAGTATCCATTAACATATAGCATAAACTGTGGGGAAGAGTAGCTATGTCAATCACCTAATGAAGCAAGCAGACACAAACCTCCTAGCAAAGCATCAGCAACTCTTTAAAACTGGTAGTCACTTTTGCAAAGACTTTGCTCAAAAATGACAATTCATCACATGCTGGAGTTTTTACATATTATGTTACAAAGTAATACATGTCATTTAGACAAAATAGCTGCTCTGCATAATTTTCTAATGTAATTTTTGTAAATGTGCAAAAAGTGAACTGATGGTTGTTTCAAATATGTTCACTCTATTAGCAAATCCTATAAATAGAAAATGATGCAAGTTTACATTAGTAACAACTTGTAATTCAAATAGAAAATTACTTAAGCAAATTTCAATATTTACTGTTTCTAATTCATAGAATTAAAGCTTTTAGGCCTCCCTGGTGCTGCAGGGGTTAAAGCCTCAGTGCTATCAAGCTATTTCCAGCCACTGTAGGATGTATTAGACTACTGGCCAGGGAGCTGACCCAATTAGCATACCAGACATTTCCTGTTTTGCAAGCTGCTCCCCTCAGCAGTGCATTTCAGTAGATCCACCTGTTCTGCTCCTCACTCTTTCCCTGGTGAATCCTCTCACCCCCTGTATCTCTGCTCTACACCCCAGTTCTTGTATGCATAAATAAATAAAATAAATATTTAATTAAAATAAAATAAAGTTTTTATGTATCTGTCAAAAATGAAAATTCTGACACTTTCCAAATGTTATTGTAACATCAATAAAAAGTAAACCTTAAAGATAAAATTGTGGTGCAAGGTGTTAAGCATTGCACTATGAAGAATCTGCAGCCATTGCAGCACCGAGTTCAATCCCCAGCCAGGGAGGGGATTCACACCGTGTAGCAGAACTCTCCTGCCTCTCCCACTTCTCCCCTCAGCTGTGTATTTCAGTCAACCTGTCTGTTCTGCTCTCCACTTTGTCTCTGCCCCTCCTCTTGCCCCTCACACCTCTGACTTATACCCCAGTTCTTGTATGTATAAATAAATAAATCTTTAAAAAAATAAATAAAATAGGTAAAATTGTGTTAATGAAGGAAGAAAATGATAGCAGAGAGGCAAATTTGTTGGAATATTGTATTATAATTAAACCAATGTTTTTAAACTATTGGAACTAATAGTTTCAATGCTTGGAACTATTTTATCATAGTTTTAAATTGTATATCTAAAACTTCAACAAGTGAAGATTTAATGCAATATTAATAATTGAAAAGACATTAAAATGTATTCTGGAATAGAAAGCAAAAATGATTAAAGCTGAAATCATTATATATTTCAAAAATATTGAAAATTGATTGTGGCAGAGAGTATTACAGATTGGGTGGTCTTCCCTAGTTAACATCAGTAAAGGGTGCATTTTCTGTAGAGAATTGAAAACAAATAGTGAAACCACCCCGAGTCCGTATTTTATTACCATTCATGATCCAGCAGTTCTAAACAATGTCAGTGATAAAACACCTCTCTTAGAAATAATTTTTTTTTAAAGATTTTATTTATTTATGCATACAAGCACTGGGGTACAGGCCAGAGGTGTGGGGGGGGTGAGCGGATTCACCACAGAGAGTGGGGAGCAGAACAGGCAGATCAACGGAAGTACACTGCTGAGGGGAGCAGCGGAGCAGCGGGCACAGCAGGAGAGGTCTGCCGCACCATGTGGGTCCCCCCCTGGCCGGCAGCAGGGATCGAACTCGTGCTGCAGTGGTTGTGGTCTGCTTCATAGTGCGTTGCTTAACCCACTGCGCCACCAGGGAGGCCCAGAAATAATTTTTGATTAAAATTCTAAACAATTTCTGTAATTACTGTTTAGTTTTCACAATACACATGTACAAATATGTTTCAGATTAGGATGTTTTAATCGTTTACCTTAGCAAGATATTCTATATGGAAGTTGGAGAATTCTAATTATATACTCTACTCTATTACACAGACTCAGCTCCATGCTGAAGAATATAATACCATGCTGCTTCTTTTCTGCCTCCCCCATTAACTGAATTTTAGCAATATTCCAGCATTTGACAACTACTTTTAAATGAACCACAACTTCTTGGGCATTAAGTTTTGAAAAAAAAAGTGACATCTTTAATATCTTATTTTCAACAAAATTGCTTGGAACTATTTTATCATTTTTTTCAGTGGTGTATCTAAAACTTCAACAAGATTTAATGAAATATTAATAATTGAAGAGATGATAAAAAGAAGACATTAAAATGTATTCTGCAATAGAAACCAGAAATAATACATGATAAAAGTTGAAGTAATGTATATATCTCAAACTCTGTAATTCAAAAATTCTCTTTTTGAAAGTTTTTAGATGTGGGAAGAAGTTTTTGATGATAAATCCAACCTAATAAAGTCATATTTTTAATTAGGTAATAGTTCCTTTTATAATTTGAAAGGAATGAAATTAAGAAGATCTACAACATGGAAAATTTAAATTTGCTTTAAGTCCAAAACTATAATAAAGGCAACTTACCTGATTCACCCTTGTCACATAAAAATGCCTGTTGAATAAAGGTGTTAGAAGTAAAGCACCTATACAAAATTTGTGAAATATGTGGGTTAAATATTTCCATATTTAAATTAAAATTTAGATTTAAGTAGGCTAAATTTAATAGCATTTGCCATTGAGTTTTCCATATAACTCAGTACCAATCAATGAGGAAGTTATCAGCTATACATATGGTCTATGAGAAGAATCATTTGAAGGTGTCAGCAGTTTTGGAGTTCTTAGTCATAAGTGCAAGGTTGAAATCCTCTCTCATTTATCTCAAAGTTTTCACTTCACAACTCTTGCCCTTCAGGCCATCACTCATCCTTCTGTTGTAATTTTTCTTTTTAAATATATTTTTTAAAATTTATGCATACAAGAGCTGGGGTACAGACCAGAGGCACAGGAGGTAAGAGGATTCACCAGAGACAGAGTGGAGAGCAGAACAGGCAGATCGACTGAAATACACCGCTGAGGTGAGCAGTGGACCAGGCAGGAGAGGTCTGCCTCACCATGTGGGTGCTCTCCCTGACTGGGGATCGAACTTGCACTCCTGTGCCAGGGGCTGCTTCACAGTGCGATGCTCAACCCACTGCGCCACCAGGGAGGCCCTGTTGTACTTTTTCAATTCTCATCTTGATTTGATTCCTTCATGCCAATTTTTTTTTTCCCTTTAAACTTAATGTCACTCCTATTCTTTTTTTTTTTTTGAAATTTAAATATTTAATATGTCCTCCATAGTTAACTCTTTGGTTGTTAATTCAAGAATAACAACTTTATAAAATATTTATAATATAGATATTTCTAAATTAGCATACACACTGCAGTGGATATTTAAATCTTTTTTTGTTTCCTCCATTCCTTAAAAATGAAGACTGTAAATTATTATGTATGGATGAGTGTCACTCCTAATCAGAAATTCTACTCAGAACAGGACACCCAATATCACCAATATCTTTCACCATACCAAGAATTATGTAGCGTTTATAAGTTATGTTTCTCTACTGGCCTGTCATAGAAGCCACAATTCTCAGTAAAAATGTCACCTGCCTACCCTTCTGCTTTATCTCCCACCAATAAACCTTGGAATTATTGCATATGTCTATTTGTTTCTTTAACTCCTCTATAAAAATGTAATTCTAATTCACCCCCTTAACACATGTGATCACACTGGACAACAAACTCAACTCACACTTTGCAATGACCTCAAATCTCTTCAAGTGTCCATGGTGACTGAACAAGTTCCAGTCCATTTTCGGATGGCCATTATGAAGATTTCTTTGAATGATTTTCTCTTGCTTTCTTCTTCCAAGCGACAGAACATTATGTCAGCTTCAGAATAGGAAAAAAAAAAGTTGTTGATAGAGCTTATCTGCTCTGCTTAGATGTTGACTTAAGAAGAAACTTGAAAGAAATTACATGTTACATTGTGCTAGAAACTTTAAATTATTTTGTCAACTGTACTATGGAAAAAAATTCTTCAGCTTCCTCATCAGGGTTTTTTTCTTTCACATCTTTTGTTGAGAGAGTGAAAAAGGTAGGTATAAGAATTCTAACCCATAATTTGGTGCTAACATAATGGAAAGGGACATGTAGCCACATGATAACTGCATTCAGCAGATTACTTAGCAATATTTTTTAAATTATCAAGTTACTTTTAATGTAATTACCATGTTACCTGACATTCTCAGGTCTTCTTAATTCTCCAGAATATAATGGAATCTTTCTGTCATTGCAACTCACTAGTTATTGTGTAGGTATCTGGCAGAGAACTGCAGTGTCTGTACGCCAATTGTGTAATCTGCTGCACTATCAGAGGACAGCCTGTGCCTGCAGTGTAATCGATGCCAAATTCCTGCGTGTTAACTAAGCTTTTCAGAATGAAAGACAAGTTCATCAATAGAAACTCTTATGGGACATTCACAGTGTCACAGGTTTTACCCCTGCATTGTCCTTTCACCTGGGAAATCCCAATTCCCCATGCATTCTGCTGTGTTCTGCTACCTGTCTATTAAAAATTCTCTGACATCATAAAAGAGCCTGACAAGAATATTATGTGATAAAGTTTTCCAAATTCAGAGCTGGTTGTCAAAATCACCTTGTTTTTTCTACACGTGATTACAAAGCACAACTCAACATAAAAGACTTACATTTGAAAGGTCTGCTCAAATTACTAGCGCTAGCAAAGACTTTATTGTAATCCAATTTAGCCTATTTGGTTGTCCTATAATGGATCTCCAAAAATAGCATTTATCTTAAGACTTAGTGTACCTTTCTCTTCTTGGAAAATTCATATGAAACTTGACAGCTCAAATTTTATTTTATTTTTGTGTTAAAGAGTATCTACCTATTTCTCCTCCAATGAAGATATTCTAGATGTTTGACTCCAGCAGGTTCCTTTTTGTTGGCTAGTTCAGTTGATAAAAGGATAGAATTTTGAGACCAGAGTCACTTCTGCATGATCCCAGATCCTCAGGAGCCATATGGTAAGAGATGATATGTGCCTGCAGCCTGCAATCTCACACATGGTAATCAGGAATTGGGAAAAAGGGATAAGTCTATACAAACCTCCTGTGTGCAAGAACAAAAATTTCATCCTACTTATTTGTGTCAGGACACAGGTATCTATCTAAGTAAATGACTATATAAATATTGAAAAGATGTGACATTGATATATGTTTGCAGGTTGAAGTTAACATGTCAACACTCTGGCCTAATATCATTGGTAACTGCCAGATTTTACTCTGCCTCTGAAGAAAGAACTAGAATTGCAATAAATAGTGACTGCTGAGATGTCTATATGAATCGAAAACTTCTCTTAGGAAATTGTTCTCAGAGCTTTGATTAGTATCTGTAACTATCACCCCGTGGAAGGCTAGATAAATGCTTCTCTTGAGGAAAAAAATGATGGTAAGGCAGATACATTTCTAGAAACTCCAGAAAGTTGGCATACTTGGAGATTTCTTTTCTCACCAGGGCTGTTTTTGTGACTTTTGGGGGAAGAGGATGCCGTTATCCAGAGTCTTCAAAGCTGTGGAGCAGGCTCCATTGAGTTTTGTATCTTCAAAAGCTTGCAGAAGTAGGTTAACCTACTTCTGTGTTGTAAAAAGACTTTACTATTTAAACAATATTGTAAAAACCATAAACCTGGAACTATCTTTCTGAATTATTGCTGATAGTTTGATGAGGTATAGATTTTACATTTTCATAAAAAGTGCCACTTTGCAATTCCAAAACACTGTATCAAATTTTCACCAAAGGTGAATATATAAATATATATATATACTACCAAATATATATATACTACCATTTAATGTAGTAATAGTGAAAATATATATATATATACTACCAAATATATATATACACTACCATTTAGTGTAGTAATAGTGAAAAAATATATATATATATACTACCAAATATATATATATACACACACACTACCATTTAGTGTAGTAACTGTATATCGCCAATCCTGTATATCTGAAATTACTTGTTTTGAATATCTCATGGATAAAAATATATATTATTTTTGTTTTAATTTTTATTTTGTTAGTGAGTTTGAGCATTTGATATGTTTATTTCCTACTTGTATTGCTTACATGTTATCTTTTCTACCTTTTGTTTTTAATTCTCTAATTGAACTGTTCTTTTCTTTTTCAAGGAAGTCATACATTATAGGAGCCATAACCTAGAACATACGTGGAATTAGAATTTCAGACTTTTAAGTTTATTTTTTTAAAGATTTATTTATTTATGCATACAAGCACTGGGGTACAGGTCAGAGGTGTGGGGGTGGTGAGAGGATTCACCACAGAGAGCGAGGAGCAGAACAGGCAGATCAACGGAAGTACACTGCTGAGGGGAGCAGCGGGCACAGCAGGAGAGGTCTGCCGCACCATGTGGGTCCCCTCCCTGGCTGTAGGCAGGGATCGAACTCGTGCTGCAGTGGCTGAGGTTTGCTTCATAGTGCGTCGCTTAACCCACTGCGCCACCAGGGAGGCCCAGACTTTTAAGTTTAATGACTATCTTTTCTACTTGTATGACCTTAGTTAATTGTTTTAAGCCTTTAATTGTCCTCTGAAAAATGGGACTATAGATAATATTTAACTCAAAGAACTAAAGTCAGAACTAAAGTATATAAAATGGAGTTAAAGGATAAGTGTCAAAATACCTGTTAATATTTTATTATCATTTATTATTACTTGTTATACCTCATATCTATATTTGTAATGAAAAAGTAACACTTTCTCTCATGTATTTTACAAATATTTCTTCCAGCTATTTAACGTTTTCTAGGTGTGTCTTGCACAACAATTGTTTGAAGCTTTTTATAGATTAATTTTATCCTATTGGTACTTGGTTTTATAGAAACTATAACTTACTCCATATAATAATTTTAGGATATTTTATTATTCGTTGGATTATGATATGTCTCAGATTGTTAAAATCCTGAAGAATTTAATGTAACTCTTTACCTACTTTAAAAATGGACCACTTTTCTTTATTCATACTGTTCTATTAGTATTTTACCATTATTAATACATATACAGATCCATGTAACCATATATTATTTCAGACACTTCATGTTCTGAGATATTTCACAACCAAATAAAGCATTAAAAGTACGACAGTTATTTTAAAGTAAATTATTATGTTTGGCATAAAATCCAATAACCATAAAAATAAAATTTAGTTTTACAAATCTTCAAATATCATTCATGCATTCATGAAGGAAGCACCAAGAAGAAGGAGGAGGAAGAGAAGAAGAAGAAGAAAGAAGAATGAGCATAATTTAATAAAACTCCTGAGACCCAGTCTCAGATGTCCTCTTGTCGGAAGAACACATGGAGGAGCATTGGGGCACCTGTCCCCCCACCACATTCCGACCCAGGCTTGAATGCCCTTCGCCCAGAAGAGTGTCCTGTAGAGCTACTGGAGGGTACCCAGAAGCACCCCAGACCTCAAAAGACCCCAGCTGCTGTATCCAACTAGTAAATGCCCAGAACTGTGGGAGAGAAAGACCCAAATACAACAGTTGCAACTGCAGCAAATCGGCCAAAAGCTAGCAATAGCAAAAAAAGAAAAATTCAAATAGCTAAGCTAGACCTCAGTTACAAATTGTTATTAATTTTTAGTATACGTATATTGTGATAAGAGAATGGAGTCTATATATGGTTTCTATTTTGAGTTATTTAGAGTTTAGGGTCTAAATCGGGTCACTTAAAATATATATTGTATATGCTTTAAAATGTGCACTACACTTTTTTAGTGCAGCACTTTATGTAGAGTAAGTCAATTTAAATTATAATGTTCAAACCTGATCACATCTTAAACTTTTTTTTATCTTATTAAGTCTGCTAAAATCTCCCATTATTGTTATGGAATTATCTATTGGACTTACGAACTTTTTAGTCAGGAGAACCTATTGATTTCATCAATGTTGCTTTTTATATTGTAAGGTCATTGTTCTTAAAGGTATATAAATATACAACATTTTATCACCACTCAGTAACTCTTTGCTTCTAGTAAAGCTTATTGCATTGAAGGTTTTTGGTTAAATTACCACTATACAACTTCTTTTGACAATATTTGCATAGTATTTTCTGATTACTTTCAACTTTTAAGCATTATGATTTAGCTACTATTGTTACATGCTTTTCATAAAGTTACACATTTTTCAAAATATTTGTTGTGACATTTTTTGTCTTTCACAGGAGCATATTAACCATCTATAGCTATTATAGTTAACTGAACACTGGAGTTTAAATTTAGCATATTACTATGTATTTTTATTTGCATTACCAGTCTTTTAGTCAATTTTTTCTCATAGGTTCTCTTTTCAAATTGAACAATATCATTTTATCTCCCATTTTCTATTATTTAACATTCATCCAATCCATTATTTTTAATGATCATTTAGATATCACAGCCTGCATTCCTGAGTTATCAGAATCTAGTTAGAAACTACATTTACCAGGTAATATAAGGACTTTATTTAAAATATTTTCACTACTAAGTCAATTTAAGTGATTTTTTGTGTATGTTTTTATTTAAATACTTAAAGTGTTCCTTTGAACTGATACACATTTTTACCAATTTCATTTATCATATAATTTTCTGCATTTGTCTTTCAGCAGACAATATCTTCTGCTTAAAGAAATTATTGAAAATTTTCTTTATTATGAATCTAAAGGTGAGATATTCTCAAAAGTATTGTCAATTTTTTTTCTTTTATTAATGAAGATAGTTTTATTTCAGAATTCCATATTTGTTCTTTAAAAAGTAACAATTTTTCCTTTTCTTGACTTTTTTTTTTTAGTTCTTGATTTTACTCTGGTCTCCTCCAACTTTATTTTGATCTAAGTATGAATTTCTTTACATTTGTTCTTTCAGACCTTTTTAATATATGAGCTGATGCATACAACTATTTCAAGAAAAATTTCAGCTATTATTGCTTTACATTTTTCCCCTATATTTTTTCCTTCTCTTCCTGACATCTTACTTAAATTATATAAACCCAATAAAATCAACATCTATATAATGTACCCAGTCTTTTTGTATTTTTCATCTTCCTTTCTACATGCTTCATTCTGCATATTTTTTTTCTAAATACTGGTTTATTAGTTGCTTCTCCAAAAGTTGATTTATCAATCTAATTTAATTTTTAATTAAAGTAACATTACTTTAAAACATTATATAAGTTTCAGGGGTACATCATTGTGAATCAACATCTGGGTGTGCTAAATTAAACTCATCACTAAAAGATTTCTTAATTTTATATATTATATTTTTATTTCTACGATGTCCATTGGATTTTTATAGACTTAAATACTACATTGAAATATGCATATATCTTACATTTTACTAAATTTCTCTTTCATTTTATTTAACATATAACATTCTTGTTTGCTGATTTCTATATGTGGATCATTTGCCTCTATTGTTCACGTTTACTCCTGATTTCAGTCACACATAATTTACATGTCTCATTCTATATCTGTTTCTAAGTTCTGTATTTATCATTAATTACAAGTCATGTGTAGCTTACCTTTTGAATATGTCAATTTTTATTTTATTTTTTGAAATTATATTTATATTAGTATAGATGATACAAAAAATGATATCATATTAGCCTAGAGAGAATTCATTCTTTGCTCTGTTAGATAATCAGAAAGATAGATTAGAGTCCAATTAGAATATAATTGGGATTACAGTGTTAGGTTATAGTTTTAATTAGAACTGTTTCACTCTGCGGTTGAGACTGATCTCTTGTGCTGTTGCCTAAAATCTACCATACCTCTCTACTTCATTTGAAAATTTTAATCTTTGCAGCTTCAGATTTTAGTTTTTTCAGTTCTTTCTCTCACAGATTTGAAATACAGCAACTGCCTTGAGAGGGAAGCACTTTTTGCACTTGTTACAGCCCTTTCTGTAGTGTGGCTTGACTAAGTGTCCAGTTCTGTAAGATTTCGGGGCCTAAAGTTTTATCTTCCTCAAACTTTATCTCTTTTCTTGTCTCAAAAGCCAGCAAATGTACTACTAGAAAAACTGATCTTATGCTTGGAGCTTCATAGATTTTGATCTATCAATATCAATCTGCAAGTATGATGGTTGGAAGCATAACTGATTTCTCTTTGTCTTAATAGAACCAGTTGCCGCTTACAAACCTCATCCTCTCCCTATCACAGATCAGAACACACCCCCAGAGGAAATTAGTAGTCAGTCTCAGCTCACAAAGTAAAAACTCTTCCTGAAATTTATTAGCTTTGCCCTCTTTATTTTCACACATTTCTGTTTTATTTAAAATATAATTTTTATAATTAATCATTTTCTCTTTGTTGAAGTGGGAATAATAACTTGTCACTATTTGCTATGTCTTGCTTGAAGAAGTCACAAAAAGTTGAATATTAATGAGTTCAAAATCCATCTGAGGATATGTTCTGTTAAAGAGCAATTTGGAGATAGGGGAAACCAATTGTTGCTTCTTAAAAACCCTATGTCCAGAGTACTTTAAAATACACCTTCACATACACACACTAAAACAGTTACAGTACAATTCATGTTGGGGTCATACCAGAATATTTCAACATAAGAATAGAAATAGTTCCTCAATTTTATTAAGATTTTTAAGAATGCATATTATTCAGATCTTCACCTCAGACTCATGCCTATTTGTTAAAAGTTTACAGATCATATTTCTGTTAGTCTTATATGCAAAGAATTTGCCAGATCTGTGAGCTGTCATCCTGCAGAGAGGGATGGCAAGACATATGGTCCTTGGCTATGATTCACTCAGAGAAGAGTATATTTTAAATGGTTGAGTCAAGTGGGAGTCCTTGAGCTACTTGAAGTTTCAAGTGGACTTAAGACATTTTTTTTTAATATGGAAAACTTTTCCCTACCTCTTCACTAATAATTTATAAAAGCCTCATGGTAACTAGTAGAAATAGCTAATTTAGAAAATCCTCATTTTAAAAACTAATTTTTTAGTAGGGGTTATGGTAGCAAAAGAAAATGTAACTATAGTAAAGCAATGGAGATCAAGATATTTTGTGGATAATTAATGGATGGTGACAGAAAGCCTTGGCTGATTTATTTTAGAAAAGCAAAAGTATTAAAAAGTATAAGGCAAATTTTATTCCAACTAAAAGTTTTTAAACATTAACAGACATATTTCTTAGTAATTTAATTCTTTTAAAAATCCATGGTGTAGATAGTATATATCCTATGTTAGAAATAGGTTCCTAAACCACACTCTATATCTTTATATTATTCTCTTATTTCTAGATATAAACCGTCAATTCTACTCTTTCATCAACTGACCAAAACAATCATTTTACTTCATAAATTCTCTATAAGGTATAAAAAGAAAATAAAACTAAGAGAACACTTAATTTGTTAGTCAGTTATCAAACATGTCTCATTCTCTTTAAGCTTTGAACAAAAATATGCTGTCTCCTTTTAAATCATGCATTAAATTTATATATAATATATGATAGTTAAAAGACTATGCCATGATATTATTCTGGTTTTAAATTTTCCTTCAAATCTTTATGTCATCCAATTTGGAAGGCACTTAATTATTTCTGCTATCTTTACTTATTTCAGAATATTCACTAATCACCATAATTTTACAAGGCCCTAGAGTATTAATTAATATTCATAATAGTTCCTAACCTAAAAAGATTATATTCTGAAAGAATTATAGCCTGAAAGGATTATAAAAATGTTTTGAGGTAACAATGTACGGTAATATACAATTACTATAAAATAAGAAGTGTCTTGCTCAATTTATAGGAGGGGAAATTGCATATATACACAAACATATTTTAAAGTTTAGTGATTTGATCAATAGCAAAAACTAAACAGTGATACACTGTTTAACTGCCAATTGATTCATATCAACTTTGGCTCAAAGGTCTCTATAGAAGTCCCCCATGCAGTCAGAAATATGATACAGCATCACTGAAAGCTACCAGTGGTCAGACAAGCAGCAATTACACAACTAAGCATTCAGTGAAGAACTCAACCACCAAGACTAAAAGACCACCAGAGCTGCATTCATTATTCACCCAGGAGCTATTCATTTCAACCAGAAATTTCTCTTCAGTCAAAGTTGCCCTGATGGATTCAAGGAGCATATGTCACAGAAACACTTCCCCAAAGAATTCTGGTTTTGCTATTAAGAAACTTAAGCCCGTATTTAAACAAACTTCTCCTGTACTTCTAGACATGACCCATACCCCCTGCATAGACAATGCTTCAGACTGTGATACTTCCATTATAAGTGGGTTTCCCTATATATATTTGCCACCACAAAATATTTTCGGGATTAAGTGGTTAAAAATGAAAAATAAATCAACTTTTTCTTGTTGTGAGAAATGCTCTGAGTTGGCAATTTATTGTCTTCTGGGTTCTGCCACTTTTGTTATAAGTATGGGTGGCAGATGCTAGAATGTTTGAAAATTGTGTTAGAAATCTACTTTATTTCAGGTGATCCCCATGCCACTTCTGGACAGTCTAAAGCCATGGAAGACACAGCATTTAAGAGAGGGGGAAGGAATGCTTTTGTGTCATGGCCTTGACTTTTCAGTATAATCCTATATCAGTGCACAGACTGCTTCTTTGAAAACAATTGATTAGATAATTCAGCTTGGGGCTCTTATTTTTGTACCTTATCCACTCTGATTTATCACTGTAGCTATAGCTAAAATTTAACATAAGTGTCAACCCAAAATCTGTATCTCATTTTTATAAACTAAACTTTTTCAAAGTTGGTGAGCAACTTCCAAAGAAGAAAATCTCTAAGAGCAGGAGTTTTGCATTAAATAAAAATACATATACATATGCATATCTCCCCATTTCACTCATTCCATTTGAGATACCTAACCTCCATAGTTTTCCTAAAGTTGACCTATTCTTATAATTCTTCCAAGATATAAAAAAATTTGCAAGTTTTGTATTGCCCAACTTCCTTTGCAAACCCAATATCACAAATGTTTAACATAAAGATAGCTTACTTTTCATTCAGTAGCTGTCAGAGTATTTGTTCCCATCTAAATGGCACTGTTAGCTTCACCTACAAATTGACTTAGGTGTTCAGGCTTCTTCCTTCTGTGGCTCTGCCTCGTCCTGACCTACAAGTTCAAAAATACTTTGGACAGATCTTTAGCATCTGGCCACCCACCAAGTAAATAGATGGGGTTGGTCATAGGAGAAGAGCTCCTGAAGGGACATCCAAGAAGATTGCCCACAGGCATTGGCCAGAACTCACAGACCAGAAATGCAGTTTGGCTGTGGATCCAGGAAAAAAAAGCAATGAGATGGTGAGCATAAAGCATAGATTTCACCATTAGTAACAAAGCTGTTCAATTAAAAATGAAAATAGCTTTACTCCTACTTTTCTAAATAAGCACTTTTTATACTGATTTTTTGTTTGTTTATCTACTTGGCTTTTTTTCCTACAACTAAATTAAGCTTATGAGAAGAAAATGGCAAGTTTACTGGTGTTATACCATTGAGCTTGGAAAGCAAAAGTGAAATACCTTAGTATATAAAGGTGATTCATAAATATCATCTATTATTCACTTCTCCCATTGTTTGATTTGAAAAATCTTAAGTGTGAGGATCTTCATGACAAGATATCTATATTCCTAATATTAAAATGTTTTCCTGTAGAGTAACGCCTGAAATCTTGTGGCCACTTTGTATTGATTTAGATTTCTCTTATTTTAAAATATATTCACTTACTTTTGAAAATAAAATTAATATAAAATATGATTCAATAATGTGAAAATGCTTAGATTAATAATTTAATAACTGATTACATATTTTATTTTATTTATTATTAAATTGATTTATTTATACATATTTAACATCAATTGTAGTCCCCATGGAGTTCCCACCACCATTTCACCAGTGCACCGTCACCTCAGTCCCTAGTGCTCTTTCTGCCTTCATTCCAGTCCTTCCCCTGCACCCTCAAGGTGCCTTTGAATTGTGTTTGTCTTTTTGTTCTTGTTGTATTTTTTTTTTTTGATGCAACTACAATATGCCATTCAAATCATTCATTGAGTTTGGATATAAGAAACAGTGAGACGGATGAAAAGAACTTCTCCATGAGAATTCTAATAGAACCACATCTTAGAACATAGTCAAATCTGGAGTTATTTAAGAGATTATGAAAAATGTAAACCTTTACTATATTATTACTATATTGAAATAAGCCTGCTGAAGGTATAGGGTTCATAATTATTTTCTTTTCACTGTGAATGCCAAAAGGTTGCTTGTGAATGCTTCAGTTATCACTCTTACCACTATAAGAAGTGTTAGAATGTTTTATTTACAAAGGTTTTATGCAGTATCCATTATGGTAGTCATCTTAAATAATTACAACTACATATGATCATAATAAAAAACCTGCTGCCAAATAGTACATATGAGAGAAAATACAAACGTATTAATTCTGATGTTAAAATCTCTGGTGCCCAGCAGATCCTGGCCCAAAGGAAAGGCCAAAGATCATAAGCAGATCGATCACTTATGATAAACAGTGAGACGGATGAAACCAGAACTTCTCCATGATAATTATAATAATAAAATGTAATAATGTAATAAATAATAAAATAAATTAATAAAATAAAATAATAATGTAATAAATAAAATGATGACTTAGAGAATAATATATAGCCCTCCGCTAAATACAACACCTATATTAGTTTGTGTGTTGTCAAATACAGATGATTAAATAAGTTTTGGGGAAAATTCTCTCATTTACAGTACAGGTGTTTGTGGAAAAACACATATGGATTTAAAATCAAAAGGTGTTAAAAAGCTTTGTCAAGCAAGGAGTATCCAGTCAGCTAAAATTGGTGGTGCTAGGCTGATCTGATAAAATGCCCCAGGAAGTTTTGTTTAGAGAGTGTTAAAAAAGCAAACATTTTCTCTGATCTTTAGAGCATTGTTATTTGGGTATAAAAGACACTCCTTCTAATGGTAGAAAATGCACAGAAGATATACAAACTAATCCTGACCATCAGTCAGCCAGAACACACACTATCCATTTTGGAACATCTTCCAGACATACAGCAGCAAAGAAATATTTTCTGACCTGGAACTTGTTTTTGTCTTTCCCAGGATTGTTATTCAGAGAAAAATTCGGAATGAAGAGTCATTTCACTGAATGCCCTGTATTGTTTGGCACCTGTACGATTATTTGCAAGGGGCAAGGACCATTTTACAATATGAGGATGATTTCTACCCAGAGTTATTGAAAATCACTCTCTCCAGTCCTCCACTTACTATCACCACTTCAAAATAAGAAAAACAAAAGAAATAAATCAAAGCAAAACATAACCACATCCCACTTCTCTTTGGTAACCAATAATTGATCTCATAGTCCAAAAACTTTAGTTAGTTTGATTTCTCTATATACTATATATGAATGAAATCACACGCTGTTTGTCTTTCTCTATTTCAATAATTATTGTACCTTTCAGGTCCACCTGTGTTGTTACAAATGGTAGGATTTTATCTTTCATTTATATTTGAGTAATAGGCCATGATGTATAAATACCTCATCTTCTTTACCCAGTCATCTGCCAATGGGTACATAGGTTGTTCCTAGTTACTAGTCATTGTAAATAATGCCATAATAAATAAAAGATATCATATATTGCTTCCAATATTTTTTTTTAGTTGGGGAGCAATGACTGGACTGTATGTAATTTTTATTTTTAATTTTCTGAGGAATGTCCACATTGCCTTCTGTAATAGTTGAACCAATTTACATACCAACAACAGCATACATGTGAACTGTTTTCTCCCAACCTCTCCAACAATAGTTTGTTTTTTGAGTAATAGTCATTCTAATAGGTATGAGTCAATATCCTTTTCTTGTTTTTATTTGCATTTCCCTAATAATGAGAGATAATTAATATATTTTAGTGTATTTATTGGCAATCTATATGTCTTCATAAAAGCAAAAAAATACGATCAGACAGAGGCTCTGGACATCAGTTTTCTTTAACGCATACAAGGTTAAAAAGACCTATAAAATCAGCTCAGAAACATACTAGAATTAGTATAAATATAGGAATTTGCAAGTTTTTTCCTCATTTGAATAGCTCCTGAATTCATGATATCTACATTATCAGTCAGAAAAAGTTTATATTTAGACATGTTTTTATTTGTCTACCATTATTCATGGCTCATATTTGGATAATGCTCTGTTCCACTATTCATTAGTAAAATTTTTAAAAATATGTGTATTGAAGTAACATTGGTTTACAACATTGTATATGTTTTAAGGGCATAGATTAACACCTCTAAAAATGTATGTTCTTTAACCTTGCCTAACACCAAAACACCAATAATGTTACACCATAGTCTATTGATCTACCTCCCTCCTTTGCTTAACCCCTGTTCCCATGCCCCACCACCCAGTAGCCTCAGACTGCAGTCAGATTTCAAGGGTTTGTTTTAGCTTACTTTTGTTGGTACATTCACATTGTTTCCTATTCTCCATATATAAGTGAAATCACCCAATATTTGTCTTTCTTCTTTGAACTTATTTTCTTTAGCATAAACCCTACTATTGTATCCATATTGTTATAAATAGCAGTATTTCATCATTTTTGTGCCTTAGTATTTCATTGTGTACATATATATCATGTTTTATCAACTCATCTGTCATTGTTCACTAAGATTATTTCCATAGCTTGAAGATTGTAAATGGTGCTGTAATGAACATAGGAGTGTGTATATCTATTCAAATTAATGTATTTGTATTATTTGGCTAGATATTTAAGAGAAGTATTGTTGTATAATATGGTGTATTATATGTATAATATGCTGTATAAGATTTATTTTCAGTGTTTTGAGAAATTGCCATACTGTTTTCCATAGAAGCTGGATTATACTGCATTCCCGCCAACAGGGTATATGAGTTCTATTTTGTCCATACCCTCACCAACACTTGCTGTTTCTGGTATTTTTGATATGGATCTTTCTCATAGATGGGAAATGGCATCTCAGTGTGGTTTTGATTTTCTTCTTCCTGCTGACAAGTGTGATGAATATTTTTCTCTTGTGCTTGTTGGCCATCTATGCATCTATTTTGAAGAAATATCTGTTTAGTTTTTCTTTTTTAAATGGGTTATGTATTTTCTTGTTGAGTTATATGAGTTGTTTGTATATGACTTAGATATTAGTCCCCTATTAGATGTATGATATGCAAAGAATTTTTAATATGAAACAAGATGCCTCTTGGTTTTGATGATAGTTTTTTTCACATAGAAAACTTTCTAATTTGATGCAGTCCTGATTTTTATATTTGGTTTTGCTTCAGTTGTTATTATATCAAATCCCTAAAAACATCCCTAAGCCAGTGTTCTGTTTTCTTCTATGTATTTTATGATCTCACGTGTTAAATTCAAGTTTTTAATCTATTTTGGTTCAATTTTTGTGAATAATCTGAAATAATAGTTTGATTTATTTCTTTTTATGTGGCTGTTCATTTTTCCCAATGCATTTGTTAGAGAGACTGTTCTTCCTTGTGAGATTCTTGTCTTTTGTCAAAAATCAGTTGTCTGAATAGTGAAGTGTAAATTTTAAATTTCATTGATTTGTGTGTGTTGCTTACTGCTCTGTTTTGCTTTATAGTGCATTTTGAAGTGTGAGAACATAATAACAACATTCATATTTTTTGTCAGGGTTGTTTTGCTAATATGGGGTCTTTGTAGATACCATTCTTATTTCAGGAGTGTTTCTATTTCCACACAGAAAACCATGAGTATGTTGAAAGGAATTGCAGTAGACACATGTATTACTTTGGATAAGATAGCAATTTTAATAATATTAAGTCTTCAAATCTATGAGTAGGGAATATCTTACCATTTTCTTGTATTCTTTTATTTATTTTAACAGTGTCTTATAGTTATTTTTTCGTTTCATAGGTCTTTAATTTATTACATTAATTCTTAGGTACTTAATTGATTTGATAGGATTGGTATCATGATTTTTCTTTTTCAAGTTCTAATGTGTAATGTAGAAATACAACAGCATTTTGAATATTGATTTTGCAATTTGCCACTTTATTGTATGGTCTCTCTGTTTCTAATATTATTTTAGTGGTGCTTTGAGAATTTTCTAGGTAAGGTATCATGCCTTCTGCAAAGAATTGTAGTTTTAAATTATTTATAGTTTCTACTCTTTCATTTGTCTGCTTGTTTTACCTAGGATTTCCAATTGTTTTGCTTTCTTTTTTTAAAATTTCTTCACTAATACAATAGTCATTCAGTAACATGTGGCTTGTGTTCTATGAGCTAGAGGTTTTTCCTGCCTTCTTATTGTAGTTGGTTTTTATTTTGACACATTTGTGGTCCAAGAGGGTATTTGATAAAATTTCAACATTTCTGAATTATACATTTGTTTTTTGAGCCAATGTTTGTCCATTCTGGAAGATCTTCCAAGGGAACTTGAGAATATTGTGTACTCAGTTTTTTTTGTAAGTAGAGTGCCATACAACTAAGCTCATTTGTCTTATTTAATACTGCTGTTTCCTTGTTGATTTTGTCTGATTTATTTGTCCATTGCTGTAGCTGGAGTTTTTGAATTCCCCTACCATTATTGCATTGTTGTCAATATATAGGTTTGTTAATACATTACATTTGGTGCATATGAGTATATATATATGTATATATACATATGTACATATACATAGTCTTTCTAATATATTCAACATGGTATTTTTATTCCTAGCTAGAGCAACTAGGCAAGAAAAAGGTATAAAATGGTTATAAATTGGGGAGGCAAATGTAAAACTATCATTATTTGCAGATGATATGATCATAAACATAGATAAACCCAAAGAATCCACAGGAAAACTAGTTAAAATAATAAAGATCTCTCTTGTTTCTTTAAAGTGATAGAATACAAGATCAACAAACAAAGTGACAGAATACAGGATAAACGCACTAAAATCAGTTGCCTTCTTATATGTAAACAAAGAGCTAAAAGAAAAATGAATTAAGAAACCCATCCCATGTAAAATATCATCAAAACAAATGGTGAAATACCTGATAATAAATCTAGGAAAGGCGAAGGACTTATACAAGGAAAACTATAAAGCACTAGTAACAGAAATAGAAGACAACAAAAAGAAATGGAAAGATAGTCCCTGCTCATGGATAGGAAGAATCAACATCATCAAAATAGTCATCCTACTCAAAGTAATTACAGATTCAATGCAACAATATAGCCAGTAAATATACCAATGACACTCTTCAAAAAATAGATTAAATATTACTGAAATTTATATGACACCATAAAATAACACAATAGCCAAGACTCTCCTAACTAAAATTGGAAATTGGAGGTATCACAATCCAGATTTCAAACCATGCTATAAAACCATAATAATTAAAACAGCAGGGTACTAGAACAACAACAACAAAATGACATACAGGCAAATGGAATAGAATTGAGGGCCCAAATATAAACTGCACATTTATAGTCAACTAGTTTATGGTACAGGATTGAATTATATACACTGGAAAAAGAAAAGCCTCTTCAATAAATGGTGTTGGTAGCATTGGACTTCCACATACAAAAGAATGAACCTAGACCATTATCTTATACATGAAAATCAATTCAAAATAAAAAAATAAAACTCGAGTGTAAGACATGAAACTATAAAATATGTAAAGGAAAATAGCGGTAAAATTCTATGGCACACACTTCACAAATATCTTTGCAGATTCATTCTCAGGCCTGGAAAACAAAATAATATAAAAAACTGTGACTACATCAAACTAAGACTCTTTTGTACAGGGAAAAAGATAGTAATAAAGTCAAAGACACATCCTACAGAAAGGGAGAAAATATTTGTATATCATATATCTGATAAGGGATTCACATCAAAGATTTGCAAAGAACTCTTAAAACTCAACAAAAACAACCTAATGAAAAAATAGGCAGAGGACGTAAACAGGAACTTCTCCAAAGAAGACAAAAGTCACATGAAAAAATGCTCATCATCACTGATCAACAGGAAATGCAAATTAAAGTCACAGTGAGTTACCAATTCACTCCAGTGAGAATGGCCCACATCAAAAATAACTGTAAAGAAGTTCTGGCAAGGGTATGGATGAAAAGGAACCCTCTTACACTGTTGATGGGAATGTAGTATTATTGAAAGCAATATTGAGGTTTTCCCAAAAACTAGAAATGGATTTACTATATGACCCAGCAACTCTATTCCTAGGTATCTACACATAGAATATTAATTAAAAATAAAGCTGCATTCCTATGTTTATTGTAGCACAATTTACAGTAGCCAAGATATACAAACAAACTAAGTGTTCAAAAACAAATGAGTTTATCAAGAAGATGTGATACACACACACATATACACATACTGGAATACTAATCAACAATGAAAAAGACAAACTCCTGCCATTTAGTGCAACATGGATAGAATTTGTAGGTTTATACAAAGTGAAATAAGCCAGAAAGAGAAAAATACATACTGGATGGTGTATTTTATATGTGGAATAGAGGAAAACCAAACATGGGGTTAAAGATGAACTATAAAACCAACCCATTAAAACAGAACATAGGTCTCTGGCTGTCATAGGGGGAAGTAGGAGGGCAGTGAAAGCAAGGGGTAGGGGGAGAAAACACAATGGACTATTGTGAAGATCTATGGGTGCTTCCTTTGTATTAGTGTTATGATGACTACACCAGAGGGGAGAAATCCTGTACTGTCAAAACATTGTTTGAAGTAATCGTACTTTACCACAACAACAACAAAAAAAAATTAAAAAGAAAAACTAAATTAAAAACCTGTTTATTTTTAAAGTTGTATTGTTTTTATTAAGAGTTTGAGGAAACAAGTTTGTTTAAAGGTATATTTGCATCTATTTTGTAGTCATTGGCTTACTTCTAATTTTGTTAATGCTATTTGTTGGAGGGAAAAACCTCTTTTTGTAGGAAGTTTTTGGTGTTATTTTTTCTTTATTATGTTTCATTTTGTTTTTAAACATCCTTGTTTAGTTTTTCACAATACAGGATTTTTTCCATTAGGGGTGGTCACCCATAATTTTCTCAATACTAAAAGTGCCTACAATCCTCTACCACATTCCACAATGCTCTCCGACCCTCGACGAGTTCTCTATTCTCCCCCTTTTCCTCCTCTTCTGAGTTTCTCAGATCTATGATCTGCTTTCCAACATCAGTCTTACAGTCTGTCTTTGGCCCATATCAATAGAACTACAAGCAACAAGTGCTGTAGAGATTATGGAGAAAAAGAACCCTATTACACTATTGGTGGAATGCAGACTGGTCCAGCCCCTATGGAAAGTGTGGAGATTCCTTAAAAGACTAAAAATAGATTTAGCATGTGAACCAGAAATTCCACTTAGAAGTATCTATCCAAAGAGCACAAAAATACTAATTCAAAAGGAACTCTGCACTTCTGTTTGTATCATTACTATTTTTAATAGCCAAGATATGGAAACAACCTAAATGACCCAGCAGAGATGAATGGATCAAGATGTGGTATATATTAGAAATGGAATACTACTCAGAAACAAACAAACACAATTTTAATCTCGAAGCTCAATCCATTGTTTTTAAATTATATTAATTTTTATTAAGTGGCATTGATTTACAATTGCATAATATTCAGAGATAAAGGCTCACCTGAATGTTATCACCAAGGCACTCAGAATCTTCTTTCAACATTGGCAATTGAACCCAATGTTCCCTTTATTCCTCACACTCATCTTCTCCCTCTGGTAGCAACAATTCTACAGTCACATTTCTAGGGCTTGTGTAAGCTTATTTTTTTTCTGTCCCTTTAATTTTGTAATTTACATTCCAAAAATAAATAAAATCATCCAGAATTAGATTATTTACTTCTGGATTATTTCACTTAGCATAACCCCTTCCTGTTCCTTCCCCGTTGTTTCAAATGGCACTATTTCATCTTCTTTTATAACTGATTAGTATCCATTATGTATGCCACGTGTACCACGCCTCTCAATCCACACATTCCTGTTGGGTACTTAGGTTTTTCCATCACTTGGCTATTGGAAACAGTCAACACAGAAGTTCATATATCTCTTCGAATTAGTATTTTTGTATCTGTGGTTGGATACCTAGGATTTGAATTGCAAGATCATATGGTACACCTACTTTTAATATCCTTAGAAAACTCCAGACAATTTCCATTAAGGCTAAGTCAGTCAAAATTCCTACCAACAGTGCACAAACATTTTCCTTTTTCTCCACATCCTTACCAACACTTGTCACTTGTGGTCATTTTAAGAATTCTGGCTATTTTCACATATGTGACAAAATATCTAAGTGTGGTTTTGGTTTGCATTTCCCAGAAGATAAGTGATAATGTACATTTTTTCATATAACTGTTGGCCCCTATATGTCTTCTTTGGAGAAGTGTCTATTTTAGTTCTTCTTCCCATTTTTTCCCCTGTTGTTCAGTTGTATGAATTCTTTATTTTTTGGATATTAGCCCCTTTTCAGATGTAATATCTGTAAATATTTTCTCCCTTTTGGTGGGATGTATTTTTGACTTATGATAGTTTCATTACATTGATTCAGAAGGCTCTTCCCTAATGTTTGAATGGTATGTCTTCTCAATTTCATTTCCTACTAATTTATTAAGTTGTAGAGACATATTTGTTAATATTATATTTTAATTTTCATTTACTCACAATTTGTTATTAATTTTGTGTGAATTATCTTTGATATTTTATGTCATTTCTAATGAAAATTAAATACTAATGTTTTGTTTTCCTTTCTAAAATATTTATTTCTTCTCTTCTTATTGCATTGAATAAAATCACAAGTAAAATTTTGAATAGAAGCTATGGTAGAAAGAAAATTTATATTCTTCCTGATTTTCATGTTATTTCTCTAAAGTTTTACAATTATGTATAAGAGTATAAACTTTTATTATAAGTCATGGACTCTTCCTTTCTTTCCTAGTTTGCGAGATTTAAAAAAAAAAATCTCAAAGTGATAACTGATGACTTCAAATTTTCTTCTGTATCACTGTATTATATGTATTTTAACATATTGATGAAGCGCAATATAATGGTGTTTTTTCTGATTTTACCTTTTTGGAGTTTGTTAATCTCTATATATCCAAAGTTAATTGATTTTTAAGAGTCTGCTGAATTACCTATACTAAGACGTTATTTTGGGTTATTGGTATCTAACTTCATGCTATAGTTCATGCTATATATTACTTTATTTATTCTCTTTTTCCTCACTAATTTGTTTTTCAGTTACTGTATCAATATCCAAAATAAAAATAATTTATATGAGATATTAGTTAACTTACCTCATGTGATAGTTTAACTCTATGCTATCAGTTCTAATATGATTTTCCCAAACTATAGGGACCCTCATGTATGTCTAACTTTCTGACTTCTTTACCCACTACCCTCCATTTCAAATGACATCAAAGCATTGCTAAGTACCACACTTGTAATTTTTTATGATATTTTTTATTTCAACTATTATGATGGGTAACATCAATGGTATTCTTGGCACTGCATAAGTTAAAATACAATGATTCTAAATGCAAATTCAGACTACCCAATATTCGAAGGACTTTAAATTTTAAGCACTCACTACTGGGTATTTCTCATGTCCATTTGTGTTTCTATAATGGCCAGGTCATTATTGGAAAACTATGCAATTAAACAAAAATTTGGGTTTGTAGTATAGCCTCTTAGAAGGATTCTCATAGTAGTACATCTTTAGGAGTGGCCTCTAATTCACTCAAGTACTCCATATTGGTGGAAGATCAGAAGAGTTAACGTATTTACTGAATATCATCATTTTTCTCAAGACTTATGATACTTATGACCAACAATCTAAAAATTTTTATCTTGGCAGACTGATTTGGTTTTTTGAATGTGGAAAAACTGTCATATAGGCAACCTGTTTATTTATTTATTTACTTTAAAGATTTATTTATTTATGCATACAAGAGCTGGGGTACAGGCCAGAATCACGAGAGGTGAAAGGATCCACCAGAGACAGAGTGGGGAGCAGAACAGGCACACCGACTATAACAAACTGCTGAGGGGAGCAGTGGGAGAGGCAGGAGAGGTCTGTCACACCATGTGGGTCCCCTCCCTGGGCTGCAGCAGGGATTGAACTCGTGCTGCAGTGGCTGAGGTTTGCCTCCTAGTGCGTTGCTCAACCCACTGAGCCACCAGGCAGACCCTAGGCAACCTATTTAAAACTAAGAGTGACTCAATACAGTTGAAAAACATGGAGGAAAAATAGTCACATTTCTATTTATTATAAATATTTCTCTTATCACTTATGTGGCAGACTCAAAGGCACAAAAGAAAATGAAATTCTCTGAGGAAAAAAAAAACAACACCTTAATTTAATAGGTAATCAGTAGTACAACTAAGGAAGGATACCAAAAAGGAATAAGGAGATTAGGAAAAGAATTGCCTTGGGAGTTTAGTTCCAAACACCATGCTAGAAGTTTTAGAAGAAGCTGTTAAAATTGCAAAAGTTTCATATTTATTTCATAGTCTGAGAACTGAGAGAAGACCATTGGAGAACTTTTGATTAAGGTGTAAAAGAAATCAGGAGGTAAATTAATGTAAACCATTTCACAGTGGATAAATTATTTCAAGAAACATATGGAAATGGGAAAAATAAGTAGAGGTTTTTTTAAAGGAGAAGAAAAAATGAGAGCGTTCCACTTTAAAATTATTTGCTTTTCAGAAATAATATTTGTTCACTGATGAAGGTGACACTGTAGAGAGAAGGTATGTATCCAAGAAATAAGATATATTTAAGAGAAGAAGTCTCTGGAAGATATGAGAGAGAAAATTATTTTTGAGGGTCAGTTATTGACTTTATTGACTAATCACAATTCATCCCACCTCTATCCTAGACAGAAAAGCAAAGACCCAAACAATGAAGCAATTGTCATTGACAGGGGGCACCTGGTAAATGACTCCAGAGTTCAAATAGATGCTTGGATGACTCCATGTTCAACATCATCAATGACCACAGTCACAGCGGAAGGTTTTCTGATAAGGGAAAAGGTTTTCTGACTGGGAAAATGGCTTCATTCAGAGAAGGAGAAGATAGATAATATGTATAAAATGGTTGAGAATTACTTCTATTTTCTTGCTCAAGTTGAAGACAAAAGATTTTTTGAAGTATGTATTGGGACAATAGGATTATGAGGAGATTAGGAAGCTCAGGGGAGTCATGCAATCTTGGGATAGCCTTGGGAACCACTCAGACTATCACCAGCACTGGGGGAAAACCTGTGACAACATAGTTTGCAATTTCATTGGTTTTATTGCACCACTGGTGAAATAATATCCCCCAAATATGGACAGGTTTTCAGAATTATGTTCAGCCATGAAATTTAAAAGAGTTTCACACTATGAAAAAACTTAAGTATGGCAAATTTATCTCACAAATCTAAGATTAGTACATCATCATAATCTATGGCATAAAAATTTCATGAATAGGAAAGAAAGATTTACTTCTTACAGTTTTAATAACAATTTGAGGGACATAATTTAGTTCACATAAACTACATTCTTGTGTAGCATTCCATCTTTTCAAAATAATATTGTTGGGAGGAGATTTTAAGTATTGTCCTTTAATATCTGTTAAAGCAATAAACAGCTTGCAATTGTCACCAACTAGCTTGCAATTTTGGTTAAAACCTCAGTGAATAATTTGAATGCCAGAAGACTATCACTAAAGACCAGAAAGAGTAAAGGAAAAGTAAATTTCACTTATATTTAGTGAAGGTACCAAAAGAAAAGCCGTCTTTTCTCTGCATGAAGGAGTTTGAGTGAGCAGATGTTACTGATTTAGAATCCAGGGCTCTAGAGCTCAGCTCTCCTAGCATTCCCATGTTCTGGCATGGCAAGACCTTCTTGCGTTTCTGATGAGGGGCACTCACATAGAAGGATGGGGAAGCAATGTTTCTCCTGTATGCAGCCTGGTGCAAATACATCTGGAACACTTTTGGCAGTTCTAATCTCCATTGGGTAACACGGATATGGGAAAAGCTAGAAAATCTTCAAGCAGCATTTAAAAAGTGATGTAGAAAATAGAATATTAAAGCCATAAAGATGATAATGTGGAAATTAATAGCATGTTGGTAGGGAAACAAACTCTAAAAATGTTCTCAGGTCCCCATGCCCTCAAATGGAAAGCAAATAGTGCAAGGAAGAGTAAAATACCTCCAAAACAGCTGGCCTTGAAAATATACCCCTTTTAGCCCTGAAGCAGTAGCAGATGACAGTATCTGACTGTTGTTGCTGGTATTGTTTTTATTGTTTTCATGCGTAAATAATCGAATGTTGACAGCATACATCGAGCTGCTCTGAATTTGGAAAACAGCTGCTTGAATCCCTTGGGTTTATCACCTAAATTAAGACAGAGATTTTAAAAACATTTAGAGAGAGAGAGATATGCTATAGATCAAAAAGTATTGCCTACTCTGATTGCATTTTTCTTTTATTTCTGTTGACAATTGTCCTCAGTTTAGGGAGTTGGCTTAGCTATCATCGCTAGATGACTTGCTGAAAAAATCTGCTTCTAGAAAAAATTTGAAAAATAAAAGAAGTTTACTTTGTTGGATTATAAGAAGAATAACTTCAGAACAAAACTGAAGACTATACACAAAGAAAGTAGGACTGGATTCAGGCTGGACTAGCCACAACAAAACTGAGTTAGGCTTCATAGATTGAAGAAGTAATGGCAACCCACATAGAGGAGGAGAAAGTCTCACTGACTGTAAAGCCAAGATATAAGTAGAATAATGTCTTATTCATGTGACTAAAATTGTCATTGGAGTAAAACAGTAACTTCCATCCACTAGAGAGGTAGCATGAGACAGGGTTATCGGGATAAGGAAGGGATTCTGTCAAAGATGTTACAGATAGAAAGTAAAGAAAAAACTCTGTGTTCCATAATGACTCAAACAGTTCATCATATATAATTCAACATATATAATTGTTCCTTAATCTAGTCATCAAAATCTCATTAGATGAACCAACCTTATTTTACATTAACATATGGGATAATAGGATGATTAAGGAGTTTCACTTTATTCAGACCTCATTTTGAGTCTCTCAAATTCTGTACCTGGCTCAGAATGAACAATTAGTTTTATCTAAGTCACTTAACTTTTCATAACTTCAGTTTCTTCATGTGCAAATAAGGTGTCCTTACTTCACAACACTAACACTTACCAAGTATACAACATGTGTTAGGTAACTGTCCTAAACTTGTACTCTTTATTCTTTTCAAATGCTCTGTGAGGTAGGTATTATTCTCCCTATTCACAGGTAAATTAGAATGATAGATCTTGTAGGTCAGTAGAGTCTAGACTTTTTTTCCATAGACAATAGTCACTGAAAGCTGTTGATGAGAAACTATCCTTAAGTAGGGGAATATGACATTAGAATGCTGGGCATATTCAAGAAGAAATACAACAGCAGAAAGATCACTTGGATGATTATTGTAATAGTCTAGGCATCAGATAATAATAGATACATAATAGATACATACCATTTGACACCTACCAGGATGATGATGATGATGATGATGATGATGATGATGATGATGGGTAGAAATTATAATGTTGTAAAGATATAGAAAAAAATTGAACCCTCATATGTTGCTAGTAGGAATGTAAAATGTTGCAACTGCTATAAAAAACAATTGGACTGTTCCTCAAAGAGCTAAGTATAAATACAGGTAACCCAAAAATTCTACTCTTTGGTAGGTACCCAGAGAAATTGTAAGCACGTAGTTGAATAGGAATATGTACACCAATATTCATGGAAGCATTATTTACAGCAGCTGAAACATACAATCCAAGTGTCCATCAACAGATGGCTGAATAAATGTGAGTTTAGTCATAAAAAGGAATGGAATTCTGAAACATGCTACAACATGGTTAAGCCTCAAATACATTATATTAAGTGAAATAAGTTAGACAAACAAAATAAAATATCATATTGTTCCATTCATATGAGGTACCAAGAATTGGAAAATTATGGAAATGAAAGTAGAGTACATGTTACTAGGAGCTGGGAAAGGAAGGGAATGGGAGCATTGCTGCTTAATGCTTACAGAGTTTCTGATTGTGATAGTGAAAAAGGTTTGGAAATAGTGGTGATGGTTGTACATCACAATATAATTAATGTAACTGAGCTGTACACTTAAATAGGTTAAAATAGGAAATTTTATAATAATATTATCTTTTGGAAGAAATCACATAATATACTAAGAACCATGGAGTTATTCATTCTATATTGGTGAGTTACACATGTGAATTATATATGCAAAAAGCTAATTTATTAAAGAAAGAGAGAGATTACATATCTAACAAAGTAGAGATATAAAACAAGATGCAAAAGGATTTTTCAGACTGAGAATTGATGATTAATGTAACTTAGAAAATAGGAAAAATTACAAATGTTCCCACTCCATGTTTCTAGGAATATAACAGTTAAGAGATACTTGCATTTTGAAGAGAAGACTGTCACAGTTTTGGACCCACTGAGTTAGCAGGAGGGGAAAACTGGGGAAAAGGAATAAAAGTTTAAAATGAAAGGGTAAAAATATTAAATAATAAAATGGAGGGTGGAAACAGCATGCAGTCATACAAAGTAGTCCTTGCTCAAGTAATAAGGATAAAACAGAAATGATCAAATGCAAAAACTCTAGTGAATGCATCTTAATTGAAAAATTAGAGAAGAAATAGGATTCAGAGTTGAGAAAAAACAGCTGATATTCAGAGACAGAGTGATAACTAAGAATATGTCAGTAAGGAAAGCTTAGCTTTGTGAAATGTCAGAGTACAAAGTTTAAGTACCAGAAGAATCCACTGGACAACAAAAAGGGGACTAATGATGACATTTGTAGGAATGATTTCAATTTTGTTGTTTTGTAGAACAAAAGCTGATGATTATAATTTAAAAAACTAAAAGTGAATAATTTGAGTAAATGGGGTCAATTTCTTTGAAAATGTTAGCAGTGCACTGGCAAAGTAAGATATGAGAGATTTGGAAGAGAAGTCATACAAAAAATATAACTTACATTTTTATTTCCTTTTATTTGATTTTTATTTGAGAGGAGTTTATTTTAGAATTTGGAAATATTTGACAATTGTGCACTAAATATCATCCAAAGGGAAGAAATTGATTTTGTGGTGGGATGAGAAGTGTCCTTGAAAGGACCTTTGTCTCAAAAAAAGAAAAATTGTGACCAGTTTCTCAAAAGGGAATTAGGTATCACAAGAGAATCAGTGCTTCTTCTCTAGAGGCAGGAAAAGAGAGATAAAATATGCAGTTTTCTGGAAGTGGAATAGTGGATTCGTGAAGGAGCCCATAGGGGTGGATTATAATTAGAGGAGGAACTGGGAGAATATATTTACAATCATGGAAGTTTCCATGGGGATCAATAAGAAATGGGTTAAAACAGGACTAAGGGATATGACTGCGGGTAGCTAGCATGTTGGTGTAGAATCTCACTGAGAGAGTGTACACCTGTAATAACACGAACTATTGTTACAAGCCTGAACCTATTATCTGAACTTAGGTCATGTTTGCAAAAAGAGTAAGACTATCAGCTCACATAAAAGAGATTCAAGGACAATGAAGCAACAAGGCATCACTCTTTCTTTTAAATCTACATATTTAAATCTGACTACATCAGAGAGTGATATCACAGTGGGGAGGGTGCACAATGGATTATAGTGAAGGCCTTTCAGTGCCTTGGTGGGGGGCCATGCACTGAAGGGCATGGTCCTCTACCTCTAAATCATAGGCAATGCTAGAAACCAATGTTACCTCAACCTAATTAAAATCTACTTTTTCCTACCATTGCCCACATAAAGTTTGCATATTGGTCTAGTCAGAGTTTTCATTTTCTTCAGAATATCATATCCCATTCTTTGTACTAATCATTAGGCATAGCAGAGTCTTCATTAATTTCAATAGCTATATTCTATCTGTAAGAAGATTCAGTTTCTGGAAACTTTTCTCAGACAAATAGACACTTACTCAAACATCTCCTTTCCTCTAAATCTTTTCCATTTATGCTTTGCCTTCTTTCATTATTTTCTCTCTGAAAAAAATCCCCTCATCTCTTCAAAAGTATTGAAGAGTAATTCTAAGTATTTTGAAAACAAACTACTTTTCTTCTCAAGCTACAAATAAAAGGTACCTTTGCAAACTTACTCTCATAAGATGATAAAAATGTTTTCATCTCCTGAAGTACCTGGCAGGGCACCCTTCTTGCTGTAGATCCCCAATAAACATCCTCAAGCTTTAACTGAATTGCCTAGCTCATACTTAATAGCTTCCATTGCCTCCAAGAAAGTTAACATTTTCTTTTAATATTTTTGTAAAGATTTATTTTTTATTTATGCATATAAGAACTGGGGTACAGGCCAGTGGTGTGGGGATATGTGTGAAAAGATTCACCAAAGACAGAGTGGGGAGCAGAACAGGCTGATTTACTGAAATGCACTGCTGAGGGGAGCAGTGGGCAAGACAGGAGAGGTCTGCTGTGCCATGTGGGTTAGCTCCCTGACAGGAGATCAAACTCTTGCCTTAGTGGATGGTGATAGATTAATGAAGCTGAGACTTTAACCCCTATGCCACCAGGGAGGCCCAGACTTCTAATATTTTTTTAAAAACCATTTTTTTCTTTATGGTGCATTAAAAATCTCTCAAATCCATGAGTTACCAATTCTTCTCCCCACCCCACTCAAGGTCTATGACTTGTTGACACAAAGAAAAAGGAGAAGCAGAACAGGATGGGTGATAAGAGAAGAAAGAAAAAATTAAGAAGGCAAGGAAGGAAGGAAGGAAGGAAGGAAGGAAGGAAGGAAGGAAGGAAGGAAGGAAGGAAGGA
>JAGFMF010011380.1:13157900-13366828 GCA_019455555.1 Galemys pyrenaicus
ATGAATGAGTCTAGTTTTTCATTTCTGATTGCTGAGTAATATTCCATCATGTATATGTACCACAGCTTCCTGATCCACTCATCTGTTTTTGGGCATTTAGGTTGTTTCCAGGTCTTACCTACTGTAAGGAGTGCTGCTATAAACATAGGGGTGCAGGTATTCTTTTGAATCAGAATCACTACCTTTGAAACAAAAAATTAGTTTTAAATTTTCTGGCAAAAATAAAAAAGAGTTCAATACACAACATAATTTAAATGATCTAATAAATGATAGTATACTAGTTCTAGAAAAGATAAACTTCTCTGGCATAAACTATGCTCAATAAAGATCATGTGAATAAGTAAAAATCAATCTGTTGTGTAGTTTTAATGAAAGTTTTTCTTTAGACATCTCAGATAATCAATTAGGTAAATGATTTCCTGATACCCCAAAATGACATACGGACAGATATTTTGGAATCTAAAGAGTGAATAGTTATATGGATCAGACTTTGCCTCTTAATTTCCATTTTCTTAATTTGATTTTTCACAAACAATAAAAAGTTGAAAAGTGATTTGAACGAAAGTATTTTGTGTTATAAATTTAAATATTCAAAGTTTGAGATGCTCAGTGTATAGATGATACGGTGATACTAATCTAAGAAATATATACCGTATCTTTCAAATTCATTAAGCAAAAGAACTAACAGGCAAAATCCATACACCCTCTAAACCAATAATTTTAGATTTGCTCAGATGCATGAAAGCTCACCTCATTGAAACCCACATTTTATGCTGTAGGGAAGAGGAATGCGTATAAGGTCAGAGAGGGGTTTAAGGAAGAGTTACTAATCTTTCTTTTCTACTGGCATTAAATTTGACTATAAAGAACTGTGTGCAGATAAATCTACTGGAATGAGGAACCTACTCATTCATCATGCCCAAACAACAAAATGAGTGAGTTTAATATGTTGTTTAATGTTACTCACTTCAATAGTACAGAAACATCTCTGCCAATATCAGCTATTTTGGTTTGAGCAGTAATTTGTTTTTAACACTCATTGATAATAGGCATTGGTAAGCATGTTTAATTATTCTTTACAATTGGACCTGAAATATGATGCTAATTCAAGTCATCAGTAAAGAGAATTATGTCTTTATTTTATTTTGAATTTTAATTTTTCATTTACTCAGCTAATATTTATTACATATGTGGTAGGTGTCAGTTTGATTGTCAATACAAAAATAGAAAAGGCATAGTGCCTACTTTCTGGAAGTCTTCAGATGATGAAAAATAGTGTTAAAACTGCTAAAGGACCAGCCTGAGGACATATTAACTAAAATGAGACTTGATTGAGGAGAAAATTCCCAAGGAGGTGATTCTCTACACTCACAAAAGGGAGAACAGAAATTTAGGCAAAAACAAGGTGGTAAAAGAATGCATGGTTTATTTGGAGAGCTACAAATTATCTCCATTAGGATTCACTTTTGAAAGTCAGTCATTCCTGTGTTTTGGGGATAGAATACACGCTATTTCTGTGACTTCCAAAAATCTAAACTTCCAAAATTCTAAACTTGAACATCAAGTTTAGATTAATCCCGGAGAGGCTACGTGGTGACACAAGAGGTCAAGTCACAGCACTAAGAAGCTATCTACAGCCACTGCAGCATTAGTTTGATCCCTGGCCAGGGAGGTGACCCACATGGCACAGCAGACCTCTTCTGTCTGCCTGCTGCTCCCCTCAGCAGTGCCTATTCTGCTCCTCACTCTGTCTCTGGTAAATCTTCTCACCTACTCCTCTCCACCCACCACACCTCTGGCCTGCACCCCAGCGTTTGGATGCATAAATAAATATATTTAAAAAATAGATTACCCCAGGGTAATGATCTTACCAGTTGAATGATAGAAAAACTGTCTGAATTCAGACCTTGAATAATTTTCACAGATAAAATTCCAAAATCATATATGGAAAATAGAAAATAAAAACAAATTAGCAAAAAAAAAAAAAATCAGTATAAGTGAATGTTAGTTGAAACAACATAAAGTTGAATGAGACTAACATAGATTATCAATACTGAATTATGGAATATAAATGCAAAGTAAGTTTAAAGCTATATAAGAGGGACCAGAAAATATAAGCAATAAATTAGACAAAATTAAAATAATTAGATATGAAACAAATACAGTTTGCAGAAAATAATATTATAATAAAAACTAAAGTTTCAAATCCATAATGCCTAGTTCCCAGATGAGACAGGGCTAAAAATATAGTAAACTGAAAAGTTGTTTTGAAAATACTACCTAGAATGTAAAGCCAAAAATATAACATATACTTCATTAGTGTTCCAGAAGTAACAGAAAATGGGAGATAAAATATTAGAAAGTTATTAACTGAGAATTTTCCAGGACAAAAACAATAATAATAAGTAGCATACAGAAAGGTATAAAAAAGAAGTGACAAAGAGAGGAAGGGAGGGAGGAGCAAGTAAGATTTACTACTCAATATAAAAGAGCAATTCTGTAATAAAGTGACATAACACCATGAACAAAAGTGGACATCTAAAACATGAGAAATAAAAATATTTTTATGTATGCATGTTATAAGTGAAAAGTAGCAATGATACTAGAGATAGAAAGGATGAATATGTAATATGTTGGTGTTTATAAAGTACTTTCACTACAAAGGAAGCAGGGTGGTAATTCACAGTGGACTTGGATTAGTTGTAAATATAAATCACAAACACTAGGGTAAATACTGAAAATTTTAAAAATAGTTATAACTCATATGCTAAAAAAGAAGAGAATTAAAAAGGCAGAAAAATGTAAAACAGGAAAAAGATGAACGGTAAGAAATAGAAAATTGTAACAAATAAGAAACTATTGTTCCCAGTATATTAATAATCACCTTAAACATCAATAGTTTTAGCACATCAATTAAAAAATGAATTTTTCATATATCTTATAATATGTTTTATGGAAGATCCAATTTTAAAAATGAAGGCATATCAATTTATTTATTTTTTATATTTTTATTTATATCTTGCATATCACTTTGTATTCCCCATAAAATTCACATTACCACTTCACCCGTGAACAATCACCATAGTTCTTTCTGCTTTTCTCTCCCCTGTTTTGATCCCTTTTCCTCTCCCTCCCTTGCAGAATATTTCTTATTTATGGTTGCCTGCTAGTTTTGTTGTTTTTTATTATTGTTGTTGTTGTTGTTTTTATTTCCTGATCCATAATTTGGTTCCCCTATATTCCTCTTATAAATGAAACCATTCAATATTTTCCTTTTCCTTCTGGATCATTTCGCTGAGCATGATCCCTTCTAACTCTGTTCATGTTGCTAAGAATGGCATGAGTTTTTTTTTTAATTGCTGATACTATTCCATTGTGTGTGTGTGTGTATCTCTCACATATTTTTTTTATTTAATTAATTATATTTCTCATCTTTATCTCACATCTTTTTGATCCAGTCATCTATTTTTGGACATTTGTGTTGTTTCCATAGCTTACACATTGTAAATAGTGCTGCAATAAACATAGGGGTACAGTTATCTTTTGATTTAATGTTTTTTGTGTCCTTTGGGTACATTCCTAGAAATGGAATTACTGGATCATGTGGTAGCTCCATTTTCAGTAGTTTGAGGAACCTCCTCACAGCTTTCACAGTGGTTGAACCAGCTTGCATTCCCACCAGCAGTGTAGGAGAGCTCCTTTTTCTCCACATTCTCACTAACATTTGTTGTTGCCTGCATTTTTAATGTGTGCAATTCTCATTGGTGCATGGTGGTATCGCGTTGCGGTTTTGATTTGCATTTTTCTGATTATAAGCGATGTTGAACACTTTTTCATGTATCTGTTGGCTGTTATCATTTCCACTTTGGAGAAGTATCTTTTTAGATCTTCAGCCCATTTTTTGACTGGATTGTTTACTTTGTTTTGTAGAGTCATATGAGATCTTTGTAGGATTTTGCTCAGTCCTTATTAGTTGTATTGTGTGCAAAGATTTTCTCTAAGCATTAAGATATATCTTTGTTTTGGTTAGTGTTTCTTTTGCTGTACTGACGCTCTTTAGTTTGATGTAATCCCAATTGTTTATCTTTTCCTTCACTTTCTTTGCTTTGGGAGATGTGTCTTTAAAGATGTTACTGAGATATATATCATGTAGTTTGTTTTGCCTATATGTTCTTCTATATATTTTATGGTTTCAGGTCTCACATTCAGGTCTTCTATCCATTTTAAGTTGGTTTTCATGCATGGTATAAGGCAGTAGTTTAGTTTCATTCTTTTACAAGTAGCAGTACAGTTTTCTAGCACCATTTATTAAACAAACTGTCCTTATCCCAATGCACATTGTTTGCTCCTTTGTCAAAGATTAGTTGCCCATATACATGTGGGTTTATTTCTTGGTTTTCTATTAAATTCCATCAGTCTGTGTATCTGTTTTGGTTCAGTACCATACTGTCTTAATTATTATATCTTTGTAGTATAGTTTGAAACCAGGGAGTGTAATGCCTCCATTTTCCTTTTTAGTCAGGAGAGCTTTGGCTATTTGAGGTTTTTTGTAGTTAGTTTTATATGAATTTCATCAATATTTTTCTATTTCTTTGAAGAATGTCTTTGAAAATTTTGATTGAAATAGCATTGAATCTATAAATCGCTTTTGGTAGGATGACCATTTTGCTAATGTTAATTCTTATAATCCACGAGCAAGGGATGTTTTTGCATTTCTTTGTGTCTTCTATTTCTTTTAACGGTATCTTATAGTTTTATTTGTGTAAGTCCGTCACTTCTTTTATTAAGTTTATGCCCAAGTTTTTTTATAATTTTATATTTTATAAGTTTTTTATAATATTCCCAACTATATTTTTTATTTCAATTATAAAAGGGATAGTTTTCTTAATTTCTTCTTATTGAAATTGTTTGCATATAAGAATGCCACTGATTTTTGTATGTTGATTTTGTAACCTGCTCCTTTACTAAATTTTGACTGTAAATTTGACCTATAATTTTGATTAGTTTTTCTGTGGAGTTTTAATGATTATCTATGTATATTATTATATTGTCTCTGAACAGTGATAGTTCTTCAAGAAGTGATACTTCTTCTTTCCCTATTTGAATTCCCTGTATGTCTTTCTCTTATCTTATTGCTCTGTCTAGGACTTCCAGCATTATATTGAAAAGCAGTGTTGAGAGTGGCCATCCTTGCCTTTTTCCAGATCGTAAGGGAAAGGTGTTCAACTTTTTACTATTGGGGATGATATTGACTATGAGTTTATTGTATATGACTTTTATTAGTATAATGTATGTTCCTTCTATCACAAGGATTTTGAAGGTCTTCATCATAAACTGATGTTGACCTTTGTTGAATGTTTTCTCAGTATCTATTGATATGAACATATGGTTTTACTTTTCTTTTTGTTGATGCTTTGGATTACATTAATTTGTTAACTGATAATGTCAAACCATCCTTGTGTCACTGGAATAAGTCCATATTGGTCATCATGTATTATCTTTAAGATGCATTGTTGGATCCTATTGGCTAAGATTTTATTAGGACTTTTGAGTCAGTGTTCATTAGAGAGATTGGCCTATAATTTTCTTTTTTGTGTGTTATCCTTTTTTGGTTTTGATATTAGTGTAATGTTGGCTTCATAAAACGTATTTCATAGTACTCATTCCTTCTCAATTTTTTGAAAGAGTAAGACAGGCACTAGTTCATTTTTGAATATTTGTTAGAATTCATTTGTGAAACCATATGGTCTTGGGCTTTTGTTTTTTGGGGGAAGGTTTTGATTACTGTTTCAATTTCATTGCTTATATTTGGACTGCTTAGATGTTCTATTTCTTCTTTGTCTAGCTTTGGATGATTGTATAGTTCTAGGAAATGTGCTTTTCTCTTCTAGATTGTTGGACTTGTTTACATATAACTTTTCATTGTAATCTCTGATTATTCTTTTGATTTCTGCTGTGAAAGACATATCAATTTAAAGTGATGGAAAAATATATATACTGTGCTAACAACAATCAAAATGAAGATGTGTAGTAACATTAATTTTAATCACAAAGTTTCAGAGCAAAAAAAGTCATCATAAGTAAGGAAGAACATTACATATATAAAGTGGACAACACTACAAGAAGATATAATAACCTTTGGTGATGTATCTAACTATGACTAATCCAAATTCATGAGGCAAAACTGACAAAAGTGCACACAGAAAAAGAAAATTTTTCTATTAACTTGGAAATTTAACATCTCATCTATAGAAATGAAAATCTATCAGACAGAAAATCATTACGTAAAAAATATACCCAAAACAACATCAGAGAAGCAGAATACAGTGGTGAAGGAGAAATTTCTCTGCTTACCTCTAGGGAGAATAAACCAAGAAGTTCAGGTAAGCACTAAATTTGGAGAATATCATGGTAAGGAGGGAATCAAGGCATCTCAAGAATCCCAGAGATAAACACTGACTACAACAGAAGAGAAGTGAGGAAATTTTATCTTAAGAGAATAAAGGATTAAGGGTTAGAAGGATAGTGGAGCAGAAACCATGGTTGATATCTATACCAGGGGAAAGCAGGTCAAGTGTTTAACCATAGAAAAGATAGGCATGATTGCTTGGCCAACTAGGCATGTGAGGCCTCCAGGGAGGGGAAAAAATACAAAATGTGTGGCCCAACCCATCCAGTTCTCCTGGTAGTCATTTGATATGGGTAGATAATATACCAATCAAATAAAATTAGGCCACATTGGACTATACCAGTATCGTGTACCAGGCCCAGTTCACAAAAAGCAGAAATCCAGTCAAAGCCCCTTCCCCCAAATATCAACAACATGTACACCAGCATGAGCCAAGCCAGTGCAGTGAATCACACTCCCATAAGCAACAGACCCCTTCAGGACCCCCTCCACTCACTGAAGACCAACAACGGATTAGCTCACTCTGTCATACATTGCCATCTACTGGGAAACTGGAAGCTCTGCAACTTTAACTTTTAAGAAAGTATATAATGGGTAAGAGAAAGACCACAAATGGCAATCTGAGCCTTGAGGAGAATTCTACACCACATAGGGAAAACAAATCTCAGGACTCAAACACAAAGACAAGACATCTTTTCTTCCAACCATATTCAGAATTCAAAATTTCCCAATAAAATATTTGAAAGAAATGGGGAAAAAATCGCAGAAAAAGAAATGAATTATCTGAGAAATAAAATTACAAAGAGAAGCTTGGAAATGAACCTTTAAACAAGAAAAGGATGGAGTTTCAGGAAGTAAAAAGATCACTTGAGAAAATTTTTTAAAAACTCTAGAAAAGCTATGGAAGCATAAGTCAAATAAAATATTGAATCAGTTATCTTAAGGATCACACAATTCAGATGGAAGAAGAGAGATAAGAAGAATAAAAAGAAACACTTTGAAATGATGTCATTATATGAAAAAAGACAATATAAGAATAATGGATAACCAAGAAGGGGAAGAAAGATAAAAGAGACTAGGTAATTTATTTAAAGAAATAATAGAGAAAAACTTTGCGAACTTGAAGAAAGAACAATACATGCAAATATATGAGGCTAAAGAACACTAGGGTACATTAACAAAATGAGAACAACACCAAGATACATAGTGTTAAAACTACCAAGAATATAAGACAAAAAACAACATTGATGTTTGCTAGAGAGGTGAAACAGATATCCCATAAAAGAAACCCTGTCTGTCTTACATCAGACTTCTTAGAGGAAACACTATAGACAAGAAGAGAATGAACTGATGTGATTAAAAAAAAAAAAAAAAAAAAACAACTTAAAGTTAAAACTGCCAGTCATGATTATTCTATCCTGCAAGGTTCTACTTCAAATATGAGGTAGAAATGAAGGGTTTCTTGGGTGAATATAACTTTAGGGAGTTTGTAACCATTAAACCACCCTTGAAGAAAGTATTTAAATCAATGAGAAGAATAAACACAAAGAAATGAACAAGTAATTAAATAGAATCACAAAACTGAGGACAAGATGGCAGTAACAGACTTTCATTGATAAATAATCACTTTCAATTAAATGGACTGAACTCATCCATAAAAATACAAAAGTGTATCTAAATGGATTAGGAAACAGAATCCAACTTTCTTTTGCCTCTATAAACACAACTAAGTTCCAAATATAAACTTATCTGAGAAAAGGGATAGAAAACAATTCTAGAAGTAAACAGTCCCAGTGGAATGCATGGATAGCCATGCTTATAGAAGATAAAATAGACTCCCAGCTTCTAAATGTAATAAGAGACAAGATGAACACCATATAATTTATGGGAAAAATACACCAGGAAGACATAATCTTCATCAATATATAATTACTAAATTATGGCACACCAAAAGATATTAATTAGTATCAAATATTAACACAAACATTTGAGACAATATATATGTGGTTAGGGAATTCAAAACCCTACTCTCACCAATGGATATATCAATGAGACAGAAAATAAATAAGGACATGTTCAACATAACAAAGAACTAGACTGCATGAGTTTAACAGATATTTATAGGGCACTGTACCTCAAAAAAGTACAATATATGTATTTTCTTAAATATTCATGGGTTATTCTTCCAGGATTAACACCAAATGGGGTAAGGAGACAAGCATCAGCAAATTCATTATGACTTAAATCATCCTAATTATCTTCTCTGAACATAAAGATATAAAACTAAAATTAACTACAAAAAATAAGAATATCTTCCAATATATAGAGACTGAATAAGTTTCTATTGAATAACTATTTGATTAGTGAGGAAACCATATACCTTGAGACAAGTGATAATGATAATGCACATATTCAGGACACATGGGACACAGGGAAAGCAGTACTAAGAAGAAAGAACAGAGAATTACTAGTCCACATATAGCAACAAGAAAAAGCTCAAATAAACAACTTTGGTTCTCATCTCAGGGAGCTACAATAATAAGTAATAAACAAAAAATTCAAAAGTCTGTATAAGGAGGGAAATAACAAAAATTAGACCAGAAAAAATAATATAGAAATCAAAGAGTATCTAAAACAGCAAAGAAACCAAAAGCTAGTTCTTTGAAAAGATAAAAAAATGGACAAACTTTTTTTTGGACTCACTAAGAAAAAATGAAGGAAAATTAAGTAAATAGGATTAAAAATGAAAGAGAAGAAGTTACAGCAGGCACTGCAATAACTCAGAGGATAACACAATATTACTATGAACCTTTATATGTAAACAAGTTCAAAAATCTAAATGATTTAGTCTTAGAATTATACAATCACCCTTGAAAACCTGAGCAAACCAATCACAAGCAAGAAAATTGAAAGAGTAATCAAAAAATTCTCCCAAATAAACAAAAGACCAGACAGCTAACATTACAAGCAAGTTCTACGAAACTTTCAAAGATGAAGTAATACCTATCATACTCAGGCTCTGCCAAAAAAATTTGAGAAAGAATACTTCCAAACACATTTTATGAGTGCAACATTATACCAATACTCAAACCAAAAAGAAAAATAAAACAGGAAAAGAAAACACCAGACTAATCTAATGAATGCAGATACAAAATGAACATGGATCCAAAAGTCATAAATAGAATCTTAGCAAACCCAATTTAACAGTGTAATAAAGTCAATATACACCATTTCCAATTGGGATTTATGCCAGAAAGAAAAATATGTGACAACATCTGAAAATCAATCAATTCAAAATCAATTAGAAGGAAAATAAAACTGATATTATCATCTCTACATGCTGAGAAATAATTTGAAAGATTCAGTATACATTTATGGTGAAAAACTGGATGAATAGAATGCATCTTAGCAAAATATGACAAACCGACAGGTACACAGATAGCATCATTCCTTTTTCTTATATCCACAAGGGCAGATTTATTATTAAAAGAGAGAAAAATAAAGGACACTTGCACAGATACTAGCAAGCAGAAAAAGCTGCCCTCAAAAGGGACAGGTTTGTCAAAAGAGGCCTGCATAGCCACAGGAGGCAGCCTTGGGAGAAGAGCTACTCTGCAAAGGGAGAAGTTTAGCTAAAGAAACACCTGCATAGTCACAGATGGGCAGAAGAACTGCTGTATCATTTGTAATGGAGAAAAACTGAAAGAATTTCCACTAAAATCTCATACGAAATGAAGATATCAACTCTTACCACTACTATTCAATATAGTATTATTAGAAGTCCTATCCAGAGCAATTAGGCAAGAAAAATATTTAAAAAAAATCCAAATCAGAAAAGAAGAAGTATTTGTTATTATTTGCAGATGATACGAAGTTGTTATTTGCAGATGATATGATAATGTATATAGAGGACCCAGAGAATACACGGAAAAACTAATTAAAATAATAAACCACTTCAGCAAAGTGGCAGGATAGAAAATCAACACACAGAAATCATTTGTCTTCTTACATGTAAACAATGAACTAAAAGAAGAAAAAATTAAGTAAACCATCCCATGATAATTTCACCAAAAAAAAAAAAAAAAAGTAAATACTTGGTAATATACCTAACAAACTAGATGAAGCACTTATAGGGTGAAACTATAAAAAATTGTTGAAAGAATTAGAAGAGGACACAAAGAAATGGAAAGATATCCCCTTATCATGGACAGGAATAATCAATATTTTCAAAATGTCCATACTACGCAAAGCAATATTCAGATTCAATGCAATCCCAATAAAAATCCCAATGGGATTATTGAAAAAAATAGAACTAATATTGAAATTCACATTTAATATTCTGTGAAATTAATTCACACAAAAGCCAAATCCAATCCAGACATTGAAAGTTTGCTTTATGACCAATACAATGTCAAGAGACTGAGAAGACATGCCATAAACTTTGAAAAACGTTTAACAAAAATACATCTGATACAGGGCTGTTACCCAACATATATATATATATAAAACAACCTATATATATATATTAAACGCTTAAAACTCAATAATAAGAACATAATCTGATTTTTTAAAAAAATAAGTTGGATCAACAAAGTTCTTAACAGTCACCTCACCAAAGAAAACACACAGATGCCAAATAAGCTTATAAAAAGACGCTCAATATTCTGTCATTAGTGAAATGAATAATACTATACACCTCTGAGAACAGCTAAAACTAGGAACACTGACAATACCAAGTGCTAAGAGGATGTGGAACAACAGGAACTCTTGAATGCAAAATTATACTGATCCTTTAAAAGACAGTTTTTCTCTCAAAACTAAAAATACTCTTAGTGCTCCCTGGTGGCACAGGGGTTAAAGTCAGCCAGAGATATCTTGCTATCCCCAGCCACTGCAGTACTAGTTCGATTCCCGCCAGAGAGGTGATCCTCTCCTGCCTGGCACACTGCTGCCCTCAGCAGTGTATTTCAGTAGATGTGCTTGTTCTGCTCCTCGCTCTGTTTTTGGTGACTCCTCTCACCCCTTGTACCTCTAGCCTAATCCCCAGTTCTTGTATGCATAAATAAATACAAATAAATCTTTAAAACAAAAAATAAACATACTCTTTCCATATGATCCATCAGTCATGCTCCTAGGTATTTAACCAAAAGAATTGAAAACTATGCTTACATGAAAACATGTCAAGGATGTTTATAGAAAATTTATTTATAATAGCCCAAGTTATCCTTCAATAGGTGAGAAGATAAATGAACTCTGGTACATTCAAACAATGGAATATTATTCATTGCTAAAATGAACTATCAAGCCATAAAATTACATGGAGGAAACTTAATGCATATTACTACCTGAAAGGAGCCAATTATAAAAGACTATCTACTTTTTGATTCTGACATTTTGCTTAAAAAGACAAAACTACATAGACATAAAAGATGTGAGATTGACAGGTGCTAAGGAGGAAGGCCTAAATGGAGAACAGAAAATGTTTAAGTCAGGGGAAAAATTCTGCATGGTACTATGATGGTGCACACACAAACAGTCCATATTTTTTCAAATCCAATAGAAGGTACAACATCAAGGACGAACTCTAATGTAAACTATGTACTTTGGGTGATTATAAAGTACCAAAATTGGTTGCTCAATTATAATAAATGTACCATTCTGCTGAACTTGATAATGTGGGAGGTTATTACAGTGTGACCATGAGACAAGGGGAACAATTTTGCTGTATAACTAAAGCGTCTTTGAAAATATCCTGTGAGCAAAAAGTAGAATTAAAAATGTAATTCAGATGACAAATTTCCAAATCAAAGCATGAACTACAAGTGAACATTTGAAATCAAAATATCATTGCATTGAATAAAATAGTGATAAAATTGTTGAAATAAAATAGATATCAATTATTCTTAAATAAGATAAATTAAAAATAATATATAAATTAGAAATAATTCCTTTGAGGGCTTCCCTGGTGGGGCAAGGGGTTAAGCACCGCACTATGAAGCATCACAGCCACAGCAGCTTGAGTTTGATCCCTGCAGAAGGGGACCCACATAGAGCAGCAGACCTCTCTTGCCTCGCTGGCTGCTCCCCTCAACAGTGTATTTCAGTCGATCTGCCTGTTCTGTTCCCAGCTCTGTCTCTGGTGAATCCTCTCACCTCCCTGAACTCTGGCCTGTAACCCAGGTCTTATATGCATAAATAAATAAATCTTAAAAAAAAAAAAAAGAATCAAATTGGTGGTCAGATTTAAGCATCTGCCACTGAAGTTACCTTAAAAAATTTCCTTTGAGATATGTTTTACCTAAATTCTAGGATATTATTCTTGTTTTTAGACTTTTTTAACTATTTTTAAAGATTTTATTTTATTTTTGCATAGAACAACTGGGGTGCAGGTCAGAGGTGCAGGAGGGAGGTGAGAGGATTCACCAGAGACAGAGTGGGAAGTAGAATAGGTGAATCTACTGAAATACACTGCTGAGGGGAGCAGCAGGCGAGACAGAAGAGGTCTGGATGCCATGTGGTCAGCTCCCTAGCTGGGGATCGAGCTCAGGACAAAGGGCATAGTGTTAGCATTGAAACCTAACTCTAGGACACCATGGAGGCCCTTTTTTAACTATTATGATTATTTAACATATGAGTATTCTGAGAGGAATATGTTTAGTGTTTTGTATAGATTATCGCACTAAAATTCTAAATTTTAAATGACAAAGATATTAAAGGAAAATAGAGTATGGAAACTGAATGCCATTTATTTTGGTTTTCTTATAAAAAAAGAAACTCAAAATACCCTTTTATATTGAATGACTTACTAAGAATGTTTTTGAATTCTTCTTAAAGTAATCACATTACAAATAAAAACACATCATAGACTACATATACCACTAGAGAAGAATAAGGGAGCAAATAAAATGTCAACTATTGAATATCATCCACAAATATTTACAATATTTTTTATAAAAAGTGAGCTACAAAATAATATTGAGCATAAATGCAAGTTTACAATAAATATGTATATGGAATACATAATTTTCTATATGGAAAGTCTGTGATGAAATATTCTTGAAAGCTAATAGTATCTTCAGGTAATAGTTAATTCTGATGTTCTCCTATAATTCTTCTCTGTTTACAAAATTTCATTAATATTTACATGTAACAGTCATAAACACTCAAAGATATGTAAAGGTCAAAATGAAATATTATGTAGACTATCACTGTAATCTCATTTGGCCATCACTGCAATTTATAAGAACAAATAAGAGAACTGATATAACATGTTATCAATACCTCAATCAAACCTCTACAGAGCATGAAGCATTGAATTAATGAGAAGCAGGAATTTATAATGCCAAGATAAAATATTAAAAAGCTATTATAGGCATTTCTGCCAAGTTGAAAGCCACAAACCCAACTCTTATAAGTGGTTTTGATTCATTGATTTCACTCTTCCCTCCATATAATGAGCACAGGAAATTGTTTTCAAATCACCAGAGCTTCACAGAATGCAATATTTCATGTGTAAATATCCAGGAAATTGATGTTGCACACAACAACACTATTGGATGCCACAGCTCCTTTGATGAGTACACTTTCCCCAGGTTTCGCTAGTGGTTTTCAGTACAAATCAAATACACTTACTTTCACAGCAAAGATGCATTGGGCAACTGGTTTTTAAAATGAATAGATGAGGTTGGTAGCTTTCATGTAAATAGACTGACTTTGTTAAGTATCATTTTTCCCTCAGTTTGGTTTGAAGTGGACATATAGCAGCCCAGAAACCTTTGTCTGTTAATCACATGTGTGCATAGATTCAGTTGGGTAGTTAAGCCTCACTAACTGAGTACATTTAAGCACCGAGTTCCTAACTAAATCTTTAAGTGTTAAAACCAGGTGCAAACATAAATCCATTTGAATAGAAAATGAACATTGATTAAGTAATAACTAATGAGATCAATAACATTTAAATGAATTATTCAGAAAAATCATTCAGATTTTTGTTCCCTTTCTTCAGGTTCAGAAAACTTCACATGCCCACATAGGCCAAAAGGCCAATTTTTATTTTTTCATTCCAGTTCTCTGATTTCCCACAGTGAACTATGCATTAAACAACAACAACGAAAAATCATCCATTCTAAAACCATACTTTCCTCTGAAAAATATTCAACCTCAACCACTAATTAAAAGTTGTCAGGATGCCACTTAAAGTAGTTAAATAGAGGAAAAGATTCTTCTAAAATGTGACTAATTTCCATACGAACTAATCTAGAATGTCTGGATTTCTTTTATTTTTTTCCATATGATATTCCTAATTAGTAAAACCATCTAGCCAATTACACATTTGTTTTGTTCCTAAAATAATTGTAACAAAAGTGAATGTAAGAATTATCTGTGAAGATAATGACTAACATCCAGAGAGGGAAACAAATAAAAAAACATAACACAAAACATGTCAGGAAAAGATGATTAATATTTACAATAAATGCCAATTGCTTAATTTTTTATTGAAGTCGAATTCATATACACCACTTTAAAGTAAACAATTTACCTTTCAGTTAGGAATAAAAATATGAAAATCTGCCATCTAAAACAACATAGATGTCATATTTAGTGAAATAAGTCAAAAGGAGAAAGATGAACATCATCTGATTTCACTCATCTATGGTCTATAAAGAAACTAAACATTTGAATAAATAAAATAGAACAAGAATAAATAAACTTTTAGGCTAAAAGACCAAATTAGTAGTTACCAGAAGGGCAGAGGGAAAAAGGTTCAATTGTATATTGAAGGATGGTAGTGAATTTCATGTAGCGGATGTTGGTTTATAACGATGCTCATCTGAAATTCATATAATGTTATAATACAATGCTACTTCAATAAAAACGTATTTAAAAGTAAAACTTTAAAAGTAAGGTAGGGGCCTCCCTGGTGGCGCAGTGGGTTAAGCAACGCACTGTAAAGCAAACCGCAGCCACTGCAGCACGAGTTCGATCCTGCCGCCGGCCAGGGAGGGGACCCACATGGCGCAGTAGACCTCTCCTGCCTAGCCCGCTGCTGCCCTCGGCAGTGTGTTTCAGTCAGTCTGCCTGTTCTGCTCCCCACTCTGTCTGGTGAATCCTCTCACCTCCCTGAACTCTGGCCTGTACCCCAGCTCTTATATGCATAAATAAATAAATCTTTAAAAAAATAAAAAATAAAAGTAAGGTAAACAATTCAGTGACAGCGTATTTACAATAGTGTTCAACGCACACATTTATATTGTTTTAAAACAGTTTTATTTCTCCAAAATGAAACACTGTGCCCATTAACCAGTTGCTCCTCGATTTCTAAACTTCTAACTTTGGGTAACCACTCACTTTCTTTTCATTTCTAGATACATCTGTTATGGATATTTCATATAAATAAACTCACATAATATGTGAGCTTGCCATCTAAGTTCTTTCAGTTAGCATGTTTTTGAATGTCATCCACAAGAACTAGACAATAAAGAAAACTGTAAAAAGAACATGAGAAGACTTGATCTAATCAAACAGTAAGCAACTGTCAAAGGCAAAGGAGGAAGTCAGACACTCCCTTCAAAACTATCACTGTTATTTCATGTATCACAGAACCAGTTTCATAAGATAAAAGCTCTTTTTCTAAAGTCCCCTTCTCCCAACAAAACCTGTATTTTCCTTCCTTTTAGAACAATTTGATCACTTACAACATAATTACCAGGAAGAGATATAGACATTTTAAACGTGTTTGGCTTCAAGCACCAAAACAGAAATCACAGAAAATTTATATAATATTCTTCACACAAATTATCAGAGTATTAGTCCTTAGCCTTCCTTAGTCCTGGGTCTTGCCAAAATAAGAAGTATTGAGCTACCCAAAAATGACTTGGCTAGTCAGGAGAGTAAGAAAGTCTGGGATTAAAGCAACTTTCACAAAGTGTTCATTGGCTTAGAGTAGTTGCCTTCCTGTTGGCAGAAAAGCTATAAAGGAAGCTAAATGTGAAGACCCTGCTGTTTCTCCCACCCATAACTGTTTTCCTTTGGTTCATTTATTATGTAAGAACAGCAGAACTCTCCAGATGGGAGCAAGGGAAAGTCTAGACATCATTTATTGGCCATCGACTAGTGGAAACAAGTCTGCGGCATCCACATTTTCTTTTCCTCTTGGAATTGACCATTCCCACCCCCCAACTTACCACTTGTTTTACATCGAACGCTCTGAAAAGTTAAATGACTCTGACACTTAGAATTATTCAAAAAAACTAAAAAAGATATTCCCAACTGTGTCAGGGATGACTGTTCCCTTTTCCTGAGAGTATAACTCTGGCCAGTTGCTCCATCAGTGAGGCCTGCAATTGCTATCATTTCTGTGATTTGTTTTCCTGGTCCTAGCAGAGGGTTTTTGCTAGCAAGGACTAAATGAAGTAGCAATCGATCACGGTGGACTAAAAGGCAGTTATTTCTCCTCTTGGCAATGTTACTAAATGATTCTTCTGATCTTCAACATGTTTTACTTTATCCATTTCATAAAAAATTATGAAATATTAAGTGTCAAATATGCTTAAGTCCTAGAAATAGAAAGTTGAAAACAAAAAAACCTTAATAAATTGACATGCAGGTCAGTATGTCAATAAATAAATCAACAATATCAAATCACTTAGTTGGTTAATGATTTTGGGACCAGTTGCATGTGTGCATTTTTGGTTTTCTTTTTTCTTATATTGCCAGGTAATTATCCAACATTAAATGGGTGTCCTACAATTCAACTCCATCCTGACACTACCTACCTGGAGACAGCATCTGATTTCACAGCTAAAGTATTTAGTCCTTTAAGATTCTCTCCACTTGCTTCTTGCACCACCTCACATACCAGTAACAACACCTGTGCTTCCTACAACAGCTATAAATTTGAGGTTCCAATGGGGTTCCAATTGAATCCTCTTGAGTTCAATTAATTTGTTAAGCAACTCACAGGACTCAGAGAGTATTTTGCTTTCTAGATTGCTGGCATATTATAAAAGAAAATAAATCAGAAAGAGTAGGATGGAAGTAATACATAGGGCAAGGTATGGGGAAAGGGCTCAGAGACTCCCTTCTTTTGGGTTTTTATAAACAATTCATTACATAGCCATTGTTGATTAAATAGTTGGCCATTGATATTGAAGTGACTCTTCAATTCCTCTCACTTCCCTGGCAGTCTGCATTGTGGGACCAAAAGTTCCAGATCTCTAATCCTATGGTTGATTAACCTGGCAGCCATTCCCTATTCAGAATTGACGTCATTATTTTAAATTTGGGTGTGGATAAAAAGATTTATAAATATCAAATCCCTTCACTTAGGAAATTTCAAGGGTTTTAGGAGCTCAATGTCAGAAACAAAGATGAAGAACAAGTACTCCTTAACCTTAAATCACAGTATCAAATTCTTTCTCCTTCTTTTGCATCACTTTTTTAAAAAGATTTACTTATTTATGCATACAAGAGCTGGGGTACAGGCTAGAGCTGTGAGAGGTGAGAGGAATCACCAGAGACAGAATGGGGAGCAGAACAGGCAGATTGACTGAAATACACTGCTGAGGGGAGCAGTGGGCAAGTCAGGAGAGGTCTGCTGGTGCCACATGGGTTCCCTACCTGGCCAGGGATCAAACTCTCGCTCTGCTGTCCCATGGATGCTTCACAGTGTGGCACTCAACCCACTATACCAACAGGGAGGCCCTTTTTGCATCACTTCTTTCTCATTCTCCATATTGAACCACAGTGGGTTTCTGCATGCCATTCAGTGTACTCTGTTGTTTGCTTCCATTTCTAGGCAAACACTATTCTCAATGTCTGTTCCAACTTTTTATCTAGCAAAAAAGTCTGTGTGTATCCTTAAAGTCTTGCCTTAGATGACACTTCATAAAGGAAATCTTCCCAAATACCTGAGTTAGGTGCTCTTCCAATCTGCTCCTCTAGGGCAAGGTACCTCTCACTCTATATCATTTCTTGGGCTCTAGGAGAACTGGCATTGTGACTAACACAATGATCATTGTGTTTCTGGGGTATTATACCATATTTGGTACTTGGTGTACAAAATGTGCACCAAAAGTCACAAAATGTTCATTGAATGAATAGCTGGATACATGAAAGTTTTGGAAGAGTTATTACCTAATGTCTGTTCACCCTATTGCTTCATGGAAGATCATAGAGTTTCATTAATGTTAGAAATCTTATAAACATTTTGTGTGAAAATTTCCATAGTGATAGTCAGTGATATGTTTACAAGAAAAAATATTTTCCCATGGTTAAATACAGTTTTGAAACTTTAGGAAACACAAAATGCTTTTTATTTCTTTATTACAGAAAATCTCAGAACTTTCAAAATGCTAATATTCATTATAAAGCTCTAAAAGGTTTATGTGTGAAGTATTGTCCAAGCTTGTTTGAGTCAATGATTCTCTTCATACATGCACACCCAATCAATAACTATCTGTCTATGCTGTTCCAGACCCTGTTCATGTTTCTGAGGAGAAGAAGAGAATAGAGAAGTCTTTGTCCTAAAAAAAAATTGGCTATGCAGTATAAGGAACAGACAATAATCAGCCAAAAATATACTCAATTGAACAAATAAGCAAGGTTTAGATATCCCCCAATTAGAAAATAAAAAGTGTTTTATGAAATAATGATTGGAAGGGATAGATTCTGTAGAGAATGAAGAAAAGTTCATTCAACAACTACATAAAGATGAGAAAGAGTCCTTAATGCAAAGGTCTAAAGAAAGAATTGTCCTGGGAATAGGAAAGTGCAGGATAATGTCATGACGTAGACTAACTTCAATAATCAAGAGCAGAAAAACAAGTTCAAATTCATCGCACCGGTCCCAAACAACTGGAAGACATTTTGTAGAAGTCAAAGTCTAAGAGGCAGGCAGGCAGGTGATACAAGGCCTATAGTTTCAATTCAATAATAAATAAAATGTGAAGTACTGAAGGGCCTCAAACACAGGACATATGATGCTAATGAATCTTTCTTTAAGGATCGTTTTGTTACCTTCTTTTGTCAACTTTAAATGTATAATTAAAGAACTGAGACTATACTGGTGAAGCACAGTAGAAACAGTTCTTGAACTATGAAAAATACACTGGTTACTGGAGGGAATGGGGTGGGAGGATAGAGAAGGGGAAGAGGACACAGGATGTTCAGTGGAGGGTAAGCAAGCATGTGAACATATGGAGGAGTCAAAATATAAATAACCCCAAAGTTATACAGACATATAAGTGACTGACAAATTAATAATAAAAAAAGTTTATGGAAACAAATAGGATGCAGATGTTTTTGGTGATTTAGCCCTCAGAGCATATACCCTTTTTATGGCATGTAAGAAAGAAAATCTAGAATCTTTTTAGTATATGACCTGATAAATATTTTTCTTGATCAATAATATAAGTATACATAGATTAGGTTTAAATGAATTACTCAATTGCCAGTTGACCCTTTATACTCATTGTATATCATTTATTTAAGCTCTTTTTATGCAGATTACTACAAATATAAAACTCATTGAATTATATATTTTTTGAGATTAAGAGACTGTGCAAGACAGAACATCAGTGCCTATGTTAAAACCTTATATAAAATATGTCCCTCTTTTTAGTTTTAAAATTAGAAATTCATGAACAATGGCAATTATGAGAAATGTCTATTAAGGAGCTAAGTTTAATTGTAAGTCAACAATTTACAAGTTCACACTTATTGTTTTAGAAAATTAATAAAAAATATTTTGCCTCATAAAGTTTAAAAATGACTTAAATTTTATGCTGACATTGACAAATGCAGTGAAGACTCATAATATACCACCTTTGTAAGTGAATAATTTGAACTCTTAGAATTCATGTATAAAATAAACGAGCAATATATCCAAATTTGACAATTCTAAACATTTACATGTTACCAATGGTGTGTTGAAAAACTAAAAGTAACTATTCCTGATTTATTTCAATCAATCATGAAAGAAAAAAAAGGCTGATTTATGTTTTTCTATTTTCTTTATAAAGACTTTTTTTCAAATGCACTGTCATATGACAAGTTAAAGAAGAAACCAAGAAATTTGGAGAAAAAACTGCTTTTGTTAGCCAATTAAATATCAATAATTGTGTTTTTCTGCATTTTATTGTTTGGGAATTTTGTCAGCATTTTAAAATTTGAAATTTTTGTGTTATTTCCATTTTAAAGCTAAGAATTGATTTTGCACTGGCTATAACTTTATATAATTTTAATATGCCATGGCAAAACCTGGGGCTACCCCAGCATGGAGATGTGAAGCAGACGAATTTAAGAAACTTGAAAAAAAACTGTGGTGATGGAGCTGTAGAGGGAAATGATGGACACAGAATAAAGCAAAAAGGCTAAATTAATTAATCAACTTTTAAAATTTAAGTGTCCATTTCAAGATTTAAAAATTATATCTCAGTGAAAGGAAAGGTCAACGAAGAGAATAGCAAATTTGTGGGTTTAGCAGTCTTCATGATCTAGAAAAAGGACCACCCACATTTCCCTGTGTGGCAAAATATTCCACAATGATTTTAGGCATCATGACATTAACTTTCCTTGAGAGATTTCACATACTATATCACAAAAGTGTACCAAATTTTTTAATTAATAGGGTATGTTATATCCCAATAGCATTTGAAATCACAGAGAAAATGTCACAATACATAATTTGTAATTCCAAGAAGGCTTGTTTTACTTCAGAAATGTCATAACCAGAAGTAAAACAACACAGATGATATAGGAATAAGTTATGAGATTTTCATGAGAGTGTACCAGGAGGAGCAATTATGTAAAATCTATATAACTGCAAAATGTGTTATAAAACATTATACCTGCATAAGAGTCACAGAACAGAAGTCAAGGATAAGAAGGATGATAAGGAAAGTGTGAGATTTCAGTTGATCTGTCAAGTGTGTTGGTAGAAGATGACACTTTTGATCAAGGACAAGATGATACACAATTACATCCTTTGTTCCACTGAAAACAATGGACTGAGTATTGCACATTGTAAATATTTTATGTCTATATATCAGTAAATTATCTAAAGCAAAGCCTTCATCAATTATGCAAAATTTAATTTAGTAAAATGAAATGTAACAGTATTGTAGAAAGTTATTGCCTATATTATTAAAATTTGTCATTTTTCATGGAAAAGTAAAGCAATGCTTATATTAACTTACTTGAAAGCATGTAATTTATAGGAAGTTAAAGGTATTTCATAGGATTCATAGACTAATAGCATATTTTAAAATTTACATATGCTTATTTTTGAATAAATAATATATTCACATGGCATATAAAAACAGAGTCTGGGCCACCCTGATAGCACAGGGGTTAAATTACAGCATTATCTGACTATCACCAGCCACTGCAGCATGAGTTCAGTCCCCAGCCAGGGAGCTAACCTACATGGCACAGCAGGCCTCTCCAGAGACAGAATGGGGTCTGCTGAATCCTCTCACCCTCTGTATCTCTGGCGTAGCCCCCAGTTCTTTTATACACAAATAAATAAAGTGAATCTTAAAGAAAAAAAAGAGTCAGAACATTCTACAATGACATGGTCCCCTCCTGTACCTTTCTGCCAGTTTCCAGCTCCCATCCTTAGCGGAAACCAATGTTAACTTTTTTTATATAAATCTTTCCAGAAACATCCCGTTCATTTTAAAAATTTATGAATATTTATGCATGTCTTTGCATAATTGCTCAAAACATTCTGCACCTTGTTTATTTCACTTAAAAATAAGCAAGAAATAATTTTATATCAGTACTTAAAAAATCCAAGTTTGTTTTGATGAATGAAGAATAGTAGATAAAAGTGCTAAAATAAAACAAATATTTTTATTGATGGATATGTAGTCAAGATTAGTTTTAACAAATTTTAAAACCTACTATGACTATAATTATTAAAGGTTGGACAAAATTGTTCAAGAAATTAATGAATGGAAGAGAAAGTTCAGATATAAAATCTTTCTGTTTCAGTACTTTTCTTATTAAAGTTACTAATATTTTATCTTTGGTTATTGTATACTAAAATATGTCTCTTTTCCTATATAAATTATATTTGTGAGTGTTTATGTGTTTGCTTTCTATCCATTGAATTCAAATGTGCCATCCTCTGTAAGTTTCTAATAAATTTTCTAGAATATTTCCATATATGTTATTATGTAACTTCCAAATAAATGAAATTGTGATTCCACTCTTGCTTATTTTAACTATTCCCTTGTCAGACTACATTGCTTTATATCTCCAGAAAAATATTAACAGCAACATCAAACATTCTGGTCCTATTTCACAAATTTTTTAATTGAATTACAATTGACATATTACAATTGACATGTATTAACTTCAGGTATTAACATAATGATTTAATATTTGCTTATATTGTTAAATATTCACCTCAGTAAGCCTTGTTATTTCCATCACCATACTTAGTTACTATTTTTCTGTGTGTGGTGAAACTTTAAGACCTACTCTCTTAACAACTTTCAAATATGCCACACAGTATTATTCACCAGTTACCATCTTATATATTATATCCCCAGAATCTACTTATTTTATAATTGGAAGTTTATAACTTTTGATCCCCCTCAACCATTTTCCCTACTCTTCAACCTGCTCTTTGTATCTATGAGTTTGGTTTGGTTGATTTATTTTGTTTTAGATGCTTTATGTAAGTGAAATCATAAAGTACTTTGTAGTTGTCTTTCTCTATATGTCTATTTCATTTAACATGATGCCCTTAAGATCCTTTACTTATAATATTGTCACAAATGGCAAGGTTTCTTTATTTTTTTCAATGACTGAAAAATATTCCATTATATCTTTTCAATGTAAACCTCCAAAAAGTTTAGACGAGTTGTCTAAACTTGTTTGGGTCAAGGTTTCCCTTTATAACATGTATATCCAATCAACAAATACTGTCTGTATATACTGCTTGTTGAAATGGATATATACATGTATATATATAAATAATAATACATATATACAGATACATCACATCATCCTTATTAAATTGATTGATACTTGGGTTGCTTTCTTGTCTTGGTTATTGTGAACAATGCTTCAGTGAACATGGGTGTTTTCATTTCCTTCTAAAAATAATAATAATAACCAGAAATGGAATTGCTGGATCAAATGGTAGCTCTATTTTTAATTTTTGAGAATTACTTCCCCATACTGTTTTCCATAGTGACTGCAACAATTGACTGTCCCATTAACAGTTGACAGTCTTTCCCCCCACATCCTTGCAAATACTTTTCATTTCTTATTTTTTTAGTATAAGTCATTTTAACAGGTGTGATGTGATACCTCATTGTGGTTGTGATTTGTATTTCCCTGATGATTACTGATGTTGAGCATCCTTTCAAGTGGCCATTTTTATGTCTCTTTTGGGAAAATGTCTATTCAGATCTTCTGCAAATTTTTCAGCGGAGGATTTACTCTTGAATTGTATGAGTTCCTCATATGTTTTGAATAGTAACTAATTTTTAAATATATGACTTGCAAATATTTCCCCACATTTGGTAAATTGCCTTTTCATTTGTTGATGGCTTCCTGTGTTCTGTAGAGCATTTTTAGTGTGATACAGTCTACCTTGTTTATTTTTGTCTTTGTGCCTTGGCTTTTAGTATCAAATACAGTTATCATTATAAAGTTCAATGTCAAGGAACTTAGTGACTATACTTTCTTTTAAGAGTTTTTGGGTCTTAGAGACACACATTGAATACATTTTGAATTAATTTTTATCCTGAGTTATAAGGTATGTAGTAGTGGTCTAATTTCATTTTCTTGCATGTGGCTGTCCAATTTCCCCAACACCATTTATTGAAGAGATTGTCTTTTCCTCATTGTATATTCTTGGCTCCTTTGTCTTAAATTAACTGAACATATAGGCATGAGTTTACTTCTGTGCTCTCTGTTCTGTTTCACTGGTCTGTGAGTCTGTTTTTATGCAGGCACCATACTGTTTTCATTACTATGACTTGTAATATAATTTGAAATCAGGAAGTGTGATGACTCAAGGTTTGTTCTTTCTCAAGATAGCCTTGGCTTGCCAGGGTCTTTTGTAGTTCTGTACAACTTTTAGCATTATTTGTACTATTTCTATGAAAAATGCCATGAAAATTTTAATGAGAATTGCATTGACTCTGTAGATTGCTTCAGTGGGCAAGGACATTTTAACTCCAATAACTCCTGTACACTTTAGAAAGAATGATTTTAATATTTTTCTTATTAATGCTAAGTATAGAGTCTTTGCAAATATATTTTGTGGTATTAATAAGTAATCCAGCTATACTTGTTTTATTAGGAATTTAATTTCTCTTAAATTTGTAATATCTAGGGAGAGGATCATATGAATTTTCTGCTTGGATTTATTAATATGCATGTAAAATTAGTTTTGGAGATACTAAACAGGCTATATTTCTGAAATAAATTCACTGATCAGGTTTTTTTTTTATTTTAATGTGTTTTAGCACCTTATTTGGTAACATTTTGGATACATTTTGGATACATTTTTGAGTGAAATGCATACATTAATATAGGGTGTGGACAACAAATAAAGTGCCATCATTTTGGAGGGTTGATCTAATTTCTCAATGTGGTGAATGTAGTCTGATTCAATGATATAAATATTGCAGTAGGTAAATTTTCATTGTTCCATATATCCTCCTGTTCATTTCCTAGACAATAACTGAATATATATTTTAATTTATTATATATTTATATATATATTTTACATCATTGTTCATTTTTGTACAATGTATGCTTTCTCCTCTCAGGTATAGTCCCCACAAAATTCCCACCACTAGTTCACCTGTGAACCATCATCATAGTCCCTTGTGTTCTTTCTTACCCTGTTTTCATCTCTCTCCATCCCCTATAGAATGTTTTTGATTTATAGTTGCTTGTTAATTTTGTTTTTTTATTATATTTTTTATTTATACCTGATCCACTATTTGGTTCCCCTATATTCCTCCTATAAGTGAAACCAATATTTTTCTTTTTCCTTCTGGTTTATTTCACTTATTTCACATAATCCCTCCTAGTTCCATCCACACTGATTTCAATGGAATGAGTTTATCTTGTTGAGTGTTGAGTAATATTCCATTGTGTATATACACCATGCATAATCCAGTCATCTATTTTTTGGCATTTGGGTTGTTTCGATACCTTACCTATTGTAAATAGTGCTGAAATAAACATAGGGGTGCAGGTATATCCTTTTGAATGTTTTTGTGTTCTTTGTGTAGATTCCTAGGAGCGGAATTGCTGGGTGGTCTGGATATTTTGGTGGAAATTCTGTAATCTTGTTGTGGTACAAATAACCAGAGAGTAGATTCTTAAAAAGCCATAACTCAAGTCTCTCTTGTGTGTATTTTCAGGGTGGGGGAAGGAGGGTAAGTTGATTTACTACCCAAGCTCACAATCACTGTAGTGTATCTGATCCATAACTATATGGGAATTGTGATCACCCTCCTTACAGAATCCAGTTTGTTCCAGTCACCTTTCTTACATTCTGAAGATTTAGAGAAATGCACTCTTCTCCTTGATTCAGTAGAATCATTCATTCCTTCACCATTTTCTGCAAGGATTTTTCATTTCTGGTACAACATACAAAGGTCAGGGGAACCAAAAGACATATCTGTTTTGTCTCAACACTGCTGATAGTGCATCATGATAAATACAAACATGAGTACATCTTCCCACACAGAGAAGTAACTTACCAGTTACAGATGCTTTTTACCAGAATCTTTTTAGATTTTTGCCTTACCTCTATCTATAAACTCCCACTCCCACTGGAATTCTGGCTCAAGGAAGGAAAGTGAGGTCTCACAATGACTTTCACTCTAACTCATTCTTTCTTTTTCTCACTTGTCCAGAAAAAGAGGGGACTCTTTTCCTGTGTCAAGGTCATCTTCAATTTCATACCCCATTCCTTCTTCAAGTAGAATTCACTCAGGTCTTTAGCAGCACTCTCAATACTAATTTGGGAGAAGCCTACTTATCAATATAGGAACACAAATCAGAAGAGATTTCCAAAGACTTGTGACTTTATACACACCTTTATACTCACTGACTTGAGTTATTTTGTCCTCTCCATTCAAACACTTCTTTTACCATACCAATATACTCTAGAGATCACTATTGAATAAATTCTTCTTTTTCACATTATGTTTATTGAGGTAAGATAGGTTCATATTGTTCTATTTGCTTTAGGGTTATAAGTTTAAAGCTTATTTATAGAGCTTTAAACTTATCAGTCAAGTTCTTTAATTTAACTGTATCAGTTGGTATATGGGTGAGGTATATGTATGAATTCTGATTTTGAGAGTAGTGAAAATTAAGAATGAGATAAAATTTGAAATATCAGCCTTAATCATAATACATGTCACATTGTCACATTCCTACCATAGGAATACTGGAGGTATGTTCAAATTATTTAGAACCCAGTTTTCACAAAGTATTTTACTGCTGTCCCTAATTAATTCTACCTTTTATCAAGAAACTTAGGACTGGCTACTATTGATACCCCATTCCTACAAGCCAAAGAACTATGGCAGAAATGTTAATCGACTTACCCAAATACCCATAGGCTATGTTAATAAGCCTGTCTTAATAGTACTGCTGCCATATATTTGCCAAAAGATGGAAATATAAGCAACCCTATTCCAGTAGGGGGCACCAATTACATTACAAATTTGGGTATACCCCAGCTTTCTGCTTTCTGGTGGAAATCTTACAAGATGGCCTACCCATAAAGAAAATATATGCCAAGGGCCTTGACATAGCACCTGCTCTACATCGCTTACACAGAACATAATTGGAGATTCAAACATACTTTACAAAACAACAATCACTTTCCTCTTATATTTAAAGATTTCAAGATAGAAGTGCTTATATCCTAATGCTCTATCCATAAAGATAACTAGAATCTCACAGTTATACTTTCATATCTTTAGGTCTTCAGACTTTGGGAGGACTCATTTTTAAAAGGTTGTAATAAACATTTCTAGAAGAGGTAAGTCCAGTGGTAATTATGCTACTATTACTATTTAGAGAATTCTTAAATGAGAATAAAAGATAAGGAGGATGAGAGTTTGGTTGCAGGATGGGAAAGAGGCTAGACCAGAAGGTGACCCAAGGACACAATATGCTTACTTCCTTCACTGCATTCTTGCCTAAGACTGAACTTTTAGGTTTTTTGAGTTCTAACCTCTTTCTTCTGAACATTTTTAAGGTATTGTGAAGATACTAAACTGGTTCAAATTTTGGGCTTACTGGGAAGCTAGAGGAAGTTTTTATTTCCTAGCAATATTTAATTTTTCCCTCCTTCCATTAAAAAGGAGTATCCTTCAAACAACTCAGGAAATGTTTCCCTGATTTTACCACGAGTAAGCAAACATACACAACACACTCACCCATGATCAAAAGCAAAATGTTAGGTCAGTGTTTCCTCCACTAAGTGCAAGTCACTCTAGTCATTGTTAAAATGCAGATTTTTATTTTATAGGTCTGAGAATGGGCCTGGGATCTACAACACTAACTAGCTCCCAGGGGGAGGCAATGTTGTCAGTCTTGTGGAACATGTGTTGGTAGCAAGATGCTAGAGAACAAAACCTCCTGAAAACAAAACAGGATCCATTTTACTCAGCTTTTAGACAAATATATTTTAGAGAATTGTTCATCTGGAAGCCATCCAGATACCCTCTCTATTTCTTGGTCTAAAGGTCATAGACTAAAAGGATCTCAGAAGCAAAATGCTTAAATGATCCACATTTCAATTCCATTTGAAATATAATGTCTAAAGCCAACCATGGAACTGACTCAAGTGAAACTCTGTTCTTTTCTCAATCTACTAAAAGGATATACTCAGAAACCGACAGTTATAATCTTTCAGTGGTGTTCCTACATGTCAAAACCAGGTGATTTGTAAGATATTTGTCATTGTTTAGATAATATTTCAAGAATTCTAATGTTTTCTGTTTCTCCACACATGCCAAACTGAAATTGTCTTTTTGGTATATATTTTTATATGATTAGATTGAGTCTACAAATACACATTCCTATGTATTCGTTATATATTTTTAAGTTCTTGTGTTGAGCTGGGCACTTTTCTAGGAAGTAGATGCGGAATTTTAAGTATGATCATCATTCTACCTGAGCAAAGCTATTCCCAGTAGGCAAAAATGATGCCAAATGAAGGGATAACTTTCTTTCAAGTACCCCAAAAACATAAACTCTCTTTCCTCATCAAGTTGAGGCTATAGCCCAAGAAGAGGCAAGAGGTTACACATGTGGAAGTTCTGATTAGGTTGAATAGGAAGCAGTTATCTTCCTGACTCCAATATTTCCCCATAACAAGTGTTTGAACTTTAGGGACATCAATATAACAGTTAAAACATGGACTTCCAGGTCTCTCTCAGAATTTCTGATTGAGTGGGTCTGGATGGATCCCAAGCAACTTCCTTTCAAACACATTCCTAGGAGAATCTGCCATTGCTGGTCTAGGGACCACAGTGAGAACCACAGACCTAAACTTGATGAATCTGTGGATGAGATCTAGCAAACCAATGTTTCAAGTAGGTTTACATACATTTTTATCTTGGAAGAATTTTATCTTTAATGAGATTTTCAAAAAGATTTTTATGCTTAGTAGTTAAAAACAAATGCAATTAGAAGTAAAAAGACAAAACCTGAATCTTATAGGAATCCAGAAAGAATCCATCTTATCAACTATGCAAGCTATTATATTTGAAGAATATTTTAAAAATATATTTCAATTGAAAACATTGATACAAAAAAACCCACAAAAATTTTTCTTTGGCATCATTCTCTAATTCTTTATTATTCATAGATAAAGACAAAAATATATGATATTTGATATATGCATATTCACACTCAAATATGCCATTATACACATATAAACTCTGTTGTTACATAGAAAATACACATACATTACGTAGGAGCTATAGTTTTAATTTACCATGTGAAAAACAGTGTTCTCCTCTACTTTGACCTTTACCACCAACCATTTTCTAACTCTACTTGTATCATACAAAAGTAATGCATCAAATTTTTATTAAGCTCCTGGTAGTGATGAAGACTCATTTTCTATATTCCTAAGACATATTTCAGGATTGGGATCAGTCTACTTGGCTAGATCTTTATGGTGGGGACTCAGTACATATGTGCACATGTGTTTCAGCTGCAGCAACAGCAGAGCCAGTGCATGTGAATAGACTATTGCCAAGTCTATTGGTAAGTGGCCTGGAAAACCAACCAAAACACCATCCAATACTAATACTGTGATTTATACTTTGAAATCACACTGATTAATGCTTTGACCCATTCTAAGTAGAAGATCACATAACAATTGAATACATGATTCAGGAGCTGTCTGTGAAAAAATTAGAAAATCAACAACACATAAGTGTAGAGTAGTAAGAGTTATGCTCTGTAAAGAAAGTGTGTCCTTTAGCTCTGTCAGCATTTCCACACAACTAGACTCTATGCAGTAATTATCTATTCAGTTATTATCAACTAGATTCTATTCAGGCATATGATAGCATCTTTAGCAGCAAATATTTCACATACACACAAAGTATATACTAGGTGACTTATATATATACTTTGGTGTATATATACTTTGTATACACTTTGGTGATCCCTGTTTTCTAAACTAGCCCCAATTCCCTTTACAGGTTGCAATACAGCATGCAATTAAAACATATCCTAGGATGTATTATCTACTTCTAACTCTTATGGCCTCTCAAAACCAATGACTTCTATTGCCTTCCTTTTCATACTTGGATGAATTTGCTGGGAATTGGTTTTAACTATCTGCCCACAACCTTTGGATCTGGACTATTTGAGATTTGACTCTGTTTTTGTGCCTAGCATTGTCTTACATCTGTCTCTCCTCAAATGCTGTGGTGAACTCTGCCCACTAGGGGCCCATGCAAAGCTCCTGCAACTGGGATACTAGTGTTATCATAGATCCTCTGCAGAGCCAAACAGAAAAGTATATTGAGAAGACTTTGGGCCCTAATAATTAAATACACCATAGGGTGTTATAGTAATGGAGGAAAAAGGAGAAGTGAAGGGGGAGGAAGGAGCATGGGATGTTATAAGAAAAAGAAATCTAGACTGCTACACCTGGACATATTCCAACCCAGGGTCAGAGTCTAGAAATAGGTGAGGCTACAAGGCACCAAATCTGATGTTCATTTTTTTTTCCTGTAGTATTCTATTTTCACTTCAACTATTGAATTCTGGTTTCCATTCAAATATTTAAGAAACTTTTTAACCGATCTGTAAGAGTAAGTACTTTCATGCTCTCTAATATGCCTCTGATCCAGTGCTATCTCAAAATATCATTATATTTTAGTCAATTTTACTGAAACACATCTTACTGAAAATAAGTATTCATTAATAGATATTTCTAAAAGTGTTTTTCTCTTCTACTTCCATGCAATCACTTTAGACCAAACAAAACACAAAAAAAGAAAAACTGAAAATTCCCCCAATGTTCTCAGCACTTAACAAAGTTCATCTCATTTATCAACCACAGGGACATCACTGAAAGACTAGTCCACCACTGGTCATTATATAAGAATTGTAAAGAATTTCCCATTATGAAAAAAAATTATGGGACAATTTTGATTTATCTATAGGAAACAGTACAAGCAAACTATGTTTCCAGAAACTATGGGATAGAATCCATAACTCCATTTTCAGCAATCCAAATCTGTTGATGCCTGCTGTGAAAAATGATAGTATCATTGGAACTGTTACAAAAGTTTTGAAAATAAAATTTTAACTCAGATTTTGACACTGTGTATGTACTTTTAAGACTCTGCATTACATGATGTTAAAATTAAAATACAAAAATCAAAACATGTTGTCACATGCAAATATACAACAATGGGTTCTGTCTTACAGCATCTGCTTTATGTTAACTGCAGATGTGAAATGTTGATAGAAATTATTATCATTGGTGGGTGTTTTATACTTTATATTATATCACAATTTATTTAATTGGTTCAGACATATTTTAATAAATTTGATCTTAATCCAATCAGGCAGAAATGCTCTGAAAAATTTAAGTAGTTGTTATTATAATACCTGAAAACTTTCAACAGTATCTTTTTGTATTTAGGAATTTGGGATTTGGCTTTCATAGAATTTATGAAAATGCCATCGACATTGTAATATGAGGTTCTTATTCCATGAGAAGAAAATTCCATGCCTTTGATGTAAAGTCTCAAAGCAAATTTTAGGGAAAGACAAAAAGGAGAGACAGAAAGGCTTTTTCATTAACGTATTTTCCAGAGTCCCAAGTACAGGTATTGATTTTGTACCTTTATTCTATTCATGTCAGACTATGAAAAAGGAAGATCGTGGCAAAACATCCCAGATGCCACAGGCATGTGGCAAGGAATCTTGGTGTGAATGCTACAAGGAAAGGAACTCCGAAGTCAAAATTGCTGCAAATCTATTAGAGTTTAAAAAACAATAAAAATAAGAAATCATCTGTTTCTCACAGTTTGCATAGTACCTGACACATAATAAGCACTCAATAAAATGAAATAAATAAAATACTAAGGAAATACAATGAATTTTACACTGAGAGGACCAATTCATTTAAAGATACTATCTCCTCATTATCTACCCTTCCCTATCCAATATGGTAGCCACACATGACTCTTTAAATTTAAAATTTTATGAAGAAAAAAAAAACATAGTTCCTCAATTGTACTTGCCCCATTTTCAGTGATTAGTCACCATACATGAACAGTAACCAGCATATCCGATGGCACAGGTGTAAAATATTGTCGTCACTTCAGGGAGTTCAACTTTTCAGCCCTATTGTAAATGATGGCCTGGAAGGCATCTGAGGAAATAAAACATATGACTGAAAATTTCTGATAGAAGAAATAAAAAAGAAAAAAAAAAGACACATAGAAAAAGAGCTACACAGAAAAGGTGACTGATGTCAAGAGCAAAAATGAAAACGATCTATTTTTATGGGAAGTACAGGGTGTTTGTAGATAGATTGTGAAGTCAAATATCAGAGACACTCACTAAATCATTTAAATCCATCTGCTTGTATTTTGTGTACAATATATACAAGAGTGCTTTTTTTCAATTGTCTCCTATTGTCATCTTTTTAGTGTTAAATATAGATTTTCAGTCAACACATTTCAGAATGAATAAAATGATCCACTCTTGTACTTGGTGACAAGGAAAAGTACATAGAAATAAAAATTTATGGCTGAAGCATTATTTCAAATTTGGTTTTTCATATTTTTCTTTCTGTAAGATAGCAAGTCTCATCACTTACAGCCATTTCATATGACTTATGGTGACAACCCACCTTTGTGGTTCAACGCACCATTAAATTTTATCTTCAGTATATTCCCCACATGAAACCTAAATCTCTATTAAGTCCCAGCAATACAATGCAGTAAATTTATCTGGAGTAGGGATAACCACTACATCTCTGTAGAAAACATTGTTGTTGTTGTTGTTTTTTCCTACATATGAAAATGATTAAACTAAGAATTTAATGACTGAATCTAGAAAAGCTCCTTTAGGCCATAGAAAATGAACTTAATCTGTGAATGTGATTTATGCCTGTTGGGGAGCCAAACTTCATTATGTAGCCATTGCTCACAATAAAATGTGCCATGATATTTGCCCTTCTTAATGATGCCTATCTTTGTCCTTTGGGTGGTATTTAGTACCTCAGTGATTCTCTAAGCTACAAGAACATCTACATCTATCCTGCTAGATGAGGCAAATGTAACCGAAGCTATCAAAATTATTGACCTGTGACTGAAAAATTACTTAGAAGTAATGTTTTTCTATCCTTAGACTTAGAGCTTTTTATTTCATTTGGGAGGTAATTTAAAATATATAGAGAGAGGTGAAAGTATTAAGATAATGAATTCAATAAGACAGCCACTTAAATTAAGTCACATACAGACACAATTAGCTGGATACTGGTAACTGCAGCCATTTGCCATGTTGCTGCATATACAAAATTACAACATAAATTTTCATTGGAAGAACTAATACTGTGCATGTTTTCAAGGAATTGAGACATTTTTGTTACACAGGAAACGTTAATATAAGGTAAGGTTAGGGGACAATGATTATTTATAGGTACCTATCAAATTTTGAAGTTTAACTCCATATTCTAATTAATTTGTAATAAAAATTTATATCATTTTGTGAACATTTCAACACTCATTTAATTTTCATATAGTTAAATGTACTAGGAATGAGTAAACATGTTTTTAGAAAAATATTGTTTATTTAACAAAAATATTAAATATGTCATTAAAAGTTAAATATGATATTTTAACATAATCCAAATATTGCCACTAAAATTTCACTTGTGCCTCCTCCCTTGTGGCGCAAGGTATTGAGCACTGCACTGTGGAGTTTCCACAGCCACTGCAGCATGAGTTCAAGGCCCCGCCAAGGAGAAGACCCACATGGCACAGCAGACATCTCCTGCCTTGCCCCACGCTCCCCTCAGCAGTGTACATCAGTGGATCTGCCTGTTCTCCTCCTCACTCTGTCTCTGGTGAGTCCTCTCCCCCTCCCCCCCAGTCTACACCCCAGTTCTTCTATGCACAAATAAATAAAAATAAATAAATCTTAAAAAAAGAAATAAGAAGGGAAAATATAAAATGTAGATAAATATTATATTGACAGTGGAAAACTAAAAAAATAAACATCTAAAATGCCTAAGCATTGAGACATTATCCAACAAATAGCCAATAAATTATGCAATTATTTATTCCAAATAAATTAAGTAATGTATTTTATGTTAAGGTAATTTTTTCTTTTGCCATAACAGACACATTTTGAAATATCAGTGACTTAACTACATAAAATTTATTTCTCCAGAAATTCCAAAGTTACATATATATAACTTAATAACATATGTGTAAAATTTAATAATAATAAATTACTTAACCCATTTGTTTTTATTTGTGTCTGTGGTTGTAAATAAATGTACTATTGCCCTAGAGATATCAATTTTAAAAAATGTTAAGGAATCAAGGCTGACTGGGTCTTCTCTAATTCAAAATGTTGAACCTAATGTCATTCTAAATATGAAATTTAGTCAGAAGGTGGAGGAAGAATGACTGTTAAAGTCATGAACACTCGTTAAACAGATGATATAAAACATAATCTGTCCATCTTAATACAGTTAATTCTCAGTGGCAGTTTTACATTTAGGAGGGGAGCATGATCTCTTATGGGCAGTCAGTCATCTCTTCCACAATTCACCTATCTGGCCAAAAATTATCAGCATGTATCCATCTTCTTACATGTATAATCTATTCTCCCCACACTAGTAACTCTGGGACAACATGAAAGTGTTAGTTAGTCTTGTCATACTGGCTCCTAAGTGATCTAAGGTAGAAAAATCCTACCTTTCCCTGTATGTAAAACTCTAAACATCTGGATTATTTACATTCCCTTTCATTATTGTCTAATAACAAATTTTGCTTGATTGCAACAATTTTTCAATGTCCATTTTGTAGTCTGAATTCTGATTCCTGAAAGATGCTGAGGTCTTAACCCCTAGTACCTGTAAATGAAATCTTATATGGAATTAGGGCCTTCTCAGATGTATACAAGTGAAGATTAAGTCATACTTGATTAGGGTGGACCCTGAATCCAATGATGTCTTTATATGAAGACAGAGATTTGGAGAAAGAGATATTCAAAGAAGGAATATGACCATGTGAAGATGCAAGCAGATATCAGAGTGACAAGCTAGAAATAAGAAAGAGTTCTAACAACCATCAAAAGCTAAGGAGAGGTATTTATGCATTTTCCCTGAGTCACTAAGGGAGAATGGCCATGCCAACACTTGACTTTGGATTTCTAAGCTTCAGAACTCTGAAAGAATAAATTCCATTGCTTGAAGCACCCAGTCAGTTTGTGACTGCCCTAGAAATTTAATACAATCTGCATTCAACCAACATATCCTACCAATAGTCTATTTTGCAACCTCTTCTCTTAGATCTACAAATTCTTGTCCTCAAACATTATTGGAGACAATATAACCAAACCATTCATCATAATGTGTCTTGGGCCTCCATCTTTCTACCCCACCATATTAGGTTTTCTACTCTCTCCTATGTATTCCTTAACCAAGTACATTTGCTTTCAGATATAGTAAAACTTATGAGAGTCAAAGACAAGGGCAAGAAAAGGGAAAACAATGAAGCTTACAAGGGGGAAAAAAAACATATCCTATAAAGCACCACTCATTAGGTTAACACCAGAAGGAAAAACTATGGGCAAAAAGTGAATGGAACAACAAATTCAAAATATCCCAAGATAATAACTCCCGTTCAAGAACAAACTCTACTGCAATGTTCTCCTTCAGACAGGAGGGAGAAATAAGGGTCTTCTCTGACGAAAAGAATCTTAGGGAGTTTGCAACCAGTAAATGCTCCTGGAAATCATTCTCTACTCATCATTTAAGCTAGTTACCTAGGACAGATGGAGTCTCATTAAGTTTTCTCTTAGTCCAATGGAATAAAGAGGCTAGTGAGAAAAAATATGAAAGAGCTTGCAGGTGTGGCCATTCAGAAAAGAAAGATACTTGCTTTAGTAGAAAATAAAACTACTTCTCAATATCATCAAACAAATTCCAATCATTTCTTGAATGAGTCTAGGTCTGTGTACATGATTATGATGGTTTGAATGTTTGTATCTCTTCACAAATTCACATGTTGAAATGCTAATTCCTGATAATTATGGTATTAGGTATTAGGGCCTTGAGTGGGTACTTTGGACATGAGGGTGGATGCCTCATGAAAGAATTTAGTGCCCAGGAAGTAGGGAGTCCCTGGTCCTTTGTACCATTGAAAGAAGGTGCTGGCTATGAACCAAGATGAGAGTTCTCACCAGAAAATGACTATTATCAATGCTTTTATCATAGACTGCTCAGTCCCCTAAACTATAAGAAACAAATGTCTGTTGCTTAAGCTACCTAGGTGATGACATTTTGTTACGATAACCCTGAAAAACCAATTCATGACCTCTCTACTAGGACTCAAAAAAAATCAATGAAAAAAGTTCTATGAAAGTCATTAGAGAGGTAGCTAATTGATAATTCAAGAGTAATTGTTCTCACTAGCAATTCAGATCTTGGCATGGTATGCAGAGTTATCAGATTGGCTAAATTATCTTCATTGTCTTCTGATTTATGAATTTGTGTTTGCAAATTTATAAAGACAATAAGAACTAACCCAAACTTTGCCAGAACTTCTTTGAAGAGAATTATAATGAAAATATTTATTAAGACTTCTGATAAATAAAATACCAAGCATGGCATGGCTTATTTGTGCATCTGAATTATTTCAAGTCAATTTTCCTCATAATCCCACATGTGCTCACCAGCTGACCCATGTCTTGGTATCATGTGCTGGACATTATAGATCGTAAGAACATTCTCCTTGGGTGGAAGCGAGGATACAAATCAGTTTTCTCAAAGTAATGGCAGTGTGTGTGAAATTTACTACAGCCAGGAATTGTCAGAAGTATATTATTAGATAACCACTGGCAAATTTTATTTTCACAGTAAGCATGTGATGAAATGTTACAGAAAACTAAAAATTATCTGTAAATACTTTCATGATAAATTTAAAGAAAACAGCAATTAACTATAATTTTATATCTGTAAAGAGTATAGAAATCAGGTTCAAATTTTATAGGTAAAGTAATACCAACTAGGTTTAATTGGTGACAACTGAGAGTATGATGGAAGGCTAATAAATTCTCTAATAAAACTAATAAAATTATAACTGTTTCAACCATTCTTCATGTAACTTTTATAAATGTTTTCTTTTTTTTTGCTAAAAGTTATGTCCTACAAATTATACGAAAATGATAGCAATTTTTCAAATAATTTAGGCCTTGTTCACATCTACCAGAATTCTTCTCTTGTAATATTTAGTTAAAGTTAGAGATTTGAATTGTACAGATAAAAACTTCATTGCTTTACTTCACTTTGTTTTTATAAACATAATAAAAAGGATAGGTATAATTTCCTGCTATTCATCTAAGTGCAATTAAGACCTAATAGGTGGAAATAACATTTTTTTAAACAATCATTTAAGTGGGCCTCCCTGGTGGCACAGCAGGTTGAGGGCCGCACTGTGACGCATCCATGGCACAGCAGCGCGAGTTGGATCCCTGGCCAGGGAGGGACACCACATGGAGAGGCAAACCGTTCCTGCCTTGCCCTCTGCTCCTCTCAGCAGTGGCTCTCAGTCAGTCTGTCTGTTCTGCTCCCCGCTCTGTCTCTGGTGAATCCTCTCACCAACTGTGACTCTGGCTTGTACCCCAGCTCTTGTATGCATAAATAAATAAATCTTTAAAAAAAATCATTTAACAAGTTAAGAGCTCCTTGAAAATAGCTATTGACTTCTAGTAATTGCCATGGCTTTTGTGCTCATCTTTACTTGATCTGTGTCCATCAATCTTAGTGCAACTCCATTCCTGCTGCCTGGTTCTGAGCAAAAACAGAGTGAATCAATACCTAATAACTCCACGTGCCATGGCTTCAAGTATTCTATTAAAGTCAGCTGGAATTGAAACCAAATAGGACCTAACTCGCAAAGATAAGAAAACTAATATAGGCTATGAATGTGAATTTTGATCCAACTTTCTAGGTCAACAGCTACTGATCTCTTGGTCTCACAGATTAAAGTATGGGAACACGATGAAATACTTGTGAATATATTATGTATTTTTCTGATCACCATCACTAGCCCCAATGCCACAGCATGATTTTTAAAGGAATAAGCTCCTATTTTATTGTCAGTGAATCCAGAAGAATGTTTAATTTCATTGATAACGCCTAAATGTATGATAAAAGTAAGGTTAGCATTTTAATTTAAAAAAATTCAGTTGAAATATTTGTGAAACATCTTTTCTCAGACTCCTTTGATCAACTGGTGCAAAGGTTAGGAATCATTACATTTTATAACAATCAAAGAACATATTATGGTAAATAATGTTTCAAAAGGGAAGCCTCTGATTGAATCACAATATTCCATCAGCAGTAAAGTAATATTTAACGTCTTTCCTTTGACAATATTAACTCAATTCAGTGGAATACCCTTCATTTTGCCAGTCAACAGTTTCTGCCTAACTATGAAAAAAATCTATTATTTCATAACTACAAGAGATACTGGGAAATTACTCCTAAACTATTTCTACTTGAGAACGCTAAAGAAGATGTTAGTCAGTTGGATGTAATTATTATGAAAAAGACCCTCTTCAAATAGAAATAGACCCTCTTTCAAATAGAAATTGAAATGACTCAAATTTATCTTTGCAACTGGACATCTTTAAAATGTATGAACTTACACATTAATGGCTATACAATAAACATACCACCACATAATGCAATCTGCTTAGATTCTATAATCACTATAATATGGTAGTTTGGGATTAATTAAAAGTATTCTGACTCAACTTGCTATTCTCTGTGGTTATCTTTTATGGTCAGACAAACTATCTTGTGTAATTTTAACATTAAAGAGCCTGTATCTTAAAACACTATGAAATATCTGCTTTCTTCCTAACCCAAATATGTAGCTGTAAGCAGGTCTATCCACAAAAGGAAATTTTAATTTTTAAGCAGCTGAAGAGATCTGTCTTAGTTACTGCCATCATCTTCCATTTAGAGCTGACATGTTTATTCTTCAGTCTTTACACTATGGCCCTGAAAGTAATGAAGGGAGTCCAGTTATAAATGTTAGATTTGATTGGAAATGACATTCCAAAATAAATATGCCAAAGTGCAGTCAAGCATTCTATGCACCTAAACTGCACTGCACTCAGCTACATAAACCCCAGACACACAAATACACAAACACTCCCTACATACAGAGTATTCTCCTGAGCAATTATGCTATTTGAGCATGAAACACACAGACATGTATAGTTTCTCTCTGACTCAGCCAGAAACAAGAAAATGTAGGGAGTATTGATCAAAACAGGTGTCATTTTACTCATCCACAAAATGCACATCATATATTAAACAAGAAGCTTATATGTAGGTTTTGTAAAGAAATCAGAAAGCTCAACAAAAACAAAAACACAGTGAAGAAATGGGCAAAAGAGCTAAACAGACCTGAATGCAAGAAAGCACAGGCCAACATGAAAACTTGGTCATCATCACTAATCATCAAGGAGTTGCAAATCAAAATCATAGCAAGAAAATTTCCTCATACCTGTAACAATAGTTCATATCAATAAAACAAACAATAACTGTTGGTGCGGTTGTGGAGAGAAGGAACCCTGACATATTGTTGGTAGGAATGCAGATTGGTCCAGCTTCTATGTAAATAAATAGGAAACTTCCTCAAAATATTAAAAATAAATCTACCATCTGATCCAGAAATTCTGTTTCTTTGTATTTATCCAAATAAAGCAAAAACACTGATTTGAGGGATATATATTAAATTCAATGCCCCACTGCAACACTATTTATAACAACCAAGTTATGGAAACAACTTAAGTGCCCAAAAACAAATGAAGAAAAATAGAAGATGAGGCATACACAATAATACATAGACACAATGGAATACTATGCAACTGTAAAAAAGATAGAATCTTGAAATTTGTGACACTAATGGAACTGGAGGAGGTTATGTTAAGTGTAATAAATCAGAAAGAGAAAAATTTCCATTTACACAAACAGGCAATAAAAGGAAACAAAGCAAAGGACCAAACCAAACCAAACAAAAAAACCTTATAACTGCAGAACTGAGGTTGCTAGATGAGGGAGATAGAGTGTGGATAACAAAGGGAGTAAGGGATGTAATGCTATGGTAGAGCATATTGGCTACTTTTGTGGTGACTGCAGTGGGATAACATATATCTGAAGAGGTATTAACCTACTCTAAATTATATGCAGTGTTTTAAATCCATGTTACCTCAGTTAAAATATTGTTTGAAAAATAAATAAATTGAAAATATTTTCAAAAACATCATAAAAGAATATTTTGAAAATCATTCTTTTTTATTTTTTTACAATATAGGATCTAGCCTCAGGTGTGATAATCAGTTTCCGCCCCCCCCACCAAAATACCTACAGTCTTCCACCACATTGCATGGCACTCTTATTCCATCTCCACTCTCATTCCTCCTCTTCTTCCCCTCATAATGTCTTATATCTGTGGTCTGCATTCTTAAAGACACAGAAGAAAATACTCTCTCTGAAGGATGAGCTAGATATTCATATCTCTCAGTTATGATAAGATAATATTAATGACAATAACAATTATAATGGTAAATTTTGTATTTAAAAATAGGGTGGTAATTACTAGAAAACTCACAATGGCAATATTCCTAACATTTGCATCTCACTCCAGGAGACACTAGATTACTGATGTGTTTATGTTTCTTACAGTTGCCCTTCTCAAAAAATAGACCCTCTCTCATTTTCAGTCTTAGTGTTACTAGTCATTCTCCACCTAAATAAAACCCCAGCTGTTTTGTATCAACTTTGCATGATGGTTCAGGGTCAGGTTAAGTCCCGGTACCTTCTTATTGTCATTGTGTCTGGTTTTAATGTTGAATATGACGTGTGGAGACACTAACTGTGGTGAGCCCAGTTAGAGCCCAGTGTCACATTAAGGTAAAGAATCCATTATTTTAGAAGAGTATCTAGAAATTTCAGACTTGAGAGGCAAAATGTAAATTTAAATGCAAGAAAACTTTGCCTTTATTATGTAAAAAGTAATAACTTGCAAATGAATATATCCCACTTTTATGTCACTTCACTTTTCATCACTTCCTGTAATTTATCTCACACCTAAAGTATTTTATTTTCATCTCATTTTTTCAATTTGCCTTAAGTTTTAACATGACTAAAACAAACAAACAAATAAATAAATAAACAATGCCAGCTATGTCTTCTAAAATTAACCCCCAGAAGACTTCAATGGAAATAGTGAATCTAAGGAAACAAATTTATTGTTGGTCAATATAGTCTATGGCTGCGGGAATGGAATGATGAATAATGAAATATTAAACTACCATAACCGGGAGAATCAGAAAGTCCATGCTTCTGAATGATGAGGGAATTCTTTACTGCTTGAACTCAAATGTAAACTTTTTCTTTATACATAAGGAAACAGAGTTTAAATTCAGTCACTAAATAGGGCTGAGTTGCAAGAACACCCAGATCAGGAAGCAAAAGCACTACTGTGAAAACAGAAAGGTCTGGGACTTTACCTTCACCAGTAAGTTAAATGTCTATCATGTCACAGTTTCATGTGGTCTCAGTGCAAACAAAACCCTGAGAAATGGCCTAGATAAAGAATAGTCAGGGACTTGAATTCTTGAGATATGCCACCAGACATGTATGGAAATGAGAAATCCATGGAGGAATGTCCCATATCAAGCATTATTCGAATATGAGTCATTTTAGAATAGTTACTCCTTGATGGCAAATGATTTGAAGAAGTCAAAGTCACTTTAGAAGGACAACTTGATTATGCGTCAAGTTTAAACTGAACTAATTAACAGTTTAAATAATTAGTAAGAATTCTATGTAACTTTTACTAAACTCTCTGAAAGAGTAAATACCTGCCTTAGTTCAAACCTAATTGTTGAGACTCACTATCAGGGAACTTGGGCAAGTTACTTAATCTCCTGTTCACTAATTTCTCATCTGTATTATGAGGATAGTAATAGTAACTTGGGTTAATGTATATATTATATTACTTAACATGTATAAAGAACTACATAGGTGTTTTAGCTATTGTTGCTCTATTATTACTACTACATTCATCATAACCATCGCTACTTATTGTCACCATAAAATGAACAAGAATAACATGGAATACACATTTAATAGATCCATGACAATGAAAGAAGATAAATACCTACTGTAATTAGAATAGAGACAGTTCCCTTAAAGATCTCATCAACTCCTTATGAAGTTGAATTATCAGTTAATATAAGATTCTTGTGTTTATAATATTTAGTAGGATGCATATAATTATACTTAAATCTTCCAACAAGATGAAATATTTCTAATAACAAAGTTCATTTATCTTACTCTTATTAAATTGTCTTGGCGTGGTGTGATATTCTGACCACAATGGTTCTATATGACTGCTGCATCAACATCTGAAGCAGATTACTAAAATATGCAGACCCCTAGAATGTTATCTTACCAAATGTTTCCTTGTCTTGTGGTATGCCCTATGTGTCATAACAATATAGACCTTCATATCCATTGAAAAACTATCCCTAATTAAAGTCAAATTCAGAATTTCACTTCAAGAGACATGGAATAAAAACATTTTCTTCTGTTCCTTCTGTTAAGTACAATTTAAACCTATGGATACTATATATTAAACAAACATAAGAAATTTCTTGAACATAAAGAGAATATGCTAACTGGGGACTATAGTACCAAGGTAATGGCATGGCAATGAGTACTTGGGGTTTGGTATAGGTTTTGGTTTTATTTTTCCCTTACATATCCCATACTTAGGGCTGAAGAAGGTACCAACCCTAAAATGCTAATAGGTAGAAAATTAAGCTCCAATAAAGCCCACTTTCTCTAGCCAAAGAACCAGGAAAGAAGAATCTCAGCAAGGCAGAAAACTTGTAGACAATAATTCTTTACTTTAGCCAAAGAAAAAACTGTGACATGACCTTACCCATGATAGAAAAATATGGAGCCAAGAAACTAGACTTAGGTTCCCTCCATGCTGAAACAAGTCACCCCAACTCTCCTATTAGGATAACACAGGAAAAGAGTAGGGGGTGGGGCAATTCATCCTTGCCAAATAATAATAATTACTTCTATTTAATTGGCAATGGAGATTTTGAGAGAAATTTGTACTTACACCCTGACCCAGAACTAATGAGGCAACCCCACCTCATTCCCTGCTGTGATGATGCCAGAGAAAGTAGAGAGTCAGGATATTAGCCATTACTCAGTGAAAGGCCACCTCCCTGGCATCAGTGGGGATAATATGAGGAACACTAATGTGGCATTCCTGTCTCTCCCTTCCGGGAAAGAATGAGCAGAGACCTTTGAAGGAGCTAGAATTATCACCATTTCCCATTAGAAACAATAAACCATCACCTACCTTGGGTATCAATGAAAGCCAAGAGACTGAGCTTGTACCCCCACCTGACAGTAATAAAGCAACCCACTTCTGATATTCCTGCTAATGTAAGTCAGGTAAAACAGGTATAAATAAGTTTCAGAGTCTCACAACATAATACCTAAATATACTGGCTTCGATAAAAAAGGCATTCATCATATGAAGAACACGAAAAACATCAGTTTGGAAAAAAAAAATGAGTGTCAACACAGAGATTAAAATTTGACATTTTAAAATAGCTATCACAAAAATGCTTCAAGGAGTGATTATAAACACATTCAAAGAAACAGTTTCAGCAATCAGAAGATATAAGGAAATAAGATATATGGAAATATATAAGGGCATTAGAAGATATAAGGAAAAAAATGGAAATTATAGAACTAAAAAGTACAATAACAGAAATCAAAAATACAGTGGGTAAGCTCAACAGAAGAATATAGATGTAGATGATAGAGGGAAGATATAACAACACAAAATACCCAATCTTAAAGAATAGAGAAAAACAGATTTTTAAAAAAAATATATTAATATTTCAGGAATTTATGGAACTCTAACGAAGTATCTAACTGCGCTGTCACTGGAATCCTAGACAGGGAAAGAGGGTGAATCTGATAAAGTATCCAATTAAATGATTAATTCAACTTCCCAAATTTGACAAAAGTCTACAATCCTATAAATTAAATGATCTAAGAAAATTTTGAGCAGGATAAAGCCAAAGAAATCCACTTCAAGATACAGGACAGTCAAATTTCTAAAAAGTAAAGATAAGTACTTTTGAAAATGCAAGAAAGAAATAATATATTATCTACAGTGAAAATAATTTGAATGATAATAGACTTTTTATCAGAAATAATGAAAGTCAGAAATAAATAGCAAGGCATTTTTCAAGTACTGAAAGAGAATATCTGTCAACTGCAAATGCTATATTCAGTCAAAAAGAAAGGAAGGAACAAAAAATGAAGACATTCTCAGATGAAGGAAAACTTAATAGAATTTGTCATCAGCAGAGATACCATTAAAAAGCATCAAAAATAAGTTCTCTAGATAAAAAAGATAATAAAAGAATGAATTCTGGAACATAAGGAAGAAGGAAGAAAAACATAAGCAAAAATAAACGCAAATACATTTCCTTCTCCTCTTGAGTTTCTAAATTACCTTTGAAGGTTGGAGAAAAACATATATTATTCTTTAAGCATATTTAGATAAAATATTTGTGATATTCCTAATATAAATAGAGAAGGGTAGAAAAATAAATAAAAATAAGGTTTGCACTTAAGCTGGTAAAATATGAACACCTATAAACTATAATAAATATATGTGTATATAATACAAAGAGTAGCTAGTAAAATAACTATAAAAAATAAGAATTATACACATATTAAAGTGGAATTACAGAATATGTTCAGGTAATTCACAGGAAACAAAAAAAAAAGGAAAAGAAAACTAAACACTGATTAACTGGAAACAAAGTAAAATATCAGACTTAAGCCTTAATTTACAAATAATTATATTGAATATAAATGATTCAAACACATCAATTCAATGATAGAGATAACCAGAGTAGACTTTAAATATAACTATATTTTTTCTATGAGATATTCAATTCAAACATAATGATATAGGTTGACTAAAAGTAAGTGGATGTGAAAAAGATATTATGTAATGATTTATCAAAACAAAGCAGGAGTGGTATTTAGAGACAGAGACAACATTAAATGAGAAAAGTGTCAATGCACTAAGTCATAACAATCTAAAATTTGTATGTACCAAGAAATAGAGCTGCAAAATACGTTAAATAAACCTAATAGAAAGGAAAAATAAATAAAGGAAATTTCACAATTAAAGTTGGAGACTTTAGCAACCTTTCTCTGAATAACTGATACAACTATCAATAGGATCTGATCAACATTTATGGAATGCTACATGAAGATATATATTTTTCACAAGCACTCATATAACATGCACCAAGATAGGCCATATCCTGGACAATTAAACAAAACCTCAGTAAATATAAAAGAACTGAAATTGCGCAGTGTGTTCTATGAACACAATGGGATCAAAGTAGAGAACAGTAACAGAAAAGTGTCCAAACATTTAGCCCCTATGGAAAGCAGTATGGAGATTCCTCAAAAGTCTAAAAATAGATCTGTGATACAATCCAGCTATTCTACTCTTAGGTATCTACCCAAAGAGCATAAAAACACTAATACAAAAGGAGACCTGCATTCATATGTTTATTGCAGCACTATTTACAATGGCCAAGATACAGAAACACTTACATGCTCAAAAATGTATGAGTGGATCAAGAAGATGTGGTATATATACAATGGAATAGTACTCAATGATCAAAAATGATCAACTCATACCATTTGCAGTAACATGAATGGAGCTGGAAGTGAATTATGCTAGGTGAAATAAGCTAGAAGGAGAAAGGTAAGAACCAGATGATGTCACTTATATGTGGAATATAGAGAAACCCAACAAAGACAAACTTTAAAACCAACCTTAGCAAATTGACCATAGATCTGAGGCATCCAACAGGGGTGTGAGAGAGAGAGGGCAGGATAAAGAGAGAGAAAGATGAGAATGGGGTAAGGTGGGGAGAACAACAGACTGTGTATCACAGGACAATAGATGCTTTGGTGATGGGAGAGCTACGATAAGGGAGGAATGCTATGTTGTCAAATTTTAATGAAGATGTAAAAGACTGGTAGGTATTTCATCAATTAAAAAAAGAAATTTAAATAAAAGCCTACAAAAATATAGCTCAAAAAAAGAAATTAGAAGAAACATCTTTTTAAAATAAAATATTTTTTTTATTTTTATTAAAATTTATTTTTCTAAAATAAAATAAAATTTCTAAAATAAAACTTCTAGTAATCTATGGGTTATAGATGTTATTGCAAATTAAATAAAAATACATGTACTGAACTGAAAAAATATAGAATTTTGGGAATACAGAGAAAATAGCCCTGGAAAAATCTTTATGATGTTAAACATTTCTATTAGCAAAAAAAGAAAAACTTCAAATAAATTATCTAAATTTCTACTTCAAGAAGCCAAAATTAGAAGAGCAAAATAAATTCAGAGGGAGATAAAGGGAGATAGTAATAATGATAAGAGCAGAAAAACCAATCAAAATGAAATATTAGGTGACATATCTTCTAGTGTTAATGTGGATTCAGTAACCATAAATAACATCTAATCATGATTTTCCTTCTACTTCACCAATATAATAAAAGGCAAACAAAGAAGAGGTTGTCATGTGCTCTTCTATTACTGTCTCTGTGAGCTAGGATACTTCACTCTTCATAAAACTGGCACAAGTTTCTGCTCACTACCAAATGAAATAATGTAAAATTAAATTTTCTTATTCAATCCTTTAATAGATCTTTGAACTATAGTTGATCTGAAAATTAATCTATACTTCCCACTATGGAATAAGATTGCAGTCAAACATGATAATATAGAAATTTATCTCCTTTGCCTAAAACTAATCAGGAATTCATAGTGCTTTACACAATTGGTTTGGTAGTATGTGGTTAAACATTAGAATCAAAAATAGAATGCCAAGAAAAATAAGGCATATTGTGGCAGAAATGCAATTTTGTAAAAGTTTGCATCATGAAGTAACCCCCAATCTTGCCAACCTTGCGATTCTACCTGGCTGCCAAATTTTCTCTTATTAACATGCTCCTTTTAATGATGACAGCAACGAAAATAAAAGAGAGACATTTTTGTTTTCTTTTTGCTGTGTCAATATGATTTAAATATCACTTTCAATATCCAACTGCAACGTCACATTCTCCAAATTATTTAAAGGTAATGAAATTAAAGATAGCATCATTTATGCAGCTGGTAGGACAGGAGATTCTACATGGCTGAGTGTTTTAGTATTTATACATCTCAATTGCAACATTTTGTAAATTTAATCTAATATCAGTTAATGGGATTATATAGACATGCCAGTTTTTAATGAGATAAAATTATGTAATTTAATTAAAGCTAAACATATTAGATATATTAGAAGTACTAAAAGCTTTTACTCTAAAGTGAGGAAGTGAAATCAACTTTTATTTCTAGATCTTAAAATGGCTTTTGTTGGAAATTTAAAATTTATATGATATATAATGGCATCATAAATATTTAAAGACTTTTTAAAATATGAAGATCAGGATTGATTCTAACTTGCCTGAGATAATTAGAAAAATTACATAAACTCTCTAAAAACTAGTGCTTTTCCCTTCTGTAATTAAAATAATATCCCTTTGAATTAATATTTTTGTGTTATAGGAGGAATTTAGGGAAACCAAATGAGGGATCAGGGAAAGAAATAACTAACAGACAACTAAATCAGAGACATTGTACAGGGGAGGGAGAGGGAAAGGGAGCAAAACAGGGAAGGAAAGAGCACAAGGGAGTATGATGATGGTGCATTAGTGACTCAGGGGTGGGAATTTCATCAGGGTTTGGGGGAGAGAAAGCAAACATTGCACAAAAATGAACAATTTGTAAATTATATGTTAATTAGTTAAAATTAATAATAACATGCAAAGTGAATTAATTCATATTTTCCTAACGACCTTATTAAAATTAATTGATCTCCTCTCCATGAAAATTGAGATTTGACATTGTCATATAACTTGCATATGGTCATTTGGATAGTCAGAATTTGAGCCTAGGATTTCTGATCTCACATAGTTTCTATGAGTCCTGCTCTAACATGTTCCTTCATTCGCCCTCCAACAAAACTCACCAATGTCCTATTGTCCTGTGCCCTTTCTTCCCTTCTCCCCTCCTTCCTCCCCACATACCCTCTGGAAACCAATATATTTTTGGCATTCACATGATTATTTTTTGCTGTGATTTTCCAGTTTGTGCTCGTTGGTTATTTATATACCACAAATAAGTAAAACATTCCAGTACTTGTTTTTCACTTAGTGATTTATTTCACTTAGTATAATGACTTCAGGATCCATCCATTTAGTCCCCAAAGCATGACTTCATCTTTTTTAAAACATTGACTAGCTTTCCATTCAGTATATATTCTATAATTTATCCAGTCATCTGTTGTTGGAAAATTAATTGCTTCTTTGAGTATTTTGGATAATGATACAATAACCATAGGAGTCTATTATCTTTTTGTATTAGTGTTTTCATATCCTTTTGGTAAATACCTAGTAGTAGTATTACTGAATCATACAGTATTTCTGTTGTTTAAAGATACCTCTGTACTGTTTACCATACAGTTTGCTCTAAATTACATTCCCACCAACAGTGAATCCTCACTTGTTTTTTGATATAGACCAATTTCACATGAGTGAAGTAATATCTCATTTTAGCTTAATTTGCATTTACCTTTAAAATGAGGGCAGGTGATCATTTTTTCAAGTACTTGTAGGTCATTTGAAAGTCTTCTTTGGAGAAATGTCTAGTTAGGTATTTTGCTGATTTTGTATTGGGTTATCTGTGTTCTTGTGGTTGAGTTGTATGTGTTCATTATATATTTTAGAAATTAACTCCTTGCCAAGTGTGTGATGTGCAAATGCATTCTCCCATTAACCCCCACAAAAAAAAAAAATGTTTTTGTGATTAGTTCTTTTGAGATACAAAATTTTTTTAGTATGATGGAGTTCCACTTGCTTATTTTTGCTTTTGCTTCCCTTCCCTTAGGATTCTGACTCCAAATACATAACTATGATTGATGTCCAGTAGCATAACACCTATGTTTTCTTTTATGTATTTTAAGGTTTCAGATCTATATCTGAGCCTCTAATCCATTTTGAGCTATTTGTTGTGCATGAAGTTTAGTGTGGGGTTTAGATTTGTTGGTCTGCAAGTGACTTTTTGTTTCCCAGTGCTATTTACTGGAGGGGATTTCTCTTCTCCATTGTATGGTTATGACTTCTTCATCAAAGGTTAACTGTCCATATTTGTGTAGGTTTATTTCTGGTGTTTTTATTCTATTACAGTGTTCTGTATTTCAGTTTTTGTTCCAACATTATCATGTTTTGATTACTGTCATTGTGTAGAAAATTTGAATTCAGGGAGTGTGACACCTTTTCTTTCAGGATTACCTGTTTATTTAGGATTTTTTGTGGGTCCTCACAAATTTTATAATTCTTTGTGGTATTTCCTTGAAAAAGGTCACTGGGATATTGAACCTATAAATTACTTTTGGTAATATGGCTATTTTAACAATGTTTATTCTTCCAATCCATGATCCCGGGATATTTTTCCATTTTTTTGTCTCTTTTTAAAAAATTTTCCTTTAATAATATTTTATAGGTCATTTACCTCCTTTGTTAAGTTTACTTCCAGGTATATCATTCTTTTTGTGTGATTTTTAAATTGAATATTTTATAAATGTTGCTTTCTTCAAATTCATTGTTTGCATATAGAAATGCAGCTATTTTTGTATATTGATTTCCCTGCCACTTTAATGTATTCATTAATTTCCAGTGGTCTATTTGTAGTAGAATCATGGATTTTCTATAAAGGTTTATTTTTTTAAAAGACTTTATTTACTTATGGATACAAGAACTGGGGCACAGGCCAGAGTCCAGGGAGGTGAGAGGATTCACCAGAGACAGAGCCAGGAACAGAACAGGCAGACTGACTGAAACACACTGCTGAGTGGAGCAGTGGACAAGGCAGGAGAGGTCTGCTGCGCCATGTGGGTCACCTTCCTGGCTGGCAGCAGGGATCGAACTCATGCTGCAGTGGCTGCGGTTTGCTTCACAGTGCATTGCTTAACCCACTGCGCCACCAGGGAGGCCCCTCTATAAAGGTTTATATCATCTGTAAACAGAGATAGGTTCACTTCTTTTCCAATGTGGATTAGTTTTGTGTATTTTTTTCTTGCCTAATGATTCAAACTTGAACCTCGAGTGCAATGTCAAACAGTGGTGGTAAAGGTGGACATCCCCTTGTCTTGTTTTTGATATTAGGGGGGCTGTTTTAAATTTCTTACCATTGATTATGATGTTGGTTTGGGGATTGTTATATATAACCCTTATTATGTTGAGATATGTTCCATTTATTCCTGCTTATTGAGTGTTTTAAACCATATGTTGGTGCTGAATCTTGTTGAATGTTTATTAGCTCCTGTTGAAATAATTATATGATTTTGTATGATCCCTTTGATGATCTGGTGAATGACATTGATGGATTTGTGTATGTTTAACCAAAATTGCATCCCTGGAATGAAACCTACTTGATCATCATGGTTGGTTCTCTTAATATAGTGTCAGACTAAATTTGCTAAGATTCTGTTGAGGATTTTTGCATCTATGTCATCAAAGTTACAGGCTTATATTTTTCATTTGTGAACTATTTATGAGTTATTTTTTGGTTTCAGGATCAGGGTAATATTGGTCATATAAAATGTATTAGTGAGCTTTCTTCTCCAACATTTTTGAAGAGTTTGAGACAGATAGATATTAAGTCCTATTTGAAGGTTTGGTATAATTCACTCAAAAAGCCATCTGTTCCTGGACTTTTATTCTTAGGGAGACTTTGGTTTCTATTATATTTTGTACTTGTGATTGCTCTATGTGGGCTGTCTATTTTGTCCTAGTTCAGTCTTGGAGAGTTGTATGGTACTGAAAAAAATGTCCATCTCTTCTAAATTGTCCAATTGGTTTGCACAGTAGGTTTTTGTTTTTCTGATGCATCAAAATTGTAATTTTACCTCTTTAATTGCTGATTCTTTTATTTAGGCTTTCTCTCTTTTTAGTTAGCCTACATAATATTTTGTCAATTTTCTTTTTAAAGAACTATTTCTTGGTTTTACTGGTCTTTTGAACTTTTTGCCTTCAATTTCTTTTATTTCCATTCTTTTTATTTCTTTTCCCTACTGATTTTTACCTTGTTTGTTCTTGCTTTTTTAGTTCCCTCAGGAAAAAAAAAAAAAGGTTATTTATTTGAGACTTATCTTGGTTTGAGATTTATCTTGGTCTTTAGATGTGGACATTATCACTACGTACTTCCTCGTAATGCCAATCACATTCCATACAATCTGGTAGCATTTCTTTCATTTTTGCCAAGGTAAATTTTGTTTCCATTTTTTATTTCTTCAATGACAAAAGAGTTATTCAAAAGCATTTTGTTTATTCCTCACATATTTATGCTTATCCTGGGACTGTTCTTGTGGTTAATTTCTAGTTTTATATCATTGTGATCTGAGATTACGTTTGATATAATTTCTATTTTCCTATATTTTTGAGACTTGTTTTTTGTTCCAGAAAATGATATATTATTGAGAATATTCCATGTGTCCTTGAGAAAAATATGTTCAGTTTTTCTTTGGGGATGAACGACTTTGTAAATATGTATTAAACCCATCTGGTCATTGCAGTTCTTTATTTCTTTGTTGATTTTATGACTATATGATCTGTCCCTTTGTGTAAACAGTGTGCTAAGTCCCCAGTTCTAAATAAATTTTTGTCAATGTGTTGGTTTCAGTCTGTTCATAGTTGTTTTACATAATTAAGCATTTCCCTGTAGAGACATAAATATTATATCTCAATGAATTGTACTGTCAATCATTAATTATATAGTGCTCATCTTTGTCCCCGATTATCTTCCTTGGTTGAATGTCTAAAATTTCAGATATGAGTATAGCAGTCCCCTACTTTGCTCTCTCTTATTGGTTTGAAGAATCTTGCTCTAGCCTTTCACTTTTAGATTTTAAATAAGTGTTTGGTTGATATTTTTAACCCAATTTGTCATCTTTTGTCTTTAATTGATAAGCTCAGAACATTTACATTTATGATGATTTTTGACAAATGAGTTTTGTGGTCTTTTTACATTTCTATCTTTTGTTTTTTGATTGTTTTTATCATTTTGTTGTTTTTCTTTCCATTTGGTTCTCTCCTTTTTTGGATGATTTTCAATGGTGTTGCTCTCAGTTTCTTTATTTCTTCTCTTACATGTACATTTTGTCTAGCTTTAAACTCTGGTTACCATGAGGATTATATCAAAAGTTTTTTGTCTAAACCAGTTCTTTATGAGCTGGTATAGGCTCATCTGCATTTCTCTATAAAAGTTTTGACCCTTTTAATGCTTTGGTATTTTCTCATACTATTCTCACTTATACTTCTGAGTCTGTATTGCTATTGTTATTTTGACCAATGTTTTATATTTAGTTTTTCCTTTTCTTGTGGAATAGCTTTCTACATTTCTTGAGGGTGGGTTTTGGTGGTAAATCCCATTAGCTTCTATATTCTGGGAAAGCCATTATTACACTTTCATATTTGAATAATCAAGGAAGAGAGTATCCTTGGTTGGTAGTTTCTGTTCTTTAGGATTATGAACACTTCATTCCACACTGTTCTAGCCTAGAGGGTAAATGGTGAGATATCTTAGAGCCACGTGAGGGTGTCTTTTTATGTTACATTCTTTCTTATCTAGTATTCTGTTATTTATATGTATATTATATGTGCACATATTTGTGTATACACGTATACATATATATGTGTGTATGTATGTATTTGATCTTTCTTTTTTGAAAATAATGATGTATTTTGGTGGAGATGATTTTGCAATTAGAAAATTTGTGTGTTCTTTCAGCTTCCTGGACTTTCATATTTATTTGTTTTCTTAGGTTCAGGTTTCTTAGCTATTTATTATGTCTTTGAATAGATCTCTGTTTTCCTCTTTCTTCACTTCTGGAGTACACAGTATCTTTATATTTCCCCTTCTAAATGAGTTTGATATCTCTCATAGCATTTTATCATTTTTCCTAAATTATATTGCTTTGTCTTCTTCCATTTGGGTGGTTTGTGCATCTGAGTCTTCGGTTTCTGAAATTCTCCCTTCTTCAAGCTGTTATGACATGCTTATAAATCACAACTCACCTTGACATAATTTTTAAAAAGATTTATTTATTTATTCATAGAAGAACTGTGGTATAGACCAGAGGTGAGGGCGTGAGAGGATTTACCAGAGGCAGAGTGAGGAGTAGAACAGGCGGATCTACTAAAATATGCTGTTGAGGGGAGCAGAAGGTGTCTGCTGTGTCATATGTAGGTTAGCTCCCTGGCCAGGAATCTTTTTCTTTTAAGATTTTATTTATTTATGCATACAAGAGCTAGGGTACAGGCCAGTGTCCAGGGAGGTGAGGGGATTCACCAGAGACAGAGCCCAGAACAGAACAGGCAAACTGACTGAAACACACTGCTGAGTGGAGCAGCGGGCAAGACAGGAGAGGTCTGCTGCTCCTCACCAGGAATCTAAATCAGGCTATTATGGTGGGCCATAGCAGTGATAGTGCTGAGACTTAACTCTTATGCCACTAGGGAGGCCTGTATACTTATTATTTTAATGATAGTCCTAATTTTTGCTTTCACATCCCCTTTTTTCTACTTTTCTTCAGTCCATTGAAGTTAGTCACACGCCAGTTAATTATAAAAATACCTTTATCTACATTAAATGTTAAAACATGTAAATGTAGGAAGGATAATTTATTCATCTGTATTTTCTCAAAGGTGTATAAAGCACTGTCCCAGAGTTTACATACAATAGACATGTGAGGAAACAGATATCATTCTGTTTCTTCTATAACATTTTTCCATTTGGGGGACATAAAAACCTAATAAACACTGGTGTCTGGTGAAATCGAGAATTTCTACCACATTTGATTTGCTGTAAAGGTCAGGATAGGCTTTGAAAAATAGGTGGTAATAAGAAAATAACTGTGTATAGAATTACATCTATATATTCACACCTCTATAACAAAGCAAAGAAAGATCCATATCTACCAGAAGAAAAACAAAGAGTACTCAAAAGAAAGTCTGGATAATTCCAAACAACAATAATAAAATGATTGTAAAACTTTCCCTTGTATCATGTATTTAATGATCATATGTTTAATGATGACAACAATAAAAATAAGAAAAGCTTCAGCCTGAAGGAAAGGGGTAGTAAAAATCTTTAAGAGAACTCTGTTTAGATGATAAGGGGACAGTACAACCAATAAGAGGGAGAAGTTACTACTAAAGCCCAGGCTGAGATCAAAACACTTGCCATCTTCCAGCCCAGGCTCAGATATCCAAAACACCTGTGACTACCGCCTACCAAAGACACGCTGCATAATGGGAAGTTCAAGTTCCTGAGTCTTCTGGAGTAGACCCTTTGATGCCTATCGCCCTATTTTCATTTTTAACTACTACCCCTTACCAGTGCCAGTCTCCAACTACTCCAACAGGTGCGAACAAAAATAACAGCTGAAAGTCAGTCCCTGCTAAAGCCAAACAATACAAAAAAGCGGTGACCAAAGAACACAATACAAATGTTAAAAAACAAAACAAAACAAAAACTAGAGGGTATTCCAACTTAGTGAAACTATGGAGCATGACAGAAGGGTAATTTAGGACAACAGCCCTTGAAATGCTATCACAGCCAATGCAGCACCAAGTTCCATCTCTGGCCAGGGAGCTTACCCACTTGGCACAACAAACCTCTACAGTCTTGTCCACTGTTCCCCTTTGCAGTGCATTTCGGGAGATCCTCCCGTTTTGTTCCCCACTCTGTCTCTGGTGAATCCTCTCACCCCCTATACCTCTGGCCTATCCCCCAGTTCTTTTATGCATAAATAATAACTCTTTAAATAAAATAGACAAATAATAAAAGTGACACATAAGACAAGAGAAATGAAATTTAAACCAAGCATCATAGGAAACCTTCAAGAAAGTAAAGAGGATGAGAAAAAAACAAGCAATGTAGCTTTATGGCCCTAAGGACTTATCTCAATGATCACCTTAAATGTAAATGGCCTGAATTCACCACTCAAAACATGTAGAATGGCTGAATGGATTTTAAAACAAAGAACAAACTTCTGCTGTTTTAAAGAAACTCACCTAACTAAAAAAGACAAACATAGACTTAGAGGTAAAGGTTCAAAGACAGATAAGCAAAGGGCAACCAAAAAAATCAGGACCAGCTATACATACACCTAATAAAATAGACTTCCAATTAAGAAAGGTATTGAGAGGCAAAGAAGGACATTATATTATGATTAAGGGTCTAATGCAACAAGAAAAAATAACATTCAGAAATATATATGCACTAAATGGTGGAACACCCCAATAGATAAGGCTATTAATAGCAGAATATAGCAGACTTAATAGAGATATTCATAACATCACACTAATACTATGGCACCTTCATGCCCTATTTATAATGATGGTCAGATCAACCATAAACCATGCATAAGGAAAGAAAAACTATAAATGAGACATTTCAAAATGTTTAAGATATTTCAGAATACTCTACCCACAAGCCAAGCCAACTCATCTTCTTTTATTTTTTTTCAAGTACATATGGAATATTTTCAGGAATAGATTATAGCTAGAACATAAGTCAATTGTCAGTAAAACTACAAAAGACTGAAATTATACTTAGTAATTTCTCTGACTATAATTCCATAAATTAGAAATCAAATATAAGAAAAAAAGAAACAGGAAAAACTATGAATGCATGGAAATTAAACAACATGCTGCTGAGTAGTACTTGAATTGAGTAGAAAATGCAGAAAGTGAAAAGTAACTTAAAAAGTGAAAATGATGAATTGAAAAAAAAGTGAAAAAGTGAATTGATGTGTGTAGCAGCAGGAAGGGGCGGCACAGGAGCAAGGTTCAGGATGGTTCTTAGCAGGCAGGGGTAAAGGAAGGAGTTTTGGAGCCCTTGGTGGCTTTTCATGTTTTTATTGTTCTCTACATCAGAGGTGTCATCAGGTATATGGCAGGCATGGGTCCTGGGGGACTAGGAGGCTGGCTGGCCTCCCAGTCCCCCTGCACATCTCACCCTCTCAGCTGCTTCTTCTCTCTCTCTCTCTGCTGCTGCTCTCGCTTTCACTGCTGCTCGTGTTGGTCAGTACTGTTGGTCCTGTCGGTCCTGGCATCCTCATGACACCGCCCATTTAAGCCCATGTCAAACTCAGGTGCGCCCACTTGCGCATGCCCACCCTGGAATGCTCACAGCACCGCAGGTGTCCATCATCACAGTGGTGGGAGGGTGGAAAGACCTGGTAGTTCTCTGACTCTACAATGTGACACAACAAAAAGGAAGAAAATAATCGCAACACAGGTCCAAATTAAAAAGCAAGAAAAATCCCAAATAACATAATATCACACTGAAAGCAACAGGAACAAGAGAAACAAAAACAAAACAAAGTAGTACAAAGTAAATAGCAAAAATAAGAATGGAAATAAATGAAGTAGAGATCAAAGTGACTGCATAATTCTAGATAATAAGAGTGATGTGTATACTGAAATTTTGAAAGTAACTACCGAAAAAACAGAGAAAATCAATAAATCACATATACAGAGGAAAAGGTGAAAACATAAACCCAATTAATCTAATAAAAATTATTAAAGAGGAAGGCAAAATAATCTTGAGTTATTCCTCTCTGTATATATCTACATGGATATAGATGACAGAGACAAATGCAGACATAGACATAAATCTATCAACCAATTTAACACACACTTCAAACACACAGCACTAAGTGCTGTGAAGAATACAAGAACTGTTATACACAATTTCTCCATTCTGGAGTTTATACTCTAGCTGACAGTTCAGAGGAAGTACTCAAACAATGACTGATGATAATATTAGAAGACACTGATAGTGAAGCCCGCTGAAACCTCAACAATGGAGAAGAGAGGCTTTAACTAACACTCAGTGAAATAAAGAAAATTAATCTAGCTACAGAGCTGGCTCTGAGGACAATAGATAATAACCAGCATGCATATATTATGATTGTGGCAACATAAATATCAAGGTTGTAAGTGGCTAAAAAGAAACAAAATACCAGATTTATCAAAGTTGGGTCAAAGTATATTCATAAGGGATGACTGAAGAACATTTGGGAAAGTTCATTTGTAATTGCACAGGAGGACTAAGGGGTGGTGAATTACACCAGAACAGGGATAATGGGAAGTCATTGCTACATAAATATAAGGAGAGGAAAAATGAAGTGTTACTGGAATCTCACAAGCACAGCAACCCTAGGAAAAGGGCTGTTCCAAAGGAGCTGTGGTGCCAGTCTGAGAAGGCACCTGTTGCCTATATTATAGCAGGTAGGAGATTAGTAGAAATGAACACCCCAAACTCTGTCTTATTTTCCAAGTCATTCGTCAGTCCTTTCATTTGACCAAATCTAATCACAACCAAAGGAAAAGAAATATAACTGACATGTTCAAAAAGAGCAGTTTTCTGTGCATGACAGACCTTGAGCGACTGACAGACTGAAAGACTGAGAATAAAACAAGAGGTAAATATTACATGGTGACATGGGAAGAAAGGCTCAAAGCAGAGGTTATGCCTAGTGAATCAATTGGTCATTTCTGGATGTTAACTGAGGACAAAGTGCTAAAATTCAGCTGTAGTATATGGCGAAAGATCATCATCCCACCAAAAGATGGTATCAGGAATATCCACTTTGGAAACTCTCCAATTTACTTTCATTTTGAAAATTAAAAGAAAAATTGAACAAGTTTCAGATTATATCCAAAACCATGATTTCATGCAGGGCAAAAATTATCTTCCTGGGCCTCCCTGGTGGCACAGTAGGTTAAGCAACGCATTATGAAGCAAACCACAGCCACTGCAGCACGAGTTTGATCCCAGCTGCCGGCCAGGGAGGGGACCCACATGGTGTAGCAGACCTCTCCTGCTGTGCCTGCTGCTCCCCTGCTGCCTGTTCTGCATCCTGCTCTGTCTGGTGGATTCTCTCACCACCCCCACACCTCTGGCCTGTACCCCAGTGCTTGTATGCATAAATAAATAAATATTTTAAAAAATTATCTTCCTAACTATATATCCCCAAAACAAAATCTTATCTAAAAATTAAAATCTATATAGATATAAATAGTACACACACTCACACACACATACTTAAGTTGTCACTACGCTTCTTTCTTATATCAGAGAATAAAATGGTTTAATAAATTCTAGGTATTGAGGAATATATTTTTAAAAGGATTTCAGTTGTACTCTGTTCACTCACTTAAAACAACAAGAATCATTTTAATAAGCCAGAATACCTATAAAACAAGTCATGTAGGATCTAGTACTCAGAGTCTTGGTCATATTCCCTGAACTTAAAATGGTTCTTACCAGTGAAAGCTACTAATGCAAGAGCCCAGTTGAGAAATACCTTAGAGTCATTTCTGCCTCCTCCCTAATTGACAACCTTATAAAAGTAGGAGTTAAGTTGTAACTTTATGGGATTTTACATAAAAAATGGATTCCTGGGAATTGAAGATTTTAAATAGACAAATAGCTCTGAATCCTGAGACATTATGACTCCCTTCAACAAATTCATTCTTTCTGTAAGTTCTCACTGAATACATACTGATTGCCAGGCCTCATTCTAATTATACAAGACAGAAATCTACTGTCATGGACATTTTGCTCAGAGAACTCACAGCCTATTAAGGACAGTATGTGAACCACTACTGCCTGTGGTGTTACAGTGTGCAAAAGAGCAAAACACACATATATCTGGGGAGGCAAAATTGGGGCAGGTGTAGGAGAAAGAGGAAGGAAGCAAATGGCAGCATAGACCATACTGGAGCTTATGGAATGGGTAAGAATAATCATAAGGACAAATGAGAGCATGAGTACCCAGAAAAAATGGCCCTCCATGTACAAGGTTAGAGAAGTCTAAAAAGCATGGAAGTTTTAGGGAACAATAGTATGAATATAAGACTAACAGGAATCCTGTGTACCCTACCATGAAATAGATTACTAAAAATAGTTAGTAATTGAAAATATCACCAATCAAATGTTGTCTGTACCTCAGACGTGGTCTTTCATGTTAGATAGGGCAAGTCAAAATGTGAAGATAACAGTAGCGGACAGCTTAAAAAAGTACCAGCAATATCTAAGTTTCTCTATCTGCACCGTGCATTGATAGGTCCCAAGAACATTTTTTGAGGCTCAGTACTAATAACTATATTGTGTAAGATATTTCATTTTATATGTTAGATATTATTTTTACTGAGAGGTAATTGACATGAACCAATATATACAGGTATAAATATACTCGTTCAATGTATGCATTAATGAAAAAATGATCAATACAATAAGTTTAGTTAATATTTATCACCACACAGTAAAAATTTTTTCTCATTTGTAATGACAATTTTAGCCATATTCAAATATAAAAGATATTACTAACTAGACTCACCATGGGATTACTCAGAGCGCCAAAATCTAAGAAAAAAGGGCACTATGAGTAATGATATGGAGGAGACATCATACTTGAGAGGGTGAAAAAATGACAGTACCGGAACACATAATGATCAAGATATTGCTGTGAGTACCAAAATCTGAGGAAAAAGGAAACTAAGTGTATTGATATCTGAGGGGAAGGAATGCTTGTGAGGGAGAAAATCTGAGGACAATAGTAAGTACGGTACTCATAATGATCAAGGGATTGTCATGTGTATCAAAATCTAAGGAATAAGTCACTATGAGTACTGATATATGAGGAAAAGGTGAGTCTTGGAGGGCAAAAAATCTGAGGGAAAATGATGATATCCATACCCATAATGATCAAGGGATTGCTACGACCACCAAAATCTGAGAGAAAAGGACACTATATGTACTGATATCTGAGAACAGTGCTTCTGAGGGCAAAATATGAGGAAAAATAATGGTACAACACATAATAATCGAGGGATTGATATGAGCACCAAAATCTGAGGAAAAAGGACACTTTGTATACTTATATCAAAGGAAAAGGGGTGCTTCTGAGCACCAAAATCTGGGGGGAAATGATAGTACTGGTACTCATAATGATCAAGGGATTGCTATGTGTATCAAAATCTGAGAAAAAAAGGTCACTATAAGTACTGATATCTGAGGAGAAGGGTGTCTCTGAGGGCGAAAATCTCAGGAAAATGATGGTACTGGTACTCATAATAATCAAGGGATTGCAATAAGTACAAAAATGTGAGGAAAAAGGACAATATGTGCACTGAAAACAGAGGAGAAGGGGTGCTTCTAAGGGCGAAAATCTGAGGAACATGAAAGTACGGGTACCGATAATGATCAAGGGATTGAGGTGTGAACCAAAATATGAGGTAAAAAAAATCACATGAGGAGAAGGGGGTGTGTCTGAGGGTGAAAATCTGAGGAAAATTACTGTACCTGTATTAATAGTGACCAAGAGATTGATCTGTGCACCAAAATCTGAGGAAAAATGACACCATGTGCATTGATAACAGGAAAAAAGGTGCTGCTGAGGGCAAAAATCTGAAGAAAAACAATGGTACAGGGACACCTACTGACAGAGGATTTCTCTGAGCACCAATTTCTAAGGAAAAGAATATGTTTAATGATATCTGAGTAGAAGAGGTACTTAAGAGGGTTAAAACCTGAGGGAAATGATGGTGCCAGTACTCAATGATCAAGGGATTGCACTGAGCACCAAATTTTGAAGGAAAAAAAAAAAACACTATTAGTACTGATATCTGAGGAGAAAGGGTGCTTCTGAGGGCAAAATCTGAGGAAAATATATAGCAGTGCTACACGTAATGATCGAGGTATGTGCAGCAAAATCTGAGGAAAAAGGACATTATGTGTACTGATGTCTAAGGTGAAGGGTTGCCTCTGAGTGCAAAAATCTGAGGAAAATAAATGGTAGCACTACACATAATGATCAAGGATTTGTCTGAGCACCAAAGTCTGAGGGAAAAGTAGCCTATGTCTACTGATTTCTGAGGAGAATGGTACTGATATCTGAGGAGAAGGAGTGTCTCTGAGTGCAAAAATCTGAAGAAAATAAATGGTAGCGCTACACATAATGATCAAGGAATTGCTCTGTGCACCAAAATATGAGGAAAAAGGACACTATGTGTACTGATATCTGAGGAGAAGGGGTGCCTCTCAGGGCAAAAATCTGAAGAAAATGATAGTACCAGTACTCAATGATCAAGGGCTTGCTCTGAGTACCAAAATCTGAGGAAAAGGACACTATGTATACTATTTTATTTTATAAATAAAATCTTTAAAAAAAAATGACAGCAGTGTAATAATGACTGAGGACAAGGGATTCCCCTGAGCACCAATATCTGAGGAAAAATGACAGTACGGGTTCTCAAACTAAGAAGGGATTCCTCCTAGCACCAAAATCTGCAGGAAAAGCATAGTATGGGTACTCATACCTGAGAGAAGGCATTGTCCTGAGGACAAATATATGAGAAAAATGACAATATTAGTACTGATATCTGAGGATAATGGATTCCTGTGATGACATACACACTCACACTCATATATATAAATGGTTTAAAGTCTTAGTCGTCTTTTTTTTTTTTATTTTCCTTTACTTTTTGAAAGGAGACATTTTTTTAGGTAGAAAAGCAAAAGAAAAATAAGTGAAGCACCTACATCATGATAGTGAGCTAGAAAGTTACTGCTTCAGTTTTCCAAAGGAAATGTTCTGTAAACACAATGCCTGCATAGTCACAAGTGGGTAAGAGAGCTCTAGTTTCATTGTTTTGATTGTGACTGTCCAGCTTTCCCAGCACCATTTGTTGAAGAGCTTTTTCTTTCTCCAAATAATACTAGTGGTTTCTTTTCATAAATTTTATTCATAAAATATGGCTTTATTTTCAATTCTCAATTCTATTACATTAGTATGTATGTTCGTATCATACTATTTTGATTACTGTATCTTTGTATTATAGATTCAAGTCTGGGAGCAACATACCTCCATTTTTCCTCTTCTGATGTCAGTATTGCTTTGACTATTCAGGGATTTTTTTTTTCTTTTTTACTTCCATATAAGCTTCAGTAATAATCACTATTTCTTTGAATAATGATACTGAAACTTTGATAGGGCTTGCATCCAATTTACATAATTCTTTGTGTAAGATAAGCATTTTAACAATGCTAATAATTTTAATCCTTGAGCAAGGAAAATATTTTCATTCCTTATAACTTTTTCTATTTCTCTTAACAATATCATATAGTTTTCATTGTACAGGTCTTTTCACTCCTCTGTCATGTTTATTGCAAATTTATTGATTATTCTTTCTGATGTATTTATAAATGGGATTATTTCTTTTATTTGTTTTTTCTTGTTTGTTATTTTCATATAATTACAAGACAGACTTTGTGCATTGATTTTTGCTGCTACTTTGCTTTTATATTCATATATTGGAAACCTGCTATTTTACATTACTGGCTTATTATTTCTAATATTTTTATAAGTGGTATCTTTAGGGTTTTCAGTCTATACTATTATGTCATCTGCAAATAGTGAGAATTATACCTCTTTTCCAATTTGCATTCTTTTATTCCCTTCTGTCATCTGGATCTGTCTAGGATTTCACATACTGTAGTGGCGGAAGTAGATATCTTTGTCTTTTATCTGATCATAGAGGAAAATATTTCATTTTTCACCATTGAGTATGACGTAAATTATGGATATGTCATGTATAGTTTTTGGTGTTTTGGTGTGTTTGTTCTGTCTCCATTTTATTGAATTTTTGTCAATGGATGTTGGATCTTACCAAATACCTTCTCTGAATCTACTCTATGACCAGGTGATTTTTGTCTTTCCTTTTGTTGGTGAATTGCATTGATTGATTTGCATATTCTTAACCACTGTTGCATCCCTGGAATAATTCCCACATAGTTAAGTTAGGGTACTTTTCATGTATTGTTGAATTTGGTTCTCGAAAATTGTGTGGATAGTTGTTCATCAGGGATATTAACCTGTTTTTCTTTTATGGTGAAGACCTTGCCTGTTTTTGGTATCAGAGTAATTTTGGCCTAAAAATATACATTTGGAAGCTTTCCCTCTTCTTCAACTCATAAAACCATCGTCCTGGGCTTTTGTTTTTAGGAGACTTTAGATTACTGCTTCCATTGCCTGGCTTTTAATTGCCTCTTCAATTTTTCTATTTCTTCATGATTCATTCTCAGAAGGTTGTATTCATCTAAGAATTTGTCCATTTCTTCCAGATTTTCCAATGCGTTGACATGAACATGTTGATAGCAATATTTATGATCCTCTGTATTTCTGAAATGTCTGTTTTATTCATTTTCTTCTTTCATTTCTAATTCTGCTTATTAGACTTATTTTCCATTTTTCTTAGTGCATCCAGCTAGAGTTCTATTTTTTTTTTCCTAAGAACAAGCTTTTGGTTTCATTGATCTTTGAACTGTCTTTTGATTTCTAACCATTAAATTCACCAAACAAGACACAGACTTTTCAACATGTCATTAAGTCAAATGTTTAATATTTGTAAGAAAGTGATATATACAATCACGTTATAAACATATACATACACATATATACACTATCACTTTTCCCTGAGTCTGTTTTTCAAAGGGTAGAATTCTAAATGTAGTACAACAAAACCTATAAATGAATCATCATTTAAGTGTCCAAATATTTATAAAAATAACTGTGCTCTCTTTCATCCTCAAATAGTAGTGTGACCTCTAGTCTTAAAATCGGTTTACAAGGTGTAGTAGGTCTTCATTCTACCCCTATTGAATTGGAATCTCTTGAACCTGTTCTCAAAAAATCCACATTTTAATTTGAAAATCATATTTCCTGAGCGTTCCTATGAGCCTTTTCGTAAACTGAAGTGGTGTAAAGCAATGGAGTAATTACCATTATCTTATATGGAAAAAGTTTTGAGCATTCCCAGACCCTCCAAAATAACCTACTTATCATACCAACTAACACATAAAACCTCAAATATTAACATATAGCAAAAGCAGAAATTACATTATAAATACCCAGCTTGTATAAAGTAGAAATAACATTAAGTGTAGTGTATGTTCTCTTACTAGAATCAGAAAGCTGTTAAACACAGTAGGAGGCTGAAAGGTCATGATGATGGTCTGTTAGGTTGAGTCTTTAGACATGTGGGTGGTGGGAGGCATAGAAAGTTGGGGTGTAGGAAAGGAAGAGGAATATATTAACAACTCATAGTCATCTGAATTTATCAAGAGACTCAGGTCACTAATATCGGCACCTTTTTATGTATCTGCCTACCTGGATGCTGAAGTTTGAGGTTCACTTTCCACTGTGGTTGATGTGGAAGACTTGAAGTATAACAGAATGCTTGACTGCTTAGGCTCATACATTTTTCTACTACACATTTTTTTTGTAGACACTCAAAACATCCTACAAACCTTCCTTATATGTTCTTTCAAAATAAAAATCATATTTTTCTGCAATCATTCCTGCATTGGCAAATGTGGTAGTAAAAATATATCACATTTGCTTCCTTAGACTACACTTTCCAGACATTTGCTATTCTTATTACATTCCATTTTTACTATGGGTAACACCTGTATGGGTGCAGTTAGGCTTTTCTGAGATCTTTGGACACATCTTATTAACAGATACAAAAACTGTAAATTGAGATCAAACACAGATGTTCACGGACACAACTCATATCTCTCAGGTGCTAAGGTGCTGTGTGTGGTTCCTGGGAGGGAGACTGATGGAGTCCCTCCCCTTGCTTGGATCATGCTGCCTCTATGATGGTGTCACAAAATAAATACAAAATGCCATTTTTGACCTTGTCTTCTTTCTAAAAGTGGAAATTTTATTTGGATTTTTTTTAATTCGTGAAAGTGGTTACTGATGTAGATCTTTCCTCAGAAAAAAATGACATATTATAAACTTTCTAAGAATAGAACCTGCACCAGTGCATCTGCTCTTAAGCCCTAAGTCCTTTGAGAAGGCACTCTCTGAGAGGATAAGTCACCTGCAGTCTTTCAATCTTTCAATAAAGTAGGTAACCAGGATGAACCACTGCCTGTGCTCCTACTGTTCCTGGAAATAGATTGCATTGCAAACTTGGATATGGATTTGACATTATGAACTGGTATAGGGATAAAGGAGTGGTTCAGGTTTTCTTCCACCTGGCCTCTGTAGCCAACACCTGTGGTCTTGTGCTTCTCCTAGGTTTCATTGCCCACACATAACCCATTGTTGACAAGGCACTTGGGAGCATGAGCAGGCATGTAACAGCAGATGTCTGCACCAAGAAGCTAGGGAGCATGGGGTGCCGATATCTGTAACATCTGTATAGATGCCTACGAAAGATCACCAGCTGAGGTGAGGCAAAATGAGATGAGAATGAAATTAGGAGATGCAAGAGGGAGACTGAGATAGAATATCAGAGAGAAAAGAGGGAGTATGGAGGTAATGGGGGCTGGGAGACTTGGTTTCTGCCAGCCTCCCAGACCTCAGCCTCCCTGCTTGTGTACCTGTTCTTTGCTTCAGCATTAAATGCCTACAAAATCTATCAAGGATTCAATATTCTTTTATTCATCTGCCAGAACTGACAGTGAACCTGCCTGCCCTGGGCATGTGTAGGGTCACAGAACTATCAGGTCTTTCCACCCTCCCGCCACTGGTATAACGATGGACACCTGCCGTGCTGTACGCATGCCTAGGCGGGCATGTGCAGTGGGCGCACCTGCGTTTGGACACAGGCTTATATGGGCGGCGTCATGAGGATGCCAGTACCAACGTGAGCAGCAAGACCAACAAGCAGCAGCAGCCAAGCAGCCGAGAGGGTGAGATGTGCGGGGGGCTGGAAAGCTTGTCAGTCTCCCAGCTTCCTGGCCCCCCCGGCACCCATGCCTGCCATGTATCTGGCCACCTCTGACAATAAAAAGCATAAAAGCCACAGAAGGCTCCAAGACTCCTTCCTTTATCCCCCGTTTGCTAGAAACATCCTGAACCTGCCCTGTGTCCCTTTCCTGCCACTACAGCATGCTTGCACACAACTGGGGAGACGGGTTATCTGGGAGTCTTTCAGATTTACCTTGTTTAAAAAAAAATTTTTTTGAACTCTTTCTAGTTCTCACCTACTAGACAGTCCTAGAAGTAGAAGAAAATTAAAATCATAGATTTATCAAACCAGAAGTACACATATGCTCAAAACCACACACACACAGAGAGACACTTGAACACCTACTTCAAAAACAGAAACCCCTAAATCACCATTTAGCTTGCTAAAATGTGTCGTTTCTTGTATTCAAGGATAAAAGCAATTCAGTTGACCTCAGTTATCAAAATTCAAGCTCAATGTTTTAACAAATCCTTGGAGATTAAAGCTAAATAAATGGTTAGTGCCAATTCTTTAGAGTTATTCACCTGCCTAAATTGAGGGTCTTCAAACAAGGCTGTAGTGCCAGCCAGGAGGCACAGAGCAAGTGGTTCTAGCAGACAGGGTAAAGGAAGGCATCTTGGAGCCCTCTATGGCTTTTATGCTTTTATTTACAGAGGTGACACCATTCTCTCAGAGGTGACCAGGTACAGGGCAGGCAGGGGTGCCAGGCGGCTGGCAGACCTCCCAGCCCCCAGCACATCTCACCCTCTCATCTGCTTTGCTGGCATCCTGGTCCACTGCTGCAGCTCTATGTTCTGCTACTGGAGTCCTGTTTTCCTGCTGCTGGCGTCTTCATGACACCGCCTTTATACACCGGTGTCCAAACCCAGGTGGGCCCATTTTCGCATGCCCCCCTAGGCATGTGCGCAGCACTGCAGATGTCCATCATTATACCAATGGCGGGAGGGTGGAAAGATGTGATAGTTTTCTCTGACCCTACAAAGGCCAAAGGCCAAATATCAGTGCAACTAAATTGTGCTTTCAGGGGGGAAAAATTGTCCAAAGCGATTTTAAGGATCTTTAAGTAAAAAGAAAAATATCACAGCAAATAAAACAAAAAGCAGAGTGTAGTGGGAAAATGGAAGTGATTAGGAATTTTCTATCCTCCTGCCATTAGCATCTGCGATCAGCACCTGTGGTCTCACACCTCCCCCTGCCTGATGGCAACACCTGGAGTATGGTGTCGGCATGTGTGTGGGTGCACCTGGGCCTGGAGACAGAGCATATAGGGGCAGCAGCAGAGGACCACATGCCAGGGGCAGTGGAGGCCAGCAGGAGACCATGAGAGAAGCCAGAGAACCCCAAAAGAGTAAAGATTCGCTGGAGTTTAGGAGGCCTGCCAGTCTCTGGGCCCCTGGCCCTCCTTCCTGCCCTGTGCCTAGCTACCTCACTACAAATGGTGTAGAAAGATTATTAAAAGCCTAAAAAAGCTACTGAGGGCTCCAAGATCCCTGTTTTATCCACCTGCCTGGATCCAGAGAAAAGCTGCTCTGTGCTATGCTGGAACTTCATAGAGCAAGCCATAACTCAAACCACTTTAACCAGAAGAGGAAATGCTATGGGATTTCAAGTCTTGGGCAGTCTGTATGTTGGGGAATGGGGCTAGATTAGGAGTGTAAAGGGACAGGGTCCAGAAGCCTCTGAGTAAATACTAAAGCAAACTGGCAAGGGACCTCACCTGCAGGCTTCTCTCCCTTGGCCTCCCTGGCCCTTCTGTTCCCAGCTGAAGGCAGTCACTTCTATGTGAGGGAGAGCTGACAGGAGAGAAAAAATAGGTTGGGAAGGAAAAGTCAGGTGTAAATTAAAGAGTGCAGTGGGGACCAACTAGTGGGAATCTTTTGAAAGTTGGAAACTCCTCCAACAGCTTTAAAACCCCCTCTTTTAACTATTCACAACTTTACAAAAAAACATATCCCTAGGGGGAAACAATGTTAAAACTGAAGGTGTAAGAATAAGACAGAGCAGCCTAATTAAACAGATCACAATCTGTTCCTTTCTGCCCTGCCTCCTTTGCCTGGGGTCACCAGTAGGCCACTTCTAACCTTTCTTCTAAATGAGGCTGAGGAGGGGGGTAAGGGGAAGCAGGAACTCAGACTTCAAATAACCCAGTTTGCTATAGTCCTCAATTAACACATTAATTAGGAAGCTGCTGGAATTGTAGGCTCCTCAGTCTCCACAGACATAAAAGTTCCTGAAATCCTGACACCAGCACTCTAAGATGAAGGTCCCTCAGTCAGGCTGGCAACACAGCGTTCAAATGGGGGAACCGTCAAGTGGCTAAGATTTATATAAATGAGGGCATTGTGTGTTCAAAAGGAGATTGGTATGTTTGATCTCAGCCATTATTGATTTACCTTTTCCACATGATAACATTCATTAAGTAAGATAAGTAAATGTTGATGTGTTCGTTCCCTTTCAATTGTCAACAGGTAAAACACAGGGCAGGCATCACACGTGGTGTAACTTCCATCCATTATCAATGGGCTGAGACAAAACCATTTTCCTACCACACCATTACCTGGGATGACTTATGACTGCTGAAGCACAAAACTGCTTTTAGTTTCGTTGACTTTTTTGTGGATTTTCACAGTAGTTCAAAGGGCGAAAAGCAATCAAGAGAGGAAGCTAGTTGGTGACAGTTTCTCAAGATGTCTAATGCTTGACTCTAACAACTAATTAAAATCTACACTGACCCATGGCAATGTTCCTTTTAAGTCAACCCTCATTTCTTTAAACCTTAGACCTGTGTACCTTCCATAATTTGTGAAATCAGTAATTTTCTAACCACCCCATGCTGAAAGTAGTTTAATTGTGACTGAATCATTTCGTTGATTCAGTCAGTTGAATGTCTAGGTAGGAAATGTTTTTAATCAAGATAAGATGTTTGAATGCATCGCTGTCATTTTCCATTCAGGACACAAGTAAGGAGTCACTGCTGAGTTAAATTAAGTCAGTCATCTCTTGATACAACCATGAAGATGTTCTTATAAGTTACTAAGCAGCACTAGACCTTCAGGGTTACATGATTATAAAACCTCAAGCTTCTGCTTTTGTAGAAACGTCTATAAATGGGAAGAGACTTTCATTTCCATAAATACCTTTGCAGGTGAGAAAACTACTAAATGAACAGATTAGGGATTACCCAAATTAGTCTCTTTTTGAGTCTTCTGTGACTAACTTTGTAAAGTTCCCTTCTACCAGATGCCCACAGATTTGGAACTTTTCTTTACCATTATACTTTCCCATGCTATACTGTTATACATGCTATACTGTTTTCTTGTCAATCTTCCCAGAAAACTGTACACCCCTCAAAATCAGGACTGGTGTGTTACTCATCTTTGTATCTTTACACCTTATAAGGACAGTTAAATTGCTACAAAGAAGTCAGGACCATACAGTGGAGAAAGAAAACTATCTTCAGCAAATCTTGTTGGAAAATAGAAAATTACATGCAAAAGATTGAAATTAGACAACTGTCTCCCACCAAAAATAAAAGTTAGTTCAAAATGGATCAAAACTTGGAGTGAGACCTATTTAGTGGCAGGATGGCACAAAGGGCAGGTTCTCTATGATTCAGGAAGATGGGTAAAGAAGGAGTCCTGAAGCCCTCAATGGCTTTTTCAGGCTTTTATTAATATTTCTGTATCTTTTTTAGTGAGGTGAATAGGCAGGCAGGGGGGCAGGGCTGGCCAGGAGGCTGGCAGGCCTCCTAGCCCCTGGCAAATCTTTACTCTTTCTGGGCTTTCTACTACTACTGTTACTACTGCTTCTACTTCTGCTGAGCTTCTCTTCTGTTATTGCTGCTATTTACTGCTGCTTCTACTATGTCTCCTGGTGTCCCCATAATGCTGCCCTTATATGCCCTGTGTCTAAACCTAGGTTCGCCCACCTACGCATGCCCACACCATACTCCAGGTGTCCAGCATCACATAGGAATGTAGGACTACAGGGGCCTATAATCAATGCTAATGGTGGGAGGGTGAGGAAAACCTGATAACTTTCATTTACCCTAAACCTAAAACCATAAAACTATATCTATCTATCTATCTATCTATCTATCTACTATCTATCTATCTACCTACCTACCTATCTATCTACCTAATTATCTATATACATATACATATAAGTATACATACATATACATGCATATGTATATGTATACATATATACATATACACATATAAATGTATATGCAAAATACTCTGTAACATTGGCTTCAGGGATGTCTTTGGGGAATCAACTCAAATAGCAAGAGAGGGCCTCCCTAGTAGCACAAGGGGTTAAGTCACAGCACTATGAAGCTATCCGCAGCCACTGCAGTACAAGTTCCATCCCCGCCAGGGCTGTAACCCACATGGTGCAGCAGATCTCTCATGTCTCACTCACTGCTCCCCTCAGCAGTGTATTTCAGTAGATCTGCCTGTTCTGCTCCCACTCTACCTGGTGAATCCTCTCACCACCACCACCCTGCACCTCTGGCCTGCACCCCAGCCTTTGCATGCATAAATAAATGAATCTTTTTTAAAAAATCAAATAGCAAGAGGAATGAAAGCAAAACTAAACAAATGGGACTACATAGAACAGAAAGTCTTCTGCATGGTGAAAGGAACTATCACTAAAATGAAAAGACATCCTACTGAAAGGGAGAAAATATTTGCACATCACACATCCAACAATGGGATGTGATCCAAAATATACAAAGAACTCATACAACACAACAAAAAGAAAACAAACAAATAAAACTATCCAAGTGAGAAGAAGGGCTTTGAATAGACACTTCTCCAAAGCAGACATAGAGATGGCCAACAGGCACATGAAAAAATTATCATCAGCATTTATCAGGAAAATGCAAATCAAAACTACAGTGAGAAACCACCTCACACTTTTGAGAATGACTCATATCAAAAAGACCAGAGACAACAAGTGTTGGTGAAGATGGGAGGAGAAAGGAGTCCTCCTACACTGAAAGTGAGAATGTAGAGTGGTTCAGTTCCTATTGAAAACAGTACAGAGATTTCTCAAAATATTAAAAACTGATCTTCTATTTGACCCAGAAATTCCACTAACTGGTATCTCCCTAGAGAATACAAAAACATCACTAAACTGAAAGGACACATGTAATCCTATGTTCATTGCAGCACTATTTACAGTAGTCAACTTTTGATAGCAACCTAAATGCCCAACAAGAGAAGAGTGGGTAAAGAATATGTGGTATATATACCAGAGAACGCTACTCATCTACAAAAATATTGAAGATGAATGAAACCTTGTCATTTGTGACAACATGGGTAAAACAGAAGGGGATTATGCTATGAAAAATATATCAGAAAAAGAAAAGACAAATCCTGGATAATTTCATTCATCTCCATTATATAGAGAAACAAAGCAAAACAAACTCAAGAAATATACTACAGAATGAGGCTACTGGAAGGAAAGGTGGAGAGTTGCAAACAAAGAAGGGGAGGTGGTCCAGGGGACCATAGTGGAGGATTAAGGGCTTGCTGGTTGTGGCTATATGCAGTAACATATATGATGAGGTATGAACCTATGTCCCTAAAACATGAAATTTTATAAACTAATAGTATCTCAATAAAATAATTACACACATATTCAATCAAGGTAGTACCAAAAAGCAATATTTGCTGAAGTGAACTGGAGATCAAACAGAAAATAGGTCTTTTGATGATCGTGAGACTAGGGAAAAGTTCCCTGAAATAGAAACAAGTAGGCCCCCAGGTTCTATCTTCACAGAGATGTACATGGACCATGAATGTGATTATATGAAGTAATGCAGTGTGTACTACCTTTCCTGAAGAAAGTCGAATTAGAAGGAGAAAGGGTAGTGAGGCAAAAATGACCGTAGGTGGAGCAGAGCAAGCAGATCAAAACTCTTTGCATTCCCCTTAATCTCTGTATATTGCAAGATGCTGTCTAAAAGGATATGTGTGGATCTTCTTAGTCATTATGTTTTGTGAGGTAAGCCAAAGAAGACTAGAGACCTGAATTACAGATTTTTTTTAAACATTTTTTATTAATATAATTTTTTAAATTTACATATATTTGCCATCAATTGTAACCCCCATGTATTCCCCATCACCAGTGCACCATTGCCTCAGTCCCCCATACTCCCATCTTCCCTCAACCCATCCCCTCCCCTCCCCACCAAGTGTCCCCAGTTTGTCCTTGTCTCCTCATTTTTGGTTTTTGTGTCTTTATTCAGTTTTACCACAAATTGCTATATGACTTCAGGAAAATCATTTATTTTCTTTGAACCTCAATTTCCTTAAGTACAAAAGGAAGTTTGAATTGTCATTCAAAGCATGCCTACCAAACAAGTACCAAGAGAGCTAAGTCTTGTAGATGCCTAAGTAATCTAGCTCCTGCTCTCAGGATGCTCAGCTGAAGGGTTTGGGGTGAGTGGGGTGTTGGAAGGGCACAGAATAAGTAAGTTAACACTTAAGATTTTGAGAGTTGATAAACACTATGAAGGCAAAAAAAAAGGGGGGGGGCAGGGACAACATTAACAATACAGAAAACTACATAGGTTAAGTCACCAATAAATGATTTCTGTGAAATAATGAATAGAATCATGAAGTTGAACTAAAAATCACTTTATTGATTGTCTGATCCCATGCTTAATTATGCAACCTAGCTCGATAAGGTAGGTAGTTTGATTCATAAGTGAATAAATGAATAAATAGATAGATAGATACATACATAAAGTTACACTGTGTATAGGTTTATAACCAATTTTTCTTCTTGCAGTGATGCATCAACTTTTCCTTATTACTCCCAGATAGTCATCAATAGAGTTCTGAGCTCACTGGTATCTGTGTACAAGAGCTAACCTATAGTTCCTCTTCCCAACTTCACAATCAGTAGATTAGTGCTGTATGTCATAGCCTACAATCAGCTATGGTGGAGTCTTTACATGGAAATTCACAATTCAGGCATTAAAATTTTTCCATTATTTTGCAGAGCCAAATATTCATTATTTAACATTCACTAGTATTCCACTGACCTTAAGATCCTTTCATACTCCATACTTCTGGGACTTGGCATCACTTGATCTTATTAAGAGAGTTCTCTAAGAATTATAATTGTAGTAACTACAGTGGCAACCAGAAAAAAAAAAAAAAATTCTCATTCCAAAAGGCATGTTCACAAAGGCTGCTTTTGTTAGTTTTGGGTCAATGTGAAGGTTTGTCCATTTCAACTAAAGCCTCCTTTGGTCTCTGGAACTTGTCTCATAGTTAGAGTGTGAGAATCCTTATTTTAGTTTTATTTAATTGTTTCCAGCTGTAGGAACACCTTTGCCTGGCATCTATTGAAAGCAGCCTTTTGATTCACCTCCCTGTTTACTTAAACTCCAAACCAACAGAAGTTTGTTCTTTTGTTTCATCTTGTATGGCAGAGACTGAGAACTTGAGGTGGAAGAGGTATCCCAGGATGAGAGGGCAGCAGGGGAATGTTGGAGGATTCCTTCTAAGGAGAATCTGGGTTCATTCTACTAAGGAGGGAAAGAGAGCTACAATACTTGGGGAGGTTGTTGATTAAGCAGTCTCAGGAAGTCAGAAAAGCCCAGAAACTGTAGTTCCTGGTCATACTGATACTTAGAAGTCATTTTTAATCTTATCAGAGAACTTGAATAACTCTCTTGCTCCTATTTTTGACCTTGGGTTTCTCATGTGGGGATGGATAGAGTGAAATCAGATGCCTCCCAGTAACAGTCAGCTCTAAAATTCTATGATACTCAAGAGAGAAATGCAACCTAATTCAAGACTCTGCTTATTCAGTGAGGCATATGAATCAATCCCACTTTGGTCTTTAAGTGCCATAAAGCATTGCAGCTACACAATGACGTTCCAATTGAATGGAATCAATTAAACTAGAAGTATCAGAACTTACAAGAAAATCCAATTTTCAGTGAACGGTGTTTCTCAGAGAAACAGCTATAGCAGAGCTGACCCCTGAGTAGGTATGCACTACCCCCACCACACTGAGCTTCTGCTCACTTATATTCAAATATAAGTGGAGTTACTTGCTTTCTCATCTCTCAGCAATTGAAATTAGAACCTCAGAGCGGTTCTAGTCTGCTACATTGGAACATGCTGCAGTTAAACATACTAAGGCTGTGAAGGAGGCCAGTCTCAGAGTTTGGCCATGTAAACCCAAAGAGAAAAAGACAAATTTAAGACAATTAATTTAAGCCAAAATTCTGGGACAATTTAGGCTTGGAAACAACAGTCCTTCATACTTAAAACACCTCTAAAAACTAGTTGTTATTATTATTATTATGAGGAAACTGAGGCACAAGAACATCAGGTAACTTGTGCAAGTAAGTGGCAGAGCTTAGATGTGATTGCAAGCAGGAGTCTCCAGAGTGTGCTTTCTCATCATTAAAACAATGCCACATACCACATGTGCACACATACACAAATGCATGGTTGCCTTCTCCCTGGCACCACATCCTATGATTGTTTTCTCATTTAGTTGCCTGTCTTTCCTCCTGGAATGCGGGGACCAGACCAGACTTGTTCACATATCCTGTGGGTTTGGCACAGAAGCACGGCATGCAATGCAGGCAGCTCACAAAGGCCAGGTCAGCTACCTGGTTTCCAAACCTACAAATCATATCTAGTTGTTGCAGACAAACATTTTTACTTTTTAAAGTTTGATTACATGTGGGGACTAAGTCTTAATGAGAAAATTCTGAATAATTCTTTCAAAAACCATTACAGATGTGCCTGTTACAGAGGAGAATGTTGTTCTGGCTGTGGGATTAGGTGCCATTTTCCCCAACCCCCACTCCCATGGTACCAACCTCTCATTGAGCTTAGAACCCGACTCCCAGACTGCTATGAGCCAGACTTCCTGAATGGGGCCACTAGGAAGGAGGAAGCAGTGAGCAGATATTTACTGAGGTAGAACAGAGAATAATGGGGGAGGGACAAGTGATAAGGTCGTTTTTTGTCCCTAGTGACTTTAACATTTTGGCTGCAAACTCTTAAGAAAGACGGTAGCCATTATTTTGACCTTGTGATGGATTATCCACCTTGGACAGTGCATTGTGAATTTAAGGTCTCTCCTCTTTGAGCCTCCTGCCAATCCAATGCTTATTCCTCCCTGTTGGGAGAGGACTTAAACTATTTCTCCTGGCAACTTTACAGCCCTGGGCCTGGATGGTTAGCCTGGGCATTTACCCATGAGGGATAGGTGATTGCAGAGTTGGATCAGGGGCCTCTCCTTATGCCTCTTCTCTTTTCCTGTCTATTCCTTTTGAACCTCTCAGTGGTCAAAGATCTTTAAGCACAAGAGTGATTGTCTTCCTTTATGTGCATGGATAGTGACTGGACCCTTAGAATAGACAACTTAACAGTTTGAGGCCCCTGGGTGCCCCTTGATGTCACCCAGTTTCATACATATGTCTGACAAATAGGTGATGAAAGAGAGTTTGTGATGAAATTGAGAGATATGTGGTGAAATTGAGTTTGTGACTGAGAGGAGTGAGACCCCTGAGAACTGAGAGGACCGAGGTTTGTTTGCTCAGGTTCCTGAATTATAAATATGCCGTTTGTCCAAGCATGCAATGATTAATCAGAAAGATGCTTCTCAGTTATAGTTCTATAATTGCAGATGATCCTAAATCAATGTTCTCAGTTTATAATGAAAAAAAAAAAAAAGATTGAAAAGAATGGTCTTACTTGTCTGATATATGTTGTCTAGAAAGATTGATGTTTCTAAAGTGTGGCCAATATTTACATTTGAAATTTGTGCATAAAATTTGAAGAATTATTTCTCAGCCAGACAGCATAGTGAAACAGGACCAATACCAGTCTGGAATCAGACATACCTGTATAGGTTTCCTGGCTTTAATGTTTACAAGCTCTGAAATTCATTTTCCTCATCTGGATAATGGGACTGATATTATTGACCTTACAGAGTTATTGGGATGATTAATAAAGTAAAATACTATTTTTAATGCACTTGTGGCATAATAGGTCTTTGGTAAAAATGATCTGTCTTCATTCAGTTGCAGTAAATTTTGCAGCTAAGGATAAATCTTTCCAAAAAAAAAAAATCACTTGCTTTTATGGATAAACATTTAGAACCAAAAATAAATTTTTAAATTCAGAATATTGTTAAAGTTACTTTTGGAAGTCAAAGTACAGGACTCTTACTCCTAAAGAATGCCAGAGTCCACTGCTTGGGCAATGGTACTTCTGCTGGGAGAACCACCAGGAGGCCCTCAAAGCCTGGAGAACAAGGATCTGCCGATGACCCCTGCTGGGACAGGGCTGCTCTCAGGACAAGTGAGCACACTGCTGGAGGGAGCCTGGTCACTTCAGCAACTCTAGGGAGAATCAATCAGCTCTGAGATATGGCCATTGGTTCAGAGTTTTGCAGGCCACAGGGACTGTACCTGAGTAAGAGGTACCGACTTGATGTGTTTGACATCACTTTGGAAATCCTGCGCTCAGTCACCTGAGTGACGGGACAAGGCCTTTGCCCTTGAGCAACTAGTAAATAAGCCAGTATATTTCCTCTAACACCATTAAAATCTTTATCCCCTTCTTCTCCCCAGAGTCCTTTATCTAGGCTTCCATGCTTCTTGCAACTATATAATTTAAATTCTATGTTCCATTATTTTCTACATTAAGCTAACATTTTTAGCTTGATATTATCAAGAAAGCTTTTCATTAAACTAATTGATTCCACAATATCAATAGTTTCTAGACATTTAAGTGAAGTGCTAGCCTGGTAAAAGAAAATTGTATTATCTGTAAAATTAGATCATCAACAATAGAAATTCTGGCAGTAAAAAGGAAAATTAAGGTTTTGTTATTTTTTTTGACAATCTGGAATGGATTGTTTTGCAATGGAGACTTCTTGGACCTCTTAACACACTCCACATGGGGGACCACCTAGTCCTGTGCTTCTCCTGGTTATAGCTTTGCAGTTTCCTATTTTTTATCAATCTTAGCCCCCATTACAGGTCCACATACACATAAACACATGTACAAATGTGCACATACACATTATTAACCCATGCACACAAGTACATGCACACAGAAGCATGTAACTGTGATGCAGAAAGGTCAAGAGGTAACACTGATGAGTGTGTGTATTTAGTAACTGCAGTATGTTAGTCAATAATATATAATAGCACTTTACTATTCTCTGGATTTTTATATCTTAAGCAAAATATTTCATCATCTTACACAGCCCAATCTACAAAGAAAACATGAGCCCAATTTCCTGACTCCTGTGGACAGAGGTTAGCTGAATTCTCCTCCCTAGTGGTGCCAGATTTTTTGCCTCACCTCCTAGCAAGTCTCTTTTTCTGTATTCTCCCCAGATCAAAAATAAGAGGCTCTGTCCTGAAAACACTCTGGTGTTTGAGTTATTTTTAGCCACATCTTCCCTCCCCTGCACCTTTCTTGGCCAAGCCTGCAGTTTTGGGGGAGGGGATTTTCTGTTCTCTGCATTGCTGGCAACATCCCATCTGCCCCTGCAGAGACCAAGAGCCCGGTGGCATCAGTGATGAGTGGAGTCCGTGTCCTTTGCATAACCTGGCCTGGTGTTAATCACACTGCAGTGACATCCCCTCCGCAGAGCTGCTGTGGAAACTGTTCTCTCTCCTGCCACCCCTGACTTGGCCTACTCTGCTGAGGCCCCCCATCAAGTCTGCCCTAACAAGGGCTGGCAATGTCATGGCCTCCCTGGGAAAGTTTGGGTTTAGGAAACTATCACCCAGTTCAGTGAGTATAAAAATAAAAGCATCTGTTGATGTTAGTTTTCTGTCTTTTTTTCTTTTTTTATGTTAGGGGGAAGAAGAGAAAAAGCCGAGTAAAGTGATCCTTTACTAGACCCCACCCCCTTCTGAGTGTAATCAGGTAATATCCATTACACAAAGAATTTCAAAGGTTTCTTTGCTGAGACTCTCAGCCACAATGCTGCCCATTGTTTACACTTTAATTAACTTCTGTTTTACTGATTTATTAAAAAAAAAAAAGATGAATTAGTCTTATGCTTAGAGTTGAATTATTGCAATTTGAAACTCCTCATACCTTTCTTGAGAACTTCAAAGCACAGCAAAGGTTGTTTATGTGCAGGAAATCAAATTAGCAAAACTATTACAGTGGCTTAATGGCTTAGGGTGGTCAGTTTGATGAGAAACAGTAATTGGAAAGTGCCCCCCTGTATACTCCCAGCCCAAAGCTAAGTTTTTTAAAGCAATTCTTAACTGTAAGTAGGTTTGCTGGCTCTGATTGAGTGGTTCAAAGGCTATGGCTTCACTAGCGTGAGCTCATGTAAACTCCTATCTATTAGCTTAGAAAGCTTCAAATAAGAGAGAAGCAAGAAAAAAATAGGGGTAAAACCTGGAAGAAGAAAATGTGTTGTGAAAAAAGTTAGAAAATAGGAAACATATTTGAATGTGTAATGACAATGAATGGCATAATTCAACAAAAACAAATTCTCATCCATTCAGAAAAAAAAAAAATACCACAGCCTGTGGAATATGCACTGGAAATCTAAAGAAGGCTGACTGACCACATTTTAGGCAACCCAGGAGAGGAATAATTATATTCTAGTGTCAGCACATCCTCTCTCCATAATGACCATATGCAAAGAAAAGAAAAGCAGGAGTTATTTCAGACTACTATAGAGCTACAAGGAAACACAAGAATTGAAGGCACAGAAACATCTTCATGGAAATCATCCAGACTGCTTAATAGCCTTGTCCACAGTTTGTGTGAACAATCATTCAACAGAAGCATGTGTTCATATGTTCATATGAACTGTAACAATGCCTAGTGAATATTCAGAAATTGACTAGTGAAAATAACCATCAAATGTTTTCAACATTTTATGACCGGAAAATAACGGCATTAAAGCTGCTGTGAATGATGTGCTGACTACAGTTAGCTCAGTGTGTCTGTAGGGTACAGGCTAACCCCAAACTTCAAAACACCCACAGAGCTCTTCCAAACACTCAGCTGTAAAAGTGAGTAAACTGGGACAGAAAATAAACTTTCTAAGGACCAAAGCATAAATTACCACACTCTAATCCTTAGTTGTTAAAATGAACAGATCCTCCGGAACAAACCTTTTCCTGTAACACTAAAGTACTTCAGTGTCTTAAGTTTCTATAAAAATGGCTGAAACTAAGTTTTATAGAAAGACAGACAGAATTAGTTCAAAATCTGATGCAAACCTTAAAAAGATTAAGATATAATAGGTTGGTCTCTATAATTTAGAATAACTTAACATATACCTAGTTATCAGGTTGAACCTGAAGATTCTAGGTAAGGAGCTGTAGAGAAATATCATAAGCTCTTTCTCTTTTTGGCTACAATGAATGGAATGCTAGCTTCTGGTCTTGCTGTCCCTCCATTTAGCTGAATAACCTTGAATAAATTTATATAAACCTAATTTTTCTCATCTATAAAATGGGAATAAAAAGAACAAAACTTGGGACCTCTCAGGACAATAGTGAAGGTAAAATGAAAGGGCATTGTAAATTGAAAGTATTATTTACATGTCAGAGTCTTGTGTTTATAGAGAATTTGGGTTTGTAAAGTTTTATGTTGTTTTTTAAGATTTATTTTATTTATTGATGCATACAAGAACTGGGGTGTAGGTCAAAGGTACAGGTGGTGAGAGGATTCACCAGAGATAGAGTGGGGAGCAGAACAGGTGGATCTACTGAAATATACTGCTGAGGGAACCAGTGGGCAATTCAGGAGAGGACTGCTGTGCCATGTGGTTTAGCTTCCTGGCGGGGGATCAAATTCATGGCACAGTGGCTGGTGCTAGCTTGATAGTCTTGAGACTTCAACCCAGGGAGGCCACCAGGGAGGCCCTGTAAAGATGTTTCTGAATTATCATTTTGTTGCCATTGGAAATTGTATTTTTAAAGCTTAATTATATAGAGAATGAAGAGAAATATGTTTTGATTCAAGAAATATCTTTTCAGGGTCAAATACTTTGGGCCCATCATAGAATTATTTTAAAAACTAGATTTTATATATACATATGTATATTTATATATATATAAAAATTATACATCGGCACCAAAAATACATGCTATGAAGTGACAGCTTGGTCAAGTTTTGTTTGTTCATTGTTGCTCTTTTTCTATGTAGGGTTTTAACTGGGACCCCAATGAAGCACTAACTTGCCACAGATGACAATGGACACAGTCTAATTGGAGCAGAAAATCCAACAGAAGTTAGATAATGGGGCCTCCCTGGTGGCGCAGTGGGTTAAGCAATGCGCTATGAAGCAAATCACAGCCACTGCAGCATGTCGCTAGCCAGGGAGGGGACCCACATGGCACTGCAGACCTCTCCTGCCACGCCTACTGCTCCCCTCAGCAGTGTGTTTCAGTCAATCTGCCTGTTCTGCTCCCCACTCTGTCTCTGATGAATCCTCTCACATCCCTGGACTCTGGCCTGTGCCCCAGCTCTTGTATGCATAAATAAAATCTTAAAAAAAAAAAAGTTAGATAATGCACACTTCCTGAAAGCAAAGCAAAGGACCAAGTCAAAAGTTGATAGAACTTACAATGTTAGACATTTAGCAAAATTCAGAGTTCTTCTGGAGATAGCTCTTAAACACAACTTGGGAAATGAAGTTACAAATAATAACCAAGCTCTTGTTATCATGAAGGTGATTTTACCCCATTATGTGAGAGTGCTCTAGAATCAATTTTTATCCAACAGAAGAGAAGACCTTAAGGAAGTAAATTTTCTGATCAAAAAGTAAGTGAGAAAAGGGAGATAAGTTTTCCTGCTTCTCAGAGAAACAAAGACATGGAAAGCAAAATGCAGAAGAAGAAAACCTGCTTATACCGTACATAGAACTGAGAAGGGAAGCTGGCAACGAGAGAGCTAACAGCACATCATCAGGCAATAAATAATTAACACCAGGTATTAAAATTGTGTATTTGAAGGAAGAACCATTTCCGAAGTTACAAGAGTAAAAATAAGTTGGATAGTAAGTGAATTTAGAAAAATTAGAGATCATCCAGGAAGAATGATAGAGGCTTTGAAACAAGAAAGTTATATCAATGGAAGAAAATCAACTTAAGCAGAAATCAGTTCACCCAAGAAGTGTAGCCTTGCCCAAGTTGGAAGACAGTCTAATTCCATAATAGAAAATAGCTAAGGGTTTTCACAATTTGTTTGGTAAGGCTGAGTAAATCAACAGTGACATCAAAATTCCTTAACTATACCCAAGTTACCCATATAGTTATGCTATTTTGTTTTGTTTTCTTATTTAATATTTCAGCTGGTTAATCTGAGTTTGTTGCACAGTAAAAAGCACCTTGCAGTTATTGTTAATATAATATTTAAATGATTTTAATCATGAGTGGGCAAAACACCTGAGGTTATAGGTTATCACATACTATAAAGTCCAACTTTTCTTTGAACCTCTTAATGAAGATGGATGGATGGATGGATGGATGGATGGATGGATGGATGGATGGATGGATGGGTAGATGGCTGAATGGGTAGATCATAGAGGGAAAAATGAATGAATGAATGAATTGATGGATTCAGGGAGAGAGAAGGAAAAGTAGATGATTAGAAAAATAGATAAGAGAAATGTGGATGACAAGATGTAAAGGAGATAATTATCATATCTATCTGCCTTTGAACCCTTGATTCAGCCTATTTTTTATTTACCATGTACATATTTAATGGTAGGTTGATTCTATTACATTCTTTTTCAAACAATCAGCTCCCAAGTGACAGGATCAGGTGTCTGAATTGTCTCATAAAGAAACTAGTACACAACTACATATAAATAACAGAATTTTGGGTTTTTTTTTTTTTGTTGTTGTTGTTGTTGTTTTTAATGAGGAACTTGATAGAGTGAAAAATCTAATACTAACTAAGCCACTAAGGTAATTTGGTAATAGATTTTATCACAAGGGAAAAGAATGTAAATTCTAAAATAAAATCTCAAAGTAAAATTACTACTAGAAGATAAGGTTATAGAAATAAGAAATATCAGATAGTAAGAACTGGAGAAATGATCCTAAAAAATTCAACAGGAACACAGTGATAAGCATTTACCTCTATAGTTCCCCACACAACTCTATTGAAATGAAACCATATAAACTAAGAAAGTCGGCACAACCAAAATAATAACAGATGTACTTTAAGTGTTCCCAGGCCTAAACACCTTGGAAAGCTGAGGTCGCATTCATTAAAACTAATCCCTATCTTAAACAACTTTGACACTTCATCCTGGCTTTTGCAGTGAGCAAAGGAAGACTTTGAAGAAAGTAAAGCCAGCTAAACTCTGTCATACAGCGTTTTCCTGACCTTTTATTTTTATATCACTTGCTCCAATTTTGTCAAAATCATGGAAATTTTCAAGTGATGTTTCATTGTAATGACATTTTAGAGCAAAGTAGGTCTGTGTGTGAACCTGCATTGTAAAAAGGCAATATTATAGGTTAATATAAGCTCTTGATAGTTATCTGAGATTTCACTCTGGGTGGATTAGAATGCTCCCAAATCACTGCAGTTTGCCTAATTAATACCAATAAGTCATTTCTACCTGTTATCACATCCTAAGCCCTACTTGTGGTGAGTGCTTGTAAGGTAAATAAAAGTTATCAGGCTTTTTCACCCTCCTGCCATTAGTGTCAATGATAGACACCTGCAGCCCTGCACACAGGCTTGATGGTGGCGCCTGGAATAGGGTGTGGGCATGCGTAGGTGGGCGCACCTGAGCTAAGACATGGGGCATATAAGGGGAGCCTCATGGGGACACCATGAGCGCAGGAAGCAAAGCAGAGGCGGGAGAAGCAGCAAAGGCGAAGCAGAAGCAGCAGTAGAGAGCCCAGAGAGAGTGAAGATTCACCAGGGGCTAGGAGACCTGCCAGCTTCCTGACCCCCCAACCCACTGCCTGCCATGTACCTGGTTGCTTGTGATGTAGAAAGATCAATAAAAGCCTGAAAAAGCCACTGAGGGGACCAGGACTCTTCCTTTACCTATCTGTTTGGCTCATAGAGAACCTGCCTTGTGCCATTCTGCCCCTCCCTCGATCCACGTAATTTACTATGTATGCGCATCTAAGGGCCCAAGCAATGTCTTGAAATTAACTTTCAAATGTTTTTGAAATGACTTCAGTGGCCCAGGTGGGAGCAACGGGGAGACTGGGGGTAATGAGAAGTCTGGGAAAGGGAGCCACACTTATGTAGGGCAGGCCTAAAGAGATTGGGGGGTCCAGCCAAGTAGGAACAGGCTCTGGCTAGTTGGGCTCCTTAGTCCAGTTATTCTTTCTTAGGTTATCATCACTCCTGTTCAGCATGTGCACGAGACAGTTGTGTCTTCCAGTGTGAAAACAGATCACTGCCCGCAAGAAGCACTGTAGTGCAGACCACCAGGAGCAGGGCAGGCAGGGGGCCGGGAGGCTAGGTCTCCCGGCCCCCTGCAAGATCTTTACTCTTTGGGCTTTCTTTGGCGTTTTCTCATGGTCTCTTCACTGCTCTCAGCCACACACCCACACCATCTTCTACTGCACACCACCCTCTGTGGCGCCACCCTTATAGCCTCAGTCTCTCAGCTCAGGTGTGTCCACTCATGCAGCTCACACCACACTCCAGTGTCGCCATCAGGCACGTGTGTAAGACCACAGGTGGCCAACACAGATGTTAATGGCAGGAGAATGTGTCTCGAGCCCATGGTCCCAAGCACTTCCTGTGTTCAAGGCCACAGGTGATACCCACAGAGGCCAAATGCAAAAAAAACTAAGCAATCTTCATTTACCCAACACACATCTTCTGAAAATGCTGCTTTCTAGTAATTTGGCAGTCAGTGGAATCCATTGTGTTTTATTCATTTCATTGTTTGTTTTCATTTCACCAAGGCCTCTATTGTGGTTAATTCAATCAAAATACCTCAATTAAAAATTTAAACAAAAATGCCTCATGTATTTTTTGTTAAATAAACTGGACATTCTTGTGTTACATTGGAAAATGCATAACAGTCTTGTAAGTTGTAGACTTCTCAAAAGTGTTTGCAGTTATTTAAAAAGCCAGAGCGGCTCCCCAGTGACTATGGGGCCCACCTACCAAGGTGCCTATTGTGTCCCCAGTCACAACACACAGGCCACAGTCATGGAACATCCTAACAGTGACATTGGTGCTTGTGTGTGGAAAGGTATAATGGCAGGCCCAAGAGAGAATCAGAAGATATTTGTAGTGCCAACAAGGCACACAGCAGGTTTTCTACGACCTGGGCAGACAGGTAAAGGAGAATCTTGGAGCCATCAGTGGCTTTTTCAGGCTTTGAATGATTTCTCTACACCATTTGTAATGAGGCAACCAAGTGCAGGGAAGGGTGGGGTGGTGGTGAGGCCAGGAGACTGGCAGGCCTCCTAGAGCCAGGGGAATCTTTACTCTTTCCGGGTATCCTATCATGGCCTCTCCACTAGTGCCTACCACCCTGCATGGTCCTCTGCTGCCTCGTCCTCTGCTTCACTGGCTTTATATGCTCCATCTCTTGGCTCAGTTATGCTCATTATTCACACCCACACTTTATTCCAGGTGCAGCCATCATGAACGTGCATAAGACCACAGATGTCCATCATCATAGATGTTAATGGCAGGAGGGTGGAGAAAATCCGATCCCTTCCATTTACCTTACAATGTGTCATCTATTAATCTGCAATTTTCACTGAGAGGCCAGCACCCTCAAAAGACCATATCCTGGGTAGTCACAATGAATGTTAGGAAACATGTTTTCTGCCCCTACTACCAAGTTGCAGGATGAATTCCTGCTGTGCAATGGGACTTTGATGTGATGTCACAATCAAACAGACTCTCACTTTGTTCTCCACTCCCTTCCATTTGCTCTATTTCCTTGTGGCCCCAGGCCCAGTGGCATCAGTACCACCTGGGGAATTGTTAGTAATGCAGCATCAGGGTTCCCCACAAACCCACTGGAGTAGAACCTATGTGCTACAAGGTACCCACATGTGCACATTAAAATCTGAAACACGCTGTTCTAAAATCCAAAATTTGGGAAATGCCAAATATAGCCTAGAGACTGTTCCACCTATTAATCCTAGAGCTGAGGATTATCTGGCAATTATAGGAGTTCTGCAGGCTCCTCTTTGCTCTTCTCTGGGCCTCCTGTCTTAGTCTGTCCAGGCTGCTATACGAGCATTCCATCAGCTATGTGACCTAAACAAAATACACTTATTTCCCACAGTTCTGGAAGCTGAGAGTGCGACATTCAGGCACTGACAGTTCTGGTGAGGAACCTCCTAGACTGTATATGGCATCTTTTTCTGTTTTCTCATATGACAGAGGGAGAGCAGAGACAGAAACATTCTTAGAGAGAGAAATAGGAGATTGTGAAATTTTCTCTTCTTACAAGGCTATCAGTTCCATTATAAAAGTCTCATTCACATGACAAAATCAAAACCTAGTGGAATCCCAAATCCCCCTTGAAATACATTACATTAGAGTCTAGGTCTTTATATGAAGTGGGGGAGGAGAAGAAGCATTCAGTCCTTAGCACTTCCCCATGGGCTAGTCTTGGTGTCACAATGTAAATACGCCCTGGAGTTCCAGATCTGTAGGAAATGATGAGCCGTGATGAAGTGATAGTACCAATGAGAGATGGGGCTCGCATTAGGAGGTTTGCAAAATATTTGCTTTAACCGAACAGTAGGAATTTTCTAATCACGTCACTTTCTGTATCTTCTAAAAGCCACACATACAGATAAGAATTTTAAGAAAAAAGAGAATAATGAGGACTAGTTGAAACAAATTTACAGCAGTGTGCAATGAGACCTATTTTCAGGTTTTTGCATTGTGGTCCAGGTCAAAAGGAGTTTGCTGTACCTGAATGTCATTCATTAGGCCCTCACTCATTTGCTCATTTGCTCATGTCATTCATTTGCTCAAATTCATGTTGCTTATGCTGAGCCATGTTTCTGGACCAGAGGTCATAATCTCTGAATCAAGATTTGATATCACCTCAAGGAAATTAGGATCCTTAGAACCACCTTCCTCTCCTAACTTCCAGGTCATAATTCCTTCAGAGCAGAGTTCCCTCAACACAGTCAGGGTGTCATTTGAGATGACTGGTGTTTTGAAAGGGGGTTTTATTCAAGTCTCGAAGAAAAGTCCTTGATGTCTGTGTCTCTTTAAGAAGGTAGCTCTCAAGGGGTTAACCTCATCCCTATTGCTACTTCTAGTTTCTGAGCAAAAAGAATATTTAAACTACATCTCCAATCAATTGCTATTTTATCTACATGCATTCCCTACCCCAGTCTGCCATACCCCTACTTCAGTCTATTAATAAAAAGATTGGTATTACAAATGGCAATTTAAAGTTGTCCTTCATGCACAGTTGCCTCTTTGATCTTGAGACTCTTTTATGTAGGTAACTGTCTGAGCCCCCACTTGGCCTGCCAGCTTCTCTCCTGCTCATTATTTCTTAATTCAGGGAATTAATTTCTTTCATGAGGCAAGAAAAATCCCTGGAACTCTCATTATAAGAATGAATTCTTTTTTAGTGCTTAATCCCAGAGCCCAAAATACCAAGTTTCCAACTGCCTGTGATATTGCATGTGTGTATACCTGAGATAAGGGCCGGTCTTCTTGGCCTTTGGATTTGGACATGATTTTTAACGTTCTTTTCCCGTCTGCACTTCAACATCATCTCATTCCATGTTAATGGGAGCGATTCTCTAGATGATGAAGACACCACAAGAGATTCACCTTCAAAGACTTTGGGGGCACATGCTGCACACCCATGGTGACTGGGATGCAGGGCCAACCACTAGGGGCAGTGGATTTCTCTGTATGTTTCACACATCCAGATGAAACTGAAAGGCCATGACAGACCTCATAATTGGTCATTCTTTTCCAGATTACACTTTAATGATTATATAGTTTCTCAATAATCCGTGTTTGGTTTGGTTGTACTTCAAATCATCTCCATAAGCACATCTAAAATGAAAAGCTTCCATTGAGACAACAAGAACTAGAAACTTAAGATATTTTACCCTTTTCTTTCTATGTAAGTGATTTTTGTGATTGTTTTCACACAAACAATTTGTATAACAAGAGCCAACATTTAAACACTATGTCTGTGAAGTTGTCTCCAGGCAAAGATTAAGAATGTGTGACAAGGGCCTTCAGGATGTTTGCCACTCCATCACTCTGTGATGTGAGTGAGCAGGGCTGGGTAGAGAAGTAGCAATTTCCAGAAGGTGTTGCATATAGATGTGGGAGTGTATTTATAGCCTCATTATAACTTGTGGATTTTCTAGCCATGTCTACATGTGCAAATTAGTTTATTTTAAAGTGCTACACTATTATCAACATAAGGCAGTTGGAGTGGAGATGAGTACCAAGATTAATTAAAAGGAATCAGCTCTTTAAGAAAGTAAAATAAGTGTTTCTAACTTGGTTAAACATTAGTTTGGAATCCCACAGAAGAGAGGCTATTGGCTGTCTGCCTACAAGTCTTTAGAGGGTGTGAGTGTGCTGAAGGAAAAGGGATTGTTTCCTGTGGCACCAGGAGACTATAACTAGGAGGGAGAATGACATTTAAACTTTAAAAACAAAGATAAACTTTCAGCTCCTGAAGAATGTTTCTTAGAGATGTCTTAGTTCAAAAGAGCTATGCCAAGCAAGTATACTCACTGAGTTGCAAGAGGGAAAGGACAGAAACATTGAATTTGTGGATCTCAAGAGAAGGACTGGATGTCCTGACACAGAATTGCATTATCCTGAGTTTCCACTTTCTGTGTAATTTGAAAATCCTAAACACTGGAGATCCTCTTGTGCTGCCTCATCTCATACACCAGTGAGTTTAACATGGACTGGATGCCATGCCCAGGGCTGCACCGTGCAAAGCTGAAGTGTGCCTCTGCTAGATTTTTCTTAAGGTGTGTCCTCCGCAGAGAATCTATAAGAGAATCATTTTGAAACTCTACCTCCACTGCATCCCATCTATCTATGTGGAAAAAATTATTCTCCAACCCCCATATCTGCCACGGGTGGGCCTGGCACAGTTACCTATGATGAGTTTTGTAACAGTGAAAATAGAGTACTGAAAAAAGGACGATCTCTCTAGAAGATACTCTTGGAGCTAAGAGCAAAAATATGATTCTTCCAAGTGTAGATACCATGAACAAAACAGACTTCTTGGCTAAATATAACTTGAAGCTCTGTGTTCTCTCCATACTACCCTGCAGGCCAGGGTCTTTTGTCAAGGGGACACTGTTCAGACTAAATTCCTGATCTTTTCCTGCTGCTTCTTCCACCTAGAATGACAGAAGAACAAGAGTTCCAGACAAGCACAGTATTTTTCTAGAGTTACATGAAAAAAGGGAGAAGCCACTGGACTTTGAAAAATCACAAAGAATATACTATGGTTTGGGGTGACTGTAGAGGACATAAAAAAAAACACAGTTATTCCTGTCTCCACCCAATCCACATGAAAGATACCTGATCTCTCTCTCTAATATCCCTCATATCTCTGGTTCTCAACATAAGTTTTAAAACCAGTGTCTGGATCTATTCCCTAGAGCGGGCTCCTGTGCATTTAGTAAGACTCTTGTCCTTATTCAATACCTCAAAGATTTTGACTCAGCACCTAACATCTTTGAGTCGCAATTATCTCACCTGTATAATGAAGATGGCATCCACCGAGAGATGGTATGGAAATGAAACCAAAGTTGTCTATCAAGTGCTCACCCCCTGGAAGATGCTCATTAATCGTGTTGGCACTGTCATGAGGCCTAATAACAAAAATCTGCATAGAGTACCTTGTGCAGGGTCTGCAGCAGTAGCTGCTCAGGAAATGCCAATCTTCTTCTCCATTACTCTGGAATTAAATAGATTATAGTCTCCTTTCAAGTAGGCTGCTAAAAAACATGTTTTCATTCAGTAATTCTGCATTTGTATTCTAGGATCTAAGTTTAGGTCTTTTTGTTCTCATACAAGTTTGTTTCAGTACAATAACCATTCCTACCTGCCATACCACTCTCCGATCATTATTTATCCACCAGGCATAAAGCCACACCATAAACTTTATGTCATGCTGCTATAATTTTTCTTATTTAAAATATTTTCAACTCTTGAAAATGACATTGCCACATAAAACAGCATACAACACAACCTGCAGCCCAAAGATTAGAAAGCTAGAAATTCTAAATATCAGTTGTATTTTCATGTTTAAATATCTAACTCTCAATTAGATTACTCATTCCTAGAAGACACAGATAAGACACATCATTTGATTCCACAGAATGTACAGTCATCAAAATTTTAACATGTCAAGTACACATGGCTCATTTGCTAATGAGGCATCATCAATTTGCTAATGATAACAGCACTCAGTTTTCTCCAGCAGTTCTCCCACTCATGGCTGTTTTCAACCTAACCCTGAACATTCAGACCCTGCAAACCACAGGATGGGAGCCTGATTCTAGACAGGAAAGTCAAGTTCAGGTGCCCACGATAGTCATCTTCTGTACGTGCCAGCTAGTGCACCAACTACACAACCGAGCTAGTCTTTCCAGGAGCAATCCCACATAAAACACCTACAAAATCAAACTGCCATTTTCACAAAATGCCACCAAACCTAAATTTTATAGCACTCACTTTCCAGGGTAGTTTCAAAATCTAATTTTTGTTGGAAGGCTTTGATGATTGACAATTCATAAGCAAGCAAATGATTTTTAAGTACTGCTTACTTTTTAATATGCCACCACTGTGGATAGTGAAACTCTTTGGGGATAAGTTTGGAAAACTCTTTAATCACTCAGTTCCCTACATATGACATAAATTGGTTCCAATATACTCATGATATGGGTTTAGGGATAAGTACTATGACAAGGCAAATACTTTAATCCCTGAAATACTGAGGAAAATAAAGGCAGTTCTTCTTACTACAGGTTCTTGCTGATAGACACAATGTGTTCTTTTCCTTTTCCCAGAATTTAAAGATCTTTTGTGCTTTCTGTTCTGTTAAGGCCTAATTTCAACATATGATGGATGATTTTCAATGAGTCATTACCTGATGAAAATAGAGTTTTAAAAACGGAAACCTTGACACAATTTCTGTTCTATAAAGTTAAGACTACATTGCCCTAATTTTAGACATAAAATCTCTCCTTTTGGGTGCTGTAATACCAAGAACCTTTTTTCGCACACTGAGTTCCAACAATAACTGATATCAGATGAATCTAGAGAGAAAATGCAGCAGGGTCTAAGTGAACACATTTTCATATATCTTTTTGTTTGAAGTGACCGCACAGTCCCTCAGTCTACTGAGTAGGCTCTTACTATTTCTCCTTTTAATTAATAGACTGTGAACAACCACAACTGCCTTGTGGGACATGCCAAACACTAAACAGATGACTAACTTGCAGTGAGCAATCTGCTCAATGCAGGGCACCTTAATTTAAGCCATAAGCAGTGAAAAATAAAGGCACGGCAAGCATGCGACTCATGTATAGTTTTTGGTCTGTTTCAAGTTAAATAAGTCCCTAGTGTGCAGAAAGAAACATTCATAAAAGTGAAAGCAATGGTTCTGATTTATTGCCACCTGTTAGCATAAGTCTGACCTGCTGGAACAGGGCAGGCATTACCATCCAGGAGTCCCAGCTCAGAGCTGGGGAGGGACGGAAGGACCAGTAAAGTTCATCTGGAGGGAGCCCCAGGCAAGGCTTCCCACTGTGTGCAACAAGCAGGTAACGCCACGCATGTAACAGTGTAGGAAGCACTGAACGCACGGCCACTGTCATCTGGTCCAGTTTATGGACAAAACCCATCTCCTGGGGTCTGCAGGCAGGGGCTGGGGCAGAAAGTTGTTCATTAGAACCTGGCCAGAGGGCAGCTCGGCTCTGTAAAGGACAGCTGTCTAATTGGATTTGCTTATATGTACTGTCTTAGCTTTTACAATGGGAATAGGCTACCCAGCCTTTCTAATTAGATTGTTAAACATAATAGCTGAATGGCACAGCAGTAAAGAATTTGTCCTTCTTTTTGTAAGTACAAAATAAAGCTCAGAAGAGATTCAGGATTTTTCCAGCCCATTTCCCCCATCATTGTATCTGATGGTAATGAGAGTAAGTTTATTTCTTTTTAAAAGCTCCCAGAGGAGCACAGGCCAGGTTGAAGTTCAAACTAAATGTCAAAACACACACATGCAATACAGTAGCAAACTTCTATTTTCCTTTGCCTCTTGTTTCCCCTAATTGGTGCCTTGTGGACAGTCTCTACACAGAGACCAAGAAAGAAATGAGATTAGACATTAAATTACCATGTCACCCCCCCAAGCCCCCACAAGGTGGTCTCCAGATACAGGTTGAGAAAAATCAGTAGAACAGGGAGGGAGGAAAATCATGTGCTGGATTTTGTGTTCACTTTCTTGAGTCCACCATGAATTAGCAGGAAGTGGAAGAAACAAATGGAGGACAAAAGAGGAAAGAGGTGAAAGACAAGGAAGCAAAGGGAAAGAGCACAGTGTTCCCCAAAGCCATTGCCCAGGCAGGTCAGTCATGCAGTTTAACTCAATTTCTCTTCATAACAGAAGTGACATTTTCATTTCAGGATCTGTGATTCTCCAAAATTCCATTCTGCATCTTGTTTCTTTTTAGATTATCATCATAGTGCTACATTTGTGACCTTGGAACATTTATCAGATGCTTGACAAAATTCAGGTTTGATATTATAGAGGAATTGCACATTTTTTATTTCTCATATGGAAAAATAAATATATTTCCCCCATGTCTTCCACACCCTTTAGGATGTAAGTTGCTATCATGTTGCTTAAATTATGTTCTGTAGCTTCTATACATCATTCCAGGCACCTGACATCAGAAAGTCATCAGACACCCAATGAATGTGCCCTTCTTGTAAGTTCAGACTAGTTTTTCCTCTCTTTTGAGACAGTCATGTCAACACATATCACCAGGGTCCCCAGTGCAATGGATGCAAATATTCGCATCAAGAGAAAGAATTTTCTTCTAAAGTGTTCAGGAAAGTGAGGCATGACACAAAAAAGCACAGATTATAACCATGAGATCATTTTTGACAGTTTTAGTTTTCTCTTTTGACATCATCCTAGAGAGACTACCTGATTTTCAAGAATAGCAAATAATAAACTCAGGCAGCACAATAGTCAGAACCACCCCCTATTTTGAACAAATGGAATACGTGAGTGTGTCAGGAGTAACTGCCCTCTTTTCTACAGCATCTGTACTCCTCCTTTGTCCTTCCTGTTCTTGCTGGTTGGATCCCCCACTGTCTGATTGGGATCTTGAGATGTCTTTGCCAAGAATCAGCAGTGACTCCAGAACGCCATTCTATTTATTTATACTCCTTTGTAGTATAAAATTACACTGAGTTCTAACATTCTGTCTGTGCATTTCTGTTGTTCCATAGCCAAGACACACCCTGTCCTAATAAGAACGCACCTCATGACTGACAAATTCAGTGTCCACAGGCCTGTTTTTGTCAGGCTTGTGCACTGATTGTTTAGTCCCTTGAGTTGGGGCAAATCCACTTGATGCTGATGCAAGACTCCATGCCACCTTCTTGTCAGATCTGGCTACTTCCCACATCCAGTTTACTTGTTTGAAGCCTGAAGGTATCAGATGTGAGTGCCCATCCCCCACTTGCCATCCATATTTCATACGTCTATCACCCCATAACTTCAACAATTTTATATTCAGATTTTTTTATGATCATAGCCTCAAAAATAAGTGTCTTCAAACTCAACAATTCCTTCCTGGAGATGACCACAGTGGTATTTTTTTGGTCAGTCCATTTCAGTGTTTTATAACTCTCCTCAAAACTCATTTCTTTGAAGTAGGTGTCACTTGGGCTTTATGCCCTACATGCTCTCTATTGAGGGTGTCTAAGGGAGAAATGTGAAGGAAGGAATTCATTAAAATGGAGACACAGTTGTAGCCCAGCAGGGTGAGTCATCCCTGCTTTTCCTGTATTTTAATGTTTTATTTAGATTTTAGGTGCTTGGATTATATGGCACTGTGCCCACTTTACTCAGTTCTACATGATGCCTGCCTATAACAAATGGTTTCTATGAAGTACACTTCTATAAAGTGATGAGAAGAAGTAACATTGTGTGGGAACTGTTGAAAAAGTTAGAATGAGCTCTTCCTTATGGCTTAGTTTTTTTTTTTTTAAATTGAGCCATAAAATCAGTACCAATCCCATCCTCTACTCTCAATCTTTAAGTAGAAGAATCATGTGCCTAAAACAAGACACTTGTGCAAAAGCACAGTTGCTCAGGCAAAGCAAACCCAAATATTGGCTTTGTTTTGAAATGTGAGCCCTTCTGCATTCTGATGCCATGCAATGTTTCTCATTCCATTCTTCATTCTGCACACATGGGTGACTTTAAGTTGGCGTTCATGCACATAGTTTATAAAGATCCTGAAACTGAGAAGTGGATTATGTCAAGGACTAAAATTACTTGAGAACTTTTTGATCATAGAGATTTGGGGTATGATCAATTTGACACATGTGTCCATAATGATATGAATATGTGTGCTTTCTGTATGGCTGTGATAACACAAAAGATGTAGGCAGAATGAAGTTGCTCCACATGCTTTATATAATATTTTATTTAGTTTAGAACAGGTGTTGCAATAGTGTCTCAGATATTACTAGAAATGCTGTATCACACTCATATTCTTAGCAATCCTTTACTTTCCTTCTGAAGACTTATTGACAGTTCATTGTGTTCCTTGAGTTTCTAATAAAATAATTTTCCATCTATATGTGAATGCATTGTTCTTAATTTTCAAGTGTGGCCCTGTATAACAAATAGGAACTGTGATACAGGCAGGACTTACCAAAAAAAGAAAATATATCCATATAAATCTTTCATTAGTCTTACCTCATTTTCTTGGTCTTTTCCTGAGTTCCAAAAAAAAATATTTCCCAAATTAAAATGTCCTAGGAGGAAGCTAATCTGGGATAGTTCAATATTGTATTTTCTATATATATTATTTCATTTCATTTCATGTCATTTCAAAATTAAGGTTTTTTTTTTTTTTTTTTTTAAATTGAGACATTACTGAAAGAGAATAACTGTTGGAGGACTAAATCTGACTTCACAACTTACTGTAAAACTATAGTATTCAGGAGAGTGTGGGATTGGTGAAAGACTAGACAAATAGATTAATGAAATAAAACAGAGGGCCCAGAAAGAGGCCCACATAAATTTAGTCAATTGTATTGCCTTTTACAAAAGAGCAAGGCAATAAAATACAACAATCTTTTCAACAAAAGGTGCTGGAACAACTGGGTATGCGCATGCTAAAAACGAAGAGAATTTAGGCACAGACACTTTTTATAAATATTAACTAAAAATGGATCAGCCTGTAAAAGATTCCATGGACCCAAGGCAATACTGATAAGGCAGGGTAGTCAAGGCAGGGGCACTCATAGGATCATCAAAAGGATATTGAGGCCAAGCCAACTGAGAAGAAATTCACAGTGAGTAATAATTATATTTCATGCAAAATGTTTCCTCTAGTAATGGTGCTGACTGTCTTTGTCCTGGTCCTCCAGAGGTTCAACTTTGATTTCCATATTTTAGAAGATACATTTTCCATGGATTAGAAGGTCAGCAAATTAAGCCTCACAATCTAAGAAAGCTTGTTACACTTTTAAATGATTGAAAAAAAATTCTAAAAAAGACGACTGCTTTGTGACATGAAAGAATACAAGAAATTCAAACTTCAGATTTATTGGAATACAGCATTGCCCACTTGTTTTCCTGCGTTATAGAGGCAGAGTTGAGCAGTTGTGTTAGGGACCACCCAAACCCAAGTGCCTGAAATATTTACTACCTGGCCCTTTACAGAAGATGTTTGGCAACCCCAGATGTCTTAGATTGCCAATCCAAGGGCAAGTATACCTACACATCTTAGCTCATGGAGAAATGCTACTGGCTTGATTGGCATTCACTGGAGGCTTTCAGCAATGTTAGTCCTCCAAGCAACTCAGGAACACAGATATTAAACAATGTACATAGACAACTTGTCACCATAGTAAACATTTCTTCCCAGGAATAGAAACAGTTCAGAAGCTGAGATAAATACCGTTAGCATATGTAAATAATCAATGTGATAAATTATTAAGGAAGGTTTAAACTTTGGATATTGCTGTCATAGAGAAAACTATGCAACCACAGCAAAACGTTTTGAGTGACTTTATCTGTTATAGAACATTGCTCAGACCAAAGATGAAAATCTTTAAGTGAATTTTTTTCTGCAATTAAGATCTAGATTTTCTTCTAAATTTCTTGCTGGGAGGTTTTAGTGCTTACACTTATGCCATTAGTTGAATCCTTAAAGACAAATATAATTTAATATCTTTCACTCACTTGTGAAATTATAAATTTGTTCATTCATTCATTAAACAAATATTTATTAAGCACAGATGATAGTGAAATAGTACAGACCCGAACAGCAAGTAGCTTAGAGTCAATTGAAGGACACAGACAGGTGAACCTAACAAAACAATAAATAAATAAAAAGCAAGCACAAATATAAAACACTGGAATCTACTTCTATTTTTTTTTTTTTTTTTGGTCTATCTGTGAGTTCTCTCCATCCCATCCTTAGGCTCTGAAGAATCATCAATCAATAGTTACCTAAGAATACTGCTTGGGAATTTGACAACTACAAAAGTAAGTTTGAACTAACAGAAAACGAGTCAGCCGTAGCCTACAATGGGCCAGGCCAGGCCCCAGGGATGCCTTCTCCTCTAGCCCAACCCCCACACACATTCCCCCTAACAGAGCACAGGAAATAAAGCTTTTTTTTTTTTTTGCTTTAGCTGTTGTTAGCATTCAGAATATGCAGTCTGAACTAGGCCTCAGGAGAAAAGCTGTGCTGGATCCTTATTCATGGTATGTGGTTAAACATGTTTTCATGTTGTCAAAGATTAAATAATTAGGAGAACATGGTCAAGATCAAAAGGCAGCCCCATGTCACAAGCAATTAGAAGACTACTACAGCTGTGACAACTGGGGATCCCCGCTGGCATGGTACCTGCCTTAGTGAGCCATGTGCTCTCAATGTGAAGCCCAGCACATCAGGCTTTTCATTTAAATCTTATTTAGATGGTTGTGATCCAATAAATGCAAAAAGAACAGTCAAAATAGATTCATAGTTGGGCACAAATAAGGATAAATTAAGGAAAAGAGTGAGGAACTTGCTGATAAATTAGAAATTCTTTCTTGAGGAAGTCTATGTCAATGTCTCACAGGTCTTAATACAACCTGATAAATGGGAAAATCGTCTTTACAGTATGTCTGTATTTTCTCATTAAGAAATATCTTGATGACTCAAATGAGTTTTCAAAGGGGCCCCTAAATTTTCATAGTGTTATTAGGTAGATATCTTTTTATTGATCCTATTTGTTCCCTAATTTTATGGATAGGAATGTCAAAGAATGAATGAGAAAAACACACCTGAGAAGCCCCACTTTTAATATGCATATGAAGAAAATTAAGTGACAGAAATAACCTCGGTGAGTCTGAAATAAAATGTCAAAAATGGTTTCATTCTCAAACTCTTAAAGTTTAAGTCTTGAAAAGCAGATATGATTTTCTCTTACGGAAGTATACCACCATAATCTGACCTCGCCACGGGACACTGGTTATCCCCAACACTCCAAAAGCCTCTTTGTCTTCCAGAGAGCCTGGGATCCAGGTAGAGTTTAGTTTCTGCAGAGAGCAGGATGGTAAGCTGAGAGTGCCACACCATGAGGCTGTCCTAGACCTGACTCGGCTACTAGGGAAATCCCAGCATTAAAGAGCTCTTACATCTCACCACCAATCTTGCACAATGCCCAAACTGTTAGTTTAAGATATTTCTGAATAAGAAAACACCTATGGTCCCCAGCCCTGACTAGCTTATGGATACAGTGAAAGTCACATCTGCAGACCCAATGGTGTCATCTTCCCTTGGAAGGATTTCATCTGTCCTTACCCTGATGTCTTTTCATCCTTCAGGCATCTTCCCGGAAATGAGAGGTACTTCTCATTGGACATCAGTGTAACCTTTACTGGACCTCTAGCACAACAGCAATATTTAGTTTCACTGCTCCTTTCAGGCTATCATCCCTAAGACAACAGTTTTACCACAAAGGGTGGCCTCTACCAGGGCCCCTGGATTCCACCATCTGTTCCCTGCCCCCACATCTCTACCCCCACCACTTATATATCACATAGTCCCATTCATTCAGGGCGTGAACTACTGATGTGCCCTGGAGAGAGCTGCTTCTCCTGAGTTCTCTCCAAGTCTACTACCAGCAACATGTCCTTCCCATCTAGCCATATCTTCTTGTGTTCTCTCCCTAACTGCAACTTTGGAGTCTAATAGACTATTGCCTACCCTTTAAACAAGCCTGACTGCTGCTCTCCTATGTTCTCCATGTGTGATCATTTCACTGCAGGGACACTTGGACCCCAGGTAAAACTCTTGCTGTGATATAGTCCTTCCCTTCCACAGAGCATGTGCCTAACCAAAGAGGACTGGATCTGAAAAGGCCTCCTAACATTGCAGCTGTGGACCCTGCATCCCTCTGCTCTCTGGCTTTCCAGTGGTGGCAGAGGTGACGGTGGTAAAAGTAGAGGAAGTGGTGGTAGATGTGGTAACAGTGGTGGTGGAGGTGGTGGTGATGGTGAAATTTGTGGAAGTGGTAGTAAAGGTGGTGGAGGTAGTATAAGTGAAGGAAGTCACGGTAGAGGTGGAGGTGGTGGATTTGAAGTTATGGCCAGCAGCCTCCATGACAGTTGCTCTAGACCCAATCTTTCACATAAGCTGTCATGATTCACCTGACATGCCTGCATCCTGCCTCTCTGGCACAGAGACAATGCACGTTCTTTTCCCTGTCCTTACTCTCTCACCTGATGAATTTCAGACATTGGATCAGAATATTGACCACAAATTTAATATAAGTTAGTGTGATATAACCACTAAAAATGCTAATGCTGTCTTACATTGAAAGTCTGTACGTCTGGTCTCCAGATGGCAGAGAGAATAGTTTTGTCACCCTGAACATTGCCTACCACCACTTCAGGGCACCACAGTCAATTCAGGGATAAAAAGCATATTTATTGGGCCTTACCTGCAAGTATTACAAATTTCAGCAATAACTTGAAGCCCCTAACAAAACAGAAAGAATCAGAAATTACATCTAGCATCACTTTCTGTTTTTGAAGATTACATGTGAAATGGCAGAAATACACTTTCAGAGAAAAATTGAGTAACTACAGTGGTCTCTAGCAGGAAGTAATTCCAATGGTGAGAGGATAAAAACAATGCCATGCAATGAATTATTGAAGTAACATAGGATGTTTAAAATAGTAAAACAGGAAGCATTCTTCAGGGTTTTTTTTTTCTTTAAATAAAATAAAATAAGCATCTGAAATTGACCAGTTTTGTGCTGCTCCAGTGGGAAAACAGGTCAAATGTCTACATACTATGGGGAATAGGATTCAGCTGCATGAATACCAGTGCTTTATATACTTCTCTCCATCCCCTTTTCTCTGCCCTGCCTCCTTCTTTCCTTTTTCACCTCATTCTAATGATAGAGCTATTGCATAAGGGAGTCTCAGTAATGTGAATTTCAGTGACTGAAAACACTTGGCCAGTGACTGATCAACATTTCCAAAGGTTTGCAGAAAAAACATATGCTTGAATTAGGTGGGGTCCTGGGCAGGAAAACCTGCAACAATTCTTCAAAATCCAAAATTATATAACCAGATCTATCTTGGTAGAAGAGATTCCCCACGCTCTAACAGGCCAGTGCATCTTAATATATCTCCTTTTCAAATATTTCAAATTTATTTTCCTCACAGAGAAATTAGATCACTAATGTCTTTCTAATCACTAATACAGTTGTTAAGAATAAACACAAGGAAATCTTCAGTTTTCCACTCACCACAAAATTATTAATAATGTTTTTTGAGCTTCAGGTTTTTTGATTTTTCTTTTGTTTTTTATGTGTATTTTCTGAAGTTTATTGAGCCAAGTGTCTTCTTCCTTGCAGGTATCCCTTGGAAGTTCCAAAGCCAAAGGAAACACTGGAACTTTACTGGTAGGAAGGCAGCAGCTTGAGGAATATCTGGAGGACAATGAGGTTGAGGACTATTTCCAATGTCAGGTTTGTGTGGGATAGGACAGGGTAGCACAGGTGTAGAGAAGAACATACAACAGTGGCTGCTGCCCCCCCCCCCTTTATACTCTCACACTTTTTAATTGTTGACAGTAACTAGAGGGACAACTATTTGTTCATAAATCCAAAATCATCAACTTCGGTTATTATGTCTTTGGGTGGTAGCGAGTAAAAGGAGTCCATTCAAACAGGAGAGAAATAAGGAAGTGACACTGAAGAGGTCATACAGAGGGCACAGGAAGGTTACCTGGCTTGACAAATGCCACTCCACAATGGGCAGGCTGGATTTTGAAATGTATTTGCAGGGGTGTCACACAAGAGCCCTTCAATTGTCTATAACAGAGGGCCACTTTATTGACAGCCTTATCCACAGGGCTGCCAACACATCCTGCCAATGAAGGCCTTGCTTCTCCTGATCAGAGGCATGTGAAGTGGGGAGAGAGAAGTAAACATAGCTCCCAGCAGAGGGAACTGAAAGGGAGGAGCCACCTCTGCCCTCCAACTGTCTCCCACACTCTACCCTTGTCCCTTTGTGACTGTTCTGTGGACAGGGATATAGAAGGTCAGTATCTGAAGTCCACATTAAGGTAGCAGGGGTTTCTCAAGCTCTAGAAATTTCCCTGAAGAAGAATGAAGCACATTAACTTATTCTTCATTAAATCTTACATCTTCATTAAATTTGTAGGCCCCACATCTTCTTTATTCAAAGAGAGTTAAATGAGACAAAAGTTCAGAGGAAGAGTCAGAGAGATCCTGGTTAGTAGAGGATTTATTCTTTCAGGTAGTAGTAGGCCTGGCTGGCCCAGTCCCTGTGGAATTTTCTGGGGGCTTGTACTGGTGCCTACTTTCAACTCTGCTTCTGAAGTTAGTCTGAACAATGGAAACAATTCCTTTCCATGATTAAAATCTTCCACCCTCTAAAATTAGTCCCAGGAAATTAGAACACCAGTAATTGTAGGAGGCTATACAATCCCAGCAATTTAAAGTGGAGTCATTTACGGAAATCACCAAGGCAATGTCCTTAGAAGGTATTTCCTCACTAGTTTTTGTCCTATAACTTGAGGCCACTAAAGGGTCATCAAATCTGAATGACTCTCAGCCTCTGGGTTATTAAATCCATCCCAGTTAAGAGATAATATGAAATTATTAGCAAAGAGAAGTAGTGGCACGTGGGCCTTTCTTCAAACAAAGAGAGAAAGATTAATGTGTACTGTGATGTGTGTGTGTTTAATTAGGAATTTAAGACTTGAAGTCTTTTCCCTTTAAGTTTTCTCTGTAATACCTTTTATCACAAATAGAAAATTCATAGATTCTCATTTTCTCTCTGATTCTGATTAAAACCTAATACATAAGAGTTTTATATAGTAATATATGTGTATAGGATGAATTCTACTAAAAGAACATGACAATTATCCTTGCAAATGAGCAAACAGCTCACCAACTCAATAAAAATGGTTCTGCATTTGGTTGTATGTGCTTTTGACTACACTGAAATTTTTCTTGGAAAGCGCTATGGTTTTCTTTTGTGCTATCCTCTCTGGCTAAATAAATAAGTAAGACTAGTAAAATGACTGTGAGCTGAAAAAGGGGCAGCTGAGTGAACTCTGAAATCAGATCAAGAGTCTTGGACCCAAAGCTTGTGCCCTGTTCGATTCAGTGTGGTGGTAGAGTCCCAGCTGGATCAGCAAGGCCTCAGATATCAAAGCATCAGAGTAGAAGACACAGTTACTGCTTCACCTGCAAGCTTTAGTTGTTTAGCTGGGAAAATGAAGGAGAAACAAAGGCATAAAGCGGAGTTGAACATTCAGCCGGGGCTCTGAGCCGGGGACTGAAGGATCAGGAACTCTCTGGGAAGGAGACATTGGGCCTCACTCCTAGCAACAAAGAAGTGTCGGTCTGGGAAAGAAGCAACAAGGAAGGGAAAATGAGGGGACAGAACAATCAGGTGGATGAATTTGCTCGAATTTGTTAGAAATCCAAGTTTATAAGGAAAATGTCAGTAAGAGATAAAGTTAAAAGTCTGTAAGCTCAAATTGTGAGAGGTTGGATTGTCTGGCTGAGAAGACAAAAACTTGGCTTGAAAAAAAGCAAGAGGAAATTTGGAAGGAGGTTAAGGAGGTGAGTGATGGATGGGCCAAGAATTGCATTTTGAAAGATAATTTGTAAGGTAATAGCAAAAAAAGACATCAAATTTAAGACTGTCACACAGTGCAGTGTGAGTCAGTGGTAGTGGTGATGGAGAGAAAGAATGAATACATGCAAGCATCATAAGTGGAGCATAACCACAGGGCCTGTGAAGCTTGGACATGGAGGGAACGGCAGAGGTCAAGTGAAGGATGACTCCTAGGTCCCCACGAGACAAAATGGTGGAGAGCTCAGATGCAATAAGGAATGCCAAGAAGGCGACACAGCTCCTGAAGTATGAGCATCTTTTCTTAGACAATTCACAAAATAATTATGAGTATCCAGTTTGGGCTGATGTTTACCCATCATTATAAGGACAGGTGAGGGAAGAGCTGTGAAAATGCTTTACCAAACTGCAGAACACTGCTCATGTGTTTGCTGCATTTATTACCATTATTCATGCACCTGTCCAGTCTAGGCCTTTGTGTGCACAGAGCAAGGGAGTCCACAGTGGCAAGTCCTGCAGAGTAGCCTTGATGTGCATGGAAGTCTAGGTAACCACTGGCATCTGTTGCTATCATCCTTAGCAACAGAGCTCTAGACTTATCATGGCATTGGAGTCCACTAAAGAATCATAGTTTCCACGTTCCCAGGAATATAGGTGAAAATTCTGGCTCATGAAATATAAGCAATAGGTGGAACGTCTGGAAATAAGCCTTAAAGGGAGAAGATACGACGTTCTTCATTCCTTGATTCATACTTTTTATCATAACTCAGATGGGATGGCTGTGGTTCCTGTAGCCACTGCAGACTATGAACAGATTTATAAGTGAGAGCCTTGGGAAAATAAAATAGGTTCCCTATGTCTGTCATATTACCTCACAGCCCTGGAATCTTTTACCTGGGCCCATTACACAAGGAAATGAAAATTTTCCTCTTCTGCTTTACTTTCTGTTTTTCAGGTTTCTATTGACCCATGACCACATCTAACCTAAAAGGAAACATCAGATATCTTAGCAACTATCAGTTATTTATCTCTCAATACAAGTAATTCTGAAAGTATAAAATGTTACGTATTCATAAAAATGTCAATAAATTTTAAAGGGGAAAAACAAATCTAACTTTTAAAAAATGGGTCCAATTTATTTTGTCAGAATCTTCTGAGATAGAGTAACTATTTTTGAAATTTCTTCAAAAAATGATAAAATATCTCACTTTTACATTAAAAAATGTTTATTTTTCTTTTTAAAAACAATTTAAGTAAAAAATTACTATGTATTTTCTAGTTCAGCTCCACTTAAAAGTGTTTTCCAGAGCATACCTGCAATAGAAATAGGAAAAACAATGTTGTTTCCCTGTATCTCCTTGAGAAAAATTGGATGAATTTTTCTTGCCTTCTCTTCTCACAAAATGCTTTTTGAACTAAGACCAGTATGGGAAATTTCTCTGAAGTATATGATACTGCTATAACTGAGAAGGAAAGAAAGTTGCAAATAAAATGCAGACTCTACACCAGACTTTAGGGATGAGAGCTAAAACACACATTTGCTTTTTCACCCAGAGCCTTTAAAGAAAATTTTAAAGATTGCAAAATAAAGTGTCATCACTTTCTAAATAGAATATTTCATTTTTTACGGATTGAATTTAATTGTGACTTCCAAAATGTGTATGCCGAAGTCCTAACCTCCACTGTGACTGTATTTGGAGAACTGGTCTTGAAAGAGATAATTAAAGCTAAATGAGGACATAAGGCGTGGGTCCTAATCCAACAGTTGCCCATAATAAAGAAGAAACACTGACAGGGTGGGCACACTGTAAAAATACTCTGTTAGGTCACACAAAGAAGGTGGCCATGTGCAAGCTCAAGGAGAGGGGGCTCAGGAAATCCTAATGTGCCAACATCTTCATCCTGAATTTCTAGCCTCTGGAATTATCAGAATGATTTTTCTTATTTAAGTGACTCAGCCTGTGGTGTTCTGCTAGGCATCTTTAATACACTCCCTTCTGCCATTTTGGGGGTGGGCAACTAACTTACATTGTTAACTACAGTGGCAAAGGAATACTTTTATTATAATTGCAGAGTCAAGGAGGAGCCCATTAGAGAATGGTGAGATATTAGGGAACTTTGGTGTTGCCACAGCTGTTAAAAGGTGTGCACAGAGAGCTCTGAATCACATTGTTTTAAACTAACATCACCACCACAAAAACAATACAGTTGATTTAAAAAAAAAATGTCTTGTGTAAATGCTGAATACCTATTATTTAAATCTTCATTATCTGAAGAGCTTAAATTAAATAAGATTCCTGGATGGGATTCATAACCAAGAAAAAAAAAATTCTGAAATGAAGACAAGAACACTTTATCATCTTGAATATTTTTTACTCTGAAATTTGTCTCTTCTGTAACCCCCTGTCCATACCAATCCTTTCCCTCACCTCTGGCTCCTCTATGCTTATTAACATCATCATCTGATTTCTACTTTAGAAGGGAAACTTATAGTCATCAATAGGAACATCCACTGTCTCCATGTGCCAGGGAGACACTTCATTCTCCATCCCTAAGCCCCTTCCAGTCTCTATTTACTCCTTTTACTCAGGAGAAGCCATTTGTCTCCCAGGTTCAGATAATCACGTGCTTGTGTCTTAGAATCTCTGTATGCTCTTATCTTCCCCTGAACTTCTTCCCATTGTTTAGCTCTTTGTTGTCTTAACTAATACCCCAGTTCTCAAATAGTTTCTTCCTCTGTCTTTCTCTCTTGCTGCCTCTGCCCCTGCACAGTCAAGCTTCTTTGAAGATCTCTCTAAATTTATTGCTTTCAAAAAAAAAAAAAAAAGGGCCTCCCTGGTGGCGCAGTGGGTTAAGCAATGCACTATGAAGCAGACCGCAGTCACTGCAGCACGAGTTCGATCCCTGCCGCCGGCCAGAGAGGGGACCCACATGGTGCAGCAGACCTCTCCTGCTGTGCCCGCTGCTCCCCTCAGCAGTGTACTTCGTTGATCTACCTGTTCTGCTCCCCACTCTCTGTGGTGAATCCTCTCACCCCCCCCCCACACCTCTGGCCTGTACCCCAGTGCTTGTGTGCATAAATAAATAAATCTTTAAAAAAAAAATTATTGCTTTCATTTCCTAGCTTCCTTACTTCTCCAGCTTCTCTGGTCTAGCCCTACCCTCTTTGTTGTCACAAAACAATTCCCACTAAGGTTATGACTAAGTTTATGTGGTTGAACCCAGTAGACAGTTTCGGCAGCACTCCTTTGACTGATAATTCCCTTCCCCTCAGTAGACTGTGATTTTAGGCATATCTCCATCCCCCGAATGTTCCTTCACTGAATTGTTTCCAGTTTCATCATCTTCAACCTGAACATTTACCACTAAAGTCTTTAAAACATAAGATCTTATCCCCTCTCTATTTTTATGTCTCTCTCTATTTTTATGCCCCAAATCTAACTATGCTTATGCTAACTATGCAGGTTAAAGTCACATTTACATTTGCAACTCAAACCCCTTCTCAGTCATATACTATGGTAGCTTCAACTCCATAGGAACTGCCCTGGATTCACAATTGCCAACTCCTACCCCAGAAACAACCAGTGCCTCTTCTGGCATCATCAATGGGCAAAAGCCCACTGCCACCATGATTACCCAGGCCAAGACAGAGGAGCCAGCCCTGGTATCAACTTCCACGTCTCCATCATCAACTCACTGGGTTCAACAATCTCTCATCCAAAATATTTATTCATTCTATACATTCTTAGAATACCACATGCCCCCACAGTTTTTTTTTTTTTTTTCTAGCTACTATTGTCTTTGTCCTGGAACTTCCTATCCCCCACAATGTCATCAACACTACCTATTTTTATATATTCAACATATTCTTGAGCCAGAAAGAGACTCATGAAATGCAATTCTCCATCTTGTCATTTTCTACTCCACTCCCTGTGTCCATCCAAAATCCTTCTCTATTGGGCCTGCCCTGGTGACGCAGTGGGTTAAGCAATGCACTATAAAGCAAACCGCAGCCACTGCAGCATGAGTTCGATCCCTGCCACCGGCCAGGGAGGGGACCCACATGGCGTAGCAGACCTCTCCTGCCTCGCCCACTGCTCCCCTTAGCAGTGTGTTTCTGTCAATATGCCTGTTCTGCATCCTGCTCTGTCTGGTGGATTCTCTCACCTCCCCACACCTCTGGCCTGTACCCCAGTGCTTGTATGCATAGATAAATAAATCTTCAAAATCCTTCACTATTTTATAAATTGCACCTAGAATGATGTCAAAACCTCTGAATGTACCCTCAAGATGCTACAAAAACATGTCCCAGTCTGTCCTTCCCATGCCTCTGGTCCTGGTAATTCAGGTCAAAGACACAGGGACTTTATTATACTTTTACAGATTTATTACATTTTATTCACTTTAAGAGCAATGATAACATTAACTTTCTTTTGCATGTGAAGCAAATATTTGCTAGTTTTGGATTTATAAAAAGTGAAGTAGCAAATTTTGCCGCATCCTCACAGAAGATCACAAATAATCCCAATGTTGTGGCTTCCTTGTCAAGGAGTACAACACATTTTTCGGCTTCACCTGGCCAGCCCTCCTAGGCAAAGAGCTTGTCGTAAGGTTGAAGGCTATTGTCTGCAGAGCATCTCAAAGCCTGCAACCTGATAATCTAAGTTTTAGAAATAACCACCTTTTAGAGGTAGGAAATAGCAGGCATCCTTTTTGATAAAGGCATTGAAATTTCAGCAAAGTGGCACTACAGGGTTTCTCTCTGAACTTTAGTGTATTTTATTCAAAGCAGGCTATAGAAATAGGGTTGGAATTGATTGCCTCCAATCCTAATTTTAGCTCAGATGTATTCAATGTAGTTGAATAGGTACATTTCTCATTATTTTATTTCCCCCTCAAGCATTTTTGTTCGCTTAGTGCTAGTGATGTTATTTCTCTATTTCATGTAGAATGTGAGCCTGCCAGAATCTGCCATTCTTCTGCCACATCACATGTTCACATATTACCCATTTTTTGCCTTTCCTTGTTCTGGCTGAAATTTGGTCCCAGCGAGTGGGCATGTAAAGGGCCCAAGAAGGAGAAAATTAGTGAAGAGCAGGGACTGGATGAACAAACAGTTCCCCTTTTGTCCCTGATAGTAGAACAGAACAGGACCAGGTACAGTGGGTGGGCTGACGGAGTCTGAATTTAAATACTTCTCATCTCAGACTTTTCATTGACGATATTTAAAGAGCTGAAACCAGCTTCTTTCACCCCTCTTCCTACTGATCCCCTAACAATTGACAAGGGCACAACAGCCATCCTGCAACCTCAAACCACAGGGCGCTGTGGGGTATACTGAAGTCCTTCTACCAAGCAACAGACTTCTATCTGAAGACAGCCGTTATAAATATCAAGACTGTCAAGCATCACTATGTGTTCTCTGCTCAGCCACCTCAGCATGCAATGATCAAGACAGCCCCAGGTGAATGAGGTACAGAAGGCATTGATTGCTCCGTGGCCCAATAATACAGAATCGCTCCTCCATCTCCCAAGGGGGAGTGAAGGAGGAAATATAAGCTGAAAACAATGATTCTGTTTTTGTTTTGTTTTTTTTAAACTTTGATTCTGTTTTAGAAGTTGCATCAGAACTGAAGGGCACTGGAGTTCTCCTGTAGTGATGGGCCTAATACTGTTTTCCTTCCATGATATGACTCAGGTCCCTTTCATGTTTGTATATGACACTGTTGTCTCATGGCCAAGCACAGTTTTGAAGTCAAATTGTCTTGGGTTTGAATGTGAGCCCTGTCCCTTAATAGTTTTGTGATCCTCACTTTGCCCTCCGAACTTCATCTCCTATGTGTAAAATGAGGGGGAAAAAACTGCATAAAATGTGTGAAGAATAAATGAAGCAATGTCTGAAAAGCAATTTGCACATTGCCTAGCTAACAAAAAATTAAATTATATTGTTAAGTGAATTCGAAACAAAATTCTAAACTTCAATACCCTTACCTTAAAGATAGCATTTATTTGGCACCAACCATGGACCACGCACTATTCTAGTTACTTAGGGAAAATTAACTGGATTTCTAATAAATGTTTAACTGGACCTTCCTTTCAGGGAGAGAGAAGATGGACGCGATGTCTCTTTCCATTGTATAAATACTCCTACCATGGCCAATTTTAAACTACCAACAAGATAGATAATTGGGGGATAGAATCCCAGATATGATTCTTACTCCTATCTGGCATTAGACATATCTATGGGTAAATTATCACCATCTCATCCTTACCCTCATGAAACTTCCTTTATGCCATTGCTTTTTGCAATGGCATAATTTTTAAAATGTTACCCAATACCCCCTCCTCACCAAATCTTTCTACAAGGACGTTTTCAATGACAGCGATTTTTAAAATTACAAAATAATATTAAATGATTTCTGTTTTCATTACTACATTGTCTTGTTCTGGTTTTCTTAATGCTTTGGGCTTCTGTCCACTTCACTTATGCATCAAGGGAAAAAACTCATTTAAAAATAAAAACAAAACCACCAATAAAACAGAAAACGTACTCCTGCAAAACTTGTAGATGACTTACTTTCTTTTCTCCATTCTTGCTTAAAGCAAAGGGAAGTCCACTCAAAATGAAAGAGGGCCTGCCTTGGTTTCTTTCTGGCAGGGGCTTGAGGCCACAACTGTTCTGTGAAATAAGCTGTCCTGGTTCAAGGGAGGGAGAAGACAAGAGAGAATGAGAAACTCTTGGACCTTATTTCTCTTTTTTTCCCTTGAGCCTTTACAGTTAACTTGCTAATGTGTGACATGATGCATTGGAGACTTCCCCCAGAATAGTCTTCCTAGTTTCTGCATATGTAAAGATGAGAGATAGTACAAGGCCAAGGATGGTTAAGTTTTACAACTCCTTGGACACAGCTCTATGACTATACTAAATATTTCCTGGACTTTCTTTTTTAAGATGAAGCAATAAAACTAACATAAAAAAAATGAAGATTTTAAAAGAAACCAAAATGATTGTTGGTTAGCTGGCAGTGAAATTCTAGGATTACAAGGATTATTTGGTTCAATAGGCTATGTACTTTTTTTTCTTTGACTATGATACCTTACAACTTTGTAGAGATATGTTAACTTATAGAAAAGTGACAGTTATGCAAGTAATTCTACCCAGGGACCATGGAAAATAGTTGACTGTCATCTTGTGGCTATATACCAATATTCCCCATTGACATTCATTTATAAATCCTTATCTGCTTTAATTGAGTGGTTCTTTGAATTCCCTTTTGAAGCAGTAATCATATATTATTGGTTTCTTCATAAATTACATTAACATTTTTTGACATGTGTTGATTTTATAACTTATGGGGGTCATGATCATCCTTTTAGAGTCCATCCTTTAGTATGGTCTTCATCGCTATTATCATCATCATTATCCTTTATCATGTATTCACTCATTCATCCAACAAATATTGGGGATAGAGCTCAGTGGTGGAACACTTAGTTGCATTCAACTTATATTGTTAAGTGATTATTATATTAATGAGTACCAGGTACTGTAGACACCCTTGATTTCTACAGTGCTTCATCAGTGTAAAAGTTAGAATTTGATATTGTCTCATGTTTTGAGCACAGCTGTTTTTCCTAAATAACCACATTGTTCGGATACAACATGATCTCTGGTCATTCAAATGATAATAAGAAACTGCTACCCTCGGTTTCATTTCCAAAAGGTCCAAAGAGTTGAGAAATACACAAAATGTTTCATCATCATTTCACTTTCCCTAACTTAGCCCATTTTCTTAAGCAATATGCTCATTTTTACAGCCTACCCTAACCCACAGGGAAACTACTGCTCTATAGACAGGTCTTATACAAGTGAGCATACTGAGAGCATAAAGTCTTTTTTAAATAGAAGAGTCATACCAAGGGGTCACTAGTCTACTTGGTCTCTTAAAAGTGCACATTTATATACAAGTTAAAAGAAAATACACATTACTGTAGACCCAATATCAGTACATTCAGTATAGCTTTGATTCCACTGGCAACTTGAATTGCAAAGGTGAGCTAAAATTAGCCCAACTTACTTTTGTCACTCAAATTCCTCAAAATAGGAAAACCAAGGGTGCAGAGAAGGGGTAATGGTCTCAAATAAGTCTTTCCACCCATTAGACTACAGCTTTACTTGAAGGGTCTCTTTGCGGTTTGCCATGTCTGGAAGAAATCAGCTGATCCATCAGCTCCCAGAGTAAAGACCTTGTAACCCAGCAGAGGCAGAGGGCCCTGGGGATAGTTGCTGTAGCCTGTGAACACTGCATTCAGACATCACCCTAAATATGTTGAACTTCACTTAAAACATCCTGACCTTCTAGGGACTGTAAACACTCACTCTGGTGTTTTGTTTTGTTTTTCATTCAAACGTAGGCATGCTACAGCTGCACAGTAAGGAACGCCTAAGAAAATAAATACTCGTTAGAGGAGATTCAATGCAGTTAATGGCAGTGGGCAGAGGCTGGAGGGCAGTATCTTTTAACAAGTTTCATTTGAAAGACTAACTCAGTGTGGTTGTCACGACAGTTGTGTTTGTGGCTGGGGTTGTATTGCTAACAGATGGGTAGCTGGCAGCCTTTTCTAATTCATGCAGACACTCTACAGAAGGAGTGACCAGGCTAAGTGATTGCAACGTTAACCTTACACAAACTGTTCTCTCCTGTGTTCATAAACAGAACATTTTAGAGCTGCTCTGGTCAAAATACTAGCAGAAATATTCAGCCAACCCTCCCTTTTCATCTCCATTTGCCCTCTGCCCTCTGAGAATTCATTTAAAAAAAATCTTCAGCAGACAATCACTGGCTGATAAAAAGGGGTGGAGTGGGGAGTTTTTCAAATGCTCTTATTTGCAAATACCCTCTACCTACCATATTAAAATATCCATGAAAGGAAAATAAGCCCAGAGAACCCTGATGGTGGCAATTTGGTATTTAGGGAAACCGGTGCCAGAAGAGTACTTCCCATTCCACCCTTGATTTGATGAGATCACCGTTAGAAAATTGCCTTGTACTTCAAAAACAAAACAAAAACACTGTCGAAAAGAAGCTCAGAATTTCATATTTAGGCATCGATTTTGCTTTTAAGGAAGCAAAACTTTTTGAACTTTGCTGTGCTTTAAAACAGAACATTATGACACATGCAGACATACACCCAAACAGAATCAGTCAGCCAGCAGTGGAAACAGAGCAGGGAACACCCAGGAATGCACTTCTGGGAACTCCTGCTACACCCGTATGCAAATCATTTAGCAGCAGCTCAGGCTGAGTTCCCAGAGTAAATGATTCCATTTCTGCTGGGCTCTACCTTCACACCAAGGTAATTGACCACATGCCTCTCCTCCCAGACCACAGCCATGCCAGGGCAGCATTTAGTTAATCCTTTATAATTACAAAGGAAAAATGATTATGGAACATTGAGTATATGTTCTCAACGTATATCTGTGAGTTGATAATAATCATTCTTTTTATTTTGCTTTTTAATTTTTTTTTTTTTTGTAATTTGAAGAATAACAATACAAACCATTGGAACAAATGACTTTTCAAATAGTTCCCAAATACTCCACCTACATTTTCAAAAACCAAATAGCTGCTCCTAAAGAATTTGGTCACCTTAACCATTTCTCAAAATGAAACTTGAAAGGGTTTCTCCTTCAGTGCAGACAGATGACATCCCAAGCCAGAAAACTGACAAGTAATGAGATTTCCTGAGAAATCTATCAGTGAGTGTTGTTTTTTAAATCAATTATAATAGAGAAATTATGCTAGCCAAAAAGGGAGGGGGGTGTGGAAATCAATTATTTTATTTCTACATATGGCTTAAGGTATTTTTAAATATTTGCCAACAAAAATAAAGCCTGAGTTACGGTAAATGAATATTTTACATTTTAGCAGTGTCATCTGTGTATAGCAATCTCCCTGCTTCCATATGCTACCTTGTGAGATGTTCAACAGAACATAAGACACAGGACACCAGTCAGGTGGGGCTCTAAGGGCAAGGCAAGACTGTTTCTGAAACTAGGACAGGATAATTGCTGAGATCCAAACTGACTTACATTTACTAAAGATTTATTTTTATTTATTCATGCGTACAAGAACTGGGCTGTACACCAGAGGCACAGGGGGGTGGTAACCAGCCAGGCCCCAGCTTACATTTTTTAAAGTATGCTTCATGGACAGCCTCTCCGGGGAGGTCCAGTTCAGAATCAGAGGAATGAGGTCAGCTACCTGTGCCCTGGCTTCCTGACTGTCAGGGTCACCTGTGGGTGGCACACTCTCTTCTTAAGGTGTCTTCCTGCCTTCCTTTTCGCTCATTGATAATAGCTCTGCAATTTCTAAAACATGTGCTTAACTGCTTTGCATGATTTTTCTGGACCATGTTTATGCTTTTTAAATATCATTTTAGTAAATCATCCTAAAATTATCCTAACTTGAGCATTCCACCTATTTTCTGCAGAAACCCAGAGTAATGCGGAGCCTTACAATAACACTGATTTTTAGCCTCATCCTCATAGGCTCCCAAATGACTTATTGGTAAAAGTCTATTTCAATATAATAGGTTTCTTCTGTAATCTTCTGAAAATTATTCCACATATTGAAAACACTATTCTCTGACAGGGCACTTAGACTTCACCAGATTAGCAAAGAAACCCATGGCATTGAAGAAGGGGGGGGGCAACAAGGTGAACAAATAATACCTTTGTTCTTGCTCAACTGCTCTATACAGAAATAGTAAGGCATGGAATTCATTGGTACCTGTGGGGAGATTTAAGATTTCTTTCTCCTTCATGTGACCTTCTTTTCAGTATGCCTCTTTTTATAAGCCCCTCGTTCTGCCTCAAGAGAAAGTTTCAAACAGATTGAAAGGATGACAGTAGGAAGATTATTTTCACAGGTATGGGTAGAAGTTCTATTTCCATTAGGACAAGGCCTAACATCTCTTTTTACTTAGTTTTCTATCTGTTTCTCCCTTCCTCCTGCAGAGAGAGAGAGTGTGTGTGTGTGTTGTGTACTTCTTTTTTTTAAAAAAAAAAAAGATTTATTTATTTATTTATTTATTTATGCATACAAGCACTGGGGTACAGGCCAGAGTCCAGGGCGGTGAGAGGATTCACCAGAGACAGAGCAGGGAGCAGAATAGGCAGACTGAATCAAATACACTGCTGAGGTCAGCTGCGCCATGTGGGTCCCCTCCCTGGCGGGAGGCAGGGGTTGAACTCATGCTGCAGTGGCTGTGGTTTACTTCATAGTGCATTGCTTAACCCGCTGCGCCACCAGGGAGGCCCCTGTTGTATACTTCTTCACTAAAGAACTACAAAGTCTAGGCAGGACCTCCAGGAAGCAAGCCTGGGCAGTCTTCATCTCCACTACTTGACTTGTTTCTCTTCCTTCAAGGGATACTTTCAGCAAGTGAGTTCTCCTCCAACTCTCTCTGTTTTCAAAGTTATTTTCTCTAATATGACTAGGATCTGTACCTTGGTTTACTTAACCAAGTTTCGAGATGAAACTTCTAACCCATTTTCTATTCCTCAGTTGCAGTTGCTCACTGTTCTCTGGCTTTTCCTGCAGGCTGGTCTACTGCTTTTATGTATATTAGACTGGCAATGTTGAAAGAACGTAGATCCCAAAAGTGACTGTGAACAGATAGTACTTATTTGCTTTTCTTGAGGAATTGGGGAACTTAACTGGCTGGCTAGAGTTAGTACTCCAGCTACTCATTATATCGGAGAGATCAGTAAATTCAACATAATTGATTAGAAAAAAGCTTTAACTAAATGTTACACCATTATATTTGCACACAATTTATCAGAGACCCAGTATATGAGGCAAATTTTTATTTTTTCCTCTATTTTTATGTGTATTTGACACTTTTCTCAAAGAAGGATATATTTTATGCTAATTTTATAAAATAATTTAAAATCATATATCTTTCACATTCAGGCAGCTCTTCCTGCCTGTTTGTGTCTATGCAAGTGTCCTTTATTCTTCTGTACATTTCTTTAATAAACCTCTCTTTTAAATATATTTTAAAAATATTTCTATCACATTTAATGCAAACATATCTACTCAGAGAGGATTTTAAAAAAAAGAGGAGAGTAAAATATCATAGTAATAAAAAGATTGGGCTGATATTTTAAACCAGCTTAAAATGAAAAATACGAGGGCTCTATATTTCAAGGCCCACTACAGTAGCAGAAATTTTCGAATCTAACACAAATGCACAACTATATTATAAATATACCAGAAAAAAATGAATGTGAAAACATACATGATCTTAAGAACCCTCACAGTAAAATTCATTTTCAAGGAAGGTATTCCTTCTTCTCCTGCCTATACACATATAGTGATTAAATTTATCCATGACACACAAAGCCGTGTTCATCTAGTGGTTCAGTAAGAAATGCATTTTCTTCACACCTTGATTATAAATCTCCATGAGATGGAGTTTGGTCCCTTTAACTTGATTTCCATAATGTTCAAAGCTACTGAAAGTCAAAGCTACTGAAGGTTTGCACATACAAAAGTCCTTATATCATGAAAAAGCAAACCTCTTAGCCATATATGTATTGTATTTGGTTATTTCTAGAAATGTGTTGGTCTTTTAACTTTTGTTTCAGATTTCTACAAAACTCGCACACCCTCTCTATTTTTTTAAGATTTATTTATCTGTGCATAGAAGAACTGGGGTGCAGGCCAGTGGTGCAGGGGTTGGGGTGAGACTATTCACCAGAGGCAGAGTGTGGAGCAGAATAGGCAGATTTACTGAAATATGCTGATAAGGGGAGCAGTGGGCGAGACAGAAGAGGTCTGCTGTGCCATGTGGGTCAACTCCTTGGCCAGGAATTGAACTCTGGTGATTGTACTGAGACTTCACCCCCAGGCCACCAGGAAGGAACCCACATCCTTTCTTTCTGTGCATTGTCTTAGAGCAGATTTGTTTCCCATTGTGACAAATCAAGGTACTTTCCTTAATTAAACCTTTTTCACACTTACGTATGAATATGAATTCATAAGTGCTTTTAGCATTGTGCAGAATACATATAATGTCAGCTATGTATATTCAAGGTGTTTAGATTTATATAATTTTTAAATATCCACATAACATACAACTTTCTAAATATGCCATTGTTAGCCCAATTTTCCCTGCCAAGTGTGATCAGAGAAATATTTGTACTATCAGGAACATCTAGGGACATAATTTGGACCTAAAAATTACTGCTTTTCTAAATTCAAAGATAAGAAAGTTTGTATGTGTTTACAGCAAAGTAAAAAACAGAAATGCAGAAGTAGTCAATTTCTTTATATTGTGGTCTCATATAAGACTAACTTAAACCAACAAAGAAGTCACCTTGATAATGGACATGCCCACGATGCTAGTGAGCATCAGCTTCAATTAGAGAGTTAACTGATATAGGCTAGAGAGTTATTCTACAAATAAGATTTTAGCAAGTGAGTAAAAACTTTTTAAAAAGAAAATTTACACTGAAACACCTTCAAGGAGTGAACAAATATGTATCTTTTATTTTACAAATGTGCATAACCAATATTGATAAAGAATAGGTAAGTCCCTTGTAAATCCATCCCCTTTGGTACTACTTACAGATCAAAAGTGATCTAAAATGGGCCTCTTTCTATATATAAATATATATTATATATATTTAAAGTAAGTGTTTAAACTCTATCAAACTTAAAGGCAGTAACCCTTAACTATCGCTCATAAGAAAACAGAGATTCTTTGATACTTCCAGCAGTTTAACCATATTTTAAGAGACTACAACATATCCAATAAATGTGTGCTATATTTAGTGCATTTCTAGACACACACTACACACTATAAGAGTTAACAATACAGGCTGTCAAGCAATATAAAATAAGTTAACATGATTTTATCTAGAAAGAAACACAAATGTATCAAATTTCCTGGTAGAAAAGTAAAAATTTATAATAAGCTTGACTCTATGTTTGCCATTTTCTCAAATCCTATTGGAAAACAAATCTCAAGACTAGGATGCAAGGTAGACCTACTAGCTTCATTCAGATAACTAACTAGGCTCTGTGAACAAGGCACAACATAGGGAGAAAGATCCCCTCTGCCCAGAGTTCACTAGTAAAGTATTGAAATTTCACCATCTCAGCAGACTTATTTCTATAAAGGTCAAGAAACAGATCGCTGGCTGTGAATGCAGACTGAGGAAGTGTTGGGCACTGAGGAATAAGCTAGAATGTGCAGACACAACCTCACACCCAGATTGCTTTGCCAAATACAGCTTACAAACATTTCAGTTATGTCCCTACTTTTTCTATTCTTCTAACTTTGACTTTTTGATACAAAAAAAAAAAAAAAACAGTTATGTTCTTGGTTGTTGTTTTTTTAACACTATTTCTGACTGAATACCTGTAAAGAAATGATGAACACTTTCTTTTTCTCTGAAAGTTTTTTTTTTCCAATGCCCATTCTCCTACATACACACACACACACACACACACACACGGGATTTGTTTTTGTGTATTCCCATATAAAGTGCTACAATCAACACATAGCTCAGCTCCATCTGTTTCCCTGCTCAGTGTTCTCCTGAACCATCAACCTTTTCTGGCTACTTTCTTAGTCTCCTTCATTTTGTCCAATGACTGGGCAGACATCCAAGATCTTGGCCATTTTATTGGCCCAAGGAGTCTACCAGATAGTGTTCAGACTAGAGGGATGACCTCACAAGGAATTAATTTTTCCTTCTGGATCTAAATGTTGTGAGTTGGACACAGGACTGATGTATTTGCTAGGTCAAGCCAATGGACTGGAGCAACTGAACAAGAGTTGAAGTCTCTGACAGCTTTCTTTAGCTCTAGAGAACCTGTTAGGGCAAAAAAATATATTCAATTTGAGTCATGAATTCTACTCTACATGACTATGTTGAATATGTTGACAGGACAAGTAAAACTTTTAACACACCAAAGTCAATAAATTCAAAGTTATGCTTTTCACAGCATTCATAACTCATGTGTTTGTAGCATTTTCCACTCCTGCAATAGGTGTTAAGTTTACCAGTCGAATGCAAAGGCACACTGTAGCCAAGGCAGCTACCAAGTTCCCTGACTTTTCTTGACATTAGACCAGGCAGACCTATCATTCTACTCACTATTTAAGCAGCACTGTTAAGTCACTCTGTACCCAAAAGGACTCATCAGTTCACATTACCTTGACTGGGAAGAAGTGCTAATTTACAAGGTTGACCTCTCCTGGGAAATCCAGGAACTCACTGATTCTACACCCCATTAGAAAGAAGTTCAGAATTCCCCAACTCACATACCTACATGACTCCAAACCCTCATGTGTGGATTGTGTTTTATTTCTCAATGAACACATGGAGAAGTTGAAGTACAAGTGGCATGTTAGGGTATTTGAAGTAGGTAAATTGACTTATTTATAAGCATTTGAAGTTTTATGGACTTTCCAAGTATCCAATCAGGCAACTGAATTCAGTTCTACCTGACATATCAAGTATCAGTATTTGGAATTCACAGCTTGTAGCATCATACTTTTACCTGTTTAGCAAATAGTATCATCTTGTTTAGCAAATAGTATCATCAGTAGTAAGTTGGTAGGTGTTAACATTTCAATGAGCTCTAAAGCTTCTTTTCAATAGTTACACACTCAAAAACCTAAATACTGAATCCTGTGTGATTGATGTAAAGAGATAACACTGTTTCTGGTGAAAATAGGCACCCTCATACCTTCAGTGAAGTAGTTACAGATTTAGATACTAACTGCAATTCTTCCCTCTCAAGCTCTGGTTTTATACCAGGTGCACTTGACAGGTGGATTGTATAAGATAGCAACAGTAATGATCCCAAGTAACTAACGTGAGTAAATGAAGCAGACTTACAGCCAGTACATATGCCATCTTTGACAAAAGCAGAAAAGACACCCTCCAACAACCTAAATAAAACAACTGTCTCAGATGAATATTCAAATTTAAGATACTCCTCCCTGATGACTGCCTGCTCCATGACTGAAGTCTATGAATGCAGCTGGCAACCATTGCATTGATCCCACCTGAACACCCAAATAAAGGGACACACAAAAGCAAAACAGTTTTGGTCAACATACGTTAGTGTTAGAATACAGCTCAGAACTTGGAATCAATCAAGTTAAGGTATAAACTTGTTCTACAATATATTATCACCTGGAATACATTGCTTTATCTCATTAAGTTTCACCTTTCCCCCATGTACAAAAGTGGCATGATGCTGACACCTGATGTCATGAGTTAATATGTGTAAAGTCCTCCACACACTGACTGTCACTGAGCTCAAGTCTCTGTAATCTGCTGAAACATTCCTGGTTCGGAAGAGATGATACTAAAGTTCAATCTTTGACCACTGCTTTCACAAACATACAACCTTAGAAATCATCTTGCTATATTCAGTTTCTCACTCTTTACCTTGTGGAAATATTGAGACAATCATAAGTGAAAATACTTGCAAAAAATCTATACCACTGTCTTATCTTCGAAAATAATTATGATATATATCTGAAGTTTTACACTGAGACTAAAAGTAAATAGTGTTAGAAACTGGGTTTATTCAAAGAGGGCAGACAATAGCCAACATAAGATGATAATAGCAAATTTCCAGTAAAGAACAGCTTGAGTCACCTAGGCAAGGTTAACTATTTATCACACAAAAAAATACTACTGCTCAGGTAATTCACTGCAGCTAGCAGACTGGTTTTCTTCCCATTGCACTGACCTGGAGAGAAAATTCTCCCCAAAACAGTTAATAATTTATGACAACCACCCAGGTGTGTCCCATGTGTACCTTTCTGAAGGGTTGCAGGGTTCCTTCATGCCTGCTGCAAAAAATTTGCTGTGACTCTAGCAAGATCTCAAAGGGTCACACACATAGCAAGCATGTTCTAGAAACATGGACAAGGTCCTGGACCTGCATTTGAGTGTAAAAATTACCACCAGAAGGCCTTGAAAATTTCTGACACACAATGAAGTAGAAACTAAAAAGAGAGAGAGACCTAAATTGTTCCTACCTTCTTGTTATCATTTCATTAGCACTTAAAAAAAATGACTTCTTTTGTTCACTATCCCTGTCCCAGTTCATTGCACAAAATTGAAACGAAGACTACTTATTTTAGCTTCTTCAATGAAATAATAAATATACAGAAAACGTCACTCTCTTTCTCCTTCACCCTGAGATAGACAAGGGTAAGTTGGAAATGGGAGAAGAGGCTGGTCTCAGAACCAAGACAGTGGTTGAAACAAGACAATGCCTTGGGCAATGTCAGCACACTTATAGAGCAATACACACACTTAGACCAAGGGCCTAGACAAGGGGTCGAGTCCCAATACCCTCTTTCCTGCCTTTTCCAGCACTGAAAGAGCCAAAGGTAGAAATATACAGCTGCCTTACTAATAAAATCTACCAGCTTATTAATTTAAAGTGTCTTTAGATGATTACAGATTTGATTATGGAACTAAAAACACGTAAAAATAATATATCATGAAAAAACTGTAATCAAAGTGGAGGCAAAGTTTTGTGTGAGCCCCAACATGAAGAAACAACACCCATAGCTTCTATCAGGGATTTAAATAAAAAGTGATGTGACTATATTTATTAGTCCAGCATGGAAGGCTGGTTCCACATTAAAAAATCAATTAATCACCACATCAATGGACAAAGAAAAAAAAATCAAATGATCACATCAATAGATGTCACATCAATAGATGTAACATTTGACAAGATCTGACACATATTTGTGATTAAAAAAAAATAGCAAACTAAGGACAGAGGGCAATTTCTCTGATTTGGTAAAGAAATCAATTAACATCACACTTAATAGTGAAAAAATACTTACATCAGTCTTAAGATTTGGAACAATGTAAAGATGTTCTTTCTTTCCACTCCTTCAACTTCCTAGTATTAGAAGTTCTACCTAGAACAATAAGATACCAGAAGGAAAAAAACAATTGAAAAGAAGAAATAAAATATTTCTTGGTTCAGAGAGGGCATTATTTACTATGTAGAAAAACATCCCAAAGATTTGACTGAAAAAATAAAATGCCCCACAACCTGCATTAGAGTAAGGTCAAAGATACATCATTTATACATAAGAGGAATTATTTTTGGATATGCCAGTAATGAACAATTGGAATTTGAAATTAAAGCATAGCTAGTACCAAAAATGCTAAGTATTAAAATATTAAATCTAAATCTAACAAAAATATATAGAATCTACATGCAGAGAACTAAATCTGGTTAAAGAAATTAAAGAAGTTCTAAATAAACAGAGATATTCTATGTAAATGTATAACTCAATATCATCACGTCAAGGTATGACTTTTTCCAGTCTTGGGCTACCAATTCAATATAGTCCCAATTAAAATTCAAGTAAGGGGGTCTCACTGGTAGCACAGGGGTCTAAGATACAGCATTATCAGGCTATTGCCAGCCACTGCTGTATAAGTTCGATCCTTGACCAGGGAACTAACCCACCGGGTGCAGCAGACTTCTCCTGTCTCACTTGTTGCCCCCTCAGCAGTGTATTTCAGTAGATCTGCTTATTCCGCTCGGCACTCTGTCTGGTGAATCCTCTCACCCCCTGCACCTCTGTCCTAAACCCTAGTTCTTATATGTATAAATAAATCTTAAAATAAATAAAATCCCAGTAGGCTATTTTTTCAGAAATTTAAAAAAAAATAGTCTAAATCTTATATAGCAATTTAAAAGACTCAGAAAATAACAAAAAAATACTGGAGAAGAACAAAAATGAAGACTGGCATTACCTAATTTCAGGATTTACTATAAACCTATAATAAATAAGATAGTGTAGCATTGGCAACAGAAAAAAACACATAGATCAATTTGCAAAGAAGCAAAAGGATTGTCTTTTACTGGAAGGATACTGGAATAATTGGATGTCCAGATGCAAACATATTTATATATACATGCACATCTATAATATCTTTGTTCTGTCAACTGTGATAGCCCAAAATAAAGGAACCTAGTAGCAACAAGTATACCTAGTGCCCAAATCTTGGTTTCTAGTACTATTTTTCTTGGAGAAATGAATGATGCTAGGACTGGGGCAGGAAATACACAAGGGGAATCTGATGCATCTCAATAATGCCAGAAAGTAAGGAAATGCTCAAAAAAAACAAAAAAATAAAAAAACAAACACAACAACAAAAAGTAAACTAACTCAGTGATGGGCCACATTGAAGGAGCACAGGAGCCAGCAACACAACAGTAGAGTTGCCAGTGTTCAAACTGGGACAATTTTTAAGAAATATTTAATATATATATGCATACAAGTGCTGGGGTACAGGCCAGAGGAACGTGGGGTGAGAGGATTCACCAGAGACAGAGTGGGGAGCAGAACAGACAGATTAACTGAAATATATTGCTGAGGGAGCAGCCGGTGAGGTATGAGAGGTCTGCTGTGCTATGTGGGTCCCCTCTCTGGTCAGGGATTGAACTGGCGCTGCAGAGGCTTTGGAAGCCCCACAGAGCGGCCCTCAACCCCGTATTCCACCAGGGAAGCCCCAAACTGGAACAATTTAACCCACAAAATAAGTAAGTTAGCACATAAAACAAAGAATAAAAGTAATACCCTTCAGTCTATATTGATATAAGTAAATTACTCTAAAAATCAGTAAATAAAGAAGAAACAGAGAAGAAAGTCAAATAGATTTTGGAATATACTTCCTAATCTTAGAAGGTGGGCTGTGCATGAGGACTTCTTTCAAGGGAGTGCAGTATAGACAGGGGGAACAAAAGGTAACTTCACGTTGGAGAACGGTGGCAAACACTACTTTGTTGTTGTTTCAGCTGGGTTTCTGGTCAGTGTGTGCAATCATGTCTGCCGTGATGTGTGAGCGCTTACGCAGCTCAGAAAGTTGGGGACAGCTATGGGAGCCAAGCTCTCAAAGCTGCAAAAGATTTTTTAATTCTCACTCATCTAATTTGTCTCTGAAATTAGCATTTGCTACTAAAATGACACTATTTGATAGTGCACCAACCTTAAACTGATACTGCTGACAACGTTCTCCAAAGAGACTGGCAATGGGTGGAAGATGCATGAACATGGTGCATCTTGTACAACAGTGGAGAATCCAGGACTATCATGCATTATGCCTTTTTATTTTCCTAGGCATTTCAGGAACTAGACTTTTGGGTATAAAAATGATTGATCTTGAATTATGGAGTTGTGCCACCTTGTCATATTTAACTAGATATTTCATAGCATTAAATATTTTGAAATGGACAAGTAAAGACAATGAACTTCTGCTGTGTATTTAAATGTGTTTGAGCCCTATCTTTGCCTAACATGGACCATTTTATATTAGCTACCACACTTCTCAGTTTTCTTTGCATAGCCTTCACATGCCCAGAATATGCTATTTTCTATGTGCTTTATTAAAGCACACCTTTAATGAAGCTGCAATAGGACTTATGAAACCAACTGGCTATTTTGCTAGCCTCCAACCAAAAATAAGGACGTGGGACGGACAAGTAGATTTGTTGCCCATTGCCTAGCCTGGATGTGATCACTTTGCCCTTTCATCATCCTACACAAATATTTTCAGAAACTTGAAATTGCCTCATCTTTTCTCAGGTCATTCTAAAGACACAGATCTGGTTTTGAACTTCTCAAGCATGACACATTTTCATCTTTAAAGTTTGTGTGTGGATTTTTTTCTATATAAATCCCTTTTCACATAAATACATTTCATATTTATATATTTTAGAATTTCAAAAGTAATTTTAATGCAAAACAGTTTGAACCATAGTCTTATTCACAATGCATTTTGCCTTGGGGAACCATGTGATGGCTAACTTATAATGAGATATAAGATGTTTCATTTCAGGGACATTCTCTTCACACACTCATACATAATTCTCTCAGTGTTGGAAAATGATGACTAAAAGGAGAAAACTAACCTGTGTTTTTTAGATCAGCTTGTACTTGATCAAATAAAATGCAACCCTATTTCTGAGGCATGTACAATTTTCAAGTGGGTACAGAGCTTTTTCAGATTTCTTTCTTTATTATGAAAACTATTTTGAGAAACAACATTGAAAGGTTCTGCCAACATGGGTAGGGTTACACATACGTACATGCTCACACAAACTTGATTTGCCTTCTGTCCTCTTTTTTTTTTTTTTCTATCATATTTTGTACACTAAATGGGAATAACAACACTAACTCCATTAACTCAGAAGCAAAGGTAAGATACTGGGAGGGAAGGCACTTTGTCAACTGGAATTGCCCCTACAAACACCAGTGCACCAACATCAACAATAGATTCTACCCCAGCCTCATTAACATCCAGTGTCATCAGTGTTGATCCACCAGGCTACAAGGCTTTTTGCACTTTTTTTGTTTCTTTTTGTTTTTATTTTTTGATCAATAATACCTTTAACTAATTAATTAATTATATTTATCCCCCCCCCCCTTGCTGCAACCATCCCTGTATTCCCTGTCCCTTTACCTCCATCCTCCCTCTTAACTACAGCTTTCTAATGGTAGTTATTAATGTCCACTAGTTTTTGTAAGTATTTTAGTTTTTTCAAGCATCTGTTATGTAAATACACATTATGTGTTTTTGTCATTCTCACTTGCTTTACAACACAAAATTAATTCAGACTCTTTCCATATTGCTGAAAATGGCTACCTTTCCTTATAGTTGACTATTATTCCATAATGTGTATCTATCACATCTTTTTTATTTCAGTTGTCTATTGATAGATATTAAAACTGCTTCTATATCTCAGCTATTGTAAATAATGTTGCCGTGAACATTGTCAAACATATGTTCTTTATATATTGATAGTTTCATATTCTTTAGATATATTCCCGAGTGAAATTGATGCATTATACAGCATGTCAATTTTAAGATTTTAAAGGTAAGTCCAGATTGTTTCCCATAATGATTGTACCCATTTTTATTCTTAATAACATTGTAATAGAATTTTGCTTTTTCCAGATCCTCTCCAGTACTCAATGTTGAATGTCTTTTTCATGTGTGCCATTCCCACCAGGATAAGATGGTATATCAGTATCTTATTGTGGTTTTAACTTGATATCTGTTACTGGAGATTTTTCTCATATATCTCTTGGCCTTCTGCATATTCTCTTTGATGAATTTTTGTTCATCTGCACACTTAATTGCATTGTTTTGTTTTTATTGTTCAATTGTATGAATGTTTAATATATTTAATTTAATATATTTATCAATATTTATTACTTAAATATTGTGTGATTATTTCATCACACTTAAAATTTTCTTTTTAATCATCTTGTAATTTCTTTCACTGTGTAAAAGCTTTGTAACTTGAGGTGATCCTAATTGTTTATTAGTTTCCTTGTCATGAAAGTCAAGTCACCAAAATATCTTTATTGTTGACATCATGAAATGTATCACCACCAATGTTCTCTTCTACATATTTTATTGTTGTATGCATTATTTTTTTAAAGATTTATTTTTAAAATTTATTTATGTATATAAGAACTGGGGTGTAGGCCAGAGGTGCAGAGGATGAGAGGATTCACCAGAGACAGAGTGGGAAGCAGAACAGGTGGATCTACTGAAATACACTGCTGAGGGTGGGCAGCAGGTGAGACTGGTGAGGTCTGCTGTTAGTTCCCTGGCTGTGGATCGAATTCATGCCAGCACTGTCTGGTGCTGTATAGTGCTCTGTCTTTAACCCCTGCGCTACCAGGGAAGCCCCGTTATAGGTCTTTTATCTAAATCTTTAATTCATTTGGAACTTATTTTCTATATGGAGTTAGAGTCTGAGTCTACTTGGTTTTTGTTTTTGTTTTTGTTTTAATATGTAGTTTTCCTTTTTTCCAGCACTCTTTTAGAAAGACTATCTGTTCCCCATTTTATGGTCATGGATGTTTTATCACAGACTAGGTACTGACATAAACATAGATTAGTTTCTGGGATTTCAATTCTATTCCATTAATCCATGTACCTATTTTTGTGTCAATGCAATATTGCCTTAATTCCTGTTGATTTATAGTAAGATAAAAATTAGATAACATTATACCTCTATTTCCTTTATTTGGGATTTATTTTTATTTATTTATGCATAGAAAAACTGGGGGGTGCAGGCCAGAGATGCAGGGGGTGAGAGGATTCACCAGAGACAGAGGGGGAGCAGGTGGAATTACTGAAATACACAGCTGAGAGGAGCAGCAGGAGAAACAGGAGAGGTCTGCTGCACCAAAGTGGGTTAGCTCCCCTTCTGGGGATCAAACTCATGTGGCAGTGACTGGCAATAGATTGATAGATTTGAAACTTTAACTACTGCACCACCAGGAAGACCCACCATTTCCTTTTTCCTCAGGATAATTTTTGCAATTTGATGTCTTATATGATTCCACATAAATTTCAATATATTTTGTTCATCTTTTTTTAAAAGTATAACTGTAATTCTTTAAAATATGACTGGTGAATTTTTAAATACTATTTTGACCAGGTGTTAATGTCTACATCAATATTCATAAATACTGTTGACTGTGTATTCTTCATATTACTTAATAAAAATGTTTTTTTTTTAAATCCCTGTAGTCCTTCCCAAAATGAAGCACTCACATGTAAAAGAGAGAAAACTATCAAATAAATGCTAATAGAAGTATATCCTATAACAAATCTGACCATGACTTCTCAACATCCTCAAGAAAAAAAATAAAGAAAACCTACAATAGTAGAACTTGAGGAAACATCAAACCTGAATGTGTGGTAGTGTTCTGGATGAGATCCTAAAATAACAAAAGGACATTATATAAAATCTAAAGAAATTTAAATATACTATAGACTTCAGTTAATAATAATATACACAATCATTACATTATTACTGCAAATACTGACTTTTTATTGTTTTTGTTTTTTTTAGCTTGGCCCCACCATGTTTCTTTTCTTTAAATCAATATTTTAATACTTATTTATTTATTTATATTTTACATCATTTGAAATACTGACTTTTTAATTGTAACAAGTGGACCATAATAATGGAAGATGTTAGTAATAAGATACATGCCTATGAAAGTGGTATATGGGAAATCTGGACTGTTTGTTCAATTTTTCTATTAATCTGAAACTGGTCCATTAATAAAAAAAGAATATCACTTTTATGTCAAAATACATATATGTTTTATATTGATGTAAAAACTCTAAATAAATATATAAAGTGCTTCAGAATAAGTCTGACCAAAAAAGTATAAGATTTGCTCATTAAAAACCACAAAGTATTGATGAGAAAAATTAAATAACAACAAAATTCAGAAATGTCATTTTTAAGATTCTGATGACCTGGTTCTGAAAGCCCAATTTCCCCAAAATGAAACCATGTCAGCAGAATTTTTTTTTTTTAGTAATTGGCAAGCTGATTCTAAAATCTAATGAAAATTCTAGTGATCTAAAATAGTGAAAATTACTTTGACAAGGAAACTACAGTAGTTATACTAGAGCATGTGAACACTTATTTTTAAAATTTTTTATAAAGATCATTTATTTATGCATACAAGAACTGGGATACAGGCCAGAAGTGTGGGAGGTGAGAGGAATCACCAGAGACAGAATGGGGAACAGAACAGGTGTATGGACTGAAACACGCTGCTGAGGGGAGCAGCAGGTGAGGCAGGGGAGGTCTGCTGTGCCATGTGGGTCCCCTCACTGACTGGTGGCTGGGATCAAACTGGTGCTGCAGTGACTGCTCTCTGACTCATAGTGCATTGCTTAACCCACTGCACCACCAGGGAGGCCATAAATGCTTATTTTATATCTATCTATCCTCTGTAGAAAATATAGGAAAAATAGTGTCCATAAGCTTAAGATTTATTAATTATGACCAAAAATCATAAATTATGAAATAAAAATCCAGAAATTAAAATTAAACTTCATCCAAATTAAGCACTTATTCTTACAAAAATATTTATGAAGAAACATGCCACCACTGGTCGAAAATATTTGCCAACATATATCTTATAAAAAGGTATGTAAATAATATTAAAAAAACTCATACTTAATAAATAAACTTAAAAAATGGCAGAAAGTGTCTAAATATTTAACCAAAAGATACATACATAGCATTAAGATAATGTAAAGATTCTCAGCATCATTTGTCATCAGAAATATAATTTAACCATGAGATGACATTACACACAAACTAAAACTTATAAAATTTTAAAGACTGTCCATACCAAGCATTAGTGAGTATGTAAAGCAACTGGAACACTGCTGGTAGGAAAGTGAAACAAGTCAATTTGGTGCTTTCTTACTCAGTGAAGCATGCACCTACCATAAAAATCAACTGCAATTCAACTCTTAAGTATTTATTCAAGACGAATGAAAAGATGTGTCAACAAATAGACTTGTTCATAGATATCTATAGAAGATATATTTATAATAACCAAAAGCTTGAACTAATCCCCATATCTATAAACATTGATATTTATCTGATAAAGTGGATGCTCTGACCACACAATGGACTTTTACTCAGTAATGAAAATAATTAACTGTTGGTACTTGTATCAACATGGATAATTTTTCTTTTTTAAAAGATTTATTTATTTATTTATATAAGAACTGGGTACAGGCCAGAAGTACAGGGGGTGAGAGGATTCACCAGAGAGAGAGTGGAGAAACAAAGCAGGTGGATTGACTGAAATACAGACAAGAGAGGTCCACTGTGCCATGTAGGTCAGCTCCCTGACTGGGAATTGAAATCATGCAGCAAGGCTGCCAATAACTTCATAGTGCTGCAAGTTAACCCCTTGTACCATCAGGGAGGCCCCAATAATTGTTTTTTATTGTCAAAGAATTTTAACAGGATAGTATATGGAGATAGAGGGAAAAAAGAAAATAGTTTCCCAATAAAATATTCAAAGTTAACCATTCCTCTCATGGCTAAATGCCCATTCAAACAGAGTTGACCCTGCATGAGGCAGCTAAGGCTACAAAACTTGCCACAAGTCTAAGACACCTTCTGACTGGGAATTATTGGGGAAAAAGAAAAACATGAGTCAAGCAAATCTGGGACAAAAGGAGCAAATCAAAGTACAGTTCAAGTTAAAGACTGCCATTATTAGCCTCCTCATAAGTTTCTTACTCCTATCTCTTAGAAGTGTCTCTACATGTCTTGGCTACATAAATAACTTCTAAAATAATTATGCTGAGTGAAAAAAAAAACACACACACCAACAACAAGAAGAAATACACATTGCATTAGCCTAAAAAAATAAACTTTAATTCACAGAAAGTAAGTTAGCAATTGCTTGGGGTAAGAAGACTGGTGATGGAAGGAGAGGGAATTACAAAAGGGCATTAAAAAACTCTTAAGGGTGATGAATATGTTTATATTCCTGACTGTTGGTGAGGGTTTCATGCCAAGTTATTAAATTTCACACTTTTTTATATTCAGTATATTGTATATCAATTATATCTCAACAAAGCTAAAGAATAAGTGGTCGATTCCTCTAACATCTTAATGTGACTGTAGTTTTACCTGTCTTCTTCCACTTCCTTTCAGCAACTCTCCAATAGCTACACCCAATGGGCCATTACTTAGAACACTCCCTATTCTGAATTCTCAACTTTAATTCCTTCCTATATTCACACAACCTGTCCTGTCATTCCAAAATAATTATTCCTTTATTTTAAAGAAATTCTAATTTTCAATTACTTCAAAATCCTTATCTCATGACCTGGACATTTTGCAATTTTTCTGATTTTCTTCATCACTCTTAATGACTCTGTCCACAAGCCTACATAGGGAGACTGATATTCAATGAAGATGATTGCCCTAAATACATTGAAGTCTATCTTTTTTGAGCTTTAATTTTCTTTCCTTTGAAAATTTGTCTCCATAGTCCATTATTTCTATGAATTCCAAATTACCTGTATTTTAGTTTACTTCAAAATTTCTTACCCCTTCTTTTGCATTTACTCTATAAATCTCAAGTTCTTGATTTACAGTTTGTCAATGTCTCCACTTCCACCTTTGTAACTACGTAAGGAATATTGAGTACTGAGAGAAATATTACACAGTTGTTAAATTTGAACACCTGGTCACCTCACAAACCTGCACCCTCTTTGCCTCATGTGAGTGATGGCAACTCTATTTAATCTTACTGAGGTCAAACTACTCTTGAGAATCATCCTCGTAATCTCTTTTTTTATTTCTGGGCCCCATGTGCAATGCAACTGGAAGTTTTGCCAGCACTGTTTAAATTAATTGAAAATTCAATCAATTCTCACTGCTTCTAAAATATTGCTGTTTTGGTCTCAGTTTCTACCTTCTCTCACCTTGATCACTGCCATAGTTAAACTCTCTAGTTTCCTGTTTCTTCATTCACTATATAGTCCATTCACAAAACATCAAACAGAGTAATATTTTCAGTATGCAAGAATGCTCATGTCACATCACTCCTCTGCTCAAAACTCTGCAATATTCCCCTGTATTTATCAGAATAAAATCAAAGTTCCTATGTGGCCTGAGCTTCCCTGCAGCGTCTTCTTTGATTTCAACTCCTACTCCTCCCCTTCCCCACTCTGCTTAAGAAGAGCTTATATCTACTCTCCTTGCTCCTTGACCATGTCAGTCACAATCATGACTTGGACACTAGAATATTCTCTCTAGTGGCAACATAGCCCACTCATCCCCTTCTCCAGGTCTTTGTTCAAATACTACCATTTCAAATGAATCCTTCTGTTTCTATTAACAAACCACCTCCAGCCCCTTAATTTGCTCTGTTTTCCTTTTTTTTCTGTTCTACTTATCACTTATTACAAACTACATAATTGATTTATCTATTTTGTTTCTTGTCAATGTTCCAGCAATAAAATATGAACAAAAGCATCTTTACTATTTTGTTTATCAGTGCATTCCACATGACACAAAAATGTGATCAGAACATATAACATTTTATTAATATGAGTTGAATGAATAAATGAAATATTATTGCTCTACCTACATACTAGTCTATAAAGGGTGGTTTGTGGGGTCAAATGTTGAGTTCAAACCCTCTTCCTTAAAGGTATTTGCTAAAGCATTAAATCTCTTTGTGCTTCAGTTCCTTCATCTATAAAATGGGAATGGTTACTATATATGCCTTATTGAGTTATTACAAGGGTTAAAAGAGTTAATAAATTTAAAGCAATTAAAATTATGACTAGAATACATAAACACTCAATAAATCTTAATTACTTCCTCTTCTGTTCCTCTCAAGAACTAGTTAAAGTGCTAGAGTGTATTCCCATGTTAACTCCTCTACATTCTCAAGGATGAACTTCCCTTGCTTAGCTGAACCAAATGCAGTGAATCAAGTAAGAATTCTTTCCCCCTTAAATTAAAATAAACTTAACCATGCACTGTTTTTTAATTCATTTGCTTTTGTTACAGTGGAGAACATATCCATCTTTCCAGAGCACCTGTCATCATTCATATTTTGTGACTCATCTCTCCCCACCTCTTCAAGAACAGCATCCTACCACTCACTCCATCCTTATCTTTCATCTTTCCAGTTCTCCTGGCTTCCTTCTCACATATGTGTACATGCATACATGGAGACACACATGTTCTTCCACATTTATTGAAAACGTAAATAAAAATCTTTCTTCAAATTGAAATCCTTTTCTAAATTCTCCTCATTCTTCATCTCCTTTTTTACAATAAAATTTCTAACACAGAAGATTATGTTGGCTACCTACATTTCGTCACTTCCCCATTCTACTACATTCTGTCATTCCTCCCATAACTCCAATGCATGTGCCCTCACCAAGGTCATTAATGGTTACCATGTCTCTCAATCCATTGTCTTCTTCTCTAATTTGATATGTCTTAACAATGCAAATCACTCCTTGTTCATCATTTACAATGACAACTTTTGCTGTTTCACAGCTGAGCTCTAAGACTTGTCCATCTTGTTATCGATTTGTCATTTTCCTTTTTAAATGTCTATTATTCTCTGGGTCTTTGCCTTTAGTTCTTCTCACTCAACACATGATTCTTTATCTAAACATGCTGTATCACTTACTAATCTCTTAGATTTTGATTTCTCACATCTGAAAGAAAAGTCCAGATTTGCATTTGATATCTCTCCTTGAATTAATCTAATAGAAATTCAAAGGTCCCAAACTTGACCCTTATCAGAATGTTCTCCTCCTTTAATCTTCCATATCTCCTTGAGTGATGCTATCAATCATCCACTTGCCCATAGCAGAAATTTGGCAGATACCCAGATTCTTTTTTCTCACCTAGCCCTCACATCGAGGTACAAAGTCCTATAGATTTTACCTTCTTATTATCCACTCATATGTATGCCATTCTTTCTATCCCCAGAATCTTTACCTTAATCCCAGCCCTAGTCACTTCTTGCCTGGATTACTGCTACTGCCTCCTGAATGTTGTCACTGCCTCAAATTTGGCAAAACTCCAATCCACAGTTGCTAATGTATTACTTGTAAAATGAAAATCTGATCATGTAATTTTCCTGCTTAAATATCTTTAATGGCTCCCATATTTTCCAGGATAAAATAGAACACTTTATCCTAACACTTGAGATACTTCATGCATGATGTCTACTTACATCCTACCTCTATCTCTCCTTGTTTCTTCCCACAAATGTCTATCTTTCAGTACAATACTGCTTAATGATCATCAAATTTTACATACTATTCACAAATGGGGATATGGGGGTACAAAAACACTCTCCTGTTTCTCACATTTTAAGGGATAATTCACCACTTCTGTCACTATAAAGTCATCTCTGATTAGCTAAGAAATAGTTAGGTGTCCCTATACTTTTACATCTTTTATAGAACACCAGTTACTGAACTCAACTTTATGCTGCATATTATTTGCACCTTTAAAATATTATCATATTAAATTGATGCAAAAAACCTTCAAGATAATTTTTGAATTTTTTATTGTGAATAAATTAAGATTTTAAGAAGTTCTGTAACATGTCTAAGTTCATACAACTTAAAAGTAACAAAACCCAGTTGCCCTTTTTCCAAAACTCCTAAAAATGATCCAAAGCTGCTTTTTCACTGAGTATGTTAATGGTTGGCTTATGTTTTTATCTCTACCACACAATCTAGCACAAGTTATGATAAGAAATTTATTTTATTAAATTAATTTATTTTTATATATTTGACACTAGTTGTAGTCCCCATGGAATTCCCACCACCATTTCACCAGTGCACCATCACCTCAGTCCCTTGTGCTCTTTATGCCTTCATCGCATTCCCTCCCCCGCAACACAAGATGCCTTCGATTTGTGTTTGTCTTTTTGTTCTTGTGTATGTGTGTTTTAATTGTTATTGTTCTTTTCCTTGAGCTCTTTTTTTGTTCCTTTATTCTTCATAAAAGTGAAATCATCCAATATTTTTCTCTTGCCTTCTGACTTATTTCACTGAGCATAATCCCTTCAAGCTCCATCCATGTTTCTACAAATGACTTACTTTATCTTTTTTGATTATTGAATAATATTCCATTGTGTATATGTACCACATTTTCTTGATCGCGTCATCTATTTTTGGGCATTTGGGTTGTTTCCAGATCTTACAAATTATAAATAGTGCTGCAATAAATATAGGGGCACAGGTATTCTTTTGGATTGGTGTTTTTTTGTCCTTTGGGTAGATCTCTATGAGTGGAATTGCTGGGTCATATGGTAGCTCTATTTTTAGTAGACTGAGGAATCTCCATACATCTTTCCATAGTGGTTGGATTAACTTGTATTCCCACCAGTAGTGTAATAGAGTTCTTTTTTCTCCACATCTCAACATTTGTTGTTATTGTGTGTGTGTGTGTGTGTGTTTTTGATATGTGCCTTTCTTACTGGTGTAAGGTGGTATCTCATTGTGGTTTTAATTTGCATTTCCCTGATTATGAGGGATTTTGAGCATTTTCTCATGTGCCTGTTGGCCATTTGCATGTCCTCTTTGGAGAAGTGTCTTTTAAGTTCTCCTGCCCACTTTTTGACTGGGTTGTTTACTTTGTTTTTCTTGAGTCTTGTGAGTTCTTTGTATATCTTTGTGATCAGTCCCTTGTTAGTTGTGTGGAGTGCAAAATTTTTTCCCAATTAGTGGGGTATCTCTTTGTTTTGGTTAATGTTTCTTTTGCTGTACAGAAGCTTTTTAATTTGATGTAGTCCCAGCTGTTTATCTTTTCTTTGATTTTTGTTGCTTTGGGGGATGCATTTTTAAAGGTGTTACAGAGATGTATTTCTTATAATGTTTTATCTATGTTTTCTTCTATATATTTTATGGTTTCAGGTCTTACATTCAGTTCTTTTATGTTTTGAGTTGCAAAATAATGAAACTAGACCACTACCTCACACCATGTACAAAAATCAACTCAAAACAATAAGAAAATTAATGAATACATTGGAAATACTAGTGATACCAAAGGCACCCATGTGAGCGTCTTATATGTAAAGGCTTGGAACACCAAGTGAAAATCTAAGTGATAAGGGAGAAATGAGATTTCAGTGGGAGCTAATATGATGATAGGGAAGCATCACCATAGAGTCCAGGAATGAAGGAGAAGCAACAAGAGCCAAGCTATAACCTTGGCAATAAAAAAAATGGTGGGAATTAAAACAGAGAAATCATGAAACAGAGACCAATGTTAAGATGGGAAACTAAAAAAATACAAACTAAATAATGTTTGTTAGTAATGTTTAAGTAATATGGGAAGAATAAAAAGAAATGAGATTTCTACTCTGTCCTTGACCATGACTGTCTGACCAATTTACCTATCTTAGTCTAAATGATCTTGATCAGAAGCAGAATAACTCAGCCTTATCTTCCAAGAAACCCCTCACTTCTTTCCCATGAGAGAGTGTATTCAACATTCCTAGTGGTAGAAGAGGATAGAAATTGTGATCTTCCTTCTTAATTGTCACACAGTTCACTCACCAGAAGATAGGTAATTCCTAAATCTGTTTACATTTGACATAGAGAAACAAAGTATTAAAGATTTAGGCCATACACTCTCAAATTAAAGAGCAAGAAGCAGTTTCTTGCTCCCTATTTTAAAAATTCTTTTATTGAAAGATAAAAGGGCACATTTGGCTTAATGTAATAAAGATCGCTTTAATATGTTTGCTTCTGGTCAGAACAGCACAGGAGACTTCTACTGCATTGTGAAAAATATAATGGTTTCTTCAAACCTCTCTTCAACAGTTCTCTCTGCTTCATTCTTGCACTTTGAAACACAGGAGTTGTTTATACCCAAATGTTCAGGCCTCATGTGTGCTCTTTGGCAGAAAGCTGTACTTTTGTGGAAAATTCTCACCCTTTTTGCACGTCCCCTCTTTGACATACCAAAAGTTTCTCCGTCTGAAGCGCTGGGGAGAGCTGCTCCTGGGGTGTGAGTCACCCTCCAGGGGAACGTCTTACAAGGCTTGGAAGCCCAACTTACCCAAGAGACTTTCTTATATATTGCACTTTTCTCACACACTATTCTTAATTTAATTAGGTAATGGAAGGCCAATGGCAAAGAAATCTGCCCAGCCATTAAAAAATGAAAAGTGCATGAGCTGTAGAAAATGAAAATGAGGATGAAAGGGCCTTTTCGAATACCACCTGGCTCCCTGCCCATGCCTCATCAGTTGTCCTTGAGGGTCGCTTAAGCTCCTTGTGGCAGGATCCTGCCCAGCAACACACTCAGTCAGTCGCAGCATTGTAGAATTTCTTGCTAAATTTAGTGCCAGATTCCCTGCACTGCTTCAATTTGTCCTGATTCACCTCCCTCTGCCTTTGCCAGGCTGAGCAATGCCGCAGAGCCACGAGGATCCAAGACTTTCAGAGGCAGGCATTGCAGGTGGCGGGCTGGTTCCAACTTGGAATTCATGTGACTTTGCCTTTCTTACTGAGAAAGAGGGAGACCAAGAGACAGACAGACAGACAGAGAGAAGGAGAGAGAGGAAGAGAGAAACAGACACAGGGAAGTCTGGTCCTCTGGCATATTTTCTTTCTTTACTACATATTGATTTGATGTGAATGTTTTATTTCCTTTTGTCCTTTTAAATCTTGGACTCATCACGTGTGAAAGCCTGTCCCAGAGACAAGGATTTGTAGTCGCATCTTTCCAGGACAGAAATCAGAGCCCTTCCACCTGGACACACAGCAATTTGAGTCACCCCCGGACCAGTGTGTCCTGAAGAGCTGTAGTCACATTAGGGTTGCTGTCAGCAAGAAGCTCCTGTATGGAGGCACACCTGTGGGAAACCAGGTGATTTCTCATTTTTAAAATGAATTTAACAATCTTCTCACAGGTCATTTTCTTCTCTGACTTTCTGGCAGTGCTCATTAACTACAGGACATAAGTTCTTAAACTGCTACCATCTCCAAGGCTGTTGTGGTAGGTCCATGTTCCTCACAAACGCCAACCAACTGCCCCTTTCTCACCATGACTTCATATAGTAGGACCACCTTCCATGTCCCAGTTATGGCATTAAAAGAAAAGATAGTCCAAGACTACTATTATAAGATGTGACACCAACACACACACCTGTTGGCACTATTGAGTACTATGCAATGAACTAAAGTTGCACATCCAATTCATTCATCCCTAAGCGATCCAATGAGATCCACAGGCCCAAACTGTTAGTACCATTAATCCCCAAAAGATCCTGGTGTAATATTTTAGTCATTGGACAATCTCTATATTTTTCAGGAAATATTCATGGACTCAAGTATAATCAACCAACAGTAAGGCTGATTCATAACAATCACATCATCAGTCCTGAAAAAAAAAACTTCAAACCACACTTCCTAGGGAAAATGGATCAAGCATAAAGTCTGGGCCACACACCCCACAGTGGCTGATATTCTTTCATATCTATTCTTTCCATTTTCACTATTAAGGCGATTCTGTACTGATATTCCTAAGATGATGGCAATGAGTATAAAAGGATCATAATTAGTAGTATCACCTATTTCCTAGATGATGATAATTTCTAGTTCATGTGTAAGCAGTTACCCCTAATAACATTATGCATGAACCTAGCTGTGTGTTTCCTTTGTTTAATTGCCACTGAAGGATCTTTAGCAGGACAATGAATAACACAAGATTGGAATTATTTTCCTGAAGCATAAGTAAATAAGTACGGATGGGTAGGAGGGAAAAAGTGATCTCATTTAATCACACAAGCTTGAAGAAACAGCTCCTTTTTTCAATCTGGTCTCAAAACCATGTAAAGAAGTTCAGGGTAACTGGCTGTAATGACCATCAATGTGGATCCAGATTCTACCATGAAAATTGACTCACTAGTCAGTTTTCTGTGTCAGCTGGTATGACAATCAGTAATGGACTGAGAATTGTCTGCAAAACTAAAAACTAACTTTCCTTAGAGAAAAACAATAGGATAGTACAGACAAACTATCAAATATCAAAAAGGGTAAATAAAAATTTCCCAGTTTCCCTCACTTCCCTCAAATGAAGTCATAGCCAAATATATTCCTTGAATATTTAGTTATCAGATCATCAGAATTTAGGATGGGATGAGAGGCGAGCAGCATTAATAGTAAACCTTCACTTCTGCTAAAAAGACACAAACCAGGGCCCTCCCTGGTGGCGCAGTGGGTTAAGCAACTCATTATGAAGCAAACCACAGCCATTTCAGCACAAGTTCGATCCCTGCCTCCGGCTGGGGAGGTGACCCACATGGCACAGGCAGACCTCTCCTGCCTGGCCCACTGCTCCCCTCAGCAGTGTGTTTCAGTCCATTTACCTGTTCTGCCCCTGCTCTGTCTGGTGGATTCTCTCACCTCCCCGCACCTCTGGCCTGTACCCCAGTGCTTGTATGCATAAAAAAATAAATAAATATTAAAAAGAAAGAAACAAACAAACCAGGTATTTTTGTGTATAATTAGTTGTCTTTTCTCTTTATCAAAAATTTACCTGGTATCACTATTAGTAGATTTTAGGCTTGCTCTTCTCCAAATCAGGCAATTTTGAGCAATCTTCCTTGTTCCTGTTAGGTGATGAGGCATGGTGTTATGTAGGGAAGGCTGTTCCAAGAACACTGGAGGTGTTTCTATATGAAAGAATTCTACCTCACAATATAAAACTCTTTAAAATTTTCAAAAGCTTTCCAATACTTGTATTTTCACAGTTCTTCCTGCCCTCACAGATACACTTGAGACCACACACAACACATGAGGTCTTTAAATTTTTAAAGTGAATACATTATCAATATGCACAAGCACTTCTTCAAAGTACCAGAATAACACCCATGTAGTAAATGCTTCGAGCCAGAAATCTTATGCACAGAACTTTGTAAGTACTGACACTGCAGCCCTGAAGCATGGGTGTGTCCCCACCCTCACAAAGATTTGGTCCTTTAGGAAAGACAGACAGTGAATAAGCAACGCAGATAAGTGAGGAGTATCATGAAAGCCAAGTGCACAGTGCAGTGTGGGTTTCTGCAGATAATGTGAACCATTTTAGTAAAGAATGACTTCCTTAGCCATGAGAAACATTTACATTGATATTTGCAGAGTCAAAGGAGAGAGGAAAAAGAAGAAATTCTAGACATAGGGTCCACAATTGAACTACCAGAAAGATTACCTGTTGGGAGGGGAGGAAGGAGAGCATTTTTAGTCGATGGTGGAGACTGACAGAGATTGAGCCTCAGGGGTCCTTGTCAGTAATATTCCAGATGAACTGTGGCCATCAATAGTCTCTATGTAAAGTGGAATGTTTATACCTGAAAATCAGAGAACAGTAGAGTTGAATGATATCTTATGAAATGCCCTCTCTGAACATACTCTACAGTGTTCTAGAACTCATCACCCCTTTATATATAGCTCAAATTATTAGAAATTTATTTCAGCCAAACCTGCTACCTTGAAACTTCCACCATATTTATGCCCTCTGGAATTTTACAGAATCAGTTTAATCCTTTTACCCATCTGACAGCTTCTCAAATGTTTAAAGACAACTATCTTGTCCCCATTATTCCTTCTCTTCCCCAGACTAAAAATGCCTAATTCTACCACTACTCTTCACTTTACATCATTCTAGACCCTCTCACCATTTGATTCATGATTCTCAGGATAGGATCTAGTTTGTCTAGAGAAAATAAACCATATTCTTACCTTTGAAAATAAATCTAAATGAAAGCTAAAATACACTGAATTATTTGTTTCTATATAATTTCTTTGTCTTATAATATTAAATCTGGCACACCTAGATGTCTTTTTTAGCACTACACATTGTCTTTGTGATAGTAAAGAATCTTTCAGGGCTTGATACAATGTCCTGCATAATAAATAATAAATATCACTAACTGCTGAATGTCTTTCTATATTTATTTCTAAATAAATGCCATGGTTTAGCAGAACTTACAAAATCTGAATGAGTTTGTACAATAAAAGGGAAATTTCAGGAAAACTAGTGTTAACACATCTGCTGACCTCTGGGAGCAGCAGAAGTCAGCTGAGTCTGCCACAGCTGGGGAAACAGCAACCTCAGACAAAATGCACCCCTGCAGAAATTATCAGTGTGGCCCATTCAGTTCCATCACAAAATGTTATTTTTACTATTAAATCCTGCAGCCCCAGCTGCCAGGAATCACCCCAAATGTGGACATTTTCTGGTCATCTGTTACCACAATGCTTCCATGTGATGAGTGAGTGTGAGAGGAGAGAATTTTTTATTACTTCTTTTTGCCGTTTCACTTTAAATTTTGCCTAAAATTGCTACCCAGAAATATGCTTATCAAAATAAAAAATAAAGTACTATCAATTTTTCTCAGTCTCATAGAAAAGGCATGTAAAGTGAGTGAAAAACTGATACATTTTGCATGCATGACAAGGTAATGCCGGATAAAAAAAGTGAATCCAAAATACATTACTCCCCTGTGATTAAAAAAAAAAAAAAGCAAAAAATAATAAAGCTACTTGTTCCAGGAAAGTAAGCTAAGCACCAAGTAAAATAATTTAATTTGAATAATAGCTTGCTCATGAAGAGTTCTCTCAAGGCTGACTTCACTAACACCGATTCAAAGTTCATAAGTCATCAATACTTCCTGATCTAACTAGTTCCCTAAGTCATATGACTTTTAATCCCAACCAGCTTCCCTCTGTGTAGGACTTGTATCCCCACCTTGCACCAAAAAATAGTGTAAAACATACCACCCAGCCCAGGCCTTGACTTCCCTCATCTTAAGAACTACTAGACTGTCAGGATGGGGAAGGTGAGGTTATATCAGTTCCTCATGAACTTCCCTTCCTTAGCTCTAGGTCCTGGCTCTGGACTTAATATCTTTGTGAATCAGCTTTATAAACACAATTGTAATGATTTATAACAAAGAACAGCTCCTCTCATGAAGTAGAAAGCTTTGCTCTTCTTTAAACATGACTTTGGCATTTTTATTTCAGTCACATTCAATATATTACATCAGAATGTTTTGTTAATGTCTAAAGGCAATAAATATGTAAATGTAACACAAAAACTTTGCAAGAGGAGTGAGATGCAAGAAACAGGCTATGTTTTCTACTTGTCAGAGAGAAAAGCAATCTAAAGGGAGACAGAGGAACCAGAAGAAAGAAAAAATAGAGAGAGCCAAGGGCCCAGAGGGAAGAGGAAGACCAAGAGAGAGAAACAAACTTTCCCCCAATTATTATTCTATAACCTGCTCTGAGTACCCATTGTGGTTTTCTACAGAAACCCACTTATTTTATTAAAGTTCTAAGAAAAGACCTCCAGAATTCATTAAGGATCTGTGAATTTCCCTTATTTTTTCATGTTGCTATCCAGAATGCCAGCCACTGACCTTTAAGAAATTGAGAATGAAAGAGAGAAAAGGATTCAAAGTTGGTGTAAGTCCAAACACAAAATTGACAGCTCCTAAAGTAGCTCTAAGACCCACACTCAACTCTCAAAGGAAAAACAAATGTGGAAGCTGTCAAAGAATGAAATGCCATGACCTCTACAAGACTGTTAATGGCAGGTCTGTCCTCTTGCCCCAAGAGGATCTCTGAGAATGAAATACATTTGTGAGCTTTATAAATTTAGTGTCTAAGCCAAGAATCATAGCGTGTTGGTCAAATGATTCTTCCTTTTCAATTAACACCATCAGAACCAATATAGCAAAAATGCTCATGCCACAAAACTAAATCAACTACACTGCTAAGATAAGAGACATGGAGAAATTACAGATTTAAGTAAAAATATCTTGCCCAATCTATGGAAAGGAAAGGAAATTTTAAATATGTACATGTGTATATATACACACAATATATCTATATGTATATGTATTCATCTATATAATTATCACTTCATAAAATTTTGTAAATATTCCAAGTGGCACAGAACTGAGTAGAAAACTATTTATATATACCTGAAATGCATTTTTATATCATAGTATTTTTAATTATTTGTAGCCAATGTGACTTTTATCAAGTTGCATAAAATGTTTCAACCTATGAAATTAATTGAGGCACAAGTAAGGTGCATAACTAACTCAAAACATTCCTCCTTCTCAAGTAAGGCATCTTGTTCCTGAAAGAGCTAAATCTTGAACAACAATGGCTTTTCTTCTCTCTAAAATGCAAAGTTATGGGCCTCCTTAGTGGCCTAGAGGTTAAATCTCAGCGCTACTACTGTGTTAGCCTGAGTTTGATCCCCAGCTAAGGAGCTAACCCACTCATGGTGCAACGACCTCTCCTGTCTCACTTACCGTTCTCCTTAGCACATGTATTTCAATAAATCCATTTTATTGAAATACTGTTCTGCTCTCTATTCTGTCCCTGGTGAATCTTCTTACCTCTTGCACCTCTGGCCTGAACCCCAGTTCTACACGAGAATAAATAAATAAAATCTTTAAAAATAAATAAGTAAAATGCTAAGTTATGAAAATGTAACAAAATTTTGGGGATGTTGAGACTGTTATTTAAAAATATCTAAAAAACTGATCTCTAGTGGGCCAGTAAAACCTAAATTTGCCATTATTCTTTTGCTTTCTCCTATGCTTCTTACTATTACCACTTTCAATTTTTTAAATCTATTTCTTTCATTATAGATGTATCTAGAGAATTTTTAAGATCTAAACATACACACATTGATTATGCTGAAACAACTAAACTTAGGAGTGATTTTAAAGCTACAAGAAATTCATTCAAAACATTTTTAACTTTGAAATCTTAAAACACACAATATACTCTATAATTAAATTTAAAATGTCCTGAGAATCAAGTTGTCCTTACTTAACAAAATAGAAATTGAATTATTATTCAATTACCATTTTTAGGTCTCAATATAAATTCAGAATTTAATTATCTGTAATTTTTTTCTCTTTAATGAAACTTGGAAAATTCATTTGCTATAAGAACAGACCTCTGCAAGTCCTCTAGAAACTAGAAAATAAAAATAACAATTTAACCTCTTGGAGAATTAAAATTGTTGCATACTAAAAATATCTAGTCTGTTAATATCTATTTCTAAAAAAAACAGGAATTATTGTTAAATATCAGAAATGAACAATTTTTTGGTAGTCATTTTGATAGACTGGAAGTTCCAAGAAGTGGGTGTGTGTAAGTACAGACGATTATAATTTCTTTTTGTGATATCACCTCCTCCTCTCAAGAAGGTTGCTGACTTGGACACATACTCCAGGAGGGACTAGCTTTTTTATGGACTAGAAAAACCTCAAACTAAGTCATCACTTTGACTTTTCCAAGTTTCCAAGATACCTTGGTTGGAATACTCTGAGATGTTTCATATTGGTATACCACTCATTCTGTAAATGTATCCCAAACAGATTGCTCATAGAAATAAAGTCGTTTCCAAATGTGATAATTTTAAATCTTCATCTTTTCACAATATGTAATGCTCTTAAACACTGGTACTTTCCCCTAAGAATTACTATAGCCAATTAAAACAAGCACACTGCCCACATTCTCACAACTGTCTTCCAATTCACCATATTTTTTCATTGTCCCCAAGAGATTCTAGAGTGCAAAGGTATGGTTTATCCACATTGGCTGATTTAAAATCCTGATTTATTTCCCAGATTCCCATTAATTCAAATTTATGGTCCATAGCAACAAAATAGGAAAATTAGTGAATAAGTCATTCCTATCAAGTGTTTGCAGAGTGATTTTGGTTAAGGGCCTAAATTTTGTGTTGTATTTTTCTTTATCAAGACAAAAGCAGAAGGGTAGGAATTACATCACAAAAGATGCTGGAATAGAAAGCTCCTGTGATGATAGGTGAGTGAAGCATGTGCACATGTAGAGGAGTGAAAATAAAACGCCAAAGTTACTTACACATGCAAAGAATGAACAAATTTAACTTCAAAAAGGTTGTGTTTCTTTACACCAGGAATAAACAGTCCAAAAAGGAGATAATTCCATCTGTGATAGCATATAAACAATAAAATACATAGGAATAAATTAAATCTAGGAGATGAAAGACTAACACACAGAAAACAACACACTATTGAAATAAATTAAAGGAGACTTAAGGAAACGGAAAACTTCCTAAGTTCATGGGCTGAAAAATACTGATAACTTGGAAATAGCTATTGTTAAAATGCTTACTAATTGTAGAATTAACACTGTGACATTAACATTAACCATAGTGTGTGAATTTTGTCTCAAAAATTTTTAAAAAATTAAATAATAGCATGAATTCCATAACTATTCTTGGGAATTTCTAATGAATTTGATCTGTACATATACTCTGACCAATGACAACAATGCTGGAAATCAAACTAAAGCTGACATAGCATTGTTGCTAAAGTGGAAATATTCCAGTGTGGAATACAGGAAGAAGCTGTATTCTTCATCCTCAAAAACACATAAACAGAAAGCACAGTTAGAGAATGTTTAAGGAATACAATTAAACAATACATAACTGATTTAACTGAACACCTCATCAAGATGGCCCGGATCATAGAGGTGCACACTGCCTTCTTGCCCACATGGAAACCTGTTGTAAGCATGTATGTGTGTGCATTCTATTCTTCTAGAATTTTCAGCTGCCATTCATTTCTCTTGAAAGAGAGATATATGATTGTTTATCTTTCTTTTAGCTGGAGACATCATGAAATTTCTAATGAAAGAAATGTAATGACCTGCAAAGGAAGTGGATCAAGATTTCGCATCTCTTTTCTAAATTCTGTCTTCAGTCCAAAAAGCCTTAATTTTCTTACAATGCTTTCAAAGAGTAAGGATCATGTATTAATCAATATCAATAATTGCTTTTGATCTGACATAATGTACATGTTTAATCCCTACTTATGTATTTAATTCACATGTTTATCTAATCCCTACTTATGTTTTTATTATTCAAAATCAGTGAAATCATATGTATTTAATTCCTTATTATATTGTTAGACATTTTATAGCTATCTACTTTATAGTGTCTCAATATCTTGATTGATATTAGTCTTCTCTTCCAACTTAGCAATATCTTCAAATGTAAACAATGAAAGGAAATTATTAAACTGTTACTGATAACCTATGGTATAGATTGCTGAGATTATATCAAGCCCTGTGAATGTGTAGCACACAAATAACCATTATATTATATGCAACACTATTAACAGATCGACCCCACCACTTTTCAAGTTTAAAGACACTTTGAAATTTAGCATTAGGAAACAAATCATCATATTACAAGCTAAAAAAAGTATTTGGGAGAGATATTATTCAGTAGCAAAATTGCTCTCATATTATAAATAACCTCACTTAGTCAGCACTTACTTCCTGTTAGGCCAGGAAATAAAACTCATTTTGGTTCGCTTTTACAATTTGTGTTTTCAAATTGAGGAAATGCAATGAATGGTTACTCAATGTGTGTCCATTTTTTGCTTTTTCTTTTTTCACGATTCAGAACACTTTAGAAGTTCTATTTTACTGATCTTTATAAAAGAGATTATATTTGGCTTTATTCTTTCTGAAATATCTTGCTATACACATTTTCTTTAAATTCAACTTTTATTTGCAGTCACATGGTCTTTGTATTTTCCATGGCTTATTTAGTTTTTCCTTTTTTAATTTCATAGGGTGATTGCCTATTTCTATTCTTACTTATTTCTTTATTTTTACTATTTATTACTTAATAAAGCAAGTTTGGCTGTAAGTTCGTTCGTTTGCTTTAGTTCACCCCCATAATACTTGGTATGGAGTTTTCTCCTTATTGCTTTCCAAATAGTCTATGATTTCCTTTATAGTCTTCTTAATATCTTTATTATCTCTAAAGATATTATGAGAGTGTGTCTCTTCGTATTGAAGCAGTAGATAGTTTTAGTGACCTCTGAACAAATTCTGGTCTCCAAAATCTAGTTCCTGAATTTTCCTTTATGGTTAAGTAATGACCACTTTTTTATGTGTGAAAATCATGTCAAAATATCATAGCTTCTATATGGGAGATGTAAACCTATATCCACTGATACAATTTTGGTTATTAATTGTAATGGTTATTGATTGCCTCAATTCTTAGTGTTTGGTCCACTAGATTTCTTCACTTTTGAAGAAGTCTTATTATATTTTGTTTATATAAACATTTTCTAATCACATAGAATTGTCATAGTTTTGTCTCACATAATAGTTTTTATATTTTTGATGCATAGAGATATGAGACTGTAATGATTTCTTTTTTACACATAGTCAATATCCCTTTGTTCTCATTAGTGTTTAGTCTTAAGTGCAAAACTGTCATTTTAATAAATTATGGTATCAATTCTATTCTATTCTATTATTTTCCTGATTAATAAATTAGAAACAAAGAATAATTACAAATAACCAAACTAACAAAAGCAAAGTTTGGGGATTTTTTGGTAAAAAGAAGCAATTTGATTGCTTCTCGGCCTTTTGGCTAAGATCAAGTACAAAAAGAAGCAATGTTTTTAAGCTTAGCTATCATGAAGACAGATTATACAATTACAGCTATAAGCAGTTCAGTATATGCAAATAGACTAAATGTTCTCATTAAAGGTGAGTGCTGGCCTCGCTGGTGGGTAGGGGTTAAGTCTCAGCACTATCAAGCTATCACCACTTAAGCCTATGTCCCATCTCCAGTGCCAGGGTGCTAATGCATATATGGCACAACTGAATTTTTCTGTCTCTCCAGCAGCTCCCCTCAACAGTGTATTTTAGTAGATTTACCTGTTCTGTTCCCCAGTCTCTCTTCTTGCCCCCTGCACCCTGGCTTATATCCCAGCTCTGTATGCATAAAAAAATATTTTTTTTAATTATAAAAAAGAATAAATCAAGCTCTACTAAGAAATTATTTTTTCGAAAGATAGTTGAAATAGGAAAAAATTTAACTTAACTTTTACACTTAACTTTTTAAATTTAACTTAACTTTTAACTTTAACATCACATGACTAACCACCTTCTTTGGTTTTACCAATATCAATGAAAAGTTGGCTTAGCAGATCTATTTTTCCAGGATATCTGAATGAATTCAGTATTCATTTATCAAAAGTAGTATGAATAAGCACCAATGAAATCATTAAAACCTATCATTAAAATGCTTTCAGACCTTGCATTAATTATTAAAAAATTATGTGCAATGTTTCTAAGTGCTATTCACATCTTATATATCAGCAGATAAATGATAATGATGATGGTAATGTGTGTTGACAAAATAAATAATTATTCCAGGCACATGAAAGTAGTGAGATACCATTTGGAATTATGTCTTAAAACCTGATAGGTAGGGTATTAACCAGATCTAGAGATGAAAATAGATTTTAGCAACAATAAACTTATTTATAGTATATTGCTATATCACACAAGACACTGGCACTTTCTTCTATGGTTTTGAGTTTGTGTATTTGTTTTTTCTAGTTACTAAAGATTCCAGTTGGGATCCTCCTCCTTTGAGTCAACTAATTTAATATTTCACTGGAATATGGACCAGAGTCATGAATTTAATAATCTTAAAGTTTTCCTGTTGGGATATTCAGTCCTGGGACAGGAATGGCTTTAAAGTAGTAGTAGCAATAATTACTGTAATAATGATCACTTGAAAAATAGTTGCACTCAAGAGATTGAGGGAATTTTTTTCTGCACTGACCACCATCTTGGGGGAAGAAAAAGATCTTCCCTGGCATTAGAATTAAATATCAAGTAAAAGAGACAAAAATAAATGAATGTCCACTCATCTGGGAAGAGTGATGAGAATATACTTTTTCAATCCTTCTGAAAAAAACAGTTTTAATCAACCCTATTTCCTACTATTCTACACTCAAAAATTGAGCTACAAAATAGGCCCTGGACTTACCAGCTATTTTCAGTGTGACATTTTCATACTTATATTGGACAGTAGTCTTTCCTGATTTCCTCACCTCACATAACCCAACAAATGAATTTCCTTTGTATCTGTTGGGAAAAAAAAAAATTTATTTTTAAAAGAAGTAGAATTTCTGACCTTGTGAGTAATTTTCACTTAGAAAAGGAAAAAGTTGCTTTGGCACCTATATTATTTCATACAACTATATCATAAATTATACATTCTGATTATTTCCTTTCTCTGACTACTTAATTATAAATGTAGAAAAATTACTTCAGCTGATCTTATGTTACTGGCTACAAACTGAAATTGGAAAGTCATGTTCTCCTAGCAGCATTAATTGGGTACTATTTAATCCATCACACTGTAAGTGCTAAGATGATTGCTTATAATGTACAGTAAGGATTATCTCTATCGGTAGATTCCAGAAATTCAGAGTGAGAAAAGATGAATGAATAAATATTAGGGTAACAGAGAGAACCAATCTAGATAAATTCATATCCATTTCTTGCCAGCTTCTCATTTTCAAATGTACATTAGTAGGAGAAATACATTTGTCACCTGAGATATAAGGACATGGAATCCAAATCTGCTCAGTCAGGGCATGTTTCCAGGACATAACACAAGTTCTGGATGATGTTCCAGAGAACAAAATAGGTGGTAGGAGGGAGGATGTTCATGGCACCAGAGATGCTTTCCATCTCACCAGATGCTATTATCTAGCAGATGTTTAATATTGAAAGTTCAAATTCTTTTTACATCATTATACTAAAAAAGCTCACAATACACAACAAGTGCCCTGGACAAATTATGTAAAGGCTGACATGAATAATTGAAAACCAGTGAAATAAAATGATTTCAATCTTGCTTGTATATGGTATTGGAGAAGTTATTGTCTTTGCATTTGAAATTCTTCATCCAGAAATTTTATATCATAATGTCTATGTGACCATGTTTGATGACATCTTAAAGGAATAATTGAAAATATTAGTTGTCATTTTTGAGGATTCAATATGTGCCTTATATTTATTGGCTCATTTGACCTTTTTGATGTTTTAATTAGGGGAGTACTATTTTTTTATAACCTCTTGCAGATGCAGAAAGGTCAAGAAGTTCACCCATGCTTATGTGCCTAATAGATGTTGCTGCCAGATGTATTCACATGCAGTTCATGTTTCACAGGACCCTATACTTCGGAAAAATGCAATCACAATATCTACTCGCGTTGGCTAAAAATTTGCCAGCATCTTCCTAATCCTTTCACTTTGCTAAAGATTCTTCTTTCAAGACATTCTAAGCTGAAAACTTTAAGACATGCACAATATTAAGTGTTGTCTTTAATCAATGATCAAGGTTATTAATATTTTCTTAATCCAGTTATGAAGAGATACAATTCTCCTCTGCCTTTTCTCTTAAATTGCTACAACTTACTTCACAATATGTCATTCCTCAAACTCATCTTTTCACTTACTGGGATACAATTGAAGAGTTTATATAACTGGACTATAGTTATATAAAGTTACAATGTGCATTGGTAGGAGAAACTTTAAAATGCTGGTCATCTTATTTGAAATTCAATGACTTTTTCTTCACTAAGAAAGACAAGTGAAGTTGTCAATCAATTTCAGATTGACACAACTCAAGCTTGATTCTCTCTTATTTTTTTTCTCTTTTTCTTTATATACATTTTACATCAATTGTGGTCCCCATGGATTTCCCATCACCACTTCACCAGTGTACCATCACCTCAGTCCCTTGTGCTCTTTCTGTCCTCAACCCAACCCCTCACACACACAAAGTGTTTCTGATTCGTCATTGTATTTTTGTTTTCGTTGTTCTTTTTATTGTTATTATGCTTTTCCTTATTTGGTCACTTATTTGGTTCCCTTATATTCCTCCTAGGCGTGAAACAATCCATTATTTTTCTTTTGCCTTCTGACTTATTTCACTGAGCATAATCCCTTTTAGTTTCATTCATGCTTCTATGAATGGCACTAATTTATCTTTTTTTGATTGTTGAATAGTATTCCATCTTACATATGTCCCACATTTTCTTGATCCAATCATCTGTTTTTGGGTATTTAGGTTCTTTCCAGGTCTTACATATTGTAAATAGTGCTGCAATAAACATAGGGCATCAGGTATTCTTTTAAATCAGTGTTTTTGTGTCTTTTGGGTATATTCCTAGGAGTGGGATTGCTGGATCATATGGGAGTTCCAATTTTTAGTAGTTTGAGGAACCGCCACTCTGCTTTCCATAGTATTGGACCAGTTTGCATTTCCTCCAGCAATGTGGTAGAGTTCCTTGTTCTCCACATCCTTGCCAACATTTGTTGTTGCTAATTTTTTTTATATGTGCCATTTTACCGGTGTGAGGTGGTATCTCATAGTGGTTTGAATTTGCATTTCTCTGATTTCAAGAGATCTTGACAATTTTTTCATATGCCTGTTGGCCATTTGCATTTCCTCTTTGGAGAAATGTCTTTAAATTTAGCCCCTTCTGCCCATTTTTTGACTGGATTGTTTACTTTGTTTTTGTTTAGTCTGGCCAGCTCTTTGTAGATCTTTGTGATAAGTCCCTTGTCAGTAGTGTGTGCAAGGATTTTCTCCCAGTTGGTGGTGTGTCACTTTCTTTTGGTTAGCTAAAAGCCTTTCCTTTAAGATCTGGACCATGACAAGGATGCCCTTTCTCATGACTACTCTTCAATATAATAATGGAAATCCTAACTAGAGCAATAAGACAAGAAAAAGGGATACAAGAAATCCAAATAGGGAAAGAAGAAGTAAAACTATCACTGTTTGCACACAATATGATAATCTACATAAAGATTCCCAAACCTCTACAGAAAATCTAATCAAACTAATCAGCTGGTTTAGCAAAGTAGCAGGATACAAAATCAACACACAAAAATCAGTAGCCTTTCTATATACAAACAACCAATCTGAAGAAGAAGGAATCAATAATATCATCCCTGTTATAATTGAAAAAAAAATCAAATACTTGGGAATAAATCTAACAAAGTAAAGAACCATACAAAGAATTATAAAACATTGCTAAAAGAAGTAGAAGACACAAAGAAATGGGAAGACATCCCTTGCTCATGGATTGGAAGAATTAACATCATCAAAATGGCCATCCTACCAAAAGCAATCTACAGATTCAATTAAAATGCCAATAAAATTATTCCAATAAAAATTTCAATGACATTCTTCAAAGAAATTGAACAAATATTGATGAAATTCATATGGAGACACAAAAAACCTTGAATAGCCAAAGCTCTCCTGACTAAAAAAAAGGGGGGATGGAGGAATCACACTTCCAGACTACAAACTATACTACAAAGCCACAATAATAAAAACTGCATAGCATTGGAACAAACACAGACCAATAGACTTGAATAGAAAGCCCAGAAATAAACCCACTTATGAACAATTAGTATTTGACAAAGGCACAAAGAATATGAAATGTAATAAAGACAGCTTGTTCAATAAATGGTGCTGGGAAAACTGTACTGTTGCATGCAAAAGAATGAAACTAGAATACTGTCTTTCACCATGTACAAAACCCAACTCAAAATGGATTAAGGAATTAGACATAAGACCTGAAAGCATAAAATATATAGAAGAAAAGGTGGGCAAAATTCTACATGACATATACCTCAGTAACATCTTTAAAGACACAGCACCCAAAGCAAAGATAGTGAAGGAAAAGATAAACAGCTGGGACTACATCAAACTGAAAAGCTTTTGCACAGCAAAAGACATTCTTCTTTTTAATAAGTTTTTTTGAGCATTAATAAAATTACTTTAAGAAGTATTTAATATTACTAGATTTCCCAAAACATGTTAAAGAGACATTAACCAAAAAATTCATCAATGAGATAATGATACATTATTTTAATATGCATTTTTTCTTAAGATTTATTTATTTATGCATATAAGAACTAGGGTGTAAGCCAGTGAGGAAAAGAACAGGAAGATCTACTGAAATATACTGCTGAGGGGAATTTTGGGCAAGATAGGAGATGTCTGCTGTACCACATGGGTCAGCTCCCTTGCCAGGGATCAAACTTAGGTCAAAGAACTGGAAGTAGCTTGATATGCTGAGACACCTGTGCCACCAGGAAAGCCTGCATTTGCTTAATATTTTAATTAATAAAAAGGCTGAGAAGATTTTTTAAGGGAAAAAAGCATTAAAGTATAAATAACAAGAGACATAGTCCAATATATCAAATTCAAACAGTAAATCTGAGATGATAAAAATTAGGAACATGTTACAAGTAACTCTAAAGCTAATAATGAAAGATTCTTGAGCTGACAAAGGCTGAAGTTCAACAGGATAATCAGAGCAAATATGTTTGATCCTAAATGTAAATGGTTTATTAAATAGAAAATACAGTAGTAATTAATTCTCAATTTTGGTTTATTCAGAGGAAAGTAATACAATCTCCCTATCTTAAAAAAGGAGGTGTGGTTTTGAGGTAAGATCAAGGATTTGGGTTTCAGATCACTTCAGTTCCAATCTTTGCTGAATCACTATAATTTTTAGGATGTCATTTAACTTTTGGACACCTCATTATCCTCATTTATAGAGTGGAAAGATTGTGTATTTGTTAGAGGTTCTTATGTTGCATAAAGAATAGGGATTGCCTGGCATATTATATGTACTCATATCTCTTTTCCACATTCCATATTATAAAGTAGAAAGATAACTATTATTTAAAATAAGAAAATGTTTCAGGATGCCATCAAAATGTTTAAATTTAATTCCAGATACATAAATTCAGTATCTACTATATCCAGACAAGATGGCAATTCTTCTTTGCATAATGCCCCCAATGTCCACCAATGTTATTGCAAGATAGCCTTCTTTGTTATGACAAAGAATGTATCATTTTATAGGTATACTACATTTTCTCATACATTCATTTTTCAACATTTAGGTTGTTACCATATGTTGACTTTATAAATATTTCTGCAATGAACATTGGGGTGCATATTCTTCTTTTAAGTAAGTGGGTTTTTTTCTTTGGTAATTTCAGAATTGCTGAATCATAATGTAGTTCTATTTTTAATTAGTTTTTCTATTTTTAATTAGTTTTAAATATTTTTCTTATACTATTTCTGTTAAGAAATAGTTTTCTCTGCAATAATGGAAATAAACAGAAATAGATAGATAGCTATTCCTTACTCATGGATTGAAAGAATTATCATTATTAAAATGGCCATTATTCCCAAAGCAATTTACAGATAATATGAAATCCCTATGAAAATTACCATTGCATTCTTCAATGAAGTGTCATAAACATTACTGAAATTTATATGGAATCACAAAAGAAACCAAATAGCTAAAACACTCTTGACAAAAAAAGAATGGCATAACACACCCTCAGAATGGTTTTTGGCATAAAAAAAATTGCACATATCAAAGAAATAGAATTAATACCCCATAAATAAGTCCACAACTATATGAACAGTTAATTTATGATAAAGGGTCCAATAGTATACCATGGAAAGAAAATCTCTTAAATACACAAGATCTACAAAGAGTTCATACAACCCAACTACAAGAAAATAAGTAACTCAATAAAAAAAAAAATGAGCAGAAGGGATAACTAGCCACTTTTTCAAATAAGACACAGTTGATCAATAGGCACATAAAAATAATACCCATCATCATTAATCACCAGGGAAATGAAAGAACCACAACAAGATACACACACCTATAAAATTAGCCCCCTTCAAAAAGATTAGAAACTACAGGCTTTTGCAAGGATGTGGAGAAAAAAGAACACTTTTCCAGCATTGGTGGAAACAGACCAAATCCCATAGAAAACAGTATGGAGGTTTCTCAAAATATTAAAAATAGATCATATTATGACCTAGCAATTCTACTCCTAAATATCTATCCAAAGAACACAAAACAGTAATTTGAAAGGATAGATGTCCTCCTATGTTCATTGCAGCACTATTTAAATAACCAAGTTACAGAAACAAGCTAAGCATACAATGATAGATAAATGTATAAAGAAAATCCAGCACACATATGTGCACAGAATGGAATACTATGCAACTAGAAGAATAGATAAATTCTTGCTTTTTGTGATAACATGACTGTCACTTGAGAAATTGTGCCAAACAAAGTAGATCAGAAGGAAAAAAACTAATACTGGATTATTTCAATTATACATAGTATATAAAGAAACAAAACAAAGGAACAGACAAAATTAAACCAAAGAAAGCCTTAGGAATGTCACTGCAGAATGGAGGCTACTAGAAATGAAGTGGGGGACGGGGAGCACACAGGGTGTAAGAGGTCCAACGGACTTTTGTAGTGTATTATTGGTTTGGTTTGGCAGCGTGTGGGGAGTAGTAGCATACATCTGAAGAGGTGTGAACCTACACCAATGTTACCTCAATAAAAATGATGCAAAAAAATTAAATTAAAAAAATTCCTCGAGAAAAAATTACTGCTGTTTCAATGATCCTCAGTGAAGTCAATGCTAATTTTCATATATGCATTCAGAACATATATAATAAATGAATGCTTCATTCTATAACCTCTTTATAAATGTACACCTAAAATACACCTAAATATCTTATGGTAGGAAGTATTTCTCCTTATATCCTGCAAAAAGTTATTTTACATCTAAGGAAATTCTACTGCATTGTGCAATACCTTAGTCACTTGCTTTGTGTAAAGTTTAAATTAACCAAAAGTCAATGAAACTAAAAATTCTTTTCTTCATTTTTCTAGTGTTCCACAGTTATTAATGGGATCTAATATCTGTTGGTAGTACACAAAATTTGGAATGCTACCACCATAATTTCTTATCTATATTAATTTCCATAGTGCTTGCTTCTTTATAACAAGGGAAATCTAACTTCACCAATGTATGACACAACTGGAAAATTGTCGTGTGAACTGATGCTGAGACTGTGAACTGCCTTAAGCTTCTATTTGTGCAGCATCCATCCAACTGTAGATAGAAGTGTGTATGATCACTGTGCTTTCCTAAAGAATTTAAATTCCCAAAAAAGATAAACTAGACTTATTTGTAGAAACATGGATGGAGCTAGAAGGGATTATGCTCAGCAAAGTAAGTCAGAAGGCAAGAGAGGAATATAAGGGAACCAAATAAGGGACAACAGACAAGAATAATAACAATAAAAAATCGTAACACAGCAAAAACAAAAGGACAAGGACAAATCAGAAGTACTTTGTGAGGGGCAGTAAAGGGAATGAGATGAGGGCAGAAAGAGCACAAGGGACTGAGGTGATGGTACACTGGTGAAATGGTGGTGGGAATTCCATGGGGACCACAATTGATGTCAAATATATATAAATAAAGGGGAAAAAAGCACTTAAATCCCCCAATATCCGTGCTACTGTTCCTCTGGTACATAATTTGGGAACAATGCACATTAATTTATTCTACTTATATTAACTGAGCATAACTGTGTTCAATTTGATGGAACAGCTTCTGAACCAGTAATAATGTCAAAAGATTCTTTGACTGAGAACAATATTACTGAAGCAATGCCATGAAGTCTAAATACATACTGTTAGCACTTATCCATAGAACTTTCTGATAATGTGCACATGCTCTGTATCTGTGCTGTCCAACAATGTAACCACTAACACAGTGACCATACACACTTGGTTGGATGCTGCACAAATAGAAGCTTAAGGCAGTTCACAGTCTCAGCATCAGTTCACCACAATTTTCCAGTTGTGTCATACCTTGGTGAAGTAGGATTTCCCTTGTTATAAAGGAGCAAGCACTATGGAAATCAATATAGATAAGAAATTATGGTGGTAGCATTCCAAGTTTTGTGTACTACCAACAGATATCAGATCCCATTAACAACTAACTGGTTATTTAAGAGTAAAAAATTATATATTTATTTTGGTTAAAGGACAGTATTTTTTTCAAACCACTAATAAGTTTTAGGACATATATTCTTATCAAGTTGTTTGGACCTAACTACTTAAAAACCAAAAACTATTAAGTATTTCCTTTCTCCAAGATGTATGCCATTAAAAATTCCTGAGCTATTGAGGGCACTAAGAACCAAGAAGTTCTGAAAAACCCTATAATAATGAATGAGAATATAACGATTACAGACTTTTAAAAAATTTCTAATCAACTTCTTCATATATCAATATCTAAATTAAACACATTATTGGTGCTCAATAAACTTTCTAAATAAGTGAACAATGAAGAAGGTAAACTTTTGAACCACAAGATTAGCAGGAAGATGAAATGCATGCAAAAAATCCTAGTGCAGTGGTTGCAAGTCATTTTTGTCAAAAAGTTGTTATCATTTTTGGTGAGATACTTTTCAATGCATTTGCGCCCAGCAGTCCAAATGAAACTTTACTCTTCCATCAAAGTCAGTGCAAGAACTTATGAGTCTCTACTAACTATTTTGTAACTCAAATGATTCCAGAAGCAGTATAGTCATCTCCAGATAGTCTAGAGATCCTTCAAAAACACTCTTGATGTCAAGGACAACTCACTTTTTAAGATCTTTATTTAGGTAGAAATAATGTCCAATAAAATTACATATATTCAAGCCTGATGAATTTGCATATATTAAAACAGTAATACAAGATTACATCCCCCAGATCCTCACAACTTTTCTCTGCAATATACAGCTAGCCACTTGTGTCAGGTATTCATTGAAATATTTTCTATTCCTATTGGGGCCAGACTAATTTTAGTTTTCTAGTTTTTAATTTTATTTTTTATATAAATGGATTCCATTTTTATATAAATGGGACCATACATTACGCATGATTTTTGGCTGTCTTTTTAAGACCGTTCCCTGTAGTCATACTTGTCAATGCCTATATTGCTGAGAAAAACCTGTCTGTAGGTCTGATTGTAGCTATAAACCAGGCTGCCCGCTTAGACCTATTTTATAAAATTTGGAGTCCAGAAATAAATGAACACATCTATGGACAGCTGACCTACAATAAAGGATCCAAGAGTATACACGCATGAAAGGAGAGTCTTTAACATATAGTTTTGGAAAAACTGGCAGCTACATGAAAAAAAAAAAAAAACAACTGAAACTAAAGTGCTTTCTGAAACATTACACAAAAGAATTAACTCAAAATGATGAAGCACATGGGCATCAAACCCAAAACTTTAAAAATTAATTAAAAATAGGCAAAATAGGCAATATATTGCCTTCAGAGACACCTTTGGGAATTCATCTCCAATGACTAGAGAAACAAAACCAAATTTTAAAAAATTGTATTATATCAGAAGTGTCTACACAGTGAAAGACTATTAGTAAAACAAAAAGATATCCTACTGAATGGGAGAAAATATTTGCACATCACATATCTAACAAAGAAGATGATATAAAAATAACATAAAGAACTCATGTAATTCAACAAAAAGAAAATAATTTCCCCAATCAAAAAAAATTGGCTGAAGAGCTAAATAGACACTTCTGTACAAAAGACATATGGTCAGTAGGAACATGGAAAACTGTTCATCATCACAATCATCCTTTGTCATGAAGGAAATGCAACTCAAAACTACAATAAGATAGCATCTTATGTCAGAATGGCTCACATCAAAAAGACCAAAACATTAAGTTTGAGGTGAAACTGGAGCAAAAGGAACCCTAAAACACTGGTGATGTAAATAGACTGGTATAGACCTTATGGAGAACAGTATGGAAGTTCTGAAAATATTAAAAATACATCTACCATATGACACAGCAATTCTACTCCTAGGTATCTACCTGAAGAATACAAGAACCACTAATTTGAAGGATTATATGCACTCCTTATCATCTTTTCCCCTTGATTACTAACCCCTCTCTCTTATCCTTACAAGCATCATTTTATCAGTGTCTGCTAATTTTTACATGTATTTTGCTTTATTGAGTCATTCAATATGTAAAAAGTCTAATATTTGTTTTTGTTATCCGCTCTGGTTTTGATATAGGGATAATGTTTGCACAGTAGCATATAATAGGGAGCGTTCCTTCTTCTTGGATTTTCAGAAGGTGGGTATAAGTTATTCTTTAATGGGTTAGTAGAATTTGTTTTAAAGCTATCTGGACCTGTTGTTTGGGGGGAGATATTTTTATTACTGTTTTAATTTGCATTTTTGTAGTCAGTTTATTCAATTTTTTGTTTCTTCTTGGTTTAGTCTTGGTAAATGTTACTGCTTTAAATTTGTCAGTTTATTCAAGGTTTTCAAATTCAGTGACATAGTTTTCATATTACTCTCTGTTGATACTTTTGCATTTCTGTGCCAGCTGTTGTTATTTCTCCTCTTTCATTTCTCATTCTATCAGTTAATGTTTTTGTCTCTTCTATATTAACCTGTCTACAAGATTGTTAATTTTATCTTATCAAAGAATCAATGTTTTTTTTTTTCCCTTTTATCTTTTGTATGGTCTCCCTGATTTCTATTTTATTTATTTTCACTCTTGTTTTTATTATTTCCTTCCCTCCACTAACTTTGGATCTTTTTGTTCATCTCTTTCAAGGTGCTTAGGTGTGATATTCAGGTCTTTATTTGGAATTTTTCTTAATTTTTCAATGTGAGACTCTATCTTTCCCTCTTAAAACCACTTTTACTCAGTACATTCATTCTGATAGCTTATATCCACTAATGATTTCATTAGTCTCAAGGTATCTTAAAATTTCTGATTTAATTTCCTCTCTAATCCAATATGCTTAATAAAGCAGCATTTTGTTTAACCTTCAAACTTGATTTTTCCTGTTATGTTTATAGTTGAATTCTAGTTTTATGTTATTATTGCCAGAAAGAATCCTTGGTATGATTTTAAACTCGTATTTTAGTGTCAAATTACCTGTGCCCCCATATGTGACCTACTCTTGAGAATGTTCTATGTACACTCGAAAAAGTGGTTTTGGTGTAGAGCATTCTGTGATCTTTGTTCAACCTATTTGGTCAAGCTCCTCTTTAAAAGGTGTTGTTTCCTTTTGTGTTTTCTGTCTTGTTTACTTGTACAGTTGTCAGTGAAGTATTAAAATCTCCTAGCATTGTTTTATTACTGTCAGTGTATCTCTGAAATTCTATTAATAATTGTCATGTCTATTGTATCTCCATATTTTGATGCATATTGATAAGTATTATTTCTTCCTATTAGGCTCTTAGTCATGATGTAATGACTATCTCTCATTCACTATACTTTTTAAATTATAAATCTGTTTTATCTGATAGAGGAATAGCTGCTTCTTCTTTGTTTTTTTTTTTTTTTTTGATGCTATTTGTTTGTTGTTGTGGTTGTTTTCATTAATATTTTGCTTGTAGGATTGTCTTCCAGTGTTTAAACCTGTACATCTCTTGCTTGATTGGTAAGATGAATTTTCTGTAAACACAGGCCATAATTTATTTTAAAATTTAGTCAGTCACTCTTTACCTTTTTATCATTGAAATTCAACCATTGACATTTAAGATGGTTGTTGAAATATAAATGTTTACTGCAACTTTTTTTCAATTTTTTGTCTTTAATTTTTTCACATCTTCCTTTTAGATTTATTTAGATTCCATTTCCTTATGTGTTTTTGTTGATTTTTGTTTGGAAGTTCTGCTGTTTGATGGAATTTTGTTTAATGAGCTATTTCTGTGTCCCATTGGAAGGTCAATTTTTAACTTGTTTTGATGAGTCACATTGTTATTCTCCATCTCCTCCATGTTGTATAATTGAAATGTCTTTTACCTCTATATTTATTTTTGTTGTTTTTATTGCTTTATAATAATTCCTTTAGTACTTTCTTTTTAATTTGTGTTGATATATCCTTTTAGTTTTTGCTTTTCAGTGCATGTCTTCCTCTTTTTTCTCTCTTGAATGATAGTCTTACAGAACAAATTATTCTGGGCACAAATATTTTTCTTTGAATATACTAAATCTCTCCTATGGTTTGTATCTTGTCTGTAAGGGCTCCACAGAAAAGTTAACAGACAGTCAAATAGGTGTTTCCCTAGAAGTTTCTTTCCTACAATGCTTTAATATTCTGAACTTTTCATTGGCTTTTAAAAGTTTAATTAAATTTTTCTTGGAGTGTACTGATGTGTTATTATTTTGTTTGGAATTCTTTGGGTCAGGATATCTGCTTTGTTTCCCAGATTGAGATGGTTCTTAGCAATTATTTCTTTAAGTAGATTTTCAATGCTTTTCTCTCTCTTCATGGACACAATTATATGGATGTTATTTCTGTTTAGGTTATAACAAACAGTTCTTACACTTTTTTTCTTTTTTTTTTTTTGTTCAATTTGTGTGTTTATCACTGTGCTTTCAAACTCATTAATTCTTTCCATTATTTGTGTTTGTCTATTGTTGAGACTATTTTTTTATTTTTAAAATTGTTTATAGTACTCTTTTAGATCCACTACTTTTAAGTGTTACTAGTTTCATATTTTCTTGATCTTTGATTGTGTTTCAGTTTTCAGTCATCCTTTGCCTTCCTTAATTCAGCAAGCATGGTTGTGACTATTACCTTAAACACGTCATCAGGCATATTCCTGCTGGACTGGGATTACTTTTGCTCAGCCTTTGTGGCATGTTCTTCTTTCTCTTCATTTTTAGTTTTTATGTAGCATTTTACCTTCTTATAATAAAAAATTGACTTTACACCTCTCCTATAAGAAGCTGTGTAGAATCCTAAGTACTTTACCCAAGATATGTGTTTATTGTTTCAAAGTCAATGCCTTTGCACCTGTTCAAATGACTAGGAGGCAGTAATGAGCTGTAGAGCACTGAAGGGTTTCCTTCAGTGAGTCTTCTTTTTTGAAAAATACCACTTCTATTCATTTTGCTTGCTTGATTGATTAATTAGTTAATTTTTTAAATTTTGAAGTAACATTGGTTTGCTTTGGCATTTTGGAAGTATAGGATGTCCTTTACTTTAAGTATCACCATCATAGTGTGCCTGCCACACAATTCCCCAGAGCTCACACCTTATTCTGTTTTCTCCCTTTCTTCTTTGTTCTGACCCTACCCACATGTCCTGCCCCAGTCTTTAAACTTCAGTTCTGTCATCAGCTTTCAAGGGTTAGTTTTTAAGCTTGCCTTTATCTGATCCCAGATTTGTTTCTCTATATTCCTATATATGACACCACACAGTATTTATCTCACTCCTGGTTGATTTCATTTGACATTATCCCTTCTATCTCCAGTCATGTTGCCATAAATGGCATGAGTTTATTTTTCATCTTTTTGTATTCCATGGTGTAAATATATCACATATTCTTGATCTATCATTCCTCTTTTTTGGGGCACTTATGTTCTTTCCATTGTTTGGCTGTTATGAATAGTGCTGCAATAAACATAGGACTGCAAATTTCCTTTCAAATTAGTATTTTATAAATTTATTCAGTGGATGCCTAGGAGTGGAATTACTGGGTTATATGGTGCAGATTTTAATATCTTTGAGATGCTTCCATACTGATTTTGAGTCTATATTCTAACCAGCATCATGGGAGGGTTCTTTTTTCTCCACACCCTCACCAGCACTTATGGTCTCTGGTCTTCTCAACATAGGCCATTCTCACAAGTGTGAAGTGGTCCCTTATTGTGGTCTTGATTTGCATTTTCCTGACAAAAAAAGATTATGAGCATTTTTTTGTCTGTTTGCTGTGTGTGTGTGTGTGTGTGTCTTTTCTGGAGAAGTACCTGTTCAGGTCATTTGCCCATCTTTTAATTGGGTTATGTTTTCTTTTTGTTGGGTAGAATGAGTTCTTTTGAGAACTTCAAAATCAAGTGCCTGTCAGATTTATGGTGTGCAAATATTTCCTTCCATTCAGTATAGTGCCTTTCCATTTTAGTTAGTTTGTTTTGCTATGTAGAAGCTTTTTAGACCAATGCTTTTGCACCTGTTCAAATGGCCAGGGCATTGGTACAGACAAAGAGTAATAGGTAGGAAGTAGCCAGAACAATAGGGAACTGAGGGTTACTTCAAGTGAGTCTTAATGTTTCAAGCTTCCTTTAGTACTGTGGGTACCTAAGTTGGGTGGTGAGGACCCTCAGTGATCCCTTCTCTTAGGCTACTTCTTAGCCAAAAGATCCAGGTACTTAGCTCTGGTTAGTGAGAACATTCAATTGTTGTCTAAGTTTTGGATGGGGGCATAGGGGGGTAAAGGGGGATCAGGTGGGTGGATGGGTAAGATAAGGTAGATATTTGTTTTAATTATCAGAATCTCAGGTTGAAAATACTAGCCTCCTCTATGAGAAAACACAGGTCATCCAATTTGACTCCTCCTGTAGGGTCAGGCTCTAGCTATTCCAGTTTAAAAAGTCTCAGACTCAAGTCAGTAATCTATTAACTAATCTTAATGGAATAGTTCTCAAGTGATACACCCTCTGTCTTGCATACCCATTCTGCATATCCCATTCTCCAGGTAGTGCCAGTTTGTAAAGTGGCCAATGGGGGCACATGCCTTTTGGTTAACAGCAACAGGGATGCTCTGTAGAGCAGCCTCCCTTTCTTGTCATAGGTACAGCACTAGTATTGTTCTAAACACATTTTCATTGTAATTAAAGTGCAACCCCCTTTCTGACAAACTGTTTGTCAGTTGTTATTTTTGTTTAGTTGTGATTAGGTGGTGAATATCAGGAGGAGGTGAGCCTAGTGTCTTCACTCTGCCTGCATCTTGCCAAACACACAATACATTTGGAATCCCTCAGATCATGACACAGATAAACATGTTTGATAATCAATATAAAGTTTCCAATTTAAAAATTTGTTAGGGCTGGTTGGGTGCATGACATAAAAAGACTTAAAAGGTAAGACAGAGAAGTTAGGGAATATGGAAGGGAAAAGGGAAGACTGGTGTCTATAGTATTCAAACATCTCAATCCAGAGCTGTAGTGACCTGGAGACTCTAATCCAGTATCCTGCATTAGCAGTAGCAGAGGAGGAAATAGAAAAAAATGCAGCCTTGGGCCCAAGAAGACCCTTAACATTAACCCATTTATTTACTCACCCAATTAGAAGAGACCAGAGATGATCTTTTAGGTGGATGGGTTTGAACGCTTAGTGTATGGTGTGACTGAAGGCCTTAGGACACTGGAGCTCTCCCCACCTCTATGAGGTAAACTTCCAAAAATATATACTTCCCTTTTGTCACACCTGCCAGTACCACCATGTCCCCTAAGAAGAACATGTCAGATGCCCCTGCATTAAGAAGACCAGAGTCAGATTTCTTTTTTTCTCTCCATGCATTGGGAAACCTAGTTGTAGCCTCCAGGGATCTGAGCAATCTAGCCCATCATGATCACTCCTTCCTTCCCTCTGTGTTCTACCCATGTTCTAAAATGGTCCCAATTTCTTCTATCCCCTTTTCTTTCACCTGCTCTTCCCTGGACTGGAAATGACTTCTTCTAACCTGATGAACTAGTACTATTTTTTTTCGATCTCAGCTGGGTGGTCACTTCTTCAAGGATACCTTTCTAAAAACAGCCTCTTAGACACTACTAGCTTCAGGAACAAGCTCCATGGCCATCTTATGGTTTCCTGCCTAGACCTATTCCCTCATACTTTGTGTGAGGGGGTAGTTGTTTGTTCATCACCCTCCCCCCATTAGACTATAAGAATTGAGTAGAAAGAAACAATGCTGTCTATGGTCCCCTACCACTAGCACATTTCTGGGTCCAGGGAAGTTAGTGGATGCTGAAATATTTGTTGAAGAAATTGTTGAATACAGAACTTAAAATAGTGAGGCATGATGAACAGAAAATAATTGTTGCCACAACAATTTATATCATTTAGGAGAGATTTGCTATATTTGTTACTAGTTTTAAAATTCAAGTTCTCAAACATCACTAGGTGATGTGACAGGATCTTTGGATTTGTCAACTGTTCTGCAAAGTTAAGTCATTCTGAGAGGCACCATGGGTACCCGTTCAAGATTGAACTTCATGACAGCCCAGGCAGCCCACTAGCAACACAACAGTGAGTGAAAAAAGAGAGCCCAGAATACACAAGAGCAATGTAGCAGTTAGACATGGAAAGGAAGTTAGTGAACCAGGAATGCATTTCAGGGTAATATCAGGGTTCAGAAAAGCAGTGCATTCCTTTAATTCTTAAATTAAATCCCTTTGGGGGTACATAAAATAGAAATATGATTTCAAATTGTCACTCTTTATAAAATTATGAAACTGAATTTTTAATAAAAATTTCAGTGCACATTGAAAAAAGACATATTTGTTTAGAACATCTGTTATTACTTAACAATTTAGCTTAAGAAAAACAAGTGTGATCTGAGTATATCTTTACCAATATCTATTTAGATGTTAGCATAGATGTTAGCATGTGAAAGAGAGAGAGAGAGAGAGAAATTGAGTACTGGATTTATTTGCAATATTCCAAAGTTGTGTACTCACGAGGAGGTATGAGTGTTTCTTTAGTCAGTGAAGAAGAGAATGGTCGTAACGCAATGTTCAACTTTTTCGCTTGAGCAAGTATTTAGTATTGTTGCCTCTGAACTGAGACTAAAACCAACTCACAATGCAAAACTGGGAGGGTGACTCAGCAGGAGACAACAAGCTTACTGGGAGGAAAGGAATCGACAGAAGCCACAGGTCATACCACAAAGAGAAGATATCCTGTGGAGCATGAAATAAAAACAATGGCACTTTTAAACAGGAGAAAGGAGTTTAACTGGAGTGTAGTCACCTCACACGTGTGCAGCTGGGCACCTCTTAGGGAGGTGGTCCTCAAAGTAGTGCCTTGACACAGCACTCCTCCTGCAGAGCACCTTCCCAGTGCTATCCCATGTCAGGGACAAATTAGAAGCCTTTCTTTTTTCTTTCCAGAAGCTGCACAGGAATGTGTTGAAAATGGTAACCTTCTCTCCGGAAAAGATGGTGTTTTCTCAGCGCTGCACAGGGGCATAGCTTGTAAGATGTGGACTCCACATCACTGTAGCACCAGAGGATGCCGCATGGAAGAGAGGCCCACGCTGTGCTGTGGGGCTCAGGCAGAAGACCGAGGTGCAGAGACAGAGTTTAAACCAAAGATGGTACAATCATCATTGTACACAGATAGGGTAATTGTGACACACACACGGATTTTTCCAGATAAACGAGGATAGCTCCTCTCTCCAGTAGTTTCACTCCATGCCTTTTTGAAGAAGATTTTTATAACATGCATCACACGCTCTGTGGAAGCATTAAATAAAGTCAGATGCACAAGAAAGAAAACCACAAGAGAAGGAATAAGAGAAACTGACATTTATTTGTTCGTTCATTTAATTTTTTTATTACTGTTAAATGAAGTACCAGTATTTTACATCCTTGTTAATACTTTGACAGGAAAGGATTTCCCCCCATAGGTGTGAGGACCTGAATTCTAGCATGAGTTCTACCACTCTCTAGTGGGGTGTGCTTGGTCTGCCATTATCATAAAAGAACGAATTTTGACAATAAAACTGCTTCTTGAATAAAAAGTATTTCACTTGTAAGGAGCACTTTACTCTGTGTCAAGATGTCTTCTACTGGATGGACATATATAACCACTTACTATTCAGAAAATCACCACAGTGGCATAGTTATCAACCAAGGTTAAGAAGAATGGAGTAAAACCCAAAGATCACCAATAATCTGCAGCTCAACCAGGCATTTGGATCTGGATCCATGATTTAACCAGGACATTGTCTGGTCTTGATGTGTCTAAGGTCAGAATTATTTTCCAACTGAAGAATGGGGATAATAGTAGAAGCCATGCTATCAGAAAATAAATGAATGAGTCATGCTTAAAACCAACTACCAATGACACTATTACTGTCTCATTTCTTGTGAAATTAAAGAAAGCTGGTTTTGAGCCCAGCTGTACATCTCATTTAGCCAAAGTACCAATTAGGTCAGGCTTGGTGTGAGTTGTTGTAAGGATAAATATAATAATGCATATAAAACACATCCCTGAACCTTTGAAAATCCCATCTCTCATTACTTTCTGATGTCTCAAAATGGTACATGCATTTCAAAGTGGTAATATACCAAATCTAACTCATTCATTTTCTTTCTCTTTCATGTCTCTCCTGCATTCTTGTTTTAATTAATGGCATCAACTCTTCTCCATTATCATTATCATTATATAGGAAAACTGCTTTATAGTTTCCCAGTGCCATTCATTCTTCATGCTGGGCTGCTCACCGTGGCCTGTCAATCCTGCCACTATTTATCCAGGTCCATCATCCTTAAGAACCTGTATTACTACCTGTGCTAAAGTATCTGCCTACTAGAATATTTTTTCACTTGAATTCATCCTTCAAATGACTTATTTTGGTCTTTCAAAACATAAGATATTTTTTAAAAGTTTCTACAACTGCCACTAATCATGAGGTGAAAGATAAAGTTCAAGAGATGTAGTGGCTCAGTCCAGAACCTCTAACAATCTGGCCCCAAACTGATCCTTACATGGAAATCCTGCTGGCCTCCTGCCAAACTGATGTTTGTGTTCACTACTCAGTGGCTGCCTCTGGAGAATGCAGCTATTCCTCTCGCATCAGTTTTGTCTTCACTCCTCTGAACCTCTGAATTCATACAGGAAAATCTCACATCTAATTTCTCATTTCAGAGAAGAACACTTCAATTTTACTCTGTAAAAATGTTGGAGCCCACTATTACATTTTTTTCTTATTTATTTTACGTGGATATTAGAGAGATACAAAGTTCCTGCAGTCTTGCGACCCTTCCAACATTCTATTCCATTTTCTGGTCTTTATTTATTTACTTATTTTAACATTTTCAAGCTTTATCTTGAGAGAAAATGGTGCCACTGCCAGATATTCAGCACAGAAAGTCAGACAAGTAGCACCCCTCCGGTCTGCCTGCTACAAATGCACAGAATTAATCAATTGATCAATTGTCCCACACAAATTCTTCTGCACCCTGATTTGTTCACTTTGTGCTTAAATTACCTCTAGAGCTGATTTTACAGATGAATAATAAATAAGATTGCTTCTGTTTATAGTTTGAGGTATATCTTACCTGTGTATATATATATATATATATATATATATATCTTTTTCATTGATTTTTATCTACTTCTTTTTCTGAAATCCCTCCAAATTTCTAGATTACTTTGATACCTATTAAGTTTTCTAGTGCTTTAATTTTACCATTTTCAAACATATTTTTCTAGCATTCATGTTAGTAATATTAAATAAACACGTATCACATTATTTTGTATGTGACTTTTTCTCCCAATAAGCTGAATGGAAACAGAAGTAATAATCATGCAAATTATATTTATACCTGCTTATTATTGGGTACATAACTAGACTCTTAGAAAGCTTTAAAAAAATAAATGAATGAGGGCTGAATTTGTAAATGCATCATCGTTCAGCCCAACATACCTTAAGTGGCAAAAAGAATTAAATCTGAATATTTTACCCTATTTAATTCCACCTTAATCTCTTCCCTTCATTCTTCTAACTTTAATCCCAGAATACTCCCATTTGAGCACTTTTTTCCTTTTTTTGATAATTAGATTTATTTAATTATAGTTGACATCGTTCAGGATCAACAATGGTTAAAACATAAAGCACACTGAATTTGAAATTGAAGGTGAGAATTTAAGCCCCCATATTGATACTTACTACCACTGAGATATTGGAAAATTCACGTCAACTTTTTCTTCAAAATGAAGATTCTGATAAATTACAAAGGGAGTCTAACCTGATATTACCACCTGGAAAACTTGTTGGGAGCTTAGATTAGATAATGACTAAGAAGGCTGTGATGACATGTACAGGAATACAAAATGCACCTATGACTTTTATTTTCATTCGAAGCTGTAAAAATGACCTCATCACACCATTCCAAGGAGGGGATCCAAGGAGGAGCAAGAGGTGCATCTGTCTGCCCACCAACCCACTTGATGCCCCTCTCGTGAACCTTCTCGAGAGCTATATTTTCCCAAAATGACCACAATCACATTTCTAGTTATATTGCTCCTCCAGAAACTTTCCACTCTTCATTAAGAGATGGAATTAATTTCTTCTCGTTGAACCTAAGTAGGATTTTTCAGTCTTCATAGAAGAACCCAGTGGGAGTTGCCTGTGGATTTCAAAGCTGAGTCAGAAGAATGATGTGACTGTCCCTTGCCTTGCCTGGCTTCTCACTCTCAGGATTCTGATCTTAAAATTCAGTAATCATCTTATAAGGAAGTTCAAACTTTCCAAAGAGCCAATGATAAGTGCTGTAGCCAACAGACCAGCTAAGGCCTCAGCAGCCAGTCAACATCAAGTACCAGGAAAATATGCATCGAGATAATTGTAGCTTCAATCTCCAACCACCCAAGTGGAACAGAAAAGCCATTGCTACTAACTAGTTCAACTTGTAGGTCCATGAGCAAAATAAATTCTGCTATTGTTTTAAGCCACTTAGTTTTGGAATAATTGTTTATACAAAGTAAATGAAACAAGTTTATAAGGTCCTCTATCTGTAATTTCCACATACCCATGTTTTTCAAAAATTCTCCAAAAACCTGTCAGATCAAATATGCCTTCCTCATATGCCCTGTAAATAAGTAATATCCTTGCCTTAAAATCAAAACATACGTTCCTGAAAGATCTGCCAGAGTGTGAGGAAAAGATATCCTTGAACAAAGAAGTCTTGTCAACTCTAGGTGACCACCTAGCCCTTTCTATATCTCATCTCGTCCACAAACCAGGAAACAGAGGCAAAAGCTTCACCCAGAGCATCTGCAAAGGTCATCACCTTTGATCTTCGCAGACCACAGCCAATAACAAGTCACAGTTGCAAAACTTTTCCAAAGCCAGGAAAAGATACTACTTTTTCTTTTTAAATGGTAAATTGTTTACAATTCTTAATGAAACACCCATTCCAGTGTTAAGGAAACAAAATTTTTTCTAGGAGATAAACCCTCATGAAAATGTTTAGTAACTCAATCATGCTAAAAATTAAGTTCCTTTTCATGACCAACATATTTTGTAGAGAAAAGAGATGGAAAGTCAATGGTGCTCTTTTGTGATTAAATCATTGGTTTTATGACATTGGGGTGACCATCTGAAAGAGGGAAATGGTTAAACTAGCTATCTGTGATCTTGTAAATAAAAATAAATGCTTGATGGAATTCAACTGTCTTGTTTGTTCTTCAGAGTTTATTTTTCTTTATTTTTACTGAATTCAGTCAAATGGTGTGTGTATGTCATCACGATCTGAGAATGTGTCTTCATAAGACCAAAATAAATCATGAATCACTAATTCAGAGGGGAAAAAAGAGAAAACCAGCTGTTCATCAGTATGACACAGTAGTTCCATTGAATCAATTGTACACCAAGGCAAAACCCCACAGGATGGAAAAGCATAAAAATTTTCCAGTATAGAAATCCACACACCATTTCTCAGCCTTTCCTCTTCAAATATTTCCTACAATGATTTTTGGAAAATCTCAATGATAAGACTCTGAAAACTTAACACTATCTAAAACCTTAGAGTGAAGAGATTCCAACATTAGAACAGCTGGATTCTGTGACAGAAGCAAAAGCAAGAAGCTTGGAATTCAACAGGTCATTATCATTTTATAACTTTTCAGGACAATAAATGGTATGGCAAGCTATTGGCCTAAATTTCTATAATTACATGGAATAGAGGCAACTGAAAGTCTCTCCAGAAATTATATAAGTTAACTCTAAAGAAAACAGTTTCAGGGAAGCAAAACTCGATTAAAAACACCAGTTCTAGAACAGTATCCAATCAGAGGATGAAGGAAGTGGCAACCTCTCTGGGCAGACACCTTGCTCAGAGTAAAAATGATATTTTCTCTGCTGACCTTACAATGAAATGAGAGAAAAAAATAAAATCATCTTAGCTTTGTTGAAAAATATTTTAAAATTAAAAAATAACCTCTGAGTAAAGATAATACAAATTGTAGTCATTCATATTTTATAAGCCCAGAGGAGGGAGAAGAACTGGGATGAGGGCAGGAGAAGCACAAGGGACTGAGGTGATGGTGCACTGGTGAAATGGTGATGGGAATTCCATGGGGACTACGATTAATGTCAAATATATAGAAATAAAGAAAAAAGTTATATAATTAAATAAATATATAAAATAAGCCCAGAATATGATCTTTCCTGTTTTGGAAAAGCTTGGGGATTTTTGGCGTATCAGGCTACTTGCACGTGCATGTACAGGGGTGAATGTGGGTGTGTTGCTTGTAAGACTTTCAGTTTTCTTAGCTTCCAAAAGCATCTGCCACTGAATACTGTCAAAATTGCTTAGGTATGTGTACCATCACCAAAATTCAAAGAAAACATAGCTTTTTCTAATGAGAAAAGGTAGTGAGAACCTAAAAATGGGAAACATTCTTCAATCTAGCCAATATAGAAGGAACATTTTAAACACTTTTATGCACTGTAGAAAGCATGACACACAAGTGGTACTTATCCTCAAGAACTGAAGGGACTAAAGTTGTGAACACCTGTCACTTTTCAGAAAAGTCCTCAAGGGCTTTCTAGAGTTTGGAAAGAAATGCATCATCTTTCCTGAGATGCAGCTTAAGCTGTCAGCTAAGCAATTATTTACTTTAGTTACGCATGCTCTCTATTTCTCCCAACAGGGAGAACCTATAGTTTTCCAGCAATTGAACACATTTTGTTTCCAAATTTTTAGGGTTCTGTACCTGGAACAATTGTGGTTATTAGAACTATGAAAATATCTTCAGAGGAATAAATAAAGGTAATTAAAGCGAGCATGCTTACCAGAATTGAAAGAGAGAGAATGAGAGTGAGAAATGTCTAGTTGTACCCATAGAAGTGGGTGTTAACTTACAATGCCTCTGACTTGTAATTCTCCCTCTCTTTCAATAATTAAAAACAATATGACAAACATTATTGGAATGTTGAATGTACATTGAAGAGGAAAAATCCTTTATGAGATATTAATGGTAATCATGACCAACATCAGGCTTCCGTGGTAGTGCAAGGGGTTAAGTCTCAGCACTATGAAGCTAACAGGAGCCACTGCAGCATGAGTTTGATCCCTGTCCAGGGAGCTGACCCACACAGCACAGGAGACCTCTCCTGTCTCACCTGTTGCTCCCCTCAGCAGTGTATTTCAGTAGATTCCCCACTCTGTTTATGGTGAATCCTCTCACCTTCTGCACCTCTGGACTACACCCCAGCTCTTGTATGCAAAATAAATTAAATAAATCTTTAAAAAATCATGACAAACATCAATTATCAAATGTATACTTGCTAGCTGTGTACTAGAAATAGTTTCCATTTGTGTGAACTTTCAACCTCACCAAATATTCAAATTTTACTATCTTTCCATTGAACGAGTGTTAGATTCTGCTTAGGAAGAGAAAATCCTAGCAGCATATATAACAAGATGGATTCAGTCTTTTAGACATAAATGAATGAATTCTTGGTTAAATGAATGCAGAAACTGATCATTGGGGTCTATGGCAAGTACTGGGGCATTTTTGTTCTCTTTGTCATATCTTGAGGGACAATTTTGGTTTGAGCTTTTATTGGAACCAGTGTTAGCCCAGCACTGCCACTATTCCCTAGGCAAAATTGTTGAAAATCCACTGCTAAGAACAATGACAAAAGGATATATAAGAAAAGTGAAGCCCTTCTACCTCAAAACAAAGTATCTTATTTCATTGAGTCAAGGATTTCTAGTCATGTTCAGAAAAATGCTATACAAGTTTCCTGGATAAATGATTGAACGTTCTACTTTGGAACACTGTACGTTGGTTATTCTTTTCACCAAAAACTATCAAGAAGAAAAATCAATTATATTTCTAACACAATATAAAATATTAAAAACTTAAGAGGCAAAATCACTACTTGTTCTAAATCAGCCTTCTTGTCTCAATTTTAGTAAATTTTTTTTTTATTCCTAATTTTCCTTCAACCTATCTGTGCTATCAATAGTCAGATTCTACTTTTAACAGGTCATCTTTTCCATGTTTTGCTTCCTAATTTTAAGTACCTGCTGTCCCTTCGCCACAAATCTTTAACTACCATTTCCTTGTCAGACTACAGAGGCTACCCAGGTAGGCTTATTTAAGAAACAAGATTATTTTTCTTTCATAGACCTTTTTATCACTTGTATTAATGTGTTAAATCTTAGGTGAATGATAGTGACTTTTGTCCCTGACACATCAAGAACAATTTCTAGTTGAATTATTATAGGCTGGAGTAAATCCTGTTATTATAGACAATTTCCAATCAAAAATTCTTTGTAAACACTTCTTGGACAGTTTAGATATTGCAACAAATATTTCATTGACTACCAGGTGTTACTTAAAGTTACAAAAGAAGATAAAACATGTCATAATAACTACACAGTCAGTAATCAGATCCCTTCCTAAGAATGCAAGTCCTCCTTTTTTCAAAGAGCTAACATGAGCTGGACTCATTTTCCATGTCCCATGTGATCACTTAAGCTCATATTTCTAAGATTGCTATCTCTGGATACCTGGAGCAAGGATTTTAGAATCAAAATGCTCTAAATTTTAACCCCAACTCTATCATTCAACCTAATTCATCAATATTTCATTCTAAACTCACAGAAGACAGTCATTCATGGCCTCCACAGCTCCTGTTTGGTTCTACACACTCTACTTGTTAATAATATAAAATGACTTAAAGAAAAATAGCACTGATAGTTCTTAGCAAATCGTGGAATATAAGAAACCGTAATTCAGTGTGCAGGTTCATAATTATGCATATCTAACTTCTAATTACTACAATGTTCTAAGTGCTGAATTGCTTTTCTTTCTAAGATATGTCAATTACTCAAAAAACTGGTCATTATTTCCTCCAACTTGGCCAGCGTTGGCATATTTAGCAAATACAAATCCAGTTGAATTTGAATTTCAGGTAAGCAATGATTGTTTTTAGTATAGATATACCCCATACAATCTTTGGGGTATACTAATAATAACTTTTTGTTGTTTATCCAAAAATCAAATTAAGTGGGTATCCTATATTTTATCTGGCAACCCTGAACTTTGATACTGAAAATTGTTTATTATACAGTCAATGCTTAACACTGGGGACTATTCAACACAGAAATATAAAAAAACAATTGAAAATGAGAGATTTAGTTGTTATGGTCTAGTCTAACAAATGCCAAATAACAATAATGACAGCTGCTATGTTTTATTTATTTATTTTTATTTTTTTAAACATTCATTATTATTTATGCGTACGAGAGCTGGGGTACAGGCCAGAGTTGCGGTAGGTGAGAGGATTCACCAGAGACAGAATGGGGAGCAGAACAGGCAGATCGATTGAAACACACTGCTGAGGGGAACAGCAGGAGAGGCCGGAGAGGTCTGCTGCACCGCGTGGGTCCCCTCCCTGGCCGGGGATCAAACTCGCACTCCTGTGCTGTGGATACTTCACAGTGTGGCGCTCAACCCACTGCGCCACCAGGGAGGCCCCAGCTGCTTGTTTTAAGCACTTAATAGCACTTCAGGCATTATTTTCACAATAAATTTTTAAGGAAAACATTTGTATCCCATTTTATTGAAAGTGACTGCTGATCAATTGGCTCAAAAGACCATCAGAAACAATTAAACAAGTTTAAATCCGGTACTAAGACAATGACACAGCTTTGTGGAAACATTGGAAGCAAGACTGGAGCACCGCTGATGACCCAGGGCTCATCCTACTGGTTGTGCAAAACCAGCATCATTTTTTCAGGGACCAGACTCATCATAGTTAGCCATGCTATCATGATCCTTAAATATAGTCAATGTTACCCCTCTGGAAATGTCTGTATGTGTGATAGCCTACATAGTTAACCTCAGACAACCGCTTGAATTTTACTGGTAGTGCCTGACTCTTCTGGAGACCCTATAATCCAGCTTCAGTGAAGTACTCACAATTTTAACTCCTTTTAATTCATGTATCTTTTTTGTTCTGAAAATGGTAATTTGGACTCCTCAAAAAAAAAAAAAAAAGAAAGAGAGAGAGAGAACACTCTCTTCAAACTTCCTGCCCTTGACCACTAGACAAAGAAATCCCTATGCCCATACTGTTCCCTTTCTAACTACAAGAAAATCAGTCCAGGAAGAAAATCATATAAATGCCATTGCTCACCTTGGCAATGCCTGATGTTGGATGCCACACAGTGATCTGGTTGCAGTCAGATCATCTATTAAATGTCACATCACCAGCGATCTCCCATGCAAAAAGAAATCGCCGAAGTAACAAGCGGCCTCCTTCATGAAACTAACAAAGTCCCCTCAGGGTCGCTGTGGTCATGCACACAGCCGCAGGTAAACTTAGAGCCTAACTGTCTCCTATAACTTGCCGAGTTCAGACCCACATGAGACATGGCAGGCGGAGGAATCACCCAGCACTGGCGAACATCATACCACATGCTGTTCTGTCTTGTCCCAACTGCACTTGTCAGACAGCTTGGCCCTTTCACAGAACGCAACTTTTGTGAGATGAACGACATCTTTCAAAACACTAATGCATTTTGGACTAAACAGTATCCAGGTCAGCCCTCCTGGCCAGCATGACTCTCTGTGGGCACACAGCTGGATAATGGAGGAGGAAATTACAGGAAAGAGGCAAACAACTAGCTAAAAAAGAAAAAGAAAGAGGCCAAATCTTTGCTCCCTGTTTATAGCATTGCCACTGTCACAGAGCCCAGGTAAGAGAAGCTCAGCTTCAAAAATTATCATTTGCAAATGAGCAGGCAGCTTCCAAAGAAATGTTTTCTTTAACCCCTGCCACCAAAATTGCTGACAGTTAAGTGCATTGAAAATTCATAAGGAGGGAAGTCACCAAGCAGCTTGTCAGTTTAACTCTTTATTGGAACATGTTTAGGAGATTTTATGTTCAGCAACTGAACTTTGAAATAGTCAAGTTCAAGTTTCACCTGCAGAGTGCCCATCTGTTCTTACTTCACTCTCAGAATTTCCATCTGCTCTCCTTTACGTTTGTCTAATGGGGTGCCCAGTTAGGCACGATGGCTTTCCCAGGTGCTGAAGTCATGGAAAATTTATGACATTAAAAAATAATAATAAAAACTTTGGTCCTACAAGTTACTTGTATAAATTAATTCGATTGTATAGCAGATTTTGGAACATTGTTTCCCTGAATGTCTTTTAAGAGCTACTCTAAGTGTGCATGGCAATAGTTTATTGCTTGTCTACAGCTTATGATGTCAAAAACCATAAGTAATAGAATGAAAATAAGACAGAAGTCCAGGCCCCAAGCCTTTTTTTTAACCAACTGACCAGCTCAGCTCTTTTCTAATTTCCAGCCCACACCTTATATCTGACCTAGGCTTTGGACTGAGTGAGACCAAGATGAACTTGTCCCTAGTTTCAACTGTTTAGTTTGGTCTAACCAAGAGCTCTGAGGTGCTGAACTCCGTGTGTGGGTCAGGGTGTGACCACATCACTCTCCTGGCAGAGGTGGCCAGAGCCATAATACCAGTGTTTGAGACCTGTTTGTGTCAGTGAGTCATTCTCATTTCAAAGCTTCCAAAAAGAAGTCCACACTGGAAAAGCAGGGACATTTCATATAAAGCCTGAAATGATTATTGGTGGAGAGCAAATGAAAGAGAACCAAAGAAAAGAGTCAAATAAGGCCATCATAAAGGACTTGAAGATTTTAGGAAAACATGTAGTATACCAGACAGGCTTTACTGACTGCTTGAATAGGTCTCTGAGTGAGACCTCTGGCTTGTCCAACATGTACACGGGTGAACTGGTGGTGGAAATTCCACAAACACTACACCTGATAAAAAATATATGTAAGAAAGAATTTTTTTTAAAAAGAAAAGAAAAACCAAAGTGACACACAGTGTATCACTTAATTGTAGTTTTATTATCTGAGTCCCTTATGTAAGAAAATAACTTTTTCCTACTTTATATCTGCCTGGAAATTTGGCCATGTCAAATTACGTCTTTTCTCTCTATCTCTGATAACAGATAATCTGGAGAATATGTTCTGTCTATGGAACAAGAGGTTAGATGAGATCATGGCAAATATATGTACTTTCGCCAGAGGTTCATAATCATTTTTTTGACTTGTGGGTACTTTTCATCAGAGCATCTCAATTGCTTCAGTGAACATACTCCTAAAGGTTTATCTCTTTTAATCTCAGTGTTTGGAGGGAAAATAAGAGTGGCATCAGCAACAACAGGAAAATCAAAACAGAATTTGATGACATTGCAGTTACATGAACAGGTTTTCCAAAATTTGAAACGTGACCTCATTTGGGAGAACACTACAGCAACAGTATCTGAACACTATGGGTTTTGTCTCTTTTTCACTTTAATAGTAGGGATAAAGTAAAGGAAACATTCTGTAGCCAGGCTTCAATGTCCACAGGTCTTTAATGAAACAGGGTTAGAAATGGACAATGGAGTGGGTAAAGAAACAAGGCATGACTTCTCAAAGTTAAAATGTAGAAACTTCCACATTCTAGAATATTTCAGGTACATAAGTTTGACTTCTTTAGTACATAAAAGAAGTTCTTGAAATACTTGTAAAATGCTAAACCTGAAGAAGAATTGTAAGTGCTCATGTTCATAAATCATTACTTCATTATTTCATCACTCTAGAAGATTTGTCTTTTACTTATGAGAAGCTAAAAGAGACATTTGGTAAAAGATTTAAAGTAAGAATATTTGGGGTTTAGATTTCCACTACTCCATCTACTACCATCACTCATTAGGCATATCAGCTTTTATCAGTGCCTGAGATACACTGAGATACAGTGAGATACAGTGTTACTGTAAAGATTAAATGAGATGATAGTTGTTAAGTGCTTAACATATATCATCTATAGTAAGTGCCTGACATATAGAAAGTGATATTATTTATTAGTATTATATATTATTACAGAAAGTGTATCTTTCTTTATCATTGTTACAAACTATATTTCATATCTTACTCTAATCCATCTTCCATCTAATTTACGGGAAGGAAGCAAGAGGTTGGCAGTTTAGCACTAAATGAGACTATGTTGCAAGATGCCATTCCAGGGTACAGCAAGGCCCTGCCAGATCAAGCATTCTGCTGTGGACATTTGAGATGTTCTGCTAAGTGCCTCACAATTCTGAGACCCAGATCTTCTAAGTCACAAATCTGAAGCTCAGGAATCTTTCCAATTCAGTACTATGATATTTAGAATTAGCAATCAGAGAAGTAAAATTTTTAATTTCTTTCTCTGTTTGAGGGAAAATGAATTTTTTAAGGTTCTAGACACAAATCACAAGGCATCTGTTCTCTTGACTTATCAGTACAAGAGGAGAGGGTTCCCTGTACTCTCGCACCAGTTAGTGCATTTAAGTAAGCTGAGATGCAGGAACCATCTGGAAGGCTGTGGTGGGATTCAATTCAATCACCGTGTGCACATGGTCTGGATTTTGATGTCATCAATTAGCATGAAATCAGGCCACCAATTACTTCCAATAGCAGGGGAAAAGTGGGTGCGGTGCTCATTTGTCTAATCAGATCTCTTCTCAGTGACACACACCCACATCCCAACCACATTTCAAATTTGTCACAAAGAATAATCGAGCTGGCAGTGTTCAAGTCCCACAATCTAGAAGGGAGATTTTCAGGATCATAGCCACAGATTTTATCCCCAACAATTCATTGATTACAGACCTTAATACCTGGGAAAACAGACACTTGAAAACTATTGAAAGAGAAGCTAGTCTACTTGACACTCATTCTGTTCTTTAATCAAGCTATGTCTCATCTAATGACCTTTTCTAACTACTCTTTCCTGGCTTATTCTGCGTATGTGATGAATATATGGATTCCCATAGTCAATATAAAATTAAAAATAAATGATAGGTGATAATATTCCAGTCTTCTTAAGTACACATATGAAAATTTATTAAAACTGATATTAAACACTTTATGGAAGTCAGAGAAATAAATTCTTAATGCGTTACTCTGGAAACCTGGAAGTCCTAAGAATTAAATTTTAAAGGATTTAGAAAAAATCCTCATAAAAGGTTTTAATAATGCATTCTTCATTAAACTAGGACTTGGAACACTTTGGGTGTCATTTTTTCCCTGAACCACTGCCATGAAAACATCTTGCTCTAACACTGCCCTATGCTACTGGAAAGAGCAGTGTTGGAAATGGTGAAGAAGATATGTGGTTTCTGGACTGCCATCCACCACACCCAGGAGCCCTTGTCTGTTTCCAAAGATCTCACATATGTTCCATTTCTAAAATCAGGGAACCAACTTACAATAAGTTGGTGATTCTCTTTCTAATTGAACTTGGAACCTTTTCAGGAGCTGACTTGTCCCTTTTCTGTTAGCTCATTATAGTCCTTGTTCCCACTCCCACTCCTACCTTTCTGGAGTCCTCCAACCCTGGTGGGCATCTGCTTCTGCTCCTCATTAGGTCCTATTCCCACTCAAATCCTCATCCATTTTTGAGAACTAGGTAATAGCCAAATGTCTCCTATACCAAACAAATCTCTTCCAACTAAGAAGACCCAAACAGAGGACACAATTTAAAAAAGTACATTAATTTAATTGCTAAGTCCAGCCTTCTATTCTCTGATCTGAGCAATTTTTACTATTATATCATCAAAACGTGAACAAGGGAACTGCCTTTCTGAATTTTTAAGGTGATAATTTTATACTGCAGTTGATATTAAAACCTACTCAGACAAGCTTACTCTGTAGGTAAGATATTAAATGTCTTCAATACAAAAATTGCCAGTGAAGCTACCAAAAGAAAATATCAAACACAAGAACATTGAGAGTGCTGAAATGTCACCATTATTAAAATTTTGTGATGATCTTCACTATCTACATATTAAGAAATATTATTTGCAGAAACAAAGAAATAGCAGTTCATTCCTTTAGACACAATAATAATTGCAGTTGCAAATGATTTCACCACTGTCAGAGGGCTAGCTTTTAAGTTCATTGAATAAGGAGATTATAGCACACTGTCTTATAGTCAGCAACAGATCATTGAATTCCCATGACCCAAATCATAAGGAGTCTTTTTTTTTAAGTATACCATTTACAAAACACCTCAACTATGTTAAAAATCATAGGGCTCTCAGTTTACACTTCAAAAACAGGGAAAGCTCAGTTTCTTCCTTTTGTTCCTGGATAAAAATAGTCTAATGAGTCATGGGGGAGGACAAAAGGAAAGGTATTCATGCCACCAGCAAGCAGCGTGACTACTATGGTAACAAAGTCAGTGCAGTGCTGTCTACTATTCTCACTCTAAGCATCAGAGCATAAACGTAATCCTTCCACTCCTGAATCTCACAGCACTCCAGGAAGTGTTCTGGAAGCTTTATACATACTGTTTAAACCCTGTAATAATCCACAGAGCAGATATTTTGTCTCCACTTAATATATGATGGAAACTGAGGATCAGAAAGGCCAACCAACCTGTCTAGTTAATATGAAGGGGAATAGATATGATTCCAAAGTCTTTGTGCTTTATCCTAACATTTTCCAAATGAGCAAATACCTAAGTATAAAATCCTCAGGGAAGATGTTTAACAGACTAAAAAAATCAAATTCTCCATATTGTAGAACCATAAATAATAGGAAATCAATCCTAAAATCTAAATGAAATAATACTGTAACTATCAGATGGATTTCCATTAAATAGGGAAGAAATATCACAAGTAACAAGGTATCAATGAAAATGGCTATTTTCCTTCATATATTTTGATGATATGGCATGTCTTTCATTTAGACAACTACAAGCTACTCTATTCAGATAAATAAAGGGCAATTTCAGATTATCCATGTAACTCCAAAAGATTCACCCAAAAGTATAAATTCATTTATTTGAGTAAAATTAGTCACTTTCAAGACATCTTAAGAATATTTTCTCTCACATACACCACCAATTTTTGAACTAAAATTTTCACATACATTAACTGTGTTTTTTTTGTAGTTGTTTTCTAGTTTGATCTTTATATCTAAGAAAATACTTGGGATGATTCCAATCTTTATTAATTCATTGTTATTTTTCTTATAGCAAAATATGTGGTCAATGGAGAACTTTCCATGCACACTTAAAAAAAAATGCATATTCTGTTTTAGCCCTGTTGCAAGGACCTATTGGGGCCACATTGTCTATTACTTTTTTTAAAGTTATCATGTCCCTATTCATGTTTCCTTTGTCTATTAGTGAGAGTGAGGTGTTGAAGTCTCATGTGAACGTTTTATCCAGTTTTTGTTTCTGAGGTGATAGCTGTTGCCTATTATATTTCAGTATTCCTTCATTTGGTGAATACATGTTGATGAGTGTTATGCCCTCCTGATGTATTCTTTCTTAGTCATTATATAGTATCCATCCTTGTGTTTTATTACCTTTTTTAAAAAAGATTTGTTTATGTATGCATAAAAGAGCTGGGGTATAGGCCAGAGGTGTCGGGGCGGGGAGGAGGGTAGGGTGGTGAGAGGATTCACCAGAGACAGAGTGGGGAGAAGAACAGGCAGACTGACTGAAATACACTGCTGAGGGGAGCAGCAGGCAAGGCAGGAGAGGTCTGCTATACCATGTGGGTCCCCTCCCTGGCAGGGATCGAACTTGCACTACTGTGCTGTGGATGCTTCATAGTGCAGTGCTTAACCCCTTGTGCTATCAGAGGTTATTTTTACTACCTTTTTAAACTGGAAATCTATTTTATCTAATATAAGTATGGCTGTCTCAGCCTATTTTTGAATTCTTTGAATTTTCCTTTTTATGGCATACTTGAATTCTATATCTGATAGGAGACACAGATCATCCATGTCTTTTTGCTTGGGTCTAGATATATGTTCTCCACATGTTCTGTTATATTCCCCAGCAGACTTCTTTGCCATCCCTCGTGTTATTCCATCTCCATAATTTTTCTAGGACCATCATTTCTATGGTTTTTTTTTTCTGTTAAGCATATCACTAACACTCTCACACTTGGCCAGGGCACTGAATAGAAGGGATCTGTATTGCATAGTCTGGACTGGGCTTGTATTTTCTCCCCGGGGTAGGACTTCTTATAGGAGAGGATCTTGGAGTCACCTATGAAGGACAAGTCTCTGTGCGGCCTAGACTGGGGCCTATATCTGCTCCTTAAGGTGTTAGTACTGAGCCACAGATGAAGGGAACTTCCCAAGAGTGCCTTGGCTGGGTCCTGCATCTGTTCCTGATGTGTTGCTGGCTTAACCCAGCATTAGGAAGTTCTGATTGAAGGGTGCCCAGATCTGCCAGCAAATGGCAAGTCCCTGTGTGACCTATACTGGGTCCTGTGTTTGTTCCTGAAGTTGCCTGTGTTGAGCCATGGTTGGAGGGAATTTCCCTAGGATAATTAGGGGCTGTAAGCAATGGCAGGTCCCTGTGTGGCCGAGACGAGGGCTTGTGTCTGCTCCTGAAGTACCACTGACTTAGTCCAGGGTCAGGAATTCTTATAGGAGAGCGTCTGGGAACCACCTATGAGGGACAAGTCTCTGTGTGCCCACTCCCAAATGTGCTGGTGCTGAGCAGGAAGTTGAGAGAGCTCCCCTAGCTGGGGCTCACCAGCAAATGGTGGGTCCCCATGTGGCCCAAACTAGAATTTGCATACACACCTGAGTTTCCACTGAGTTCACCATCTTTCTTACTTCCAAATACCCTCCCACCCCCAAAGAAGAAAATTGCTACCTTAACAAGGCATCCCTAAAAGTCTTTGGTTCCAAATACTAAAAATACCTATAATCAATTATAAAATATTTTAAAATTTATGTAAGAGATATGAATCTATGAAAACACATAGAAGAGCGTGTTTGAAATTATGTTTTATTTTATTTGAATTCTTCATTTGTAAGCTCCAAAGAGACAGAATTCTAATAACTCCCATTTAGATTAAAATCTCATAGGGAGCTATTGGAGTCAGTCTCACACATCATCAAAATCTTAGTCATAGGGAGATCACATGAGTGAGGATGTGGACCAAACCATTCATAATACATACAGAATGAATAAAAATATTCCTAAAGTCCAGACAAATTTTAATACATAAGAATTACTTAAACAAGTGAAAACAAGGAAATCCACAGAATACATTGCATAATGTATGATTATAGCTTTGTTAGTAGTCTCTAAACATGATGAATTTAGTAAAACAGAAATATTTCTGAGTAAAAATGAAAAAGAATGAATTTTTTATATGAACGAGTCATTATTCTTTGTGAATCCTTACTGACTGAACCATTCCACTGACTAGTCACTGAAGGCTGAATGAGAGCAAATTCTTATACAGCATTTAATATGTGCTGAGTCTCTTGCTAACGATTGCATGAATTCTCCTTCATGATCCTCATGGGTTGTGAGGTCAAATAATTCCAGGAAATCAGAGAATGGAAAGGATACTCTTAGGCTGATGGAGTGAAGTGACCAAAGGGATGTAGGGTGGAGGGGAGGGGTGAGTGAATTAATGAGTCTTGTAGAAAATCAGTGGGTGCTGAGTTTAGAAGGTAGCTTCTCAGGCTTCTTGAATGCTTATCCAAGGAGTTGCTTATGTCCAATGTTAAGTGGAAACCAACCAGAAAATCAGCATAATCCATGGGATAAATTAGGCATTTAGTTCCCTTAGTTTCTGCACTATCAGTATGGAAAATGTTACTGTCATTACTATGGTCAGGCCTCTCATTATAAAACAATACTTACTGGGCCTTCCTGGGTGGTGCAAGGGTTTAAGTCACAACACTATAAAGCTATCACCAGCCATTGCAGCAAGAGTTCGATTCCAGCCATGTTGGTGACCTACATGGCACAGTATAACTCTCCTGCCACACCTGCTACATCCCTCAGCAGTGTATTTTAGTCAATCTGCCTGTTTTTTTCCCCATTCTGTCTCTGGTGAATCCTCTCACCCCCACCCCCACCCCGTACCTCTGGCCTGCAACCAGCTCTTGTATGCATAGATAAATAAATCTTTAAAAAAATATATTTATTCCTTGCTCTCATACCCCAACCATTCTTCTATGAATGGGACACACAGAGGGAACATTTTTCTTTTACTTTCCTATTTTTTTCTGTTGACATAACATTGGTTTACAATACCACAGAAGTTTCAGTAATATCTAGACCCACCCACCAAAGTTCTAGTATCATTCATCAATATCAAATTGGCCCTACTGTCTTCTGATCCCCTCCCTTTTGTTAACCACCATTTTGTTGTTAGAATGTTTGTGTGTGGGGGTGTTTATTTGTGCTTTGTTTCTTTATATTTCAAATACAAATGAAATTATCTGGCGTTTGTTTTTTTTTTCTTTCTATGTTTCTATATTTCAACAAGCATACTCCACTCAAATTCTATCCACACAGTTGCAAAAGAAAGATTTTATAATGTTCATAGCTAGTATATATAAAAAAGACTAGAAAAATACAAGTGTTGACAAGGGTGTGGAAAAAGGAACCCTCCTACACTATTGGTAGAAGTGTAATTTGGTATAGCCACTTGGTAAACAGTATGAAAATGCCTCAGAAATTTTAAAATAAAATTACTACATAATCCAGCACTTCTACTTATAGGTATTTATCCTAAGAATTGGAAAACACTAATTCAAAATGATATAGATATTCTTATGTTCATTAGAGATCTTTTGGTTTTTAGTCAGCATAATGTCAAGCTTCCAAGAGTGGATTAATAGCTCTTGCACTCAATATTCCTCAAGACAGCCCCTTGGGCAAGGACACGCCCTCCCTGAAGACTTTTTGCCAGCACACAGGGTCCCCAACACAGCCTCTGTCAGGAAAGATTTTCTCATTACCACAAACACATCATCATCCACAGCCTGCCCACGCTAACTGCTTCCCCACAACCGCCCCAGCAGATTCACAACAGAAAGATAATGTACCCCTGAATATCCATGCTGGATGCTCTGCTAATGCTTACTGCCTAGGCAGAAAGGAAATCCTGTAAAACTCATATAAAAAGAGATCAACTATTCCTACCTGAGAAACAAAGCAAATTCAGTTTTGTGTAAAATGAATGATTCCTGGACAATAAACTGAGTAATGTTTTGCTAGGGTTTGTTTTATCATTTTGTATTTTGATCTTTGATTTTATTTTACAAATTGATAAGTATGAAGTATTCTGAATACTGAAATGCTAAATAAATGTTAGCTGTTGTTGTACTAAGCATGGAAATGATAGTTTCTGAAAGAGACAACTAATGGTTGCTACAACAGAAGGTAGTACTCTGTTACAACATTTTCTTCCAAGATTAAGTTTAGTATATTATAAATGACTCAAAGAAAGAAGGTTTTAATAGATGCTTGTCTGGGTCACTAAATGTTAATACCTACAGGATATAAGAAAATGTCATCCCTCAATTTTAAGTAATTATCCTGCTTTTACTTCATGTGTCTACCATCTTATTAAGTCTGCATGAAATGCATAATTACAATGCAGGTGAGCTTGCTCTTCCAGTGTTGGCAGGAATGTCTCACATCAAGTCCCTGTGAGCTCCTTGAGGGCAGATCCAGGACTACTCATCTTCTCCCACCCACTCCAAATGCAGTGCCTGCAACATGACATGCATTCCACCAATAATCACTAAATTCGTCATGGAGGAATGTCCTAATCATGTCATCTTCAGTCATATTGCAAGAGGAGAATAGGCAGCTACCAGGTACCAGTTCTTCTAACTGACAAACTCAAATCTCCAACATATCCTTGGAATTACTTTGTCACATCCCTTGATTGACCACCCTCCTCACCCAAATTCCAATTTTCATTTCCCTCTAATCCTCACTCAACTGACATGCTAGAGCAATACTGCTGTGCCATCTGAGGATGTTTTCCTACCATCTTCAGAATAAAATCTAGATTCCTTCACATGTTCTAAAACATTTTCTCTCCATAATCAGAAGGTAAATTTATAATAACAACATTTCCAGGTGAGATAACACATAAAGAATTGTGTGACGGGGGCATGTCAGTTTCCCTCCAGTACATGAGTCTTTATAGCACAAAGAAGGGTGTGAATACCAAAAATACAATGAGCAGATAACCACCAATGTCAGAGTGAGCAAAGAGAGTCCTGACCATTGCAACAGGAGTCAAGGAGCAGAGAAAGAGAAAAAACAATTCATCTTGGCCATGTTTTCATACAACGTTATGAGCTTGATGGTGACAGACAAGAGGTCTATATCATCAGACTTTGCTGCCTTCTTAACTTTTTCCTTCCAGAAATGACTAAATAAAAGTTTCACTGACGTGAAGAAACACCAAGGCAACTGGTGTAAAATTTAAGCCGTAGCTCTTATCAAACTACACAATATGTTTTCATGGCCTATTGCTACCATAGAAACCATGAAAACATGAACAAACTCTATTGTTTTTGGAGAAGAATAAATGTAAAAATATTCACTTTCTCTATTCTGCCATTCTTCTCAGAGAGAAAAGAGGAAAATTTAAATCAGACATTTAGATGAGTTTCATCCAAGTACTAATTTGGTGAGTAAATCCTCACTTTCCTCTGCTTTCTCCACCTCATGCTTTGTGTTAGTTGCAAGTCTTGTCTCTTTTCATTTCCACAGTGTTTTTTCCTAACTTTGGTGAAAACAGTGCACCTCTATATGTGCATTTATTTCAACAAATGCAGAAAATACCTTGCTTTAGACATTGGTTTGAAGAATGCTGACACAAAATTGACTGAAGAAAAATTTTGGTGAGGGAAATTCTGTCACAGCTGCCATGATTTTTGTCTACTCTGAGCAACACAGGGGCAGGTTACTCTAATTTTCCTATGGATGCATCACAATACCAGTCCAGGGAGGAGGATTAATTGTTCTGTAACAAATTTCTCCAAGGCATAGCTGATTAAAACAACATTTACTTATCACAATGCTGCTGGTTGAGAATCCGGGAGTAGTTTGGTTCAATGGTTCCGGATGAGAGTGTCTCATCCAGAAGTTGAGTCAAGAACTTATTAAGGAGCCTCCCTGGTAGTACAATGGTTGAGTGCTACACTGGGGTTTCTTCAGCCACAGCAGTGCCCGTTTGATCCCCAGACAGGGAGGTGACCCACATGGTGCAGCAGACCTCTCTTGCCTCACCCACTGCTCCCCTCAGCAGTGTATTTCCATCAATCTGCCTTTCTGCTCCCCACTCTGTCTCTGGTGAATCCTCTCAACCCCCCTCACCTCTGGTCTGTACCCCAGCTCTTGTATACATAAATAAATAAATCTTAAATTTTTTTAAAAAAGAATTTAATAAAGACAATGGTCATGTGAAGCTTGCAAGTATGTATAGAAAAGACCACAAGTTCAGGAAACCACAAACACTACATGGCTGGAGCATATGTTGCTGAGAAGAGGATTAGGGTTATAGGACTTGATTCTAGAAAGGCAAGCTTCCCCTAGATTACACTACTTCTCAAATGAAATACACTAACCTCTAATGTCTACTCTGTGGGTAGTGGGGAACAATTTTGGAAGTGGAACTACTATGCTATAATTGGACAAGTTGTTGGAAGAGCTGCTAGCTCTGGAGAAAATTCAACGGGCATGGATTAGATAAGAAAGTAGGACTCTCTAATGACAGTCCCAAGAAAATACAATGGCTTCAAAGCAGAAGTGAAAAAGACAATATAAAGCATTAAGACTCTGAGAATGTTTAGAAATTGCAGATAAAGCAAAGAAGACAATTGTTTAAAAATATTCTCAATTTGGCACACCTACATGGTCCTATCACTTTCTCCAAGTACCTGGTCAGGGATAGTGTTTCTGGGAGGCCTTTATGGTTCCTCCTAAGAACAGCTGGTGAAGGCACGTGTCTACTGCTTCCCAAACCCTACTTCCATGAAGCCTTGTATGGTAGAAGTAGCATGTTATTGATCACTCAAAACATTTCTTCAAAGTGTACTCATAGCACATGTGTTTATGGGTAAAATGATTTAAAATTAATAAAATCAACATTTGATTTTGATCTCCTTGAGAAAGGAGAATTACCCATGTATAGTCAGAGCTGGCACCAGATGCAGTGAATTAGAGCAACAGCGTGGCTCCTGTGTTTTGAAAAGACAGAAATTCTGGACTCAAGGAGTGAGTCAGGGCAGGAAAGGCAATGGAGTCACCAGCAAAAGATGTGAGTCAAGACTTCGGTTAGACAATCATTCCATAAATGTCACCTCACCACCACTAGTTCCTCTGAATTTTACTAAACACAAACTCCACCCCACCTCAGACCCAAGCTGCTCTTTTCCACTTTAAGATTGCCTTCACAGTTTGCATTTTCCTTTTTTAGTTCAAGAAAGGATATTTGGTTGTAGAAACCATACAATTTTGTTTGACCTGTACATACAACCTCCCAAGAGTGCCCTCAGCCCTCCATTGTCTTCCATCTTCCTAAAACTTTTGCTGGTGACTCCTTTGCCCTTCCAGAAAGGGTCACAGTTCCAAAGGAGTGAAGAAAAAGCTCCACTATGAAAGGTCAAGTGGGAGTCACCATCGGGTCTCCTCTGCCTGTACTCCATTTAGCTAAAAACCTGTGAACTTTGTTGATTTTTCCAAAGGACCAATCTTGGGTCTCGTATTGCCTCTCTAATCTTTATTCAATCCTTTCTGTCCACTTTATATTTAATTTGTTCTTCTTTTTCTAGTTCCTTAAGATGTATCAATTAATTTCTTAATTTAATCTCTTTCTCTTTTTTTTTTTTAATGGGCTGATTTACAGCTGTAAATTTCCTATGATCGCTGCCTCTACGGGTCGTGGCATGTTGTGCTAACTCCTCCTCGGACCTTAAAAATCATCACACTGTGCGGGAGACAGCAGGAAGCAGGACGGAATACAAGTGGTCATCAGCCATGCTTTTTCCTAAATTAAAGTCTTTTCAGAAAAGGCAAATCTACTTGTAAATTGAGTTTTTCTTTTCCTAAAAGAGAACTGTTTTTTGCTATTGAAATTGTAGCACAAAGACACATTTTTCTGGGTCTTTTTCAAGCTACTGTGGCACATGTGAGTAGATCAAATATAAAGCACAGCATAGAATAGAAATGAATGGATTTGTGATAAACATTTCTTAAGGGGGAAAAAAAACATATTTTATAGGGACCAGAAAGAACTAGACAGGTTCTTCTGTCACCTGGGGCCATTCCCAGTTTTAAATACTGTTACAGGAGGCAGATCACTGGACCCTCACCCAGGTCATGTATTCATGCTGCCAGGCTCCTCAGCCAGTGTGGAAGCTGCTACCCCTTCAGGATAACATTCATCAGTGTGTGGTGTAGGCCCCAGATGACCAGACAGGGGGCCATGAGCCAGTGCTGAACAGGATAGGCCTGGCTGCCCTGATCTCTAGTCCTTACTAAAGTCCTTCGCAGCACAGCATGCCTCCACAGAAAACAGTCCAGGTAACTTGCTAAAGGCAAGTCTACCCCTCAATGCCCAGCCTCCATTGGTTTGGAATGTTGCTACGTTTCATTAAACAGCTGCCTCATTTCATCTAAGAGGTGGCCACATTTCAATGGCAAGTGAAGTAATTCCTGTTTATATGAGCAGTTGCAAAGAGTTTTGGAACCCTTTGGCATGGAAAGCATCTTATAATACATCATTACTTATTTCTAACAATAGTCAGAGCGGGACAAGGGATCTCTCCCACATATATGTATGTGTGTGTGTGTATATATACTTTGAAAGGCGATAGTCAACCAGGACCAGCTTCTGATGGGTCCTCTGCTTTTATCCAGTTGATTAGAGCACAGCTGAGAATGTCACTTTAATGGTGAAACAAATCTTAAGGTAATCTCTTGGAATGCGTATCTGATGAAACAAGGCCAAAAAAAAAAAAAAAAGAAAGAAAGAAACTGAGCAATCATCTACATATTTTCTTGCCTAGAACAATGGAAGTCAGCGTACTGGAGAAGAATTTGTGTTTTATTCAGCATGTAGCTATTGTGGTCATTATGAGTTGATGAGCCCAAGTGATTGTGAAAGTTAAATTCTTTCTTTCAAAAAGATGGCTAAAAAATGTTACTAAATTTGCCATGTTAATGCAAATCAAAACTATGAACTAACTGACCATATCTCATCTTTTGATACTTCATTTCTTCTGAAGGGATAAAATTATTCCACAGGCAGCAGTTCCAGGTGTTATTAAAATGTCCTTATAATAGGGAAAACTAAAGCAAAGAGCAAGGGAGTAATTCACTCAGTGTCACAGCTTAGTCACAACAAAGTTAAACATTCTCCTCTCCTCCCTTTCCATCCATTTGTCCCTCAAGGAATTATACTCTCATGTAAAATTTCTTCTTAACTTTGCATTTATGAATTTTCAGGTTTAGAGCAATTCATTATTCCATTGTGAAGTAAAAGGGAAAACAAAATAGAGAGGCAAAATAACAAAAAGTTAGAAAATTAAGGCTTTGATAAAAATGCAACTCAAATTAACTTCTAGAAGCAATAGAAAACAGCATTACAAAAAGAGACATTTCTTTCAATGCTAGAGTAAATCATTACCTTCCCAATCAGACCTAACATTGTGAAAATGCTTGAATTCCAATTTTCATGAATTCTGTAATCTGAAGTCATTTTCTTCAACGCTAAGTGCAAAATCTTCCTTTAATAAATTTTAGAAACATACATCTGAAGTCCTTCAAACCAAGAATAGATACCTATTTTTAAAGACTGCCAGGAAAAGGCTTTTGCTCACATCTCTTTTACAAATTCAATGAACGGCATTAACCAAAACACATTAGTATAAAAATATTTTTGATTGCAATTAAAAAGGGTGAGTTTTGCAAATGTCTGCTCTCTGCCTTCTCATCTATCCTTTGCCCTCATCCACAACTCTGAGAGCAGCAACTTGAAAGATCTCAGACTGAAAACTGGGTTCAAGGCCAAAAAGCAAACTTTATATTTGCTTAGCAAACATCAAAGCGTAAAGAATGTGTTGTCATTCTCTGACCTTGCAAGAAGGTGAATATAAAGTAACAACCTTAGTCACCCTGTAGAACTACAATATTGAAGCCAATTTTTCCCTCAGCTAGTAGTCTTTCCTTCTTTGTCCAAAAGGGAGCAGTCAATGCCTTGCAGGGGGCAGAAGGAATGTCTGATTCCATGGTTGCAGGCCACACGGTCTAAGGAAGAATGTGCAGCTGGGAATGCAGAAACCCACCTTCGTGTGCTGGTCCCACTCATATCCAGCTTGTGGCACAAATTCAACAATTCACCTTATAGACCTCCATTAGAGGAGGAGCAGATAACTAGCAAGGTCAAAGTCTGAAAGTTTAGGTGTCAAATGAAGGAAGTCAAAGCTTCTTTGTTCTCAGTGCAGGAGATTCCAGGTCTCTCCAGAACAGACCTACTTCCTGCTCCTTTACTCCTTTACTGCTCTAGGATATATGTGTGCATTCTGGACCAGCCATACCTTATTTTGTGTGAGATACAGTGTGCTCCCTCTCCCTGATGTTTTTTCCACTCACTGCCATCATCGTGTGGAGATGTGTGGAGATGGATGACAGCTTGAACCTCTGTGCACCCCAGTACTCTGCACTGCCCCTCTCAAGGTCCCCCAAAGGGTCACATCTCCTGGCTGGTGCTAAGTGCTCCTCCTGACAACAAGGCAACGTGCCAACATGTGTTCTTGGTCCCAAAGTGCCAATAACAGTAATGACACTGGCCACCACTTACTGAGACCTCATCATACATTTCTTTATAGACACTTAGGAACAAGCGCAAGTGTAAGCATACTAGACAGGGAAACAGCAAAGAGAAGTTAACCTGCCGAAAGTTTACATGACAAAGTGGCCAAGCAGGAATTGGGGTTCAGAAGTGCTCCTCTGAAGGCATGCTCACTAATACCGACAGACACAGGAAACATTTATCCCTGGAGTTTATGCAGACAGTTAATGTTTGCTGCCAGAAAACACAGTTACCCAGGGTTCGCAGATTTTTACCCACAGGACTTTTTAAATCATTGTTCCCAGAAAATATATTTTTACCAGCAGCTGTTCTGATTTACACTCAAACACATCCCTGCTTTAGTGGTTGTATCTGCCTTTGGGATTCTACCTTCGTTTTGTCTGTGTTTTCCTTTTTAGACATTATTAGTTCTTATTTTCCGGAGTCAGTTGTATTCCTCAGTCTTCTTTTTCTCTCCCAATGACACTGTTCAAATGTTCTTGTAATGAACCAATTAAAATCTTATTCTATGTTACTAGATCCACTAAGGCAGACACCTTTGCAGATATTCATTGGGACTGATTCACTCTATTAAATCATTACTAAATAAGATCAGGGTTGTTGGTTTTTTGGGTTTTTTTTTTTTTTTTTGTGGCAAATATCAGTGCTAGAGTGTTAGTCTAGGTACGAATATGGCAAATGAGACTGACCAGGAATACATTCTTAACAAAGCTGGGTGATCTTCAGGCTAACATGAGGGTTTTTTTATAAAACTTGAAAATTTTCCATAGTGAGAAGTTTAAAATGACATTATTGAGTTATGATAATAAGAATTTGGGCTAGAAAACTAAAGGCATAGGTATCCACTATGTTTATTCGCATGAACATCCCTAACACTAGAGACAAATCCTTTCAATCTTGCTAGAAAGTCTGACTTGGACAGTAGCACAGCTGCTCCACCTGCATGTCTGTGGGCACATCCTTCAGAAGCTTGTAGTGCATGCTGTAGGGAAATGCAGAAGTCCAGAATGGCAACATTCCAGATGAAGCAGCAAGGTGACAGGAGGCAGGCCACAAAGCCTCAGCACTGCTACAGGCAGGCCCTGTTGTCACTGTGGTACAGTGACACAAGGTACAGCCAGTGGGCTGTTCTCATACCCAGAGGGTCTGCTCTTGGGGCCCAATTCTGGGAAGAATGCTTGATAATACCAAGTCACTCCCTTCAGTCTCTGGATAAGACTTAGGATAAGACTTAAGACTTAAGACTTAGGATGTCCTCTGAAGATTTGCTTCTATCTTTTGGTAAATTACCTTCAAAAGGAACCAGTCATTTTGGTGAAATAAGTTGCAGTCTGGCAAGATTATTCTCTTCAATGATATATTCCACTATCTCAATAATTAGATACTGAGACCTAAAGAAGTGAAATAAAACTGACTTTATAACTGTCCAGAATGGATATCACAGTGAGACCATTGTTAGATATCAAGTCAAACTTTTTAATGTTTTTTATTGTCCATTCTTCTCACTTAAGCTTGTGCACAAGGCTCATAAAATGTGTGGTACACTGACTGCTGTCAAAAAAATTGATATGTTATTGAAGATGATGATAATGCTGACAATAATAATGATGGTCCTTGTTCTAAGTGGAAATGCAACATTTCTACCCACCTCCCCTTTTTGTTCTGTTACCTCTAATTATAATCAAAGCTATATATACTGTTGTGTGTAACTGTACATAGCAATCAGAAAGTGGTCAGTAAGAACAAATAAGTGCTTTTGCTCTGTTGACAGCTATCAGAACAGCACACATTTCATTGGAAACATAAAAACATATTTGGTGATTAAAAAAAACTGTTTTAATAGAGCTAGAAAACAATTATTACAAAAAAACTTTAAATAAGCATACAGTAGTATCACTGATTGCTTATGCTTATCTCTGGTAGAAAATATAAGACAAATATGTATTAATGTACAACTTCTCAGTGCTGGGGATGCTGTCACCATCTTTGGGGGGTTATGAGTGGAAATGACAGAGATACTGGTTGGCTAGAATCAGGAACCATAAGGGGCCCACACAGACATGTCTCCAGTGTGGGTAGAAGCAGCCAGAGTTGAAGCCAAAGAATATGGCAAGGACCATAACCAACAGTGAGGGAACTTTCTTTGCTGTAAAGTACAATGGTGCCCAAGGGAAGCCTCAAGGGAGACATGATCAAGGGATTCTGCCATATTGATTTCAAAATCACGTAGAATCTGAAGGCTTTCTCAGGGAACACTATATGAACCTGAAGAGTCATCCATTCTTTGCCTGCTTGTTGAAAAACATACACAGAGGGCCAGGAATATGGTAAATGTTATGAAGACAAGCTAAATGATGCTCAGGGGGACATATTTGTGGACTCAAAGCCTGAAACCATGCTCAAGGATGTTTGCATCCCTGAGTATCCAAGTTGAAAGGAGCATCACTCATGGCAAAAATTTCCCAGAAAGTGAAATTGGATTGTGATCCCTGTGCAGGGCTATGTGTTACAATACATGTAAAATATTTTGTTTTAATTCAAATCAAAAAGAAAACAGTGTTGGCACAATTTAAAAATTTTAATGGTATGGGCAGACTGTATTACACAAAGTTGCATAAAACTCCCTAAGGTCAAGTACTAGTAATTAGAGACAGAAGTCCACCTTTTCCAGAGGTAAATTCTAGCTGGTTAAGCCACAAGGTAAAGAGCAGATAGCAAAGGAAATTACAAATGAATTAACCATAATTCAGATTTTAAGATGAAGTTAGCAGCAGAGTACAGATTGCTGAGATTTTCTGATGTTTCACATTAGTGTAGGAAAAGATCCAAAGGTAGAAATTCGTGTGAGTCCATGAACCAACCATATAAACAATTGCACCAGAAAATGTCTCTCATTTGGAGAAACTGCAAAGCCTAAGTCTCTTACATGCACATGCATTGTTGGTATTTTCTGAAGAGCAGCTATCTCCTGCCCATTGTAAATGAAGTCAGAGTCACATCAATGTAACATTTTCATAAGTTAAAAGTAAAAAAGGATAGACAGCCCCTCTGGCTTTTCTTTTGTGTCAAAGTGTATAATTGTGGTTGAACTCAAAGAGGAGCAATCAGAACAAGCAGTGTTTGTTGGTCTTTGCCAGTCATGCCCCTAAATCTTTAAAGCTAATTGGTTCAACAAAGAGGTTCACCCAAACTATAAGAAAGAACAGCTGTTACGGGATTCAAATTATGCACTATGGTCTATTAGTAGGATATGAAATCAATGTGGTGCCTCAGAGACAATATTCCCTCACTGAATTACAGTAGAATAGAACAAAGTAGAAAGTAGAATGATTCATAGTAAGTATAAATTTCACAAGTATGGGCATTGGGTTATGTTTATAGCTGTAATTCTTACAGTCAAAATAAAAAATGCTTGAAAACTGCTTTAGAGCTTGTTTCATAAAGTATGCATGTGTTCAATTTAGAAGCAAAGTTGTTTAGTTAAATGAAAATATTCAATTTGCTTTAAAGTTTCAAGTATAGAAAAGAGGAATGCTTCTATTTACTACACCAAGTCATGATCACTTTCTAACAAAGGAGTAGAACTGAGCTAGGTTCTCCTGTAAGATGTGAATGATCATGAAAAGCAAGTAGGCATAAGTTGTATCTGACCCACTCATGTTAACCTTCATTGTCTGCACTCTTTATGTGGACCCATTTACCTTCATATTTATTGGTTATAATGCCACATTTCATCTTTGCAGAAGAAAACAGTGTCTAGTAGATTTTTTTTAATCACTTTAAGTTTAAAATTGCTCATCCAGTTACATCATTGTTATTTTTTTCCCTTTAACAACTTTATTTTTAATTGTACTTTTTAATTAAAGTAACTTTGGTTTACAGCCCTGTATATGATTTAGGGATAAAGGGTCACATATGTTACCACTACACACTCACCATCAAAGCATCTATAATCCCCCTCCATAGACCATTAGATTCCCTCTTCACTTTGCTCTCCACCCCCTAACTATGTTTGGATAAATTTTTTTAAGTGAATTGGAAAAACACAATTAATGCATATATACAATTTGTATTTCTTAAATGTTCCCAGTAGTTATATTTAGGTTGCTTTCCATTTAGCTCTCTGGAAGTTATTTGTAAGCCACTGTGTTCACAATAGCTTTTAACATTAATTTGAGCAGAAAACAATGAGAAGTCTAGATCCAGAGGCAACAATTGAGATTAGGCAAATCCAATCAAAAGGATATATACCAGAATGAGGAGCAGAACTGGACTGAAAAGGGAGCCATCGAGAGAGATGCTGATGAAACTGCTCTTTAACCCCCTCCCTTAGGCCTTATGCCCATAAAAATATTTCATTTACTTTTCCTGTGGAAATACAAAGTCCAAGTGAGAGATGTGAATGCTCTGGACCTATGATCAATGCTGATGTAGGGAGAACCCTCAAGAATACATAAGAATTTGATATATGGAGATGCTTATGAAGGTCTGAAGTCCTCACTGTCCCAAAGAAGGAATCACACTACATACGGTTAAAGAGATTATTAAAAAAATTCAGTTTCCCATCAAGAAAATATGAATTTTAGGTGTGCCTTTATTGCTAATACTTTCTGTTAGTGTGCTGATATAGGTCAGTACAGAGCCAGAAACCACCACATACAATCTGAGGGTGCTGACCTCAAAACTGAAGAGGCAAGGCCTGAAAATTTAAATCCAAAGTGTATAGAGTATATAGAGTTGGAAGAGTATATAGAGTTTATAGAGTATATAGAGTTGGAAGAGGACATGTAAACCTTAGTAATTTAGTTTTATTTAAAATTATTTTCACTACAAGTTAGATTATGATCTATACAATACAGATCATTATAACTAATTCTGGTTTTAACCCCTCTTAAAATATGGAAAGATGCAAAATCAGCAGGCAAACTTGGTTGCCTTCTAAAAGGCAAACAATGAGCTAGAAAAAGAGAAATTAAGAATGCTATTCCACTTACAATCTCACACAAAAAAATCAAATACCTGGGAATAAACCTAACAGCAGAGGTAAAAGAAAAATCTATAAAAGGAAAACTGTAAAACATTGTTAAAGGGAATAGAAGAAGACACAAATAAATTGATAGACAGCCCTTGCTCATGGATAGGAAGAATCAACATCATCAAAATGACCACCCTACCCAAAGCAATATATAGATTCAATGTAATCCCAATAAAAACGCCAATGGTATTCATAAAAGAAATAGAACAAACATTACTGAAATTTATATAGAACCATAAAACACTCTGAATAGCCAGTGTTCTTTCCTAAAATGGGTAAAATCATGTAGGTATCATATGTCCAGATTTCAAAATATTCTATAAAGCCATAATAATCAAAACAGCATAATACTGGAACAAAAACAGAAACACAAACAATTTGAACAGAATTGAGAGCCCAGAAATAAAAACCAAACATTTATGGACAACTAATATACAACAAAGGAGCAAAATATATACATTGAAACAAAGAAAACCTCTTCAATAAATGGTGTTGGAAAATTGTACTGCCACATGCAAAGAAAAAAAAAAACTAGATCACTATCTCACACCATACATGATAATCAGCTCAAAATGAATAAAAGACTTGCATGTAATACTTGAAATCATAAAATACACAGAAGAAAATACAGGCAAAGCATTCCAATAATATATTTGAGGACTGATCTCAAGAAGCAAGGAAAACAAAGTCTATAAAAACTAGGAGTACATCAAACCAAAAATCTTCTTTAAGTGAAAGAAATAGTAATCAAAATGAAGAAACACCACACAGAATGGGAGAAAGTATTTGTATATTCTGACAAAGAACTGATACCAAAGAGCTCATATAACTAAACAAAGAAAAAAAAAAACAACCTAAACAAAAAGTGAGCAGATGAGCTAATAAGCACTTGTCCAAAGAAGACATGTAAGCATATGAAAAAAAATGTTCATCACAATTTATCATGAGGGAAATGCAAATCATTATCACAATGAGATATCACCTCATACCTATGAAAATAGCCCAAGTCAAAGACTAGAACCAACAAATGCTAGTGAGCATATGGAGAATAAAGAACTCTCTTACATGGTTTGTGAGAATGTGCATTGCTCCACTCCCTATAGAAAGAAGTGTGAATACTCCTCAAAATGCCACTCCTAGGTATATATCCAAAAAATACCTAAACACTAGTCCAAAAGGAAACCTGCATTTCTGTGTTTATAACAGCAATATTCCTCAGAACAGATGAGTGAATCAAGGAGATGTAATACATATACACAGTGGAATACTATTCAGCAATCAAAAAAGATAAACCATGCCTTTCACAGCAACATGGATAAAACTAGAAGTATTATTCTAAGTGAAACAAACCAGAAGGAGAAATACAAAACTGGATGATTTCATTTATATGTGGAATAAAGAGAAATCAAAGTATTACACAAAGACAAATTTTAAAACTAACACTTGAAAGTTGATCATAGATCTGAGGCTTCCAGGAGGGGTAGGGAGAGAGAAAGGGGGAGAGGAGAAAATGTAGTGGGGAGGGGCATTCACAATAGACTATGGTGGAGGATTATGAGTGCTTTGGTGCTGGGAGAACTATGGTAACTAAACCTGATGGGAGAAATCCCATATTTTGAAAAAATTAACAAATACATACAATAGTGATAATTTATATTTTATATATATGTAAAACAAATGTAGTTTGAATTGTCAAAGAGTTAATACAGACTGAAATATATTTTCAAGCATTGAAGCATTGGTTTAATTTAGCTTTTTATATGGAGGAGAATCATCTGCTACAGATGATTTTTCCCAGTAGAGTCATAAATAAATGATAAATTTCAGATTGACCTCAAAGAAGCACATGAGATTAAAGTATAATTCAGCATTAAATCAAAGAGTTGACAACAATTTCAGTCTTGGAAAACAAGAAGAAAGTGCTGGACATGATAGTGTATAAAGAACTCTAATTAGGGCCTCCCTGGTGGCGTAGCAGGTTGAGCACCACACTGTGAGCAACCGCAGCACAGCTGCGCATGCTAGTTCCATCCCCAGACAGGGAGGGGACCCAAATGGCGCAGCAGACCCTCCTGCCTGGCCTGCTGCTTCCCTCAGTAGTGCGTTTCAGTAGATCTGCCTGTTCTGCTCCCCACTCTGTCTCTGGTGAATCCTCTCACCTCCCATGACTCTGGCATGTACTCCAGCTCTTGTATGCATAAATAAATAAATCTTTTTTAAAAATATCTCATTAATCAATTTTATACAATAAAAATACTGTAGGGTATAATTTCCATCCAGACTAGGGATATTGACACTGAAAATTACCACAAGAGTAAGTGGTAATTCATCCATCATGACCAGTAAAGAGGTAGGTGACTCTGAAGACAGAATACATGGAATTGGAGCATGCCCTGATTCAGCTACAAAACTGAATATGCTGTATTCAAAATACCACATTTCATGTATAGATTTATCAGTACTCTTTTGTTCTACTCCCTAACCACATTAAAATTTTGCTCATAAAAACCATAATTCCTAAGAGTCCTTGATGATTCTGTGTTTATTTGTATTCAAAGAAAAGTATAAACTGTACAATGGATTTCAAAAACTACTTGGAGGGATCAGGAATATTCCTTACCTGACATTATTATTCTTTTCTGTTTCAAATCACCTCCACCAATCCAACTTATTTGTGAAAGACAGTGTTCTAGGTTTTTTTTTTATTATTAGCTAATTTTTTTAATGAAGTCACATTTTTTATAATGTTATGTAAGCTTCATGTGTACAACATTGTACTTTGATCTCTATAGACACTATATTATAATCACCATAAAAAAATCTAATTTCCATCTACCACCATACAATAATTGACTCCCTTACCTGTTTTACTTACCCACAACCCCCTCACCCACTGGTAACTCCCAATCTACTTTATGAATACAAGAGATTGTTTTGTCTTGTTGTTTGCTTTGTTTCTTTGCCTTCTATATATGTGTGAAATCATATGGTGTTTGTCTTTCTCTGATGTATTTCACTTAGCATAATACCCTCTATGTCCATCCATGTAGTAGCAAATGGTAAGAATTCATCTTTTTACAGTAGCAAATTATTTGAGCCACATGTAATTGCAAATGTACATGACTGACATTATCCTTAGAGCAAATATTGACGGGAAAAGAAGAGAAGATGAACATGACTATGTCAGGTGTTTCCAGAAAGTAAAAATGAGTGACTGCAAAGAAAGGAAAAACATGTGGTCTGTGCTTCAGAATCATGTATAAATTTGACCTCAATCTCAATCTAATTGGTAAGGAATACTGGCTCTAGTCATATAGTAGGGGTCTACCCACAGTTGATCAGTGGCATATTAAATGAATGGGTGAATTTTTTAAGAGGATGACTCTTACTACGTAGCAACTTGGTTGTAAAAACAAATCAAGAATAAGACACCTTTTATAATTATGAAAAGACACAACACCAATGTGGAACTAGTGAGATGTCAAACCACATTTAGTCATAACACAAGTCCTACAATTCAGTGAACATTGAGGCATCAAACTCTGTGCTTCCCCTGCTGGCGACTGTGCCTCTCCACTAGGAGTAAGCTTCCTGCCTGCGCTTGTGTTTGGCTATCTTTGGCTTCCCAAGAGGGCTCCTCAGAGACCTGTGGTGTTGATGGAGGTGCAGGGATGCCAATAAGGTGAAACAGTGATGAAGGGGTGGGAATTAAACAAAAGCTCTAAAATCCTGGGCAAAACAGTTATACACCAGCATGCAACCCAGACCATGCAAATGAGCTGTTACTTCTTTATTCCAAACACACACTTTAGCTTGCACTTTGTTTTCTTGCTATCATGTTTTGCATTTAAAATTACTTTTGTTTTTCATTTTTGATATATTTTTACTTGATGAAAATCATGTAGAAAGTAGGGAGGACTGTGATTCTTCTCCGTTCTAGCCTAAGTCCTGAATGGCCACTTGTGAGCACTGGGTCAACTCAACCAGTGTTCATGAATCACTTCTTATTTTCCAGAGTGTATTCAAATTTATTTATTTTTAATTAATATATATTTGATATCAATTGTAGTTCCCATGGAATCCCCACCACCATTTCACCAGTGCACTGTCACTTCAGTTCTTTGTGCTCTTTCTGCCTTCATCCCAGACCTACTCCCCACCCTCACAAAGTGCCATTGATTTTTCTTTGTCTTTTTGTTTTCATTGTGTTGTTTTTGTTGTTGTTTTTTATTGTTATTGTTCTTTTCCTTCAGTCCTTTTTTTGTTTGTTTTTGTTCCTTTATATTCCTCCTAAAAGTGAAACCATCCGATATATCTCTCTTGCCCTCTGGCTTATTTCACTTAGCATAATCCCTTCTAGCTCCATCCATATTTCTACAAATGACTCTAGTTTATCTTTTTTGATTGCTGAATAGTATTCCATTGTGTATATGTACCACATCTTCTTGATCTAGTAATCTGTTTTGGGGCATTTGGCTTGTTTCCAGATCTTACCAATTATAAATAGTGCTGCAATAAACATAGGGGTACAGGTATTCCTTGGATTGGTGTTTCATGAATTACTTCTCACAAGATCTTCTTACTGAGGAGCTACAAGGGCTATAGTGAGTGAAAATGGATCCTCCTTTCTTGCAACCTGAGGCCATAGTTTAAAGAATAGGCCCAATATTATAACACTAGCTAGAGTAAGATAGGTACAGCAAGAAAGATACAAAGAAGTTTCAAAGACCACATAATGTTCCTGGGACCAAGGAGGCCTTTGTAAGCAAGCATGCTAAATGCAGAGAAATCTGTTGAATCAGAGTAATGTTACTCAAAGGCAGTGTGCTTTCCTCAGAACTTTACAGTGATTGGCACCTTCCTGGCCTCTTACTTGTCTACTGGTGCCTCAGCCCACGTGTCCAGGGACACCACCACTTCCACCTGGCATTCCACACTCTCTCACTCATCCATCCAAGTAAGAGAGATGAGTAACCAATCTACTACTTTTATGCACTCCTAACTCGTAAGTTAATATTCTTCCAATAGTCATTTCTTTTGTAGCACCTCTAAAACATAGAAACTTCCTTTCCCCAGACACAAAGCCTTGAATTACCCTAGATATCAGTGAAGAAAACCCTCTTGAGGACTAACCAGTCTTATCAGCTCTGTGGTTTTTCTATAGATCCTGATCACTGCTCTTCATTCTTTTCCATCATAACAAAGCAGAATTTGTCATAAGAGAATCCAAAAGCTCAATTTGAGGAATACTAAGTCTTAATGGGCTAAAAATCAAATGGTTTATAGTTCTTGCAAATTTTCTGGGACTACTGAGAAATTTGCCAAACTAACCAGACTACAAGCTTGAAGGTATAGAGAATGAACTTTTCCAGTCACAGGCACTCAAAAGTAAACTTCAGCAATATCCACTGCAGTGTCCTTTGTTAACACAGAAATCTTAGAAGAATTGGAATTGAATGTCCAATTTTGAAAGTCTACTTTTAGGGAACATGGGGTCAACATGACTATGAATTCTGCAACTTAAAAAATTCTCATTTTTTTGGGAGTTGAACAGGTCTGTCCAGGTGGAGCTCACACCTGAGGACACATAGTAGAAGTAATAGTCAGCCCTGCTCAGCTACCTGTGTGATATATGGCACCTGCAGGGCTATGCACATAGACAGGGTTCCCCACGTGCCAGATGACCACAGTAATGATGTAATGATGTGAAAAAACACATCTCCAGCCAGCTATCTGAACACCTCATACACAGCTCTAGCATAATGTTCATCAACATATTTTGATATCGTGTGCTCCTGACTTAACATCTGCTCCTACTAGACCTTGAACTGTCAAGGGTATGGATTGCCTTTTATGAATTCGATACCTCAGGTCTGGCACTCTGATCAAATGGGAACTTGAGATCAGCCCATGTAATACGGCTTTCCCATGAAAACAGACATTAGTTCCACAGCTAACAAGAAATCGGCTACATTTCCATTTCTACTCTGTATTACAAATAAAGGATCTGAAACACAGAAAGAACCTGAGATCATGCAAGACTGGCAGGGACAGAGCTAGCTGAGAGCTCCAATCTGGGCCAGGTTGATCAAAGAATTACCAAAAGGACACAAGAAAACCAGTTTGAGGAAAGCTTGTTTAGAAAGTCAAAACAATTGACGTATTATTAACAAGGTAGTTAAAGAAAATCTATTTTGTTATACTAGATTGTATATGAGAGATAGCTCAATTATATATGCCTGATGTTTCCATTGAACATCTAAATCACTTAAGTAAATGATGGCAAATGGAATGTGAGGTACTCTGTTAAGAAATTCCGAGGTGGGCTATTTACTAATTAGTGAAAGACAGAGGTGTTGGGATACACTCTAAGAAATCCAGAGCAGATTCCCCTGCTCTTACTAATTCTACAAGTTTCTCCCAATTGACAATGACTCTGCTTCTCCACCCCCAGGACATCTCTAGGGGGCGTGACTTTCCAAGGTCTTTATTGAAAGCACCACCTGGAAGGAGTGATTACCAAACAATTTGCCAAAAGGGAGGGCTGCAGAACCTTTGGCATTTTTGAATTGCAACTGTTTTCTGTCATCATAAAGAAAAAGCTAATCATTTTTTCCAGCAAACCACCCCCTCTGTCTGTTGCACAGACTATTACGAAATTGCCAAAGACCACACACTTGGCTTTCTCTGTTTTCACAGTTTTTAAAGCCATCATCAAAAGGCAAAAGGAGCCCAAGAAGAGGATTTCTTTCCTGCACAGCATCTGAAGTGAAATTCCACTGGTAGAATGCTATTCTCTTCTGGCTTCTTTCCATAAGTTCCATCTTCTTATTAAGTGTTTATCATCTCGCTTAAAGAAAAAGGAGACAAAAAATTCTCAAACTGGGTCCAGTTGGGAAAGTGCCATGTAGTCATGCTATCGAGTATTCTGGAAGTGAAATTTAAAGACCAAAAAATGTAACTCATAATAAAAAAGTTCAATTTATGATGACATTTATCTCCATGTTAATAAGGAATTTGCAAACAAAGATGATTATCCAGGTCTTTGAAGATGTATACCATGAATCAATCCAGCTACATATTAGTGATACAAGGCAGTTGGCCTTAATAGACTTGGCCCAGTGTAAGATGTTTCTTTTTTATGTGAAATTATGTTGAGAGAATTTTGAAATGCACACCATCTGAGTCATAGACATTGGCTTAGAAGCAGGAATTTAGTACAAACATATTTTAGCGGCAGATCAATGATGTAAAAGTTTGTTTTCAAGAGAGAATAAAATAAATGTTTCACTTCCAAAAACAACCTGACCCACAGGGCAGGGAAGAACATGTCACTGGACCCACAATTTAGAAAAGTTATAAGAGCTGCCAATCAATGCGTCATGCCAGCCCTCTGGGTTGTGTCCTCTGGGGCTGCGCTATCCTAACAGGCATTTCCCCTCTGCCTGCCCTTCTCACCCTTCCCCTGCAAATATATATTCCAGCAGCAGATACCAGTTCCGACAGGGTCTCCTTTAAAGTGTGAATCAGCCTGTCTTGTCACCATTTAGCAATGCTTCTCACCATCTATTTAGCCCAAACTTGTACAAAGTGACAACATCCAATTCAGGCCTCACCCATATATGCACTGTTAGGTCGATATACATGACATAATCTAAGAGTGTCTGGTGACTCAAGAAATTAATACCTACTAAAATAACAGCATTCTTAAAATCTCAAGTTGCTTTCTGATTGTATATCCCTTTATTGTTCTACTCTTACTATAACACTTCCCATCTCACATCTGATTTTCCAAGCCTAACTCATTCTTCTAAACTTAACTCAAGTCTTATATCTATTGTGAAAGATTCCCTGTTTCTCCAGTCCCCTGTAATTTTTCAACTCTCACTTGTTTCAAATCTAGCCTGGTATCTATATATTTATCATCTATTCATTTTTTATTACTCTTGAATTGTTTTATGAACATAATTTGGTCTTTTTCATGTATTTCACAGAAAATTTGAGTATAAGATTATTTTTCATTGCTATTTCCTGTAAGGTCTGGTCATAAAGCATCACTCAATAAGTAGTAATAGATAGATAGAAATAATGCCCTTCAAACTTTGCTGGAGTTTATAGCAAATGTGGTAATATAGTCATATAACTAATCTCTAAAACATTGCCTTGACTATTACAAAGCTTCATCTTATTTTTATATATTCTGCTCTCATTTTGAATAATTCATTTGGGAGGTTGAGAGAGTAAGTACATAAAGGGAAAAGTCTAAAAAATATAGTCCGAAATCAGGATGCCCATGTGGTACAAAACAACAGTTTCCTAAATATTACAGTTTATTAAAATCACTTTTGTAGTTTATTAAAAATAGAATTCAAAGCCTTAAGACCTACCCCAAAACTACTGAAAAGTCATTTCAATTTCATACTGAAAAGTCATTTCAATTTCATACTGAAAAGTCATTTCAATTGAGTTCAGGAAGTTATCTCTACTTTTACAAGCTCCCAAAAGATTCTAAAAGTTTATTTTGTTGATACTTGGATACCCTCCATGTAAATACTGTGTTCAAATCCTGGTTCTGTAATTTAAGAAACATCTGATTTCCATTAAATTGTTTAATCTCTAATTAACAACTCATTTATGCACCTGCAAAACCGGAAAAATCAGGTGATGACCCTGATGTCCCCTGGTGCAACTTTGTCTTTGAGGCCTGGGGATATAGTTGTTTTTTCTTTACAGCAAGTGTCAGCCATTTCAAGGTCAGTCCTAGAAAGAGAAACTTGAGACCAAAAGTGTTATCTTCCAAGGTAGCTTTAGACTGGAAGATAATCTCAAGCTCTTTATCATGCTCTCCAACCAGTAAGTTCTGTGGTGCTCCTAGGTAGGAGGAGGGGAGGTGAGCTGGCCCTGCCATAGGAGACAAGCTTGGAGTTCTACCACAGAGCACATGAGATAGGTTTTGGCAGTGGGTTCAGAAGAACCATGCTATAGCTACAGCCAGTTGAACACCACTCATTCTACAAGTTACTTTTGATATTACTCTAGAAATGAAGCAAAATTTTGTCAAATGTCTTACTTACCCTTGTCTAATTTGCATAGTAGGAAATAAAAGGATATGTGTGTATTTATACCCTTGACTTAAATAGTAAAGGTGAAATCAGATAATGATACCACCTCCTTAAGGAAAGGCACATCATGGGAGTAAAAAGCAGAGGTGGAAATTTTTAATTATAAACTACACAAAGAGTCCTTTTCTTTATTACCTTTAAAATGAATTGGGAGTTTTCTAGACAGAAAATACCTTGTTGAAAATACTGGTGATTATGTTTAATAACATATGAACCCAGTGGTATAGGCTGCTATAACAAAGACACTTAAATTAGACTGGCTTAAACATGCTGGTAAAAACCTAGGAATAAGTACTCCACAGCTGACAGCAACCACGGCTGTTAGCAGAATGACAGAAAGAACCTGAGTCCTCATTACCACCACTCTTGTCTAGATGGTCGACTCTAGTCCATTCTAGTTCTAGTCTTTTTTTTTTTTTTTTTTTTACTATTTTTGTGAAGATTTATTTATTTATGCATGCACGCAAGAGCTTGGGTGCAGGACAAAGGTCCGGGGTGTGAGAGGATTCACCAGAGACAGAGTGGGGAACAGAACAGGCAGATCTTCTGACATATACTGCTGAGGGAAGCAGTATATGGGCAAGGCAGGAGAGGTCTGCTGCACCAAGCGGGTCACCTCCCTGTCCGGGAATCACATTCATGCTACTGTATCCTGATCAAAAATGGGTTCTTGCCTCTCCTACCACTCCAGCCTATACAAAGAAGGAAATGAGGAGTATGTTTGTCCTTTTCGTTGGAATTTGTTCAGATCACTTCTATTCAAATTTCATTGATCAGAATGTAGAAACAGTGGTCAGACCCATGTGGGAAGTCTCTTGTCCTGCTAGAATTTGAATACCATAATCAAGAAGGAGGTCGGATATTGAGTTCAAGTTGTCTTTGCCACATAACCGCATGGCAGCCGGTCAGCACAGTACATTTCATTTTCCCCTAATGTGCCTCTGTGCGGTCTACACATGGGTCACATTAAATGAATGTTCTATACATAGCAGCTGAGTTTTTAGAGTGAGTTAAGGAACACATTCCAGAGGTTCTACTTTAATAAATGATTCAATCTCCAGATGTAAGCATCCAGATCAACTGTGAACATGCTTTTCAAACATTTATGTATTTTTGAGGAAAAATAACTATATACATCAGGCATGAAAATAAAAAAAGTAAGAAGTGTTTATTCCTTATACTCTTGAGGAGTGAACTTTAGTGAAAGGAATAATAAGAGCTGAAATCACAGGATGAATGAAACAACATGATAATACATTTGTAGGAATGACTCACCTGGACAGAAGTAAGAGAGTGATAAGAGAAATCTCCACAAAAGAAGACAAACTCTGCTTTCCTGTTATTTCCTGTAAACGGGTGAAACATAGAGGTGTCAAGTAGGTAAACATGGGAGATGGAACAGAGCATAATTTTGGGTCAGTGGCAGCAAATGCTCATATGTCCAAAATTCACAGAGCTCATAGGAAGTGAAAATACAACCTCTATTCACTATTCCCTCATTCAGAAAAGTTTCTCTCAACATTAACATTAAAAACTCTTCATCTGAGACTCATTTCATTCAACTGCACCACTTTCAGGTTTTCCATACTGCTATCACTCATCAACCGTTCCATTTTCCATGAAGAATTATCACCTGGTTCATAGTTTCCAACTACAATCATATTAATTAACTTTTAGTGATTGTGGACATGCATATTAGGCTCTAGCCTTATGGTTTCTTAACCTTTTAAAGTTCATTACCATCTTGACTTCACCTGTCCAGGAGTAAAAACTGTCTATAAACTTTCCATCACTCAAAAGTAAATAGCTAAGTGCTCTGTTTGGAGCTGGGATCACTTTTTCTCAGAATGTGAGTCACACACTCCTCCTTCTCTACTTATCTCCTCTCATTCTTCCTCCCTCCTTTCCTCTTTCCTTCCCTCCCTCCCTTCATCCCTTCCTTCCTTCTTCCCTCTCTTCCTCCCTCCCTCCCTCCCTCCCTCCCTTCCCTTCTTTCATTTTAATGAGCATTTATTATGCTAACTACTATACTCAGCACTGATATTAGAACTAAGACATTAACTCAGTTTTCAAGAAGTTGACACAAGACCAATAATTCTAATTATTGTCTATATGTCTCATTGATAAATAAAACCAAAGCTAAAGAAGTAAATTATTATGTAATATATTCTGTTTGGAAGACAAAAATCTTTCTAATCTGGAATTAATAGGGCTAAGGAACAGTGAATTTTTTTGGTGAATATATGATTCCTAGGAAATCCAATAAATACATATTAATTAAATATCCATTCAGCAATTATTTTTTAAAATTTTTTACAGTTACTTCCTACTCTATCATCAATAAAAATAGGATTCCAGTAATTAGGACTGTCAAAAATATGACTATATCAGTATACATTTTTCAAAACAGGCCATATTACTGAAACATATTTTAATATACAAAAAATTGTTTTTAAAGATGAAAAGAGCAAACTCTAGTTGAACCAATCTTTTCAAGACAAATTGTATGAAATCTCCTTAAATAATGAAGAGAGAAGCCTCTTGGAGGTTCTCAAAACCTCTCCATACCTCATTCCCATGGATTTCAGAAAACATCTTCTCCTGACTCCCGTTTATCAGATAAAATCACCCAGGGACAAGCCATTCAAGCAAATTTCAGAAAGTCAACACTGCAGTTGGTTGTATTTGAAGTCTCCATGAGAAGAGATGAACAACTCTACTCATGACAGATTCACTGGTGAGTTTGCTGCAGCAGCTCAGGTTTTAGAAGTGCTTTTAAATTATCCTCATCTCAGTTACAAAGGAAGGTGGCACATCTCCCTAACAAGGGAGCCACTTAATGAAACCACATGGGACAGAAAGCCAGAACATCCTGTTTGACCAAAATTACAGAAGTAATTTAAGAAGTCAGAAAGCCATTACCCTAGTTGGAATTTCACCAGGAAACCAGGATTAACACCCCAAAGCCTTTAGGTAAAGTGCCAAGTACTCTCTAATGACCTAACCACTTAGGGTGTTAGGGAACTGATACTAGAGGAGGCTGAACAACACTAGAACATTCTTTAGAATAAAAATGACATGCAAATTATTGTTACTATGTGACTAATGCTGATATTGAATTCCTTAACTGTTTTTATGGCATATACTTTGAGAAAAATGTGAACATTGTCTCATCAAACAGTTAATAATGAAGTAAAATTTAAACCGAGAGTTTAAATGTACTCAAATACAGGAAAAAGTATTTCCTTCAGTCCAGCTTAGCTCTTAGCTGAACTTCAACTCAATTGAAAAGCAAAAATATGAATGACAAAAGACACACTAAAAAATACTGGCTAGCGTTCAATGTACAGACTAGCAATCGTTGTGAATAAATATTCAAAATCCTTAGGAGGTTGTTTATCCTTATATACATTGATACCTTGATATCTCTAATGCTAAAGAATTCACTTGTTATTTCTATAAATTTAAGAAGCCATATGAAAACAGACATGCTATGACAGGTTATATTATTGTTTCCAACTATTTATCTTCCCTATAAAATGACAGGTCTCTTGCCTGCTGTTCTATGGTTTGTAGAATGCATCTCCTTATGCCACTATATGGCTGGGTCATGTCACTTTTTTATTGGATTAATGAAGTGGGAGAAAATGTAACTGTGTGCAGAAGTATTGCATGTTTCCCTCAGATCTCTTGCAGTTTTCTTTTTCTACAGAATGGTCTGTCTCAAATAAATACTGTTCCTTCAGCCTTGCTTTGAAAGTTAGAAGATCTTGAACAAATATCAAATTAGGGTCCACCAAATTAGGGCAATGGCAGTTACAACCAACTATAGTCACCAGGATGAAATGTGAAGAATAAACATAACTGGAAACCATGGAGACATTGGGTACTATTTGTTACCACAGCAAAGTCACATGTTATATAGTTTTCCCTGATGTTGGATCAAGAAAAAAATTCACAGAAAATCATTGTTCAAGTAACAAATTGTAATAGGACATTAGTGGAGTATGTCTTGTTCAATGTACAATAGACTATATATATTCCTCATTTAGAGGCAGAAAATTTCCTCTTCTCTGTGTCCATATCAACCTGACCTTTATATATGTGAATGATAAACAATTTTCCCTACAGCTGTAGGCATAGAAGACAGAAGCAATATACATCAAGTTTCTGTTTGTTGTTTCTTTACTTCTCCTGTAGTTTTTTTCAATCTCCTAGTACAATCCTCTACCAAAGAATTCAGGATCCTTCCATTGTCTTGCTTTCTTCATTATAAAAATATATAGACTCCAAACATCTTCACTCCCTATGTCCTTTATCATCAGGACTCATATGACAATGCATAGCAAATTCAAAACTCTTAGAGAATCCCTGGAAATACTAGAAAGTTTAACCAGTTAAAAAGGAGTTGTTGGGGGTTGTAAGATGGTAAAGTTCTCTCCAACACTCCTACAATTTTATGCAGACTGCTGAGATTATTGGCTACTACTTTTAAACATTAAACAAGACTGTCTGATTGATTCAAAATGCTGGAGCAATTCCATAGAAAATGAAAGAACCATAGAAAGAATCCAAAAATCATCGAAACCCAATAGCCAGGTGGAGAGTTCTTCCAACCCTTTGAAGAAACTGGTGGAGAGAAAAGGGAATGGAGACATTCTTCTCTTCCTCTATTCATATAAACATTTGTAATGGTTTTCTGAACAAAGAGCAGCTGCTTTTCCAGCCAGTGGATCAAAGTGTGAGCAGGTGATGATGACTGCTTTCTGAGAAGCCTGTCAGGCACCAAAGTGCAAAGGTGAAAATTAGAATGTATGGGGTGAGTAGGTGTTGAAATAGGCACACAGTATATCCAAAAGTTCAGAAAAGATTACTGTAGGTTATGTCCTGGCGCTGGGAAAATGTTTGAATTGGGAGGGTTTTCATTTTTGCCTGAAGTGATCCTCCAACTTTAAATTTATACCTTCATAACTATGACAGTTTTGTAAGACAAAAGATCTCATTGTTTTTCCTTTCTTCTGTGAACTCATTCAATTCACATAGTAAACTGGAGTCCTTTTATTTTTCTTTGATTTTCAGTACAAAACTCTGTGGCATCTTCTTAACTGACAGCCAATTGTTTATAAGCTTACCTTTCTAGGACAGGTACTTTTTATTTGAAATGCCACTGATAGATTTAATTATGTTTAACTTGCTCAAAAAACAGTGCCATTGGTGCAGTAAAATATATTCAGTTTGATGTGTTTGGCTGCAAAACTTTTCATTTGGCCAAGGCTACATAGTCTGAAGTCTCCAAGTATAAATTATAATGTTATTTGAGATGAAGTATCCAGTCATTCTGTGGTGCTCAAGACGACACATGATGTAATCTTACACTCTATCTGCAGGTGTGATATTGGATTCTGCTGGGACAAGCACCTGGTATCAATGTTCAGTCTGGAATTGTTTCAACACAGTCAACCATGGCTGAAGAAGACTAAAATAAAATAGCACACGGCTATGACAGGTTTTTTTCTAAGAAGGGGAATGATGATCAACGATGAGAATGAACTAAAACGGTTTCTAATTACTCTCTTTCCATGCACAGTGCAAAATTCTTGCTGGCTATAGTTATATCATCTCAGTCCTAAGACAAAAATGAAGTCACATTTTATGAATCATAAATATAATAATAATTATGGATTTTACATATAATAATGACACATATTGATGACTTACTTTTCAAATACAATTGATGGATATATCCTGGGTCATGTATTTTCCCCTTATTATATAATTTCCATGACTATTTACATTAGGAATGTCTGTCTCTACCTCTAATCTCTAAGTCAAATGAGGAAAGGGGCCTTACAGAGTGCCTGGAATATGAGTGTCCATGCATACTTGCTGAAAGAATGCCTGAATCCACAGGTTGCTCCTTGCCACATTGGTCTTTGAAGAGGCATTTATAACCTGAAATCTAAACACATACTGCTGGGCTTCAGGCAGAGGAGAAAATCAACTGTCCTACCTGAAAACTGAACCAATGAATTTAACTTTATTTAGCCCTAATGAACAGCAATAACCAGATGTGTCAGAGGATAAAAAATGACTTTTTATTATTTTTTTTTAAAGATTTATTTATTTATACAAGCACTGGGGCACAGGCCAGAGGTGTGGGGGGGTGAGAGGATTCACCACAGAGAGCGGGGAGCAGAACAG
>JAGFMF010011380.1:13372328-13445458 GCA_019455555.1 Galemys pyrenaicus
CCATACTGCTTTCCATAATGGTTGGACCATCTTGCATTCCCACCAGCAGTGTAAGAGAGTTCCTTTTTCTCCACATCCCCGCCAACATTTGTTGTTGCGGAAAGCACAAAATCTACATCAGTGTCTACTTCAGAAAGTTCCAAATTAGAAAATAGGTTTACATCATAAACCTGTAAACATTGCAAATATCACTAGTAATTGCATGCTAGAAAAATTAAGAAAGATACCTGTGGACAATGTCCCAAATGGCTTCAGTACTTCTTAAAACTGTTTTACTCAAACTGAAAAAAAACAAGTCTGTGGACCAAAGTCTGATGACGTACAGGAGTTGAATCAAGTGACTGATGATGCTCAAAACGTTGAAAGAATTTCAACAGTTATACAATGCCACCCACACAGGAAATTCAACAGACATATTAATTATACCTAGCATGTAATCCAAAAGATCCAGAGAATGTACTTTATTTATTTGTTCTCTGGGGATGGGAGGAGAATAACATACTCTGATATCTACAGATCATGCTGAGATCTGGGAGTGCTGTTTTCATCTGAAAAATCTTAAGTCACACTAATTCTTCCCCAAATTGTTATCTTCCTCTGTAAATAAACCCCAACCTTCATTTCAAACAACTGGTCCAATGCAAATAATTACTAAACCCAGCTCTGATATGGGACTGGTTGCTTAACTCTGGAAAAGACTTCCAAAATGACCCTATTGCTCTAAGTTGTTTTTTAAATTTTTTTCCCACAAATTCACTCATACACACTGATGTCCACTTTTGTTTATTGCTCTTTTCACCTCCTGAAAGGAGATGTGCATCTTTTTTGGATTCTTTCCAGTCCCATCTATAAAAGTTTGCACAAACTCAAAATGTCTGTTTTGACAAACAATGAGGACCCAAAGTATGACTGAAATTTAGAATATCTTAAAAAGTTTGAAAACATTGGAACCCTGGGCTAGACATTGGAGACTGCTATTTCCCTGGCATTCATTTAATTTTGATACATGGCTGGAAAATTAAAGACTTTGAAGTATAAAGTCAAGCACCTCAGAGTGGTGAATTTATACTGAGTCATCCTGGGCTATTATATTTGGGGTGTGTTTGTGTGTTTGCATAGCGCTGATGTGAATATAATTTACAGAACATGTGCCCAGGGAGCCTTCAGGCCAGTTGGTTTTTCTGGAGGGCTTTCCAATGACTGAAGGGTCACTCAACTCCCTTGTCCCTCTGCCACGTACACCAGCTTGCTCATGCTTCCTGGACTGATCATCCCTCCACCTTGCCTACTGCCCTGGTCCTGGCTGTTCCTTTTGCCTGGAACACTTTCTCCTTCTTGAGGCAAATTCTCATTCTAAAAGCAGCTTAAGCACTTTTTCCTTGGTAACCCTTTTGGAGCCCGCCCCTCCCCACGACAATGCAAAGTTCCCTACACTGAAGCTCAAGGGGCCACGTCTTGTCCAGCTTGGTGCCTAGCTCCCCTGTAAAGGGGTTTAACCAAGGCTCCTCTGTTTTGAGCATTCTTAAAGAGGCTCCCACGCCTGACTCTCTCACACGGTAGAATAGACTATCAGCTCACGTGCAGTAAGCAATGGTTAATTATTACCAAAGCCGAACACCTATGAGTCTTTAACTCAAGTATGGATGACACTCCATGATGCCTAAACTGAGCACAATTTGAACACATAATAAGTATCCCAGAAATATTTATTTTTTAAGATTTTATGTATTTATGCATACATGAGCTGGGGCACAAGCCAGAAGTGCGGGGAGATGAAAGGATTCATCAGCGACTGAATGGCAAACAGAACAGGAGGATCTACTGAAATACACTGCTGAGGGGAGCAGTGGGCGAGGCAGGAGAGGTCTGCTGCACCATGTGGGTCCGCTCCCTGGCTGGGGATCGAACCCTTGCTGCACTGGCTGCAGAAACCCCACAGTGCGGTGCTCAACCCCTTGCATCTCCAGGGAGGCATAGTATCACAGAAATATTTACTAAATAAATGAGTTAAAGAGGCACATACTTCTAATTCATAATATGATGTGGAAATATAATAAAGGAATAATATTTTGTCCTCTAAAAATTACTTTAAACAAAATGCCCACAATGGTAAACAATTCATCGCACCTCTGTTCTCCTCATTGCTTTATGATTACCCACCAAAAACAAATCAGTAATGACATGAAAAGTTCCATCAACCTGCTGTATGGTTTTGGTATATTTTAGGTGATCATCACATTTAAAGTTAAAAAAAAAAATAGAGAAAAGAGTTAAATTCAAACGTCTAAAAAACCAAACTTGAATTTGGTAGGCTTTCAAAAACTAAATGTATCATTGGCTATTTTTATGCCTAAAATGAAAGATTTGAGGCTTGTGTGCTGATGATAACTCCAGAGGCATTCAAACTGACACTGAACATTAGAGAAGAGAAAACTGGGTGTAAATATAAAAAATAATCTATGTAGTATATTGTCTTTGAAAAATATGAAAGTAAGCATTATGTCCTGCATTTTTTTACTCTAGAGTGACAACAAACCCATCAGGAGTGAGACCAGGTGACTGGGGTGAGTGAGGAAAGGAAAGTTTCCCTGGTTACATTTGTGTTTTTAAATGAATGACATGCTGACAACTTGATCATAGCCAGGTTGCTTTCTCACCACTACCACAATGAGTAAAAATTATTTATTTGCTATTTCCAAGTGAGAGCTTTTAAAAATGCATTTGATTTATGTTGCATGTTAAGACATATAATCTATATTGATGTGTTTGCATACTACTAATAATAACAATATAAAAATATTGTGGAAAGAATAAAGTATATGATCCTAGGTTTGCAATTGTTTCTCACTCCCCCCCCCTTTTTTTTTGCATTTAATCACCCTTTAAATCAGTATGTTAGTGGCAACTTGAGCTCACCTTGGATAAATGTAATACTTTCCCTAGTTAAAATCGCCATCAGATTTGAACTTGTTAAATAAAATACAGTGGCCCATCTACAAGGAGGTCAAACAAGGCAACAATTTCTGCCTACCTGTAGAAATTTTATAATATTTGGAGAAAACAGTCACAAAACAAAGAATTCCAATATTCTCCCATATTCAGTAAAACCTCTGGCAGCATTGATGTAAAAATCCTTCCATGTGCTTAAACTACATACCTGCCTAGAGTTCATCAACTTGAAGAAAAAAAGGTCATTCAAACACTTAAAGAATTCATGATGTGCTATCATTGCCACCTCACTAGCCAAAAATATACTAAATTTTCTTTTTTGAGGGAAAGGCAATTCCTCTTTTAGAGGGGACTCTTGGTCTGCTGTATGGAGAAACTCAGGCCAAGAGACAAAACCTGCCAGATGACAGGCCCCCATTAGGCAGAGTTGTTTTTTTTTTTTTTTTTTTTTTTTTAAAAAAAAAANTATGGAGAAACTCAGGCCAAGAGACAAAACCTGCCAGATGACAGGCCCCCATTAGGCAGAGTTGTTTTTTTTTTTTTTTTTTTTTTTTGCAAGAACATAACAAGAAAGAAGAGTAAAGGAAACTACTTGTCACAATAAAAAACAATAATTAACATGGTCCTACACTCTGCCCAGGTGCCCACCTTTGTGGGATTCAATTACCTTACCTGCACGATAAGGCTGAATCTTAAAAAGTGAATCCACATAATGCATGACACTTCATCAACACTTCATAATTTTAAACTTTTTTAAAAATTTTATTTACTTATGCATACAAGAGCTGGAGTACAGGCCAGAGGCCTGGGTGGGGGTGGGGGGGTGGTGAGAGGATTCACCAGAGACAGAGAGGGAAGCAGAACACGCAGATCAACTGAAACACACTGCTAAGGGGAGCAGCAGGCCAGGCAGGAGAGGTCTGCTGCACCATGTGCATCACCTTCCTGGCCAGGGATTGAACTCATGCTGTAGTGGCAGCAGAAGCACCACATTGCGGTGCTCAACCCCTTGCACCACCAAGGAAGCCCTGTAATTTCAAACTTTTGAGACATAGCTCTGTGGCCAGAAGCTGAAATCTTAAAGCCTCTACCTTTGGATTGATATGCTTTTCAGCTGGACCCATGATTGGACTCAGTTCTTACATCTTATTAATGATTCTTGTCCAATAATTTTTTACAACACCTTACTGGACTACCTTTACTTTGATATAGTTTTGACAATCACATTTGAGGCATATACTAGGCATATGAGTGAAATAAAATGAATTTGAAAGATTTCTTCTTGGCAGTGACACTACCTTGTCTCAATTGTAGCATCTTCTTTATTCTCCCAAGAAACTAGTCAATGCTACATTTGCACAAATTACATGCTACCTTAACAAATTTACTTAATAAAATTAATTTAACACACAAAGTCAGAAACTGAGGAAGAAAGAAAATGAATGGTTTACCCCCTCCTTCCTATCTCTCTTCCCAGGATCTTGAACTCAGAGAGACAGTTTCCATAGTCAGTTGTAGAGAAGATTCCAACCTATCATAGGAGGGCCAAGTCTTTGGACTTTGCTATAAAATTAGGTTTGAAATTTAATTGACTCACTCAAAAAAATATTGAAGACTTTCTGTGCTTCAAGCATGTATACCCTTTGAAAATATTGACAGAGCAAGATAAGTGGATTCCAGAAACTGTATTCTTCTACAGGTCAGTAGAAAACAGAAAATACAATCTCATGCCTGCTACTTGTTAGTTGTGTGAGCCTATTCACATTCTAAAGTATAATTGTCTTATTGATAAATGGGCATAAAATACCTATTTCATGGGACTGTTGTGACACTTGGTGAAGTAAATAATATACAATTCAGTGTAACATTTGACACAGAGAAAATGTTCAGTGAGTAACATCAAGAAAAAATATTATCAGTAATCGATATCGTTATTGAGAATGGTTAGTTATATATTAAGAAAGACCCAAAGGTAAACACAGTAAATTACATTTGATATCTGACAAAGATTGGTGCTATGGCTGTGTGTAAAGTTAAAACTATGTCTGTCAGTGAAAACTCTGAGGTATTTGAAGAATACCTTGTGTTCCTTTGAAGAAGTCTGTGGCTCCTGAATCAACTGCACTAAATATTTTCCACAGAAAAATTTTTTTAAAACCTCCACTGGGGTCAGATAAGTAACTGCAGATCTTTTTTTACCAGCCAATAACCCCACACATTAAGCCCTACTAGATGCAGCTACAACCCATAGCTGCCAGACAGGAACAACCTGATTTAAAGTTTTATGAAGCTGTATGTCTCTGGATTCCAGTGGGTGGAGAAGTAGGCAGCATGGTGGCATGAGTATGAAGAATGGAAGAAGGGAATTTGGGGGCTAGACAGTATTGTGTGTGTCCTGAACACAATTTCCCTGATATAACCAAGACACTGAAAGAAGCAGAACTAAAAAATACTTGGTAATACAGGAAGAGGATAGAGCGGGCAAAAAAAAAAAAAAAAAAACCTTAAAAATATTTTCAGTTGCTATAACTATAAAATACAAAACTGTTTCAAAAGAAACAACTTCTGTAAGAAAACATAAGTCAAAAACTTCTGAAAAATGAATTTCAGTGTTCAGAAAACAGCGTGAGATCCAATCCTTAGCTTGAGTTTGCTTTTCTTTTCCAATGCAGGATGTTTGTTTTTGCTTTTGTTTTTTAATTAAAATAGTAATATTATGTCTACAAATTGTGAATATCTTTCCCTCTCAGTACTCTTTCTGCTATAGCTTTTCTTTTCTTTACAAATGTATCAATTTTTATAAAAATGGAACTACTGTACAGAGCAATTGTAAACATCTTCCCCTGTCCAATATTCAGCTATACCTTATAAGGTATGAACAAAACCCACAGTCTCATCTCTGTCCTGCTTTCACAGAAGTTCAACGAACAACCTTTGCTGTGGCCAAAGTAATTTTTCTCACCAAAATTACTGACCATAGTAATCCCTCGTAACTCCCTCTGTCAAAGGCTTTAGTCTCTGCTTAAATCATACCAGCTTATCTCCACCCCCTTCAAGACCACCACATGACTCCCTCACCTTACACCTCGTGCTTAGTGGATCACCTTGGTAACACCCACCTCACCACAGAGTACTCCCTGGACCAGCAGTGCTCCCACTACTCACCTACATCAAATTATTTCTTTTGTGGACCCCTCGAATCTACTGTCTCAGGAATTCTCTATTAACCAGTAGACATGGTATTGCCACCATTCCTCTCCCCCCACAGCCATCCCTTCCACCATTCAGTCTGCCAATATTTTATAACCACACTCAGTGTGGCCCAACATTTCTGTCTGCTATACAGTTTCCTAGTCTCTGTATTTTACATATGTATGCATTTTACATACATACATATTATTGTTGACAACATTGCTATATTGTAAGTTGCTTAAAAGTTCAGAATTGTCCTATGAACAAACTCACAATCAATCACCCTGGCCCTAGTAAATGCTCATGAGAAAATAAAAGGAAACAATCAGTTAACCAGTTAACCAAAAGTTTACTTTAATTTCCAAGACATCTACTCTTACTTTAAATTTAGAGTAACCTATCAAATTTTCTTTATTACAATGATTAGAAATACTCTTCAGATTAGTTGCAGGACAAGTATAGTTCACCTAAACAGCATACGAATTTAGAATAATTTTGTTGTTGTTGTTTTTGTTTTTTTTTTCAATTTTGATGCAGGATAAAACAAACCAGGGTTATGAAGACAAGGATGTCCAGGATTCTTTATAGAGTAACCCAGGCTTACAGGAATTTGAGAGGTGTGGTGAAAAGTCACAAAACACCCATTCCTGATACGTTTCTTTTGCTCCAAGCAAAACTGAATGTAAAAACTTTTCTTTTGATTTTTGTTATCCAAATAATTCCAGCTTAAATTGGAACTCAAATATTAATCTGATAATGACACCGTTGAGACACATTCTCTGACGATTGATCTCAAATGACTTACACGGCTTTACTTTACCCCATTTTCTGCATTCCTTTCCAGCTGGGGTTTGCCCGTCTTTAACTCCAGCCACCCCCCCACACACACCACCACCACCATCATCTGGGAGGAAAAAAGACCCTGAAGTGTATGTCTTAAGATGATTACTATGTGCTTGGGAATATCCTTTAATTTAAATTTTGTTTTATTTTATTTTTAGCTTCAAAGCTTTTGCAGGAATGAACACCTGTCTTTCAAGGCATTATGAGAAATTGTCAGGTACCTGACGTACTTTGTTTTGTCAAGTCCTCCAACAGTGACACCGAGGATAGAAGTCACATTTTAATTAATGATCAAAGCAAAGGACACCTGTAAGGCTGGGTGAGACTTCTAAATTCTTTGATATTAGGTTTACAAATCTGAAAGAGCTCTTTGATTCTCCCATGTGTTTGCCCTTTCTTGGAGATCAACTTATGTCTTTTTTTTTTTTTTTTTCAAAGGCAACATATTTAGCTAACCTGAGCAATGAAATTATGGGCCACAATGTCCATTCACACAGCAACTCTTAACACCTTATAAAAGTCTTACTCTATTAACAAAGGATGCCAAGGCAATACCCAAAAGTCCCTCTTGCATTGAAGATTTTTTTTCTACATGTTGCTTAAAGTACAAAAAATATTTAGATTTGACATCAGTTTAAGAAAACTGCACATATGGCCAATTACTGTAAGGAATAGGAGAATTTAGGATTCATGGACAATGCAGAATTAACTTTAACTATAATTAATCCAGCTTATATGCAGAAATCAGTTATTTACATAAACTAAAATACATAGTTATTATGCTTATATAGCATATAATAACAACCTAATGATACATTATTGTTAATATGAAATATACAAATTACTAAGCATCAATCTTTTATACTATACATTATATTTTAATAGTTTGCATATATCATTACATAGTATTTATGCCACATCTAGTAGTGATATATAAACTACTTTCATTTTTTAGTATTTATTTATAAATAGATATTTTACATCATTGTTCATTTTTGTACAATGTTTGATTTACAGGGACTATACCTGAGAGGAGAAATTAAACTACTTTTAAATGCATGCTCACTAATAATTTCTTGGGTGAATATGGAACAATTAAGACTCACTATGAAGATCTGCCTTGGCATGTAAAAGTAAACTGGGAACTCTGGAGACTAGAAATAGTATTTTAAATACTTACAATAGTGAAAATACAGAAAAATATAAAAAGCTAAATCCAGAAAGAATCACCTTTGTATTTTGTTGTACCTTTATGCAGTTTCTAAATGTGATGAGAATTTTGTGATTCAGGCATACCAAATATATAATTTTGTATTTCTTTTTCACAACATGAGCATTGCAATGAGATCAAGTAAAACTGCTTGCAGAGTTTCTAATACATAGTGCTGAGTTTTATTTTGAATAGGCTGTATCAGCTTACATCCATACAAGCAGTATGTAGAAATGCCCAGTACATCCTTGCCAGCAATTAGTGCTCCTTTTTAATTCCTTGATATTAGTATAATGTTTAGATTTTTGTACTTTTTGATTACTAACATAACTGAATATGACATCGCTTATCAAACATTTCGATTTCATCTTTATTTTACAATCTTATTGACTGTTCAACCCACTTATTGACTTGCCTGAGTCTTTATATATTAAAAAAAATAACATTTCATCATTAGGTTTATTGCAATGATTTTTTAAATTTTGTTTTAATTTACTGATGAATTTTCAATACAAAAGATAAAGATTATTAAAGTCTCATGCAAACAAACTTACTAATATTTTCCTCTATGATTTCTTCATTGCATATTATTTTAGAAAGAATTTTCCCATAGAAAGATCAGATAAATATTTGCCTATTTTCATATTGTTTATTTTCTCTTACATTAGCTCTAAATTGTATTTTGTTAAATTAAATATTTATTACAGAACTGTTTTTCTTCTTTATCATAGTGTATTTGTTAGATATTCCCATTATTTTTTACAAACTTATCAAAAAAACATTCCTCTGTTAAGAAATCAATAGAAGCACCAAGCTACTCTCACTGAGGATTTAAGGAGATTCCAATTTTTTCTGCTCCGGATTCTTAAAGAACCAACATAATGGTTCATGTCAGTTTGTCACATAAAGAATTGTAATTTCTCATGGAGCAATCATCTGAATGTAATTTTTAAATTTATAAAGGAGATGATTATGATGGGCTCTGCTTTTCTAATGGGGGCAGTCTTCAGGTTTGGTGTGACAATTTGAATAAAGGAAAGTTTTGAAAAGTTACATATGCTCCTTGAAGAGGAAATTTGATGAGAAGTAGCAGCTTAGCATTTGTTATGAGATCACTCAACTTAAAATAGTTTTCAACATCTTTTGAAGAAACAACCCTTTAAACTTTAGCTGATCAAAGTGGCATAATGTAAAGAGTTAGAATCCCTTGCTGACCTATCCATTACAGAAGGTTGAGATGCAAAGATTTCAGTGCTGAAGGTCAGGAAAGAATCTAGATGTGAGGTTATCTGCCCAGTGCTTACCCAAGAGCAGTAAAGAAGTGTTCTTACTGAGAATACAAGAGTACATAGCAATGGACCTATGCCTAACAAATCTTAAATTTTCAAAATCTATTTCCCTGTAACACCAATCAGACGAGGATTATTTAGAGAATAGTATGCCTCCTCCTTGTTCCAAGCATATGATTCCAAGGAGAAAAAGACTCAGGGAAATATTATCCATTCAAACTTTCCACTTATTTTGAGACCGAGCATTAGGATACAACCTGTTTATTTACTGTTTCTGTTTTTTTGTTTAATAGAGGGGGAAGATGAGTTGATTTAAGCCAACTGGGAGAAAGGGAATTTGGCTATGATGATTAGAGAGAATCAAAAGAGTTTAAAATCTTATAATAGTGGAGCTGTGGTTTAAAGACATGTCACTGTGAAAATAAAGTACTCTCTGGTGATACAAGGGGTTAAGTCTTAGCACTATGAAGCTATCAGCAGCCACTGCAGCATGAGTTCGATCCCTGGCCAGGGAACTAAACTACATAGTGCAGCAGATCTCTCCTGTCTTGCCTGCTGCTATCCTCAGCAATGTATTTCAGTCAATCTACCTGATCTGCTCCTCTCTCTATCTCTAATGAATCCTCTCATACTCCTCCCCCACCACACACACCTCTGGCCTACAACCCAGATCTTATATGCATAAATAAACAAAATAAATATTTTAAAAGAAAAGATATGTTATTGTGAGAATAAATAAACCTTAGTAAAAAAAAAAAAAAAAAGGCAGGATACATGGTGGACAGTTGAATAGAGATGAGGATAATCATTTTTTCTCTTCATTAAAACAATAACTTCAATCTAATGTTTTATAATTGTGAACACAAATAAGAGTTTGATAAATTAGACCATAGCTACTCAGCAAAATATTTGCTTGAGATGGGGTTGTGCAAATGATAATATATAATATGTAAATGCAAGGTGTTAAGCCAAAGAATATCCAGTATATTCTAAGTGGAATCATGCAATCTGGGTCTATCAGTGTATGAGTACTCCATATTCTAGTCTATCCAGACTAGGGTCATTTGTTATTGCTTTCTATTTTGTAGGGAGAAAGTTTTTGTTTCATTAACAATCTGGGTCATTTACACAAAATTTGCTCACATTTTAAAAGTGATATTAACATGAGTATGGCAGCTAAGTACTGGTGAAGATCTTTAGGAGAACTGGGGGAGGGAACCACAAATTACTGGGGGAATACTTTTCTGGGTCCACAACCAGATTAAATTGGCCATTCTCTTCTCTCTAGCTTCCACTCCCAACCTGTAACCCCTTAGGCACACAAGTAATTTCACTGTAATTTAAGCAGAGTGAGTTGTTTTTTTAATGGAAAGTTAAGTGAAAGCACATATGTAGACATGATCATCTTGCTCAGCTCCTGAGCCAAAAACCCAAGCAAAGTATTTTACCCACACAAAGGAGGATTGTGGGCACAAATGGGACTGACAAAGACAATGCAATGGAGTCAAGTCTTTTAAAAACCTTGTCACCTAGCATCAGCTCCTCAAGGAGAGCTCACACCTCAAGTTCCATCTCTATTCTTAACATGTCTTCAAAAAGGAAGATCAAATCTGGCACTGTCCAAAGATTTGTGCCTATTTTTCTCTTGATCTTCCCCCTCAAAATCTCTCTTTGAACAAGAAAGATTTGTACATGCAGAATGAATAGAGATTAAGGGCAATTATGGTTTTTGTTTTGCTTTTAATGGCCCATGCAACCCTGAAATTTGCTCATGAAATCTGTGGCTAATACTGCAGTATTGCCTGTCTCATCTGTCGAGTGCCATATTTCATTGCTTCCAAATGCCATTTCTGGTCTTTTCTTTTAACTTCAGTCTAAAAGCTTTACTTTTCATGTGCTTTAAGTGCTGAGCACCAAGAATAAGAATTAAAATATCCCAGGGCTTTGAGTGAGGGAATGCTAAGCAATCCCCCAGTAAGATCCCTTGCCCACCCAAGATCCTGCTCATTTGAAAAAAACAAAAGCAAGTCACAGAGAGAGGAGGAGTTAAGAGTGCATTCCTGGGATTTAATAGTGACGCCTTGCACAGTGGATGGAGTCCTGGCAGGCTGTTATCTTTGTCTGCCTTGTCAGAGTCAACAGGGGAAAGGCCCCCAAAGAATTCCTCTCACTGACATGGAAATGGCAGCTGGTGCCATTTCCCTTTACATCAATGTTTGGTGTTAGTGCTGTCTATATAGTAATCTTCCCTACAGCTAAAGTCTCAAAAGACCAAAAGGCACAACAGAAAAATTAGGTGTGTGCCAATGTGTTCTGAAGTAGCAAGGTGTGAGACATTTCCTAGTCTCGGTCTTCAGCCCCCAACACCCCACCCCAAATTACACTGTTCATTTCCCATGGGCAATCTCTGTTGGGTTAGTTGCCTGCCGTTTTCTCAGTGAACAAATGAGGATTGTTCCCTCTGCTACAGTCAGCATGAGAGGTCAAGTTCTAAGCCTGCTTTGACAGGCAGATTTTGTGACACAGGAACAAATAAGCAGTCAGAGAGTACGTAATAAATAACCTATGTCGAGGAATATTGCTGAGACTATACTCATGCTTGTACTCAACAGTCAAAGCTGGGAACACTGAGGATGGAGCCTAGACTGAATTAGGAGCCCTGGTTTTCTCTTTTAAGTTGCTTAAAGATGTCACTCTGCCTTTCTTTCTGCAAAAGCACAAAACCACTTAATATTCCTCCTCAAATCATTAATTGATTGGGAATTAAGGAATGATAAAATAAAGCAGATGAACTTGAATTACAAAGAACAATCTATCTTTATATGTGTACCTTCAAAGATATAGATGCAGATGATGCATTTGGCTCTATAGCTAATTTATTTGATATGTATAAGCACATGTGTGAATGTACATGTAGTGTTAGGAACAGTTATCAATTGTTTAAAAGGTGTGCGAAGGTAACACAAGGAGCATGCACCTAGAGATATATTTATTTAATATACTTAAACTGTATCTACGAGTGATCATAAAATGTCTCCTCCAGTAAACAGCATGCCACCACCTAATCAAACTTGCTTGGCCTCTTCATATTTTGTTGTCATTATCTATGAAATAGAAGTAATAAGAACAAGATGGTTGTTGTGTTATGTTAACCCTCAAGGTCATACAATCATTGAAGTGAATGTAATCTGTCAGGTTGTGAGTGTCTGTTCCTTTGAGGCAACATCTATGAGACCAACAGGACACAATGAGGGGTGTGAGGGTGTCACAAGCACATGTCATCATGATAGTGCCACAGAGGCATGGTTTCTGTGGAGGAAACTAGTGAAGGGTTCATGAGAGAAGTTTCACAGAATTTGAGCTGGACCTTAGTTGTGTCATTGACAATCTGATCATAATTCCAGAATTGAACGTTAGAATTTTGTCAAGAAATAAGTTTGATGTCGATTATTAATTGACCATACAACTGGTGAACTACTTCATCAAAACTTTTGTTTCAAGCCAAGGGTTTCCAGCTTTAGCAAACAGGCTGAAGTGTTTCGTGAAGGGACAGTGCATGCTCTTTGTGCCTGGGACAGGCCCATTCTTAGTGGGGAGCAGCCCACTAAGAACAAAGTCCTCCACTGGGAACCCTCAGAGCCCCTTCCTGCATGCTATTTAGTGAATGTCTACTTCACACAAGCAAGAAGTAAAAAGGTTTATTTAATCATCTGAGTGTTTCTGAACAAAGAAATCATTGCTAGGGGCAACCTGATCACACACAACAGTTAGAAGTTTTTGGCATCTTACTAACCCGATCAAAGATAAGGACAAACAATGTGGGCTATCAGAGTACCTAGTTAAAATTAAAATGTTGGTTACCCCAGTGGTGTGACCTTGGGCAAATAAGCTAACTACCATAACACTTAGTTTCCTTAGATATAAAACAAAGATAAATTACTTACTTTGAAGATACATTATGGGAACTGAGTGAAATATTATATGGTAAAACCACATTATATAAAATCCTCGCACATAGTAAACACTGAGTAAATATTAATACCATTTGATTAGTTAGTTAAGTTCCCCCCACCTAATTGTTAGTATTCTTTATTTGACAACCAAATTTTAAAATGTATGGAATGAAGAATGTTCTAAGGAAAAAAATTAAGCTGTTATATTAAAACATTTGTTTCTATGTAAATTTAAATTCTAGATCACCATCAAGATTTAAAATTTTCACACATCAGACCTCCCTGGTGTCAAAGGGGTTAAGTCACAGCCCATGAAGCTGACCACAGCCACTGCAGAATGAGTTCGATCCCTGGCCAGGGAAGTGACCCACATGGTACAGCAGACCTCTCCTGTCTTGTTGCTGCTCCCCTCAGCAGTATATTTCGGTTGATACACCTGTTCTGCTCCCACTCTGTCTCTGATGAAGCCTCTCACCTCCCGTACCTCTGGCCTATACCCCAGTTCTTGTATGCATAAAAAAATAATTTTTTTAAATTTAAAAATAAAATTTTCACACATCTGCAGGCAAACATCTCCTACCAGACACTTAACCAGACCAGTTTATAGCTGCTATTTTGCCAACAAGCATAAAAGGATCATAGGAGCCGAGCTATGGACACAAATTATAGAACATAGGGAAATTCTTCCATTGCTTTTTCTCTTACATACACTCCAACCAGCCAACAGAGCTTGCTAGACTTGAGATTTCCATTTGTAAAATAAAGTGGAACTGGCAGTGTCTATATATCCTTCAAGGTCAAAATACCTATATTCACGTGACTTGGCTAGAAGAAAAAAAAATGTTCAGTCTTTCTTCCAAGATGGAATGAATAAGCAAATGCATGAAATATCAGTTACCTAGACTCAAATGGTTGTTGTAGAGATAATGAGAAAGAAAGTGAGGCACCAGTAGATTATGTCAATGTTCATGGTCACTTGAGGATTGTAAATAATCAAGTGATTAAAGTAGCCACTTTTTAGTGTCCTGATTCATTCTTCACTCCACTCTTTTCAAATGAAAAAGGTCTCATTTCAAAGCACAATTTGGTTCTACGCTGGCCAGTTCTTCACAAACCATTGAGGTAATGTTTATTCAACCTCACACTTTAGCAACTATTTATGAGCAGTGTTTACAAGTTCCTGAGATTGCCCCAATGGTTATTAGTGCTATGCAAACCAAAAGCCATCTAAATTTGTTAATCTAGACAAAACACAGGGGCAACTCCAAACCAACCAACGTGTGGTATTCAGTCTCTGGGTTTATTCAAGTGTAGTGCACCTTTAATGTCAATTTGGATTTTTCAACTCTTCACAAGCCTCGTAGTAATTATAGACAACAAGAAAGTTGAACTCAGCCAAAGAGACAGCACAACAGGAAATTGTGGGGAAATTTTAAAAACAAAAACAAACACAGACAAAACCCTTGTCAATTTTAAAAAAGATTTAGAAAAAAATACTTGCCCCAATGTAATAAAATATAAAGAACACAAGTAAGGGCACCAGGCATGCTTGGCCTTCTCTTTTGGCTGATGGTGCCGCTGCCAGGTTGCGCTGCCACGGGCCCTGCACCAGACAGGCCTGCTCTCTCTTCCCCTCCGGGCATGTGAGCCAATCATCAGCCTATTTTTGGTTGCACAGTTAATGACCTGTTGGTGCCCACACTTTTCACTTTGTCACAACAACTGGGGCCTGCAGCTGAGGCACAGCTGGCCTCTCATTCTCCCAGGCCTATAATTTAGTTTAACAGCTTTAGGGACAAGAGGAAATGGCGGAGTGCCCTGTAGCCCCCACACTTGCTTCAGAAATTAGTTCCGTACCAGGCTGTATATATACTCAGGAGTATTTTAGGCAAACAGTGTAGGCAGGACAGACCCAGATGGGCACATAGCACTGACTCCGTTTCTGGTAGGGGCAGTTAGGTTCTGAGAGGGAAGGGAGTGTGGTAAGGGCATTTACATGAGATCCTGTGTGTGTGTGTGTATGCATGCACATGCCTATATATGCAAGTGTTGTGTGTGAGCATGTGTGAATATGTGTGTAGATTATGTGTATGCATGTGTGTGTGCAAGTGTGTAGGTGTGCTTGAGAGAGAAAAAAAAGAGAGATGCATGAATCAAACAAGGCTTGCTTGGTATCAGTGGGTGCATGTGTGGTACCTCAAAAAATATATGAAGCTATGAGACACTTTTTCCAAACATGTGTAAGTTCTGCCTTTAAACCGAAGATAAGGAACAACCTTATGGCACAAACAGATGCCTTGAAAACAGTGTGGTTGCCTGGGAGACTCAGCTTTCAGGTGAGTTAACTCAGCTCCCCAGATTCACTGTGGAGTACAGTAAGTGCCCTCCAGGGTGGGGGTGAGGGTACAGAATGAAAAGTACTCTGTGAAATGGTGCTGTATTTCCCAGAACCTCTGATTTAGTTCCAGGAAATAGTGTCCTCATAAGTGACAGCACGTCAGCCAAGGACTTGCAGCTAGATTTCCAGATAGTTCTGGGCTGGGGGTGCTTTGCAATCTACCCAAAGTACATGCGCCCCTGTAGAACCCCTGAGGCCTGGAAGCAAAGGACTGGATGAAGGTCTGAAGAAGAGGCAGGAACCCTGCAGCTGGAAAAGAGGTTTGAGTGCTAAATGTGGGGGTGTGCAGTAACAGCCCAGGGGCAGTTTTTGTAAAGGTTTGGAGGAAGTGTCATTGTGTCTTGTTTCTGTTCCACACCCCTCCAGAATCCTGGTGGCTTTGGAGTTGTTCTTCAGAAGAGGACAACAACAGCAAGAGGCAGTAGGCATATTTCTGGGGCTTCTAGACAAAGACCTCCCAGAAGGTCACCACATTCAACCAAAGGATGGTGTGGTGTGCAGGAGATCCAGAACCCACTGATGACTGAGCAGCATCAGTCACCGGACACTGAAGCAGAGCAATGGAATCCAGAAAAATCATATGCGCTCACCTAGCAGTTTATGCTTCAGCAGAGAATAGAGAAATTAAGTCACTACACAAATAATTATTCTGTTGCAAATGTAGAATTAAAGTTCTCACCTTCTTACAACACCCCTCCTTCCATCCTTTCATTCTCACCGGTGAACAAATGTATAATTATTCTCCCACTAAAAGAAATTTTCTCTTTGATCCCACATATCCCTATAGTCACCATTTCTCAATTTCTCAACTCTTCTTTGCAGCCAAGCAATGCACAAGGGTCACCTATATTTCTGACTTAGATCTCTAGCCAACCATTTCCCAACAAATCACCCCAATCCTTCTCTATATTAGACAGTTTATATGAAACCACCATTTCAAGTGCTATATCCACTTTGTTTAATCTACCATGCCACACTTGTTTCTAAGTTCATCCACATGCTTACTTTACGTAAGCATGACAAGGCATTAAAGACCAAGAACTCTGAAACCAGACATTCTGCACTCAAATTCCAGTTCCTGTGACAGAGAAGTTAATCTACCTTTGGGATTCATTTTCCAACTGAAAATTACGAAAGAACATACCTGATAGATATATTGTGATAATGCAATGAGTTGATCAATACAGACGATTGAGAACAGTGCTAGGCATACTGTGAGTCCTGTGTAAGCCCCAGCACTGACAGCTGTAATTAACAGTATTGGAGATCCCCTCATCCTTCATTTGCCTTCCAGAATACCATACCTCCTTATTTTCCTCCTGACTTTTCAAAGGACTCCTTTGCAGTTCACACTCATCTTCCCAACCTAAAGAACTCTTGTGTCTCCAGAATAGCAACTCAGGATTTCATAGGCAATGAGCACTAATAACCAGCCTTGAATAAAGCACTTCAATTCTTTGCTAGAGGGAGAATGGAGAATGGATGACAGTCAACTTAGGATGGGATTTTCTGAGAAGAATTTTGCCATAAAACAGTTGCAACCATTAAATAAATCATTACATGTAAACACAGAACTAAGGACACAAAGGAAAATAAATGCTCTGCTACACTACATTTGACTTTTTATCTTCTTTTCTCCCTAAATACATGTTTCTGTGACCAACCACCTTCATCCCTACATCTGCTCACAAAATCCTCTCAGTTCTTCTCCATAAACAAGATGTGCACATTTCTCTACTTCCACTGTCACCATCGATGCCTCAGGCAATGTCCTCTCTCTCTCTGAAGCATGGTCATTTCAGACTGGATTTTGCCCAGTTACCAACACTGTCAGTCTATACACACTGACAGCTAAGTGATCTTCTCAATGTGACTATCTTATGCCATTCCTCTTTTTAAAACACTTCTGTGTCAGACCCAATTTCAAAATCATTCTTGATACCAAAGGTCTCTGTGTCTCTCCAGCCTCAGTCCCACCCTTTCACACCCTCTCACCTCCTCTTCACTATGAGCCACTGTTACTGGATTTTCTTCACTTGTGTCATATCTTTTCAGTCTCTAGAATTTTTCCTTCTACCTAGAAATCTTTCCTCCCTTTTCTTCCCCCCTGTTTTCACCAGAGTAACTTCAACTCTTCCAGAAATTAGAATGCCAGTTACTTCCTTCAGGAATTATTTCTCGAAATGTATTCTCCTAAACTTGATTTAATTAAGTTACATCTGTGGACTCCAGCAAAGTAAGAAAGTCTTTTTTTGTATATTGATTATGACTCCATGAAGGACATGGGGCTCCATGTAGCTATAAACCAAAGACCTGGCACAGTGATACACACACACAAGGAGTCTGTAAACATATGTTGATTATTAATTGATCCATTCACTAGGTGATACTTCTTTCTCACCTCTAAATAACAATGTAACATTGCTGACACCTATTTCATAGTAGGTTCACCTAATTGGTTCACCTATTTCATAATGCTTCAGTGTCCTTTGAATTGCATAATAAATAACAAAAACTTTTCCAGAATTTTCTAAAGATGTGATTTTCTAAAGATGTTTAATTTATCTGCCTTTCCCTTATTTAATTTTTACCAGATATGAATATTGACTTTTTAACATTGTAATTTGTTCATTGTTATACAGATTATAATGAGCCAAATTATATTAGGTAAGAAAATAAGATCCTATAAGAGGAATTATAATATACATTGCACAGCTAATTTGTCTATATTAAAGTCAACAGTTTTTATTGTGTATGAATGGCACAAAACTCTTTAAACTCTTCCCTTTCAAGATGATGATACATTTAAAGGGTAAAACAGATATCAGAAAATAAGATGATATGATAATTATAATTTAATAACAAATGTGCTTTGTTTTTTTTTCCTCAGACTATCCAAAATCATAAGATTCACTGAGGTAACTGCTCTAGTTCTGTGCTCTCCACAGTCAAAAAACAGTTTGTGCAGTTAATTAATCTTTCTGGGACTCTGACCTATTTGAATTTGAGCAAAATAGTTTAAAGAGGGGAGTTTCTTCACTCTGACTCAGCCATAGTGGGGAAGAACTGGCTGTGTTTCAAATAAAATGGCTTCATAACAATTTGTACTACCCTTGCTTTGGAGTCTGTCACCTCAAATAATGTGAGAAGATCACATTGGGTTGCACATCTCACTATTCAATGGTGAGTAAGACTTCTATAAAATAAGTCCAGAAATCAGTCATTCTAAATGATGTATGTATTGCAAGTACATATGGGGGGGTGGGCAGTGTTGCTGCATGTGTGTGAATTACATTTTACAAAATTCGGTTTCAAAGAACAAGGCAACTTTGCTTTCATGGTACCTCACTTTTTCTCCCAAAACCCATGTGTGGTTAAGTCAATTCTATCAGCTCTTTGTCAAAATAAGTTTTTCTCTCTCTACATAAGTCTGTATTATTTTTATTAGTGATCTTTAACCTATTTTACTTGAATGATTTTTAAGAAATCAGCAAATTCCTTGATAATTTGCAAATTGCACATGTTTGTGCAGGTACTCTTTGTTCAAGAGCAGAGTCCTAAAACTTATATAAGATTTTCAAAATAGGTCTAGGTCCACTCCAAAACTAAAAAACACTAATTTCAATAAAAAGAAGAAAAAAATTGTTAAGCATACAAACTCTGAAGGTAGAATAACCTGGACATTTAACTTCCATGAACCTCTAAAAAGTTATAGTAATAAATACTCTGGAGGACACTTGGGAAGTAAAGGATATAATGCATGTACCCTATGAAAATGTAGACACACTAACACAGTGATGGCAAATAATAAAGATTAATATTATATTTATATACTTTACCCTCCAAAGTAGCCCATCGTCTATTTCTCAAATTAGAGGTTAGTCCAGTGAGAAAAGTTTCCTAACCACAGCCCAAGTAGAGGACACCTGTTTTCTGCCGCCTATTGCCTATGGAGGCCTCATATACCCATAAAATGAAGAAACAGGATGTGAATTCCTAACATCATTCATTTCAGAAATATGGGTCTGAGGAGAATATTCTCCAGTGATTGGAGTGCTGAAAGAAACTCCTGTTTTCCTTACTACCAAGCACCTCCTAAACTTTCCTATGGGTCTTATCATAAAGTCAACCACAGTGAGCACACTTGCTTTGGAAATTACAGTGTACTCATGATTACCCAACTTACCACAGGCCTTTAGAGCCACATTTGGTAACAGTCTATTTCCATCATACCAAATGGTGAGAGGTAGAGACCTCAGTCTTAGCCTAATTGCAACCCTCGTCATTTGTCTCCTTCACAGAGTGTGAGCACCTTAGGAGCAAGAGCTATTCTCTTATCACCTTTTCCATCTCCAGATAGACCAGGTGACATAGTGCTAAAAGTCAACAAGGAAATTTTCAGTGATTGATTGAATCTGTAATTCTAATATTCAGAGAGTATCCTATGTAAATCATCTCTACCCACTGCATGCCTAACAAGTACACAGTACCCATGGTGTTCCTGTCCTTCAAGAAACCTATGATATACTCAGTCTCTGGGCATTTAATGCTCCTATTTGAAAGCCATCTCTTGTTGACTGGCTATTTTCTCAAGTTTCCTTCTTTCTGGCCACTGGCATGGTTCATTGTGAGCAGATCAAGCATTCTCATTTTGATGTGAGCTTGACCATATGGTCTTCTTTGGCCAGTGGAAAAGTGGAGGCAGGGTCAAAGTTTTTAAGAAACATCATTTATTGTTGCTTACCTTATTGCACCTCTTGAAATGTACCATAAGAGGAGTTACTTGCAGAGCAATCCTGAGCAATAGCTAGAGCCTGGAATGTAACTCAAACCATCTTGGTTATAATTTGAACCTTGGGCCCAACCTGGAGTTTGTTGTTTTAAGCTGTGTGGTATTGTATTGTTTGTTATATATCATTATTTGGTTGAAATCTCATCCTGCCTCCTTCTGGGAGCCTTCTCTGATTAGAAGTGATTCCCTCTTCATTTGATGATTTCTCAGATGACTTCTGAAGAAGCATTTATCATACACTGTGTCCAATGATAAGTTATCATTTATGCTTCCTGAATTCCCAATCAGAATGTGAACTTATGAATTCAAGAAACTTGTCTTCTACTTTTTTGTATCTCTTCCTATTCCCCACTTATTTTATTGCTCAAAATATATGGTTATCTAAAATTTTTCAATAATAAAATTCCTTAAAGGTGCTATGTTTACCAATTAACTAGTCATTGCTTCCTACCATAAAAATGCATTCACAAAAATTGTAGTTGGAAGGTAGAGGGGACTTAATAATAATTACTAATATATTCATTGATGACTTATTAAGTATCAGAAATTATTTTAAACACTTTACACTAACTCATTTAATCCTTACAGCAATCAGATGAGAAACCATAGTTTTCTCCAGTTTCACAACCAGAAAGATGTACAGCCAAAATTTAGAAGTTAAGTACTCTGATTACAAATTTCATAGCCAAGAGGAGCACTCCACATTATTGGGTCATTTAGCTTGGCTTCTCAGGAAGGGAACTCCCAATGCCATTAGGCAGCCAGTTCTATAGCACACAGCACCAAGAATCAGAATGGGCCTCTCCCTGAGTCACATATGATGCTTCTACTCTTTGCAAGCAACTCAGAACTTATTTTCTTCCTTCACCTATCCATAAAATAACTGAAGGTTGTTAGGACATCCCTGCTAAAGACTTTTCTCCTTTAAACATAGAAAGACCAGTGACCTTTTCCTGTGGTGACCCTTCAAGATGAAAAGGGGTCATGCCTTTGTCATTATTGGTTTTCACTACCTATCATAAATTGTGCATACCCACCATGGCCTTGCTATGACTGTGAAAGTGTTTTAAATAAATAAAGTTTGCCAAAAAGCACGCACTATGATTATTACAATGGGTACTTGATAAATACATGTTGAACTGAATTAGACATACTAACTGAAGAATGTTTTTGAGGAGGCAAAAAATTTCAAATTTTTTCAATTCTTTAGTAAATTTCAGGAGAGAAAACTAGCAAGCAAACTCTTAGAATTTGTGATCTAAGACATGTAGTTGAAGCTTTTAGCAGACAGGTAGAAACAATCATTTAAAACCTGGTTCAACAAGTGGATTATTTCCTGGCAGACTCGGGAAATAATCATCACAAGTGATCATCTATAAGAGGAGCTACTTCCAGAGAAGCAAAGTGATTGTGTTTCAAGACTTCCGCATGGAGAAAAAGGAGGAAGTATAGCTAGGTAGTTAAAACCATGCTCATTGGGCCAGCCCTGCATGAACTTCCTGCATGAAGTCAGTATTTTGGGCAAGTATATATTGGCAAGCACTATTAAAGTGCTCTGGTCTCATATTCCTCACAACTAAAATGAAGATAATAATAGTACTTCCATCATATGATTGTTTAGTGAATTGAACAAAATAAAGCAGTTCACACAGTACCTATCTCATACATAAAAGGTCCCATTATATACAGTACTTTATAATGGGATCAAGTTGGATCCAGGATTCAAAGTAGTTTTTACTACTATGAATCAGTTTGTTAAAGTGTAGAGTTTTCTCATACTGTACATATGGAAATACACAGATTTCCCTCTCCACACTATGAATAGACTCATGGGGTTTCAGAACTCTCAGGACCTCCACTTTTATTTAGAAAGCTAAGTTGTCTGCTGGAAATTTTTCAGCTCCATTCCTTCATGTTCTTTCTTTAAATATTTATTTATTATTTATTAATATAAGAACTGGGGTTCAGGTGGGGGGAAGGGGGAGAGGATTCACCACAGACGGAGTGGGGAGCAGAACAGGCAGATCTATTGAAGTACACTGCTGAGGGAAGCAGCAGGTGACACAGGAGAAATCTGCTGCACCACGTGGGTCATCTCCCTGGCCAGGGATTGAACCCATGTTGCAGTGGCTGCAGATAGCTTCATAGTGGTGTGACTTAACTCCTTGCACCACCAGGGAGGTCCCTCCTTCATGTTCTATAGGCTTCACACCAGCTTTATGAGCAGAAGAGCAGTTATAATTAATAACAAAGATTAAATATTCTCTTGAATATCCGAGGGTCATATCTTACTGGAAAGAGAAAGGGTCCTTCAGAAAGCATGTCTTACAGACAGAGTCTTACTGTTAGATGAGCACAACAGGGTTAAAGGAAAAATAAGAAAACTCAACTAGGACAAATATTCACCAACTGAGCAAGTAGTTAGCTATATTTTGCTTGTCTTTCTGCCCTTTTTCTAATTATTCCTTCCTTCTTTGCCCTTCCTTCTTATCCTTGCCTTTTCCTAATTATGTTTTTTCAATAATTTTTGAGTGTATACCATATGCCTCAGAGGCAGTTCAGAGGTTAATGAGGCCTATGCCACACCTGAAAAAAAAGATCACAGCCATGCAGATTGCAGCAGTAAAGATACACAGAAACTATTTAGGTGCCACTCTTTGAATATGAAGACCACAGTGTAGATAATACAAGGAAAAAAAAAAAACAGTCTTAAATGAAAAGCATTCTTTGCTATCAATTTTTATTGATTTTGTTTTATTGTATTTATTTATTGAGGGAACATTTGTTTACAACTCTGTGTATTATTTAAGAGTATAAGTTCACACTTCTTCAGATCAGTGTCATCAAACCACACTCACTACCAGACTAATAATCACCATAGGCCATTGGGTCATACTCTTTTTTCCCCACCAGCGTGATTTCCTTCTGGTAACCAAGATCCCATAGTCAGATTTCTAGTGTTTGTTTTGCTTTACTATTGCCCATTCATTCGTTTCTTTTTTAATTTCTTTTTTTTTTCTTCTTTAAACATCGTTTTTTATGCAGCTGTTCAGTTTTTCCAACATCCCCTCTTGAAGAGGCTACCCATGTTCCAGTGTATATTTTTAACCCCTTTGTCAAAGATTAACTGTCCGTATATATTTGTGTGTTTGTCTGGATTCTCAATTCTATTCCACTGATATATGTGTCTGCTTTTGTTCCAGGACCAGGTTGTTTTAATTCTTGTGGCTTTATAATTTAGCTTGAGGTCTGTAAGTGTAATACCTCTATTCTCTTTCTTCTTCATTAAGATTATTTTTGTCATTTGAAGTCTCTTGTGATTCCATATGAATTTCAGTAATTTTGTAACAGTTCTTTGAAATATGCCACTGACCTTTTATTGTGATTGTGTCGAATTTGTATATTGCTTTGAATAGAATGGAAATTTGACAATGATGTTTCTTCCAATCCATGAACAAGAAATATTTTTCTATTTTTTTGTGTGTCTTCTATTTCTTTCAGCAATGTCTTATAGTTTTCTTTGTAAAGATATTTTTATCTCATTTGTTAAATTTACTCCTGTGTATGTTACAGTGAAATGTGATCACTGTCTTAATTTCTTCCTCTTTTCTTTCATTGTTTGTGTATAAGAAGGCAACTGATTTATGTATATAGATTTTATAGCCTGACACTTTGCTAAACTGATTGTTTCAAGTAGTTTTTCCATAAAATCTTGAGGGGCCTCTATGTATATTAACATATCATCAGCAAATAATAGCTTTAATTCTTCTTTCCAAATTTAGATAATTTCATATAATTCTCTTGTCTAATTGCTCTAGCTAGAATTTCCAATACTATGCTGAATAAATATGGTAAGCGTGGACATCCTTGTCTTGCACCAGATCTTAGTGGGAAATTTTCCATTTTTCCAACTTTGAAAATGGTATTAGCTATGGGTTTCTACTAAATGGCTTTTATTATGTTAAGGAATATTTGTTTTGAGGGTTTTTTGAGGGCATTTTTTGATGGTTTTTGGCATAAATAGAAGTTGAATCTTATTAAATGCTTTCTCACCATCTATTGATGTATTATATGCTATTATCTTTCTTTTTGTTCATGTGATGCATTACATTGACTGATTTTCCAAGTTGGATCATTCTTATGTTTCTGATATGAGTCCCACTTGGTCATGGTAAAATGATCATAGTCATATTCTATTTGCTAGCATTTTATTCAAGATTTTTGCATATGTGTTCATTATAGGCAGGTTGGTCTATATTATTCGATTTTTGTGATGTGTTTTTAGTTTTGATAATAGAGTAATATTGGCCCCACAAAATATATTTAGAAGTTTATGTATTCATTTTTATTTTTTGGAAGAGTTTGAGTAAGATAGGCATTTGTTCATCTTGAAGTATTGGAAGAATTCACATGTAAAGCCATGGACTTTTTTTTTGGCTAAGTTTTGATCATTATTTCAATTCCCTTGCTTGTGATCAATTTGATCAGAATTTCCATTTCTCCTCTGTCCAGTCTCAGATGATTGTATAATTCTAATAATTTGTCTATCTCTTCTGTTATTGAATTTTTTTCCATATATATGTTCATATTTGTCTCTATCTTCTGAATTTATGCAGCATCTGTAATGATTTCTCTGCTCTCATTTTTTACTCTTTTTTGAAATTTCTATTTATTTGAAATTTGCTTATGCTTTGATTTTTATTATTTCTGTTCTTCTTCTGGCTTTTAGAATTTGTTCTTTGTGGATTTGTGGATTTCTTTTTCTAATTCCTCAAGTTGAGAAAGAAGGTTATTTATTTGAGCTCTTTCTTGTTTCTAGATGTGGCTCTATATTGCCATGTATTTCTGTCTTAAAACTGCTTTTATTGCTTCAATAGGTTTTGGATGGTGTGTTCTCATTTTAATTTGTCTCAAGGTATTTTTTAATTTCTTCTTTGATTTCCTTATTAACCCAGTGGCCTTTTTTTTTCAGTAGTATGTGGTTCAGCTTCCACATATCAAAATATTTCTGCTTCTTTTTTTATAGTTGCTTTCTATAATAGTTTGATTCCTTTATGGTGTGAGAGGATTCTAGGTATGACTTCAATCTTTCTGAATTTATTGATTTTTTTTTATTCCACAATGTGGCACATTTTCAAAAACATCTCGTGTACACTTAAGAAAAATGAGTATTCTGCTCTGTATGAGTATTCTATATGCCCTGTATATAGCTATGAGTTCCAAGAGTTCTACTTCTCCATTTAAATTCATTGTATCCTTGTTAATTTTCTGTTTTATTGATACAGTCATTGATGAGAGTGGGGTGTTGATGTCTTCTGCTAGATATCTATTTTTTCTAATCTTTGTTATTAGTTTACCAATGTATTTTGGTGATCCTTATTTGGTGCATATACTCTGTCCTGTGGATGCATCATTCTTGTTATCATTATATTGTGTTACACCCTGTGTCTTGTTAACTTTTTCATTTGGAAATCTGTTTTTGTAAATGTGCTAAGAAAATATAAATGTTAACTTCAAAGTGTGTATCAAGCAAAAATATCTCTCAAAAACAGTGCAAAGTATTATCAGGAAAGTAAACTTTGAAAGAATGAGCTAACAATAGACAATGACCACAGGAAATCCTAAAGACAAAAAAAAAAAACAAACCTCAAAGGAAAAATGGGAACAAAACCCAGCATTAGTGGTAAATATGTAGGAAATTCTAAATAAACATCAGTTGCATCAAATGATGATATTAAAGCTTTATCCTTTTTTTAAGAAGTAGTTTGTTTCTTTTTTTCTCTCTTGCCTTCTTTATTTGTCTCAAAACATATTTAATCCCAGAGTAAGACATTTTGAAGTTGTGTTCTATGGCTTATTTACTGTTAATGAGCATGACAAAGTTATAAAAATTAACTTCTTAAGATATTCATTAAGATAATAGCTATTGAAGGTTGAAGGTACTATTTCTGAGTAGAGGGAGAAATGGAAAATATAATATTCAATATAACCAAAGAAAAGAAAAAGAAAATTAAGACAAGCCACTAATGACTGAAAACACAACTTAAGGTAATAATTTAAGTTATAATATGCTAGTAATTACAATATAGTAACAGGAAAAATATTCAATGAAAAGATAGGCTATCAGATGTAACTATTTAAATCAAACTCCATAGGACTTTGTCATAAAAGGCATTACTAAAGAAATGTATGAAAAAACTATTTTTCTATATACCATTTATAATTTAAAAATGTATAATTTAGAAATATACATTTAGTGTATTATTATGTTAAAAAACTTAAGGAGACAATTCATAAAATTAGCTAAATAAAAATTTTCAAGAAATCCAACATTTTTATAAGTGATTTTCTCAAAAAATCACTTTCTAATTGGTCTCCCATGTGGCACAGAGTGTTGAGCGCCACACTGTGAAGCATCCGTGGTACAGCAGTGTGAGTTCGATCCCAGACCAGGGAGGAGACCCACATGGTGCAGAAGACCTCTCCTGCCTCGCCCACTGCTCCCCATAGTAGTGCATTTCAGTAGATCTGCCTGTTCTGCTCCCCACTCTGTCTCTGGTGAATCCTCTCACCTCCTGTGGCTCTGGCCTGTACCCCAGCTCTTGTATGTATAAATAAATAAAAATCTTTTAAAAAATAGAAATTAAAAATAAATAAAATAAAAAATCACTTTCTAAAAGAATGACATAAATAACATATAGAAATAATATAATACATAGAAAATATATTTTTCTATATATAGAAAACATCTAATATATAGAAAAAATTAATATGAGACTTAATGGTGAGATATTGGAAGCATTCACAATAAGATAAATTTCAAGGCATGAAAGTCTCTACTTACCACTCCTTTTCACATCGTAATTGGAATTCAGCTAATGGCATAAGAACAGAAATCAAGATTACATATGTTGATAAGAATGAAGTCAAACTGTTTTTATATTGCAAATAACATGACCATCTATATAGAAAATTCAAAAGAATTAAAAAACTGCTAGAACTGATAAGCAACTATAATACATTTGCAGGATCAGAGTTAATAAACAAAAGTGAAACATTTTTCTATATGCCAATTATAAAAAGATGTAATTTGAAAATAAAAACACAATACCATTTTCATTAGAGCCTTAATAAGTGAAATAATTAGATGCAAACCTAACAAAATCTATGTAGAATCTATATGAGGAAATCTACAAAGTTCAGATGAACAAGATTACTGAGATGCTAAGAATATACTATGTTCATTGATAGAAAGACAGTATTATCTGAATGTCATTTCTTCCCAATTTCATCTATAGATTCAATAAAATCCCATCAAAATCCCTGCCACTTATTTTGTGGATATTGACAAAGCAATTCTAAAGTATCTACAGGAAAACAAAAGACCTATAATAGTCAGCACAATATTGAAGAAAAGTACTGTTGAAGGACAGATCCTCTTCAACCTACTGTAAAGTAACAGTATAAAAGTAACATGGTGTTGATGAAAGAAACAACAGATTGATCAATGGAATAGACTAGAAAGCCCAGAAACAAACAAACAAAAAATAACTTACAGTTAAATAAATAAAATTATGGGCAAAATCATAAAAATCAGCTCATAGACTAACTAAAGTATGAGTCCATGTATGTAAAGTTCAAAACCATGAAAATTCTGTTTAAGGACACAATATTTTATGGTAAAACTACAAAGAGCAGGAGAATTTGCAACATATAGTTATCTGGCAGGGCGAAAGGATTAATAAAAGACTCAAAGACTTTCAGAGATAATTATCATCTTTATACCTTAAAATAGGTGCTATTCTTCATAACTTACATTGTGTATATTATTATATCTGTCAATATTTTATAATAACAATAAGATGGGTGAACTTAGTTTGAGACTACAAAAGACAATGTTTCCTCGTAAGATTTCCTAACTTAGATATTAGAAGGCTTGCAAAGGAAACATATACAAAGCATATAAAATTTTCAGAATTAAAGAAAATAACAAATCCTCATTTTAAGTATCATAAAAGATTCTAAGCAGAATAAATAATTTACTACTACTCATCACATATAAACATCAAAGACAGAAACAATCTTTATCAAAGAGAAAAGAAACTATCTAAAAACAAATGGCAATTGTGCTTGCTTCAGAAGTCAAACACAGAAACAACAGAAAAACATCTTTTAAGTGCTGAGGGAAATAAATATAACCTAAAATTCTACATTCACCTGAACAATATTCAAAAATTAGGACAATTTTAGATAAATGAAAATCTACAAATATTTACCACTGGCTGACTTCCACTGGAAGAGACAAAAATGATCAGATCTGATTTTTACAAAACACGTTTTCAATAACTAAGAAAATAAAGATCCACATACCCTTTTGACACAGGAATTGCATTTAAGTAATGCAAATAGGGGCACATATAAGAATGTTAATTGCCACATTGTTTGTAAGAGGGAATGCATAGGAGACTCATAATGCTCATCCCCAGGCACTGATTAACACATTGTAGGTTGTTCACACAGTGGAGTGCTTCTGCAATTTAAATGAGTTGTTTAGCCAGTGCAATAGCCATCAATAGGTGGATGAATTTCAAAACCATAAAGTTGGTTGAGAACATCAAGTTGAAAAAGAAAGAAAGAATATCACACCACACCGCTTTTATTCTTTTGTAAATATGCAAAACAGTGTTACCTATTGTTTAAAAGTCCATTCATAGAGAAGGAAAGCTTAAAAATGTACATGGGAATACAAATAATTAAAATAATCATCTTCTTTAAGGAGTGAGGAAATAAATGGGATTAGGGAGGAAAACACAAGAATGCCACTATACATATTTCATATATATACATACACATATATTTAAATAAAATTGTACAAATTATAAATAGTAGTAAAACATAAGTAGAGAAAATACTACAGGTGAACATGTATAGGTAAAACATTAAGACTTAAAAGCTTGGTAGAAGATAAGTTTGTTTCATTACTGATTATTACTACTTAGTTTTACTAAAGCAAAATATTTACTACATTTTTCCTGCATGATTTATATTTATAATAAATAAGTAAATATCCTGAGGTTTAGTATTATTAATATAATCAGAGAAAGAAAAGTTTTTAATCAAGTACATTGTATGTTCCATGTACTTATAAATTACAATGCCATCATGGTAAACCCAGCATTGTTCTTGCTTTCAACAACTTAAAGTCATGGAAAAGACATAATTTATTATAAAAGCTGCAGTAAAAGAGGTAGGAACAAGAGACCATAAAAACAAATACCTGTGACTGTTTGATAAATAATCAGTGACTGGATGAAAAATACTGGGTAGGAATGAAGCTAGGAGAAATCAGTTTTTTAAAATACTGAGGGATTATCAAAAACCTTCAGCATATTGGGAAATCTCAATGAAATAGATTTTCAAAACTAGGAGATCATGGTCATTTTCTAATTTCAAAATACAGCAGGCAGACGGAGTGATATGGACAGAGCAAATGAGAAAAATCATCAAGTATAAAGACCTTACATTGTGGTCCATCCACAGAAACCTAAATAGTAAATGATTCAAAAATAAAATGAACTGGAAGGGAAAAGTAGGACAGAGAAAAGATGCAACACTACTCATAAATTATAAAATACTTTTCAAGTACAGGCTTAGCATTTTAGCTCATCTAAAATCATCATGTTCAATCATATTTCTGCCAAGTGACTCACCACATGTCAGATCTGAACAATATATAGGGCACCAGCTGCTGGGGCCCACCAAAGTCTTAGCACAAGGATTCCTGGCTGGTTAGTGTTAATACATAAACTGTATAGCGTGTCATTCAACACCAGAGTCAGCACAGAGATTCATGGCATTTAAAAATCCAGCTATATCTACATTTTAGATATATGTCTAACTAGGAAATAAATTTTGTATATTACTATTTTTGATGACTACTGATTATTCCATAACATTTCTCAAAATATTTTCCTGTCATTTTACCTTTCTAAAAGAAATAAGCTTATATACTCCTGTTTCAATGTCAAGTCTTCAAAGTGCAGGCATATGCACAACTGCCCACCCCATACTCTGACTGTCACTTTAGGCTCACCTTCTTGACACTTCCTGCTGGAATAACTGTGTCAGCAGTTGTCCAATTTCTTTCCTCTTGAAAACCCAAGGAAAGGTCAGCACAGAGATCCTTTTGTATTCTATTGACTTTTCTTTGTGTCCAGTAGAAGGTATACCTTATGAGTTATTATTATTTGTTACAAAAATTTCTGATTTAGAGAAATTTCTCCTTTAACATAATCAAATAAGCATATAACATTCATGGGTTATATGCATTAAGTCTTTTCTTGCATTTCAAATCTATTTTCTTCACATAAATATTACTCAAAAATTTCTACTAGAAATTTATTTACAAAAAGATGTTTGAAATTGCTTTGGAGAAAATCCTAAGGATTTGAAATAAAACATTAGTGTAAAATGTTATAATTAAGATTCAACTTAAGTATCTCACAGCAATGAAAATCATTATTAGAGTTTAAAACCACGCACTCATTCACACTTTCTTAGTATAGTAAACATTTTTCTAAACAATGAATTCAGTGTCTTTTCAGCAGCCTAGAGTTAATAAGATTCTGATTAGCTAAAACTCACTGTCTTCAATAGATCTATTGTAATCAGATATTTGTGGCATTTTAGAGCTAAAGGGTATCATAGAGACTATCTAGCCAAACATCTTAATTTAACCAACTAGAAACTGAGGCTCAGAGAAGTTCAGAGCTTTGTCAATATCCAATTGTTGTTCAGTGGCAGAAGGAAGTTAGAACTGACTCAGCAGGGAGTCACTGATCATTTTTATTCCAGGAAACTTCACTTTTACCTTGTTATTAAAGTGCAGGTGACTCTGTTGTCATTTAATATAGAAGGAAAATTATGTAATTCGTTTTAAAATGTAAATGAACTAATGGCTGGAATCTCATTAGTCAATTATTTTTCATCTTTGTTTATTCATGCTAAAAATAACCCCTATATAATCAAGAACAATTAAAAAAAAACACTCTATACCAAACCCATTTGGATTAGAAAACATTTTACTTTTATCAAGATCCTAAAAGAGATTCAAAGATTAATTGAAAGAAATATTATCTTAAAGATAGATAGTCTTGTGAATTTAATTTAACAGTAAATTATTCAGATCAATTGGATGAGAATACAACAAAAATTCAGTGGCGAACATTCTGAAATACAGTAAATTTATGGGTGGGTATGTAATTATACACAGCACACACACACATGCACATGCACACACATAGACACACTTTAATGATAATTTTGAAAGACAGATAATGACCCATTGAAATAAACACAAGGAATGATCAAAATATAAATAAAATTTCTGCACCGTCAAAGTGGCACCTAATATCCCCCTGTCTTCCACTGACACGTCTCTCCTCTCCCACTTTTTGGGGCTCTAGGGGTGATGTTGGGCCCACTCAATCCAGGACAACATTCCTAGTTTAAGGTGAGCTGATGAACAACTTTAATTCCATTGACAATGTTAATTCCCCCCTTTGCAATGTGACGTACATATTTACAAATTTGGGGGATTATGGTGTGAATATCTTTGAGCAAAGTTTTATTCAGTTTACCACAAAGCCCAAATTAGGGTAAATATGATTCAGGATTAATAATTGATGTTTCTGTTATTGTTGAAAACGTCTTTCCTACTGTTTGGTATAGCATGAAGGTGGGAGGACTAGCAATTTCAAGGTATAAAAAACATGATAAAAATTACAAGGTTATTTCTTCCTGCTCTCTAGTTTCTGATGAGATTTTTACCCATGATGTGCTCTGGGCTGTGGGTATGCTTTCCAATAGCTTAGCCCTGGATGTGAAGACTAAACCCTGTAGCAGATGTGGTGGATGAGCTGTGAAGATGGACCATGAGGGGAATCTAATCCAATGGCCCCTTTTATTCCTCAAATATCATTGTCTCAGAGACCTGGACAACATGTGTCCTTCTCCATTAATAAAACTGTTTATTGTGATAAAATCTATTACTATGCAAGTTACTATATTAATCGGTTTATATAATTCAGTGGTATTAATTATTTTCAAAATATTGTAAACAATTACTGCTATCTTTCTCTAGTAATTTTTCACTTTCTCAAACAGAAATTATGCATCTTTAAAAATAAACTCCCTTTTTCTCTTTATCTCCAGTTCCTGATAACAACCTTTCTGCTTTCTGTCTCTATGATTTTTTTTCTGTTCTAAGTACCTCATATAAGTGAAATCATATAATATTTGATTTTTCGGTCTGACTCATTTCATTGAGTCTAATGCTTTGATCTGACTTATTTCATTAAGCCTAATGCTTTGAAGATTCATCCATGTTGCAGCATGTATCAGAATTTCATTCCTTTTTCTGAGTAATATTCTTGTGCACACATGTACGTGTGTACATTTTATCTGTTTGTACATTTCTTTATCCATTTGTCTGTTAATTGACATTTGGGTTATTTCTATCTTTCAATTATTGTGAATACTGTTATGAACATATGTGTGCCAATATGTGTTCAGATCCCTACTTTCAATTATTTTGGGTATATACCTAGGAGTAGAATTGTTGTCTTATAAGACATAACATTTCTGTTTCACCTTTTGAAGAACCATCAAACTACTTTCCACAGTGGCTATACTATTTTATATCCTCTCTAGTCATACACAAAGATTCTAATTATTCTAGATCCTTACCAACATTATTTTTTAACATAATAGCCAACATAGTGGATATGAAATGGTATTACATTATGGTTTTGATTTGCATTTCCCTAATGGCTAGTAATAGTGTGTGTATTTTCATTTGTTGGCCATTTGTATATCTTCTTTGGGAAGTGCCTGGTTAAATTCTTTTTTCATTTTTTAATTGAATGGTTAAGCTTTTAGTTGTTGAATGGTATGAGAGTTCTTTATATATTTTCTGTCATATCTCCTTACTCCCACAAAATTACTGATCCGCTTTATGTATGGATCAGTTTTGACTTTAAGAATTCCATATTGACAGAATTATACAGACTTGCTCCTTTGTCTCTGCTTTCTTTTGCTCAGCGTAATATTTTTGAGGTACATTCATTTTGTGATGTATATCAGCTCTCCCTCTCTTCATACTGTTCAACGGTATTCCATTGTATGGACATATTATAATCAATTAATTCACCTATTTTGGGCATATGGTTTGTTTCCAGTTCAAATAAAGTTTCTAAGAACATCTGTGTGGACAAATGCTTTAACTTTCTTAGGGATATATTTGAGAATGGATTTTTACCACTTGACATTCCTAGAACCCATCCACTCCCAACCCCTGCCCCCTGCAACAAGTTTGCGTCTTACATGAAGGAGAAAAACATACATAGCAATTTTCTTGACTTTTTAAGGAGGTCGTTCCAAGTAGACTTTTGTCAGGTTCATACAGCACACACAGACTCCGCCATTATTCAAATCAGAGGAATCCATGCATTTCATAACTGACTCCAACATCCACTACCAGAATAAAGAAATGTTTTTGAATTTGAATTCCATACTCTAGCATAACAGAAACCACCCTTCATTCCACAAAATATATGTAGCAGTTAGCACAAGATGATGGTAAAATAACAATTAAAAAATCAGACTACATAAAATTCAATTAGAACAGAAATTTAATACCAAGTGGGAAAGTAACCTGTTTATGTGCACATCATAAACCCATAAACACTTATACCTATGAATTGAACAGAGTGAAGGCAGAAAAGTCACAGAGAAAATGCAAACAGTGTCCTCAGAAGGAGTCAAGTTTCTCCCATCATTCACTGAAGTAATTCTCTCCTTTGGGCTTCACGGAGGGATACAGGGAATAGTAAACCATGCCTTTATTAGTATTACAACAGCAAATGCCATAGGTTTCTGCAAAGTGGTTTCTTAGCAGATCTTTCAAATATGTTAATTGTTTTATACCAAGACTTATTTAGTGGACTTCATTACAGGAAGGCAAGTAATGCTATTAAAATAAATAAATAAAATAAGCTACTACTTGAAAGTTATTACAGTAAGTTCAGATTTACCTTTCTTTGCCAATTTGTCTAGAAAAGAAATTTTAAAGTAAGTTTATTTGTGACAGCAAAATAGAATCTCAATCTGTTTTTTCAAAATTCTTCTTTCCATTGAAGGTAGCTCCTAACTTCTGGATAAACAACCACCCCAAAGTCAAAAAAGCAGACATACTGACTAGGTAGCAAAGATAAATCTCAAACCAGATGCAAGACTTTTCTGCACATTTCACTTGATTTTATAATAGGACATGGTGCTATACGTCAGTATTTCCACTAGAAATAATGGCTCTCCTCCAGGGTTGGTGTGATACATTTTCCAGTAGTAACTAAAAACTAGCTACATCTTTTTTCCAAGAATCCTTTTCTTCTACAAAAAGTAAGAAAATGTTAACTACATAAAAAATTGGTCAGGCTTCATCCTCCAGGTAGTCTTAATTTGCCATTTATTCCATCTCTTCTCATCTGCTCCATAAAGTTCAAATGTGGGAAAACAAATACTCAAACTTGCTGAACAAACCCAAGTTTCAGTATATTTCACTCTTGACATTTCTGACAAGTAAGGTACCTTGGCCTCATCTATAAAACTATGGTCCAATAGTTAGCAAATAAACAACAAATGTTAAGCTTTCTAGAGTTACTCAACAAAGTGAAAAGCTACTGATTCATTCATTTTGCAAAAACATACTAAGTGCTTAGTGTGTGCAAGCCTCTGTGTTAGATGGTATGGACACAAATGTCAACATTTGGTCCATATCCTTTAGTGTCTGACAGAGTACACACATGGAGAGCCACATTGTCACAGTGAAAGATATCAGATAGTCACAAAGATTTACAAAGAATTCACATGAATCAACAAAAGCAAAGTAAAAAATCCAGTCAAAAAATGGGCAGAATGATTTAAGAACTTAAAAGACACTTCTCCAAAGAGGAAATGCAAATGGCCAACAAGCATATGAAAAAATGTCCAACATCCCTCATAATCATGGAAATGCAAATTAAAACCACAATGAGAGAGGCCTCCCTGGAGACACAGCAGGTTGACCACACTGTGAAGTATCCACAGCACAGCAGGATGAATTCAATCCCCAACTAGGAAGGATACCCACATGGTGCAGCAGACCTCTCCTGCCTTGCCCACTGCTCCCCTCAGCAGTGTATTTCAGTCAATCTGCCTGTTTTGCTCCCTAATCTGTCTCTAGTGAATATTCTCACCTCATACACCTCTGGCCTGTAGCCCAGCTCTTGTATACATAAATAAGTCAATCTTTAAAAAACACACACACACAATGAGATATCACCTTACACCAGTAAGAGTGGCACATCTTAAAAAATCTAGTAACTACAAATTTTGGCGAAGGTGTGGTGAAAAAAGAACTCCCCTACACTGCTGGTGAGAATCCAAATTGTTCCAATCTCTATGGAAAGCTGTATGGAGGCTCCTCAGTCTCCTAAAGATCGAGCTACCATATGACCCAGCAATCCCACACTTAGGGATTTACCAAGGGCACAAAAACATTAATTCAAAAGAATACATGCATGCCTATGTTTATCTTCAAGACTTCTGAAGACCCTCTTTACAACACTTTTGTGATTGTTTAGCCAATGGCAATAATCCTGAGACAAAAATCTGATAGTTCAGGGGAAGTCACCTTGGCAGAGAAAAAAGCTTAGACTTCATAAAGAAATTTACAGAAAGTCCATGTTACATCACAGCTGCCTAAACAGCCTGACACTCACGTCACAGTGCTGCCATGACTATCATCTCCAGCGTCTGAGTCATTTTCCCTAATTTTCTGCAGAGAAGATATTAAAAAACAAAAACAAAAACACACAATTTCTCCTAAAAACAAATGTCCAAATGTCTAACTGCCTTATGGGGCTAACTTGCCATCACCACAGCAGTGATTAATTAGGATTTGGGGGGTAGAGGGAATTGCCACTGTCTCATTAATCATCCTCAAGCATCCTAAACTACTTAACTACTTAAGATGTCTTACTAACTGATGACAAGCATCATGATCAGCAATTATGTGTTTAGTGAGAGCTTCCTGGCAGTTGCCCTAAGTGAAAGCTAGAGACTTTGTAGCGGCCAGTCACACTGTTCCTGTTTTGGACAGGGAATAAAAACTTTCTTAGCATCTAGTGGGACCAACAAGGACTGTTAAGGTAAGCAATGCATAATTCCCCAGGCCTGGCACACCTTCCCATCCTGGAGAAAGTGGTTTCCTCATTTTGGATGGTATGCCTTTTTAGTAAGGTTGAAGCAATGAGGCTAATGAAATTAATCAGGAAATATAAGCTTCATAATAAAAGCTATATTTTCCTGACTTGTTCTTTTTATTAAAAGAAATCATTATTCTCTAACTTCATTCATGTGCTTTCTCTATATTCAGTGAAATATTTTTTTTCATCAGGAAATTAATTGAAGACCTGAAACCAGGGTCCTGCAGAGAGGAATTCCATATGGTGTGGTAACTTTGGCACAGAATCACAAGTTCTCTCCAGTTTGAGTTCCTGGACCCTCTGTGCCTATTAATTAACACAAGTTTTCATCCCCTTCTGTTAAATTCTTATTAGGTTATGATTGCTGTTTCTAAAGGCTCTCAGCTAGCCTTTCCCGGTGACCCTGACACACTAATCTTCCCATCACCAGCCCACTTAGTGACCAATAAAATAAGAAAACACTGGTCATCTGATCTGCGTGGGTAAGAAATTCCCAGAGCTGAGCAACCTAGAGCAACGGCATCATGTCATCTCATTGATGTTGTTTCCAGAGAGAGGGAAATTCTGCTTCAGCAAAGAAAAAGCTAAAGGTCATAAAATTGTATGAGGTCATCTTTGAAATCATTCTCAGTCTAACCAAGAAGAGACTTCAGAATTATTTTGTACATTAGTGAAGTGCTGCGTGTCAGTTATGACATCCTGTTTGCACGTCAGTTGATATTCTCTTATTTGGAACAAGTGGACAAAACATGGATTAGACTAAAGAGAAAGTGACTTACAGATTGATGGTAAACATGTTTTAAATTTATATACTTATATTTATAGTAACTATATTAATTTCAAGTAAGAAGTTTATGAAATTTGCTTTAAAGTATAGTTTCATAAAAATTGAATGCCACTTCACAGTGTTTTGGAGAGCATAAATATACCTCATTCCACAAATTCCATGTGACACTCAGAATGTTTATACAGCACTTACAGTATCAATTAATTACTTCCTTCTCTGACTTAGTTTGTGCATCTGAAATAAGCAAAATAATATTTTCCTTCTTTCTTTGAAAGATATTAGGAAGGATAGTATAATAATGTACAACCTGTATTCTTGATTCCTTGAAAAAAAAGATGTAGTAAGTAGTGCTGCATGATATCAATCTATATCATATGGGATATAATGATGGGATGAGACAATGAAATGTGATATAATGTAAGCACCTTCACCACTCCTCACTGCCCTCATTATGACAAAAGGTAAGAATGTTTCTCCCTGCCTTGATTCATGTATTTCTTGATTCATGCAGAGGAAATAGAGATGGAAAATAGGGACAAGCCTATTTTCTTTACAAAATAAGAAAATAATTTTTAGGAACCCTGACACTTTATGTTAATAAGAAAGATTGAAAGAAACAGTAGTGTGCAGATAATGATTATCTAACCACCTGAGAACTGACTTTGTTAAGAAGACTTTAATAGACTTTGTTAAGAAATTTCTCTCCCACGTTTGAAGTTCTGCCTTAGCAATACCGTGAAGTCAGTGATGAACTTTCAAAGAATTTTTGAAGAAAATATTACCTCATATAGTATTGTAAACCAGTGTTACCTCAATAAAAGAAAATAATCAATCACCACAATTTGCCTATTCTTGAACTTCAAGAACGTCATCTTGCTTTATGGGTATACCACTATTTGATAATCCATTTTCATGTGGATGCATAGTTATTTCTGATGTGAAGACTTTATGGATAAGGCTGCTGTGAACATTCCTATAAAGACTTGTGATTGGGTAAATACCCAGGAGTATTTACTGCTGTGCCATATAAGAGATGGATTTTTAGCTTGGAAAGAAAGTGTTTGATTTCCAAAGGGCTTGTACCATTCCACAGTCCCACTAGCAATGTATAACTTTCTGGTAGATACATTTTGCTAATTTTGATCTTTCCAACTTTCATCTCTTGATATTGGCCCTTTTAGTTGTGTGGGAAGTGGTATCTTACTGTGATTTTATTTGCATTTCAAGATGACTAGTGGTACTGAATACATTTTCATGTGCTTATTGACCACGCAGATGTTCATATCTTTTTTCTCTACTGTCTTTTCAAATCTCTGGCCAATTTTTTTTGGCTTTTATTTCTTTTTTATCACTGATTTATAGAACTATTTATATCCTCCATACAAGGTCTTAGTTAGATATATGTATTGAAAACATTGAAGTATTTGCCATCATTTTCAAATTTAATTCACTGTATTTGTTTGGTTCTAATTCTAGTCTATCCATTCTGTTCCACTGATAAATTTGTTTATCTATATACCTATACTCTATAGCCTAGGTAATTGTAGCTTTGTAATGTGTCTTAAAACAAGGAAGTAAAATATCTCTAACTTGGCTCTTCCTTTTCAAGATTGTGTTTGGCTAGTCAAACTGGTTTTTGTTTTTGTTTTTGGTTTTTTTGGTGTTTTTTATCTTTCACATGTTTATTAGTATCTTTACATGAAGAGCTATCTATTCAGAACTTCTGTCCATTTTTAAATTTGGTTGTTTTTTATTATTGGTATGTATAAATTCTTTAGGGAGTCTATATTTATAAGTCCCTTATCAGATATATTATTTAAAAATATTTCTTCCCATTCTGTGGGTTGTCTCTTCACTTTTTAAAAATAATTTTTTTTTAGATTTATTTAATTATATTTGACATCATTTGTAGTCCCCAGGGAATTCCCACCACTATTTCATGCACCATCACCTCAGTCCCTTGTGCTGTTTGAACTGTCATATAAATTATAGAATCAGATTATCAATTTTTAACAAAAAAAGTTAAACCTGTAGTTTCATAGGGATTCATAGAACATTTACAGAAATATTTATAATATTTTCTATAGTACAGAATTTCAAATTTTTCTTTTCCTACCACTATCCTTTATATCTTTTTGACCTTTTTTCCTTCCCACATCCCTTTTAATTTCAGAAGCCTCACTTTGTTTATTGGTGTCTGTTAATTTCTATATGTGTTTTACTTTGCGGTATCATTCATCCACTACGTAAATATTCACTTTGTGTGATTCTGATTTGCTTCACTACACATAATTCTCTTGAACACTTTTCATTTTTCTATAAATGGCAACATCCATCTTTCCTTCATGTTTCATTGTGTGGAATATTCCACATCTTCTTGAACCAATATTCTACCAGTGGGCATTTAGGTTGTTTTCATATCTTAGCTATTATAACTAATGTGGCAATAAACATTCTAAAGCATATAATTTGGGAGGTTGATGATTTTCAGGTTCTTTGGATAGATGCCCAAGAGTGGGATTGTTGAGTCATATACCCATAAAGTACTACCATTTTTAGTTTTTGAGGTAAATCCAGGTCACTTTGAAAAAAATATTTTAAATTTTATTAAAAATTTCAGTTATAATTAGAGGACTTCTATGCATGATTGATTGATTGATTGATTGATTTTTAAAGATTTATTTATTTATGCATACAAGCACTGGGGTACAGACCAGAGGTGTGGAGGGGTGAGAGGGTTCACCACAGAGAGCGGGGAGCAGAACAGGCTGATCAACAGAAGTACACTGCTGAGGAGAGCAGCGGGCACAGCAGGAGAGGTCTGCTGCGCCATGTGGGTCTCCTCCCTGGCCGGAAGCAGGGATCGAACTCATGCTGCTGTTGCTGCGGTTTGCTTCAGAGTGCATTGCTTAACCACTGCGCCACCAGGGAGGCCCCTCTATGCATGATTTAAAGAATATAGACATCTTAAACTCCAGTCTTAAACATGATACTTTTATTTTATTCAGATGTCTTTGAACTGCTTTCAGTAATGTTCTTTAGTTTTCATTGGAGAGGTTTTAACCATTTTTATTGTAGGATAAATAGGATTTTATTTATTTATTTTATTTATTGTAGGATTAATCATTTTGATACATTGTAAATGATGTATTTAAAATTTCATTTTGTAGCTACTCATTGCTGGTATAAAGAAACATAATTATTTTGTATCTTAACCATTATACTATGACTTGATAAATTTATTTATTAGCTATAACAGGTTTTCTTTTGGGAGATTCCTCAGGGTTTTCTAGCCCACAAGGATAATAATTTCATTTTACTCTTTTTCCAATTTTATGCTTTTACCTATTTTACTACTCTTTATGCGTCCAGTTCAATGTTGAATATGAATGTAAAATCATCCATACTTGTCTTATTCAAAACCAAAGGGAGAAAGCACCAAATATTTTACTAATAAATATAATGTGGAATGGGTGCAGTGGGTGAAATAGCGCACTAGAGGCAAACCACAGCAACTGCAGCACAAGTTCGATCCCTGCTGCCAGCCAGGGTAAGGACACACATGGCATGGCAGACCTCTCCTGCCTTGCCCATTGCTCCCCTCAGCAGTGTATTTCAGTTAATCTGCCTGTTCTGCAACCCCACTCTGTGTCTGGTGAATCCTCTCACAAACACCACCCCCCGCACTTCTGGCCTGTACCCCAGTTCTTGTATGCATAAATAAATAAATATTTAAAAATATATATAATGTAGTATGTAGGATTTTTATAGCCTCTATCAAATTGAGGAGGTTTCTTATTTTGCTAGTTTGCAAAAAGTTTGCTTTCTCAATAATGGGTGTTGACTTTTATATATCTATTGAGTAGTTAGTATATTTTTTTCATTTGTTCTTTTTAATGTAGTGAATTATAATGTTTAATTTTCAAATATTAAACCAGCACAGCATTGCTGACATAAATGCCACTTTGTCAATATTTAGTATTTTTTCATTTTAATGTTGTCTTCCTTCATTTTTTTCTTTATTTATATATATTTGACATCGTTTGTATTCCCCAGGGAGTACCCACCACCATTCTACCTGTGCACCATCACCTCAGTTCCTGTGCTCTTTCTGCCTTCATCTCAGTCCCTCTCCCTCATCCCTCTCCACAAAGTACTTCTGATTCGTCTTCGTCTTTTTGTTCTTGTTGCCTTCAACTTATTAATATTTGGTTAGGGATTTTTCAATCTATCTTCTTCATATAGATAAATTGGTCTACTATGATATATTTATCTGAAATATCTTTCAGAGTTTGTTATTATGGCTATTAATTCTAAGCTGTGTATGTCAAGATATCTAAAACTGGGATATATCTTGTGATATAAACTAATGGGAAGGGATTTTTCTGTCATACTCAAGATATTCTTATATCATGACATTGATGGTTGCTTAATATCAATGATGTATAATAGTAACTTGGAGTATTTAGCAGTCAATCCCAGCCACCCTCTGGTGAGCACCCCTGCCCCCAAACCAATCTCCCAGCTCTGCAAAATCTATATCTTGCACACCTCATTACCAGGTCATATAAGCCAGCCCAAGACACCTCTAGTGAGTGCCCTTAGCCCACAGTAGGGAGGCTGTGCAGCCACACCAAAATGAAACCAAACCCATAACAGCAGGCCCAGAAAGGAATGAGAAAACAGTAATACAAAGAAAGAATAACACAGTAACACAAAGAATGACTTCAGGAGTTCTAAGGGGGCAGAAAGAGAACAAATATCTTGAAGCCATCACAAAGACATAGAAGATATGTTCCTCCAATCAGAAGTAGAATTCAAGTTTGTAATCATAAAGCAATTTGAAGACTACAGAGAATAAACAAGAAAATTCAGAAAAACAAATCAATACCCCAAGAAACAAAATCAACAAACAGAAGATCAAAAATGAGATGTAAGTAAGAACAGAACAGAATAGCAGGTTAGAAAAAAGATTAATAAAAGAGATGAAAAATACTAGAGAAAGCTATGGGAGTAGAATAAACCAAATGGAAGAGTGTATCAGTGAACTTGAAGATGTGAATATGCAAAGTAGCAAGATAAAAGAAGAAAAAGAAAAAAGAAGTTTTGAAAAATTGAAGAAACAATTCAGAACTATACAACTCCATGAGGAAAGGCAATATAAGAATAAGGGTATCTAAGAAGGGGAAGAGAGAACAAAAAGAAATAAAGAACATATTTAACATAATAATAGAAGAAAATGTCCCAAATATAGAAAAGTAAATATATGACAAACCCAGGAAGCCAATAAATAAATAACACTAGAGTACTTAAACCAAATGAAAATTTATGTGCAAACAAGTTCACAACCTAAATGAGATGGACAAATTCATAAGATTATACAATCTTCTAAGATTGAATAGAGAAGATAGAAAACTTAAACCAATCACAAGCAAGGCAATTACAATAGTAATCAAAATTCCCCCCATAAAACAAAAGGTCATGAACAGATAGCTTCATGAGTAAATTATACCAAATTTTCAGATGAACTGATAACTCTCCTACTAAAACTCTTTCAAAAGATTGACAGAGAAGGGATGCTTTCAAACCCTTTTATGAGGCCAACAAATACAATACACAAAAAAGAAAACTATAGGTCAATTGTTCTAATGAACACAGTAAAATTTTAGCAAACTGAATGCAACAAGGAATTAAAAGGATTATCATTAGACACAAAGATGGTTCAACATCCAAAAATCAATCAACATAATTCACTACATCACCAAAAAGAAAGAAAAACCACACGATCATATCAATAGATGCCAAGAAAGCATTTGATAAGATTCAATATCCATTTATAATGAAAATCCTTAAAAAACTAGGGATAAATGGAACATATAAACATGATAAAATCCATACGATAAACCACTGGTAGCATCATTCTCAATGGTGAAAAACTGAAAGTGTTTCCACCAAGATCTCGTACAAAACAAGAATGTTCACAACTAGTCAATATAGTATCAGAAGAGCAATTATGCAAGAGTAAGATATAAAAGAAATACAAATTAAGAAAGAAGAAGTAAAGCTATGGTTATTGACAGATGAAAGGAAATAAACATAGAAAGAACTTAAGAATCCATGGAAAAACTAATTAAAACAATAAACTAAAACTCAAAATTCAGTCACCTTCCTCTACAAAAGCGGTGAGTAAGAAAAAGAAGAAATTAAGAAGACCATAAAGGATCTCTATAAGGAAATCTTTAAGACTCTTAAATGAAATAGAAGAAAGCATAAGGAAGTGAAAAAAAGTTCGAATTCATGGATTGAAAAAATTAACATTGTCAAAATAACCATCCAACCCAAAGAAATTTACAGATTCAATCAGATTCAATGGAATCCAAATAAAACATTCACCAGTATTCTTAAAAGAAATAGAAAAAATATTGCTGAAATTCCTATGGAAACACAAGAACCCAAATAGCTAAAAGAACCCAGATCTCCTTAACAAAAAAGGGGGAGGAGGGGCAATGCTGTTATTGTATTTCCAGACATCAAGCTATATTAAATAGCCAAAAGAATTAAAACAGCAAAGTACTGGAGGAAAAACAAATATAGAGACCAATTGAATGGAACTGCAAGCTCAGAAATAAACACAAATATATATGGCAGCTAATCTACAACAAAGGAGTGAAAAATGTACACTGAACCAAGGAAAGGAGCTTCAGTAAATAGTTTTGGAAAAATTGGACTACCACATGCAAAAGAATGAAACTAGACCACTATCTCACACCATACATGAAAATCAACTCAGAATGAATAGAAGTCTTGGATTTAACACTTTAAGCCATAAAATACATAGAAGAAAATGTAGGCAAAGCACTCCATGACATAAGCTATAGGGATATCTTTTTGGATTTGTCCCTAGCATCAAGAATAACAAAAGACAATATAAAAAATTGGGACTACATCAAACTAAAAATCTGTACAGTGAAAGATATTGTAACTGAAACAAAAAGACAACCTACTGAATGGCAGAACGCACATCAAACATCTGATGAGGGACTGATAGCTAAGATCTACAAAGATCTCATACAACTCAACAAAAACAAAACAGTCAAAAAAACCCCAAAAATCAAAAACTGGGCATTTCTCCAAAGAAGACATACACATGGTCAACAGGCACATGAAAAAATGCTCATCATCATTTATCATCAGGGAAATGCAAATCAAAATCACAATGACATACCACATCACACCTGTAATAATGGTCCTCATCAGAAAGAACAGAAATAAATGATGGCAAGGGTGTTAAGCAATAGGAATCCTTCCACACTATTGGTGGGAATATAGACTGGTCAAGCCCCTATATCAGCAATGTAGCATTTTCTTAAAAGACTAAAAATGGATCTGCCAAATGACTCAGCATTTCCACTCCTCAGTAGCTACACAAGAGTGCTAAAACACTAATTTAAAAGGAGACCTGCACTCGTGTATTTATTGCAGATTATTTTCAATATCCAAGATACGGAACAAATACAAGTGCACAAATACACAGACAATGTGGTGTGTGTGTATAATGGAATATTACTCAGTGGTTGAAAGATAAACTCGTATCACTCATGATAACATAGTTGTTGCTAGAAAGGATTATGCAAAGTGAAATAAAGCAGAAGAAAAAAGATATATACTGAATGGTGTCATTTACATGTGAAATATAGAGAAATTAAACAAAAGATCCAGTAAAAACAAGCATTAAAACCAACCCTTGAAAGGTAATCATGGATATGAGGTATCCAAATACATAAGTAATTATATAGTATAAATCTATTAAGAAATAAAAATAAATTAGAATACTTGTCCTTAAAATGAACTTTCCTTCAATCTAATTTCTATCTAATAGAGAATAAAATATATATAATTTATACATATATTTTTAAATTTATATATATTTATATTTACAGCTTACATTTCATGAAGTTTTACTTCCACACAACTTTTTCGATAATATTTTCTAAAATAAATTCATTTATGTTTATTACAGAAAATTTTAAAAGAAATGAAAACCCCACTCATTATAATATTCTTAATATTTTGGTTAATTTCCTTCCAATTTTTTGACATATTTTTATGTGAGAGACTCACAGAGAAAGGAATAATGGAGGAAAAGAATGAGGCTTGCACATGTGTGCGCATAATAATTAGAATTACAGAGCTAATGCCAATAGTTATGACCCTGGAATAGGAGGAAAGATACCAAGGGAGGCTACATCATGTTCATAAAATTGTTCTAGTGATATGGGTATCATGTTCCAAGAATGAAGACAGAATTAGAAAGAGGGATGTGACAGTCCTTAAAGTCAATGTAAATAAGATTACCACACAGACTTCAATAAAGCGTGAAGCAAGGGAAGATAGCTAATTTGAACCAGTTATTTTTTTTTAACCTAATCAATCTGAAGTGGATAAACTATACCACCTTTAAAAGAAGCAAATAAATCTCTAGAATATGCAGAATTCTTAAACACCTAGTATAACTATAAGACAAAGAACCAATTCTATCCATTGCTGCTAACATTTTCCATCACAATTCTAAGTTATCTACATCTGAACAGACTGTTCCAGTGTCTAGGCTTGCCAAATCTGATTCTTAGTCTACATTAGCTCATCTCTGGCTAAGTGGCAACTGTTCTGATGTCCATTCCAGTTAGACATCCATCATTTGCTGTGGGAATCAGGAAGGTATCTGTGTACTGACCACCTAATCTATGATAACAAATGGGCAACACCAGCTTTGATGTCCCAACGCTGTGTACTATACATTCATGAGATTACTCACTAATAAAAGTTATAGACTTGTTACTGGGCTGCAGCCGGCAGGAGGAGTGGTCTCTGGCTCCCCTTCAAGTTAGCGTGGCAGTCCTTCCTTAGAAACGTTTTATGTAGCAGTGTGCTGCCTGGATCATGGAATGGACCAATCGGGTGTAAGCCTTGGGTTGATTGACACCAGGACTCCGTCTATCAGCACAAGTTAGTGATAGCGGAGCCCGTCTTGTAAGTTACACTTCCTGAATTCTGGAACAGGCCAAAATGGACTAATCAGGTGCAGGCAAAATGGACCAATAAAGTGCAGGGGAAATGGATCAATCAGGTGCAGTAAAATGGACCAATCAGACTGTGGGGGGGCACCTGAAAAGTGAATATAAGGCCTGGTCGAAGGGGGCTTAGGAAATTCGTTGGGAGACATTTTGGAAAGTTCATTGGGAGACATTTTGGAGAAAGAGCTGACGGGGATTCAGAGCAAGCTGGAGGAGCAGACAGAGAAGCAGCAGCAGAGGAAGAAGAGCTCCTGCAGAAGAAGAGGAAAAAACAGTTCCAGCCTTCGAAAGAAAGGAGGGAAGCCTCCAGCAGCTGCCCTCTGAGGAGAGAGAGAGACTGGGACTCAGTCCTGACCGTGACACTGACTGGAAGGAGCACCAAAGGCCCTGGGCCTGGTGTCTCAAAGAGCTGTTTGTTGGTAGCATAAACCAACAACTCACAAGAGCTGTAACACTGGGTGTTCACTGGAACACCACCTCTGCAGGCCCATAGTAGGCCATTGCTACTGGACAGTGCTGCCTAGAACTGGTGACTGGTGACTGCCAACACTGATACTATCTGGATGAAGCAGCCATCCTCTTGTGGATATATAAGCGCTCTCATTTCCCCCTGTTTGTAAATAAACCCCATGACTATTGTTCCTGTAGCCTGAGGTCCCTTGCAATTGTGCGTGCGGGTGAGAACCCATAGACACTGTCCTCTGATAGGCTATAGCCCCTGTTGCTATAGGCCTGGATTCTTGTTTGGGTCATTTTGGCCTTTAGGGGCTTTTTGGGGCCTCTGACCCCTGTCTAAGTCAGAGCGGCTTCCTCCCCTGCCCCCCCCCCCTTTTCAGACTGAAAAGGTGGATCTTTATAAACTAGTTTTAAAACATCCTACAATTTTTGACATTGAAAAAGAATGTGTCATATAACTCGCTGGTATGAAGGAGTTTGTTTCAAATCCTAAAGTATGTTCTTTTCACTTTTCAGTTCACAATAGTGTATAATCAAAAGAGTTGGATGATCTTGCTTAACCATATGAGTTCTGGTTAGATTCTGCAAGTTGAACATTAATTCATTCTTAATCAGAATGAATCAGAATTCTTCATTCTTCATTCTTAATCAACTGGAATGCTGATACAACTGGTTCTCCATATGCATGGGTTCTGAATCCACAGACTGAACCAAATTTGGATTAAAAATGCAAATTTAGTTAGGTCTGTGATGGTTGCATCTGTACTGAACAGGTACAGGCATCTTTCCTTATCATCAATGCCTAAACAATATAGTGTAACAGCTATTTACAGAGCATTTGCATTGTAGTAGGTATAGGTAGAATAGAGGTGATTTGAAGCATACATCCAGGTACACGTGGATTATATATAATACAACTTCATTTTATATAAAAGACTTAAGCATCTCTGAATTTTGGTGTGTAAAGGTCTTAAAAATGCCCATGCATACTGAGTATATATATATACCACCACCAGGATTTTCATATATGACCTACTTGGAGAGAGGAAATAATTGAAGCAAATATCTAGCCCATTTTATCTGTAAAACCGCAAATATGGCCACAAACACTGTAGAAAGCAGACAGAGGAAGTGAGGCCTAGCTGACCCTCATACTTCCCCATTGACTTTGACCCTCATCAGCAATGGGAGAAGGGACACAAGTTACTTAGGAAAGGCAGGAAATTATAGGACTGGAATAGTGAGAGATAGGTTAATTCAATCTACTTCTAAACTCAACTGTGATTTTTAATTTTCTTTAGGGAAAAAAATACAGAAATGGAAAGCACAACCCATTATATGCAACTAGGCTTAGGGAAGATTAATTAGTAAACACAATGTCATCTTTTGCCCAAGTAAGTCAAAGTTATTGCAACCTCTTAGTTTAATGACAAACCAAATTTAGAGATGGAAAGTCCAAATGCAAAAGTAAGCCTACCATTTGGTAGTTACAGAAGTTCTTCCTTGATCATCTGCACTGTAGTAAACATCATAGATCAGCAGATCATTGGGAAGATTCAGAGAAGAAATGGACTTAAGAGGAAAGTGACACTGGACAACTGTTGAGAGCAATGAGGACACTTAGAGGACTTTTCCTTTCTTTGTACAGAAGAAAATGATACAGGTAAGAAAATAAAGTGAGATCAAATACATCCACTCAAAGAACATTTGTTGTCTATACTAAGGCCCTGATAGTATGCAAGGAAATGGGAGCACAAAATAGAGAGAAAATGTCTTCTCCCCTTAAAAAGTTTTTCAATGTAGGAGGATAATCAGCATAATGGGTAAGTAGCCCATGATTATTTCTATTTCTGATTTTTTCCAGATTTTTAGCAATGTATAGATCCATGACATAAAACAGTAATGTGATAACTTACAGCAGATTATCCAATCTTTCTATAGTATTAACATGACTGTTTTGTAGGCATATCTCTATGACTCTAGTTGGTTGAATGACTCAATATGTAAAATTCTTATTGCAGATCCACACAGAGCTTTAGCATACTCATACACATTTCAGCACCTTTGGAGTACATCCTGCATGGCTCTGACTCAACATAGGAAAAGGATCCATAGTCAGGTTGTGTTCTATAATAATATTATAATATCATATTATAACAGAATTACATTCCAAATAGTAAAAGCCAAAAATGAAATATGCAGTAGAACACAGCATGGTTCAAAAACCTACATGTTATTTAAAAATGTACATGTCATTAATAAGTATAAAGAGAATCCTAATATTCTAGTATTGTATTAACATATCCTACTATGATCAGAGAGACATGATATGCCTTTTTTTAATCTGAATATCTGTCCAGTGCAAAAGGCTTGGAATTATTAATCAAGCCCTTCCAGAAATGGTCAAATTTGAATATAACCTAGAAGCTGTATCTCCCACCCAAACCCATTAAACAAAGATTAAAAGAAAGATGCTATTAAAATGTTTCTGACATTTCCATTTTAAAACATAAACACACTGATGTATTTTTAATACTTATAAAACAGATAAAAAAGAGTAATATTTATAAAGGATGGAATACTTTATGGTAAAGTAAACAAAAGAACTATCCAAAAAGTCAAAAGTTATTATCCAAGAAAAGAAGCATGTTTTTTTCATTACAGAAACAAGCAGCTCCAAATGCATTAGACACATAGTGTCCAAAGACTGCCTGCTAGCTCATTGTTCTTTCAACTTCATGTCAGCCTGAAGCTGCCCTGCTCCAGGGAGAGCTGACTGCCCCTAAAACCAAAGAAGGATATTCCCCACAGATGTCAGGTGAAAAGGAGCAGGTCTTTAAGTCCAGTTTCCTTCTGTATCTCCAACACATGTGCATGCCCAAATAAGGAGGTGTTCCTCCATCTTGTGCCTCAACCCCTTCACCTGGTCATTGGGCATGGCTAACCATCTGGCTCTCGTGGTTGCTGCATCTGGAAATGAAACTCAAAATTGGAACCATAGTCTGGCACAGAATGGAAGAATAAAATCTAAGTTATTTTAGCCTAGTTTCCCCTGTCTGGTGTACCATGACTGCATGGCACTTAAGGAACACAGGAAGCATTCATCACTGGTGGCCAAGGATCTAGAAACAGGTTACCACAAACACAGAAATGAAGGCCACTTCAAAAGAAAAAAGAAATGTAGCAGAAGTAGGAGTTGAGTTTCACAGAGATTTCATAGTACATTGGGCTAGGCCCAAAATGAGAACTCTGCTCATTAAGGTAAAATTTATTTGACATTGTCCTAACCAAATAAAATTCTTTTCTACAAAGCCAGTACGTGCTGTACTATGCATATTGTCCTTGGGGAGGAAACACACATATGAAGCACATTATGTGGGCTTCATAACATCAGTCCATCACAATAGACTCATTCGCCTTTACTCTAACAGGGCAAGCTCCAGTTGGCAATATCTAAGTCTAATTACTATGTAAATGTTGATAATATATTTTATGAGCTGTATGCTTTAAAAATAGTCTGCCCTGAGGAGTCTCAAAGAGATTCTATAGGACAGAATGTGTCCACACAAACACATGTGGACATATGCACTCATACACTCTACTAAAAAGATGATTCGAGTCCTCCAATTCTAGAAAAGAGATAAACATTTACACAGATAATTATGTGGTAACAATCCTGCACTACCGAAGATGGATAAAGAAAAAGCTATTGTGACACAGTGAAAACAGAGTGTGTGTGGTGGATCTTGTATGTGTGTGTAGTTGTGCTGTGTGTGTAAGAGTATAGCTATAGCTGTGCAGTTGAACATAAGTAGAAATAGCACTCCATGGTGAAAGATGGGAAGACACACTCAAAGAAAGAGAAGAAAGTGGTTGGAAAGAGTGCATGTATGGGCAGTGACAGAAGCCAAACAACAAAGGGTCTTAAATGTCTGCATAAGAAGCAGTAACTCTACCTTCCAGATTTTAAGGAGTGTTGTGCAGGAAGGTCAGTATCCCATTTTCTGCATTTACATGAGTAACTGAAGACAGAGAATAAAGGGATAGACTCAAAATTATTCAAGAATCAAAAACACAGTTCTTGGTATGGAGAAATAAGGAGAGGAAAGAATCAAGAGTAACTAAATTTTCTAGACAAGGTAACAGAGGGCTTGGTAATATAATGAAGCAAGATCAGATCTGGAATTCAAGAGGTACATGCTAAGGAAAGAAGGCTAATTCAGGCCTAGTGCTGGGGATAGAGGCACACACCAGACACTCAGAAATGGGAGGTCACTAAAAAACAGATGGTGGTCAAGTAAGGGAGCAACCCACACCACCAAAGTGTGTTGAACGAGACTAGCAAAATCTAGGTTGAAATACTGAAGACTGTCAACATTTAAAGACAAGTCAACTGTACCAGAACATGTCAGACATATTAGTCCCACCTTTAAATATATGATTCAACTAGGAAAATAGCCATAAATATTTGCAATTATTTAAAAAAAATCAAACTTAAATTAGTGCCTACTGTATTCAAAATGTTATCATTAGTGAAGGTTATCATTTGTTTGAAATACAGCTTCCAAAGTCTCTTAAAGATTTATGCAAAATTGCAAGGGCCAGAGCACAGTAGGGAGGGTAGAAGAACTTGGAAGACCCCTTTCATGGCAACATAGTAGTGACCGAGTGATCTTGAATTAGTCAGCTTCTCATAACCAAATTGGAATGTGAATGAGTGTTTCCATATGGAGTAGGAGATTCTCAATGCAATGGGGCTGCTATTAGAATTCTACACAGATGATCAAGTAATGGAAAGTTGGAGACAAGGAGGTTCACTCATAGCAGCCATACCCAAATCTTCACCCAGTCCTATACCATGAGTAATAGGAAGACATTTCCACAGAGAAACAATGATTGTAAACCATTCATAGAACACTTGAGAAGTCTGAATTATATTCTCCAGGTATTTTCCACCAAGATAAGCACTGAAGTTCCTTGCGTTCAAACGCTAGGAAGCTAGGAGGACTGTAGGATATGCCCTTTAATTTAAAAACTGATTTTTCTTAGCTAAGCAAAATTACATTTGTAAAAGAGAAACTCATAAAGTAAAATTTCCTGCCTGTTCAGGAACCATAATGTGTAACCATATAGTATGCAGTTCACAGAGTGTATGATATAGCCCTTACACACTCATGTTCAGCAAGAGGCCTCTGAGGTGCTAGAGCTAGAAAAGATCAAGATGGGGAATTTATATCTTTTGAACTATAGAAATTTAATTTTCTCATACATATGAGAAAACTTATGTTGCTTAGATCCTTATGGTCCATCCATATAAGAAAGTTTTTGTTTGTTTGCTTGTTTTTTTTTAAATAAGGCCCATTTGTCTTAAAATGATTAGGAAAAATCAACTATTAGGATAAGAATGAAAAAGGAAAGCAACAGCTATATTGAGTCCTACATAGGGATACTTAATTGTTTGTGTTGTCTTTATGTGAGTAGCAGTGAGTTTGTGTAAGGGGGCAGGAGAGAGACAGGGAGAGAGAGAGAGAGAGAGAGAGAGAGAGAGAGACTGCTTTGTTGTAGAGAATAAACTACCTTATATTTTTAGTCAGAATTTGATTAACAGAGTGCAGACCACCGATAATTATAACAAAGCCAAGTGTCTAGAGTGAAAGCTTTGTATTATATGTATCATATAAATAAATACTTGAATTGTGCTTAGCAATAAAACTCAGTGCATTCTGAAGGTCTCTGGGGATTGAGAAAGCTTTTCGGAATCTTGTAAGCATTTCAAAGATAACACCATAGACAGCAATGGTTGTTTTAGCAAAAAGCAATGGTTCAGGTTACTAGAGATTCAAGATCAATGGAAACGTGATAGAGTTTCCTGAAGATTTCTAAATCCCATTTACCCTAAGCATTCAAAATTCTTTCAAGAATACAATTTCTTTTATCTCTGCACCATATCTATAATGTCTTCTCGTTATATCCATAGATGAGGACAGCTGAGATATATTCCAAAATGTTTCATCACGTACAACAGACGCTCTATCATGGAACTGGGATTCAACCTCAGATCCGCTGGTTCTCACTGCAGCATTTTAGTCAGAAAATTGCTATATTCAAGATAAACTGCTAGTAAAAACTGGGATGATTTTTCTTCAAATCTACTTGGAACAGAAATAAGAAGACTGAGTTAAAGACTTGACATACTGTGATAACTAAAGGGCAAGGCAGTTTAACTTTCAGATAAAAATATATCTTTTTTTTCAAACTTATTTTGAAAAATAAATCCATTGGGGACAATTAGGGAATCAGAACATCCCTGGTTATGACTAAGGTAGGAAATCCAAAAAATGTTTTAGTTTGGAGCTTTTAAAAATATAAAGCATTTCAAAATGCTGGCATTTAAAAATATAGAGAAGCTGTGGGTCAAAAACTGGTCCTTTATTTGAATGGAAGACTTTAATGAAGGGGAATCGTGTGGACAGTTCTGATTGGGGTGGTAAAAATATCTTTAATCCACATTTGCACAGCAGGTACTCTATTCATACTTCAGATTGTTTATTTGGGAGCAGTTTAAAGGTGAGAAAAATGGAGATTGTGGGGAGAAGGCATTAAAGAACTCAGCCTCCTTTGCCAGCATTAATGGGGAGGAGTCTCTTTCCTAATCATTTGACTGAAAAAAAAATGACCCACTTGTTTATGAATTAGGTAAATGAGACACTGGGAACAGAAGCATTAAAACCAATGGATAGAGAGAGAGCCCTCTTGTAAATTTCCAGGGTTTACAAATGAAAACCTTGGTGATGGATGGATTAATAATGAAACTTGCTGGGGACTGGAATGCTCTCCAGGGCATATGCCTTCCATTGAGGTAATGAATAGGGGACGCTCTGTTTAAAGCTTATTTGCCAGATAGAGTGACCTGGCCAGAGATTTCTCCCACATACAGACATGCAGAGGTATCTTCAACCAGTGTTGCATATTCTTTCTCCCTAACATAAACATATGAGCTGGTGCTCATAGTCAATAAAAATGTTAGAAAACCTGACCACATGATCCTTGGAAGACAAATTACTCCTTTTAATTTGTCTGAACTATTTCATCTTCATTACTAATCCCTGGAGCTTTGGTTTATTGCCTGATATATGCCAGGATTATCCATTTTGGAAGTTTTCTATAAAACTTTTATAACTATAAAAATTGTATTTAAATAAATGTCTGTGTTGTGACGAATATTGTCTACCACTGTTCAGCTCTGTCTGAAGGAGACAAGTGTGGCTCTCTAGCAGCGGGCCTGGTGTTGCCTGGTGAGAATTACATACAGGGACAAGAATGTGACCCTCTCTGCTCCACTGCTCCCTGAATATAACAATTATGCAAATTCTTTTTGTGTAGTCTTAAGAATGTGCTATGTGCATTTTCAGTGGGCCTGGAAAAGTGGCCTCCTAAAAATGATAGAAATACTATAATTAAATCATTTCAAGTGATTTGAATCTAACATACTCTTACTATGCCCTCTTTGTAGTCTGCAACAACTATCTTAAAGAAGTATTAGACTTGTATCCTTCTCAAGATCTCTGGTTAGAGCTTCTTATTTAAGAACAAAGGAAAGGTTGAACCCCTCATTAGAAACAAAGTTATAATTCCTGCCCCTGCATTTCCTCCAATGTGTTTGGCGCTGGTGACATCTCAGGAGCAGACTGTCATCCCGGGATTCGATAAAACCATCATTTTGGCAAAACAAAACAAAACAAAAATTTGGCCTTAGGAAATTGTGAGTCATCTCTGTGATCCTTCCAGCTGTGCTTTGCACTGGGGGTAATAAATCATGCGTAAATAATAATCACCAAAATTAAATGTGTGGATGTTGGATAATTCTTTGTCATTGTTACTCACTAATAACAGTAATTTGGTTAGGTAAATTGTATTGATATCAAATGTTCCTAGTATGCAGCTTTCAATTAGCAGGTCATACATTCCATCTTCAAATGACTCAACATTTCACTTGATATTTCCCCCGATCATATTTTAAAGAGTTTCTCTTCCTTTAGTTCCTGATTCCTTTTTCTTCCTTTTGCTTTTAAGGTCTAATTAATTTTCCTTTTATGGCTAACACCATATTGGGCTGACCACTACAAATAGTCCTAGCACAAAACCAGACAGGTTTGCTGTTGTCACCATGGAACTGCATACATGGGGTACATCTTTCTCATTCCCATGCCAGAGGCCCAGCCAGGCACCATGCCCTGACACTTGCCTGCTCACAGACACACATTTCTGACCAGGAGAATTTTATAATCTCTCACCCTCAGTTACAATGCCCCAGCTTTATACTACCCCAACCAACAACCAGACATGGAAACTGAGTATGAAACAGGCTGTCTTCAGAGAGCCAGATTCAGGGAGCTAGTAATCGCCAGAGGCCCATTTGACTGCACAGGACACACACCTACTAGCGCTTTCCACCCACACTTGAAAGTCCACTCAAAATGGAGCCAAGATGAACTCTTTGCCAGACTCTTGCCATGCTGTTCTCACTGAAGTTCATCTCCCATTTGCCTTTCCCTCCCTCCAATTCACACAAGCATGCATGGTACACATCTTCACATACACTTCTAGAATAAGTAAATGCCACAATTGGAGGTGAACAGATCTTGCCAATCTAGCAACTTGCCACAAACAAGGTCAGAGGTGGTACAGAATCCAAGACCATTGGCATCAGATCCCCAGTGCAGTTTGGTAGCCTGTGGTGAAGGTTCTTGGGACAACCCAGCCCATCTTGTCATTCTTTCTAAGACTAGAAAATACACAGAAACTTGTTATTGCCTAAATCGACCTTTTAATTGAGGTCAAGAAAGGCTAATATATAAGTTGGGCTGCTGAAAGGAAGAGCACGGTTATATTGAGACTTCCTGTTCCTCAGCCCACATCTCTCTCCCCACTGCCTTTATCTCCTACATGAAAGGGGGCCACTTATTTAGGTTCCAAATGAGGATTGTCACTGAAAAATATAATATGAGAGACAAATGCCAGTTACACGCATAATATTTAAGTTCTAAGAGCTCATTTAAAAAGTAAAAAGAAATAAAGTCAATTCTATTACTGTATCTTATTAATGCATTATGTTTAAAGTAATATCACTTCAAGCTGTCAGAAATTTCACAGTAGTCATGAACTACTCTACCATTTTCCTTAACAATTCTTGGAAATTCAGAATGGGTTTTCACATATATAGCACATGGCACTTAGAGCAGTCACATCTTCAGTGCTCAACAGCCACATAAAGTCACTGCTGCCTAGGTGGGCATGTGAACCCTGCAGGTGTCCAGGTGAAGTTAGAGGATAACTCCTCCATGGGCCTCAGAGCAGATATGTTACCTGCCGGCCCAGGAGCAGGCCTGGCCACACCGCCTCTGGAATGTTTCCTAACTCTCTGTAACCTCCATCAACACCAGCAACTATGTCCTCCATAGCACAGCACGAGCTAAAAGAAAAAAACTGTCAAATATGTAAGGCAAGACGTTTCTTCATGGTGGTTTCTGAGGTGTCTTCAAGCTCTAAGCTGGCATAAGTTTGATGGTGACTCTGAAATGCTCAAAAGATCGATGTCCTGTAAAAGTGCATCTGTTTGAGGCTGGGATTGCTCACCAAGTAAACATGACCTTACCTTAGTGAATTAGGGTGAAGTTGTACCTTCTGAGGTGTAAACAGTGGAGGCCAGGCAGATCCTTAAGAGAATAACTTTAAGTTCATAACATCAAATACTTCTCAACCCAAAGGAGAACAACTCTCTATATATACTTGACATGAAGTAAAGATAGCAAAGGTAGCTTGAGCATTACTATTATTTTTTAATACTTACACATTTTTATAGGAGAAAAATGTTCTTCATCTTTAAACTACAAAATGGAATGCCACAGGCTCACTCTGTGGATGCACCCCATCATTATTATTTAACTGTTATTTATCATTATTTAACTCTTGAACTAACCTCATAATGATTAATAAAACTACCAGTCATAATGTCAATATAGTTCTGATTTAGGAATGAAGCAAAGTGACTTTCAATAAGTTAGTGATAAGTCTATTTCTGACAGATTCTCTGAACACAAAACCTAAAACCCTCGTGTTGGCAGAGGTGCACACAGTAATAGCCACTTAGACATCCCAGGACAGCATGCAGTGGGGACAGCTGGACCCTTAATGAGCCCGTGGAGAGACAAGCTCCCATCAGGGTCCTACCGGGGAGAGCAGGAACTCAGGAAGGAGGAAAAGCAAGCTTATAACCAAGGATGAAGCTAGAAGAGTAACTACCAGGGAATTCAAGAAAGACAGGAATGGAAATGAAAGCTAAAAAGGGTTCACTTCTTCAGGAAACTACCCATTAAAAAGGATTTGAAGTCGGTATTCAGCACCCATGCTTCAAGATACATGTGCATGCATATCAGAGCATGTAGACAGAAAGAACCTTGAGAGGGTTAGTGCCTCATAAGAGAGAGAGAAACCCAGCCTTGGGGCCCTGATTCTATTAGAGCTTCCTGAGGAGTCATGGGCTACAGCAGCTGGACCCCACTGTCGGGCAGTGACCCAGGTCATTCTTAGCTCATCCTTCTTTTCCTTAAATAGCTGGCAGAAGTTGAGATTAGAATTAAATTTCTGGCATATTTTGTGCTATTTGTTTCAAGTTCATTAACTCCTGGTGCCACCCACAGCAGCTGTGAGGTTTGACCTAGTCAGAACCAAGGCACAGGAATAAAGGCAGCCTGGTCCACATAGTGTGGGTCCTCTGAGACACCCGTGGTGGGATTCACACAATTTCTGGCACACCATAAGTTGAAGTGGCATGGTCTAGGGGCTTTTGCAGCTTTAAAAATACACACATTCTACCAAGATAATAGTGACCTCAGTAAGTGGCATGAAGAAAATAAACACCACTGCTTTGTTTCTGATGCATGGAAGTCTATTTCTTATCTGCTGGTCAGCTCTGACACTGCCAACAGTTTGTTCCTTTCATGTTTCCCTCAATCAATTTAACAAGTAAAAAGCATGGGCTTTAAAGTTAAACAGCAGTGTGTTGCCCCTTGTTAGCTGTGTGATTCAGCAACTTACACAGCTATCTAATGTGAAACATTTTTATGAGGATTAAATGAGTTCATACATGTTCCGACATTTCATATTGCTGTAGAGATAGCCTCAATAAATGGAAACTCTCCCTATTTCATTCTGGGTTCCTCCACCATCAACACTATTGTTACTGTCAGTAGACACGGGGTACCAACAGGGAATCTAGAAGGAAGCATGACGTGAGACTTACTCTGGAGAAATTCCTACTGGTGAGGAGTTATATGTGTGAGCCTGCAGTTAGCCTTCAATTTGAAAGTGCTGACAGGGAAGACAGGCTACAGAACAATCACTAAGAGCTTGCCTGAGGAAAAGGAGCAAAGCCAGAGACTTTGTAGCAGACTTCCAGACAGGCAGACCAGGAGCAGAATGAAGCTCTCTTGCCTTTCATTTCTGGATTCTGGAGCCTCCACATCCCACTGGCCTTGTCTTCAGGAGACCCTTGGGTGCTTCTCCCACCTCTTCTCTCCCACTCCAGGAATGAAGCTCTCTTGCCTTTCATTTCTGGATTCTGGAGCCTCCACATCCCACTGGCCTTGTCTTCAGGAGACCCTTGGGTACTTCTCCCACTTCTTCTCTCCCACTCCAGGGTCTCCCTTCCTCATATCATTTCAGAATAGCACTAGACTTCCTGTCGTCTCACCCAATGACCTTACTAAAGTACACGGAAATTTTGATCATTTTAGAGAGGCTTTTTTAAACTAAGGAAGTACATGACTTTTTAAAATAGAATGTGCAAGAAATATGCACTCAGCAATAGTGTATCTGAGAAAGCTTAGGTTGTGCGTTTGCTCAGGTTCCAAGTCCTGAACACAGATTCCTCAGTCCTACTGGAATCCCAAACAGAGTGACAGCTAATGGCAGCAAATGGCACTGTTGGGCACAAGTCCCTGAACTGTCATAGTGGACTTTGAGCTTTCTTTCATTAGACTTGGTGTCCAGACCTAAAATACAGAGTAGCACATTCCATCTGGGGTGAGAAGTATCCCATAAACCCAAATGTCCTCCTGAGACTGATGAGCACAGGGTGAGGACTTAGAATGGACCCAAGCATACGGATAGGCTTTTGGACTTTGAGAAGACAAACTGTTTGCTTTGGGGGAAATAAAAGGATAGTTAAATATCTGATACATAGGTGCTCCCTGGAAAGTTATAGGAGGGTTTGTGTGCCACACAAGTAGAGAATGAGAGGGGTGGGGAGGGGAAGTTAGCCCAAAATGAGAAATAAGGAAGCACGGAGAACATTTCAATCCAAAGGTGTCTTTTCCTTTGTGCACATTCCCCCTTTCAAAGGCATTCTTCAGATCCAATGGCTTCGTTATCAGAGCAGAGAACATAAAACCCAAGATAATATAGCCCCTTCCAGCACTGGAAACACAGCAGCCCACCTCCATGCTCTGGTGTACAGATCTGCTTTAATAAAATGCCTTTTCCCCTCATTAACTATTTCAAAGTGACTGACTTTGTGGGATTGCAGGGGAAACTATAAAAGGCAGATCAAACAAAACAACCTCTGCCTATCTTGGTCTCTCCACATGTGAGCTCCTTGCCTCTTCATTACTGCAATATGCTGTTTACACTCACATTACCTCTCATTGCTTGTTTGCAAGAATGGATCGTCAACAAGAAAGAGGCAGAAGTGAGGTCCTCAAGCCCCTAGAGAGTGGGTTGAAAGGCAGCAGAGGAGATGGAGTAACGAAGGGGAAAGTCCGCATGTTATTGTCTCCGCCACTGAGCTCCCACAGTCCTTCCCCAAAACCTCTGTTTTGTAAGTTTGCACAGAGCCTCACCAGGGGCTGGGTGTCTGGCATGGACTGGACAGCTCCTGATGGGAGTGAGGATGCAGCAGTCACTGTCACTCACTGCTCTGTACCTCCTGCTGCCTAGCTGGAGTGCTTTTGGAAGAGTGAAGAGACTGGGATAACGGAGAACAGCTCAAGGGAGGCATTGACAGTGACATGCTGATCAGGGAATCTTGGGAAAGGCACCACAAGAAACTCCCTTTATTTTTTGTTTTTAAAAAATGATAATGCTGCACAAGAAGTTCCCAAGTTTACTGAGGTTTTATTTAAAATAGTGCATGATATTTACCGAAATCTGATACCAGAGAGGGAAAGAGGGATGATAGCCCATCCTTTCAACCAATGCTGTCAGCATCTTTACCTCCAGAAACTTAAGAAGCATTTTAAAACTTGATAAAACTGACTTCCTCTTGTGTTGTCCCTATAATATGGCTAGGGCTTTGGTCAGAGGAAGTAAATTTTTGTGAGAAGTTTCAATCTTCATTTGAAGAATATTAATTGTGTAACATCCTTGAAACTAACAACACTGTAAATTAAGCAGATATTTCTGTGCCCCAGATGATGTTTCCCACCACTTATGCAGTCCTGCCGAATGAGCTCCACCACCAGGCAGTCTCAACAACCCTATCCCTCACCCACCTCCCTTCACCTCATCTTCCCCACCAAGCAACCACCCATCTCCCCATCTCCTCCCCTAACCCCTCTTATCTCCTCACCTATCTCCCTCATCGGATTCCCCCTACCCACTTCTACCATTATCACCTCTCCCACTTCACCTTCTGTCTCCTACCACCTCTCACCCACCTCCTATCTCCCTTTACCCCCTCCTTCATCTCCACATCCTGACCCCTCTTTCCCCAATCAACCTCCCCTTCCTCCATCTCCTACAACATACACACACATGACAAAACAAGGTCACAAATTTTAATTTCTGTGACCCCAGATTTTATTCCCAGGAAGTGACAAGAAAAAACTCACTCATAGGAAGTTGTGTCGGACAGGTAAAATGTGACCAAGACTCATTCCCCAATAGGGCATTGTCATGGAAACAGTGGGCCAAGCTTTCATCTACAGAACTGAAAATTAGGGAAGTTCAAGTCTTAGGTGTTCTGGCTTAGAAGGTGTTCTAGCTTTGGGAAAGAAGAGAAATTGCCCAGCACTGTGGAAATCACACAAGTAGACAACACCAAGACACCCATCTAGCTGAAATCTTTTTTTTTTTTTTAATTACTTACAGAATAACCAGATGGAAAAAAAAAAAAGCAACAAACAATTTCTTCCATGTGTGATTTCCATGTCAAAACCGAACATGTCATTCCTTGAAGGAAAGATCTTCCTGATTTCTCCAAGGAGAAGAATCCAGAGGGTTTCCTCCCAGCCAGGCCTGCTCTTTCTCATTGTATCCTATCACCTACAGAGCCCCTCACTTAATTTCAGTTGTGAGAGTTATGTTCTATCTGCTAATGAGAGAACAACTTTCCCAGTGCCATCCAGACCTTAGCTATAAAGTGTGTTCTGGTACAGGCAATCAGCAATTATGCTGAACTGTTGAACTAAGTGTATAGCTTGTATAAAAATAAGTTTGATAAATGTTTAAACATTTGCTTAGTGTACTTCAGTGCATGCCTATCAAATTTCATTCATCTCTCTGTAAAATCTTTCTTTTTTCTGAAAAAAAAATGGAAATCAAACTAATTATCAAAATATGTTCATTTCCTGTTGCAAAATTCCTACTACATTTACCCCTACTACTAAAGATCCACTACCCACTATTCTCTTACATCTCAGTAAAGGAGTAGCAAACAATTTAAATCCAATTCTCTAGTGACAAGGTGGAAATTACCCTTAGAGGAAAAAAAGTTCACGCTGCTCAAAAATAGTTCTGGTGGTAACCATGAAGGGTGATGTGCATTCAAGGGGGTGTAATCCTGTACCTTGAAACACATACAGTGTTGTCAATCAATCTTACCTCAATGAAACTTCAAAAATAAAATTAAAATTAACCTCAGGATCTTAAAAAAAAACATTTAATTAGATTAGATTTTTCCCAAAGATTGAATAATGTAGACATGTGTAGTTCTGAGCTTCTGAAAAGAAGCAAATGTTCTAATCTGCCAAAGTTGTATTCATGTGGCGTGACGGTCATCAGGTCAAACACAGAAGCTAAAAAACAAAAACAGTAATAACTGTTTCTCTCTAGAAGCTACAAAATTTCCACAGATTCTACCAGACAAGCCACAGAGTATTTCTAAAAAAAGAGCTGAGGTAGGTAAAACTGGACAAAATGTGACATCATTTTTGGTCAACTCCCATATTCCTATTTATTTATTTTCCCGTCATTTTCATAATTCTTCCTGTTAATCCTAGATGTATTATGAAGCACTTATGAAGCACTGGGGATCAATATTAGCCAAAACAATAACTCGACACAATTCAATGACATGACAGCAAACTATGTGTTGTAGCTACCACTGGACATGGCATTTATCAAGGAGGGCAAAGAGCCCTGGCCCATGCATCTCATATCTTGTTCAGAAATAGCAAGGGGACCAGACATGAAATAATTAAGATATAACTTCAAACCAGAATACGTGCATATAAAAGAAATGGGTATGCATTATTAAGAGAAGCCCAATTTACATTCAGTATGAGGACAGGTGTCTTTGAGTGGCATTTGACTTGAGAACTGAAGGCTAAGTAGAAATTAGCCAGATAAAGAAGAGCAAGAACCTTCCAGGTCGAGGAAGAACATGAGTGGAAAGATACATCTCCCAAGGGTTCAGAACACACCTTCCTAAAACATGCCGTGCCACTTTTGGCACATGGATTATTTTGAACTAAGATGCCTGCAAGTTCAGGAGAGAAATTTTACCACTTCTTTACCTACTGAGAAAAATAATAATTGGAGATACGATCCAGAATTAGGATTTTTACCAGAAATAACATTTCTATCAGAAAAACCTTTCTATAAGGCAGTGCAAACATGTACTACAACCCTAATTTTTGTCATATGAGTTGCCTTCTCCTTCTTATGTGAACTCCCCACCTCTTTCATTGAAGCCCTAAGTATCAAACACTTACCCATTTCTTAGTTTAGGGATTATTTGTGTGTGTGTGTGTGTGTGTGTATAAAATCTAATTTACTCATTATCCATGTGTGTATATATATATATTATGTGTACATTATATAATATATATAATCTCCTCATTTACTTTAGAATATGTACATCCATGTACCTTCTCCATATATACATAATTAAATTTGTTCTCTTCTCCTAGTCTCTGTGATGTTAATTTGATGCTTAACCAGTTTACAAAGAATCCAGAGGGCTGGGTGAAATTAACTCTCTGCCCCTATAGTGTGAATGCTTCAGCATAGAAAAAAGCTGAACTGTTGTGAATCAAGGAGAGAGTGAATAGATGTGAGAATGTGGTGGTGGACAGGGTCCAAATTCTAGAAGTCAATAGGTCATTCTAAAGACTTTTATTTTATTCAGAGTGCAATGTGCAATTAGATACATCATATAGTTTAAAGATCCCTGTATCTATGCATAGAGAATGAGTTGAAAGATAATTATACTTATTATTGCTAAATAATGGTATTAAACAATGGTCATTTAGCTTCAAATCCATTCCCCAAGACCCCACTATGTGCAGCTGGGACAGAGATTCTGTTGGTTTCTCCTTTGCCAGTCACTGCTTCCTCCATTTTATGGTCTGTAGGTGGAAGACATTACTGGAGACCAGAGGCTACACCACAGGGTCTGGCAAGGGCAGAATGGTCTTGGCCCTGTGTTTATTTTCTTTTTCTTGACACAGTGGCCTTGAAACAGTTGTTCAGGCCAGCAGCAAGAATTAATTATCCATCAACAAACTGATGCAAAACTAAAGAAAAACAGTTTATTTGGGAACTTAAGAACTATAATTTGAGGGACTATAGAGTCAATAAAAAACTGAACTGCCCCCAAAATGCCAGATATTTCCAGTATTTATGGTTTCACAGGGTCTCACAATTGTTTTGAGCAGTTATGACTGATGGTGACTGAAGTAAGAAGTAGCTACTTCTGTATGACTGGTTCATTGTTTAGTTTCTCTTAACTGTCACTGAATCCCATGGTTGCCTGCCAGGTTCCCAGCATGGTCATTTGTAGTCACAGTTTCTGTCAGACAATATCATGGCAGAGAGGTATATAAGCTACACTTTCTTTATGGCTCCATTTTAGACTCCATTGACATTATGCTCATTTCTCTCATTTCCACTTTAGTGTTTGTACATTTTTAGAACCAATCTTTGAGTCCCTTCAAAGATACCTGCACCAGCTAGTTAGTGCCCTCTTGTAATATTGTGGTTTACATGATTCTGTATTTGGGTCATTAAGATGACCAAAATACTTTTCTCATACATATTTGGTCTCCATACATAGTTCTTAGCTTGCAGCTTCCCTTGGAATTTCTTAAGTGTTACTAGTGATAATAGTAGCTCTTCTTATATTAATGAAGAACTTTTGGCAAAGACCTGAGAATGGGGGCTATTAATCCCTATCTGGATAACCAACAAGAATAGAGAACTTTCAGTCTCCTACCCTCATATTCTGGAGTTCAGAGGGCCTGGAGCCTGAATTTAATTGCCATGACTTGATAATTCATGTTGAGGTAATGAAACCTCCATGAAAACCCAAGAGGAAAGGGCTTCAGAGAGCTTCTGGGTGGAGAACATGTGTTGATTTTGGGGGGAATGGTGCACAGGAGATGATCTGGAAGTTCTATGGTTTTCCCCCTTCCCTTACCCTCTGCATCACTCCCATTGGCTATTCACTTGTATCTTTTAGTGCCTTTTGTAATAAATTGGTGATCTATTGAGCAAATGGTTCTGTGTTCTGTCCTAGCACAGCAATAGAACAAGAATTGAGTGTCTCAGGAAACTCATATTTATAGACAATGGGTCAGAAGCATAAAAAAATCTAAAATTTTTATGGGCATCTGAAGTCTGAGAAGGGAGTCATATGGACCACCCATCTGTTGCTGGATACTGAAGAACCCAGGTAAACATGTGGGGTTGTCTGGGGCTTGCAGTCAGTGTCTGAAGGGAGATGGTCTTGAGACTGAGCCTTAAACCTGTGGAATCTGACATTATCTCCAGGTAGCTATTGTAAGAATCAAATTGAAATTTTTGATACTCTGTTGGTATAAAGATCCCTTTAAAAATAGCTTGTTGGTGTGGGGAAGCCTCAATACCCACATATCTGTGGAAATTTGCTCTCCAGGACACATCACTATCTGTACAACCCCTCCCCTCAGAGATGTGACTCCCAGACCTGTGGGACCCCATACGGATGTAGGTTTAATAGGTCAAAATTCTCTGTTCTGTCTGTCCTAGAGGTGGTAGTTTCCCTGTAGCTATTATCTCAGTTTGTCTTTTAGTCCTCCAATACTTGTCTGGTCAAATTTTCATATTACAGGGCCTCCCTGGTGGCGCAGTAGGTTAAAGCAATGCACTATAAAGCAAACCGCAGCCACTACAGCACAAGTTCGATCCCTGCTGCCGGCCAGGGAGGGGACCTATATGGCGCAGCAGACCTCTCCTGCTGTGCCCGCTGCTCCCCTCAGCAGTGTATTCAGTCAGTCTACCTGTTCTGTTCCCCGCTCTGTCTGTGGTGAATCTTCTCACCCCCCACACCTCTGGCCTGTACCCCAGTGCTTGTATGCATAAATAAATAAATCTTTAAAAAATTTTTTTCATATTACATTTTCTCTTACTGTTCTAATAAATTATCACAACCTAGTTGTTTAAACCAACACAAATACATTATCTTAATATCCTGTAGGTCAGAAGTCTGACATAAGCCTCCCTGGGAGGAGTTGTGGCATCAGAAGAGCTCTATGTCTATGAAGCTCTTGGAAATGATCCATTTTCTAAACTTTTCCAACTAAGTAGGCTACCTGCTTATGCTTTTGTCCTCAAAGTCAGCAACGGTAATTTAAGTCTTTCTCAATATTATATTATGCACACCTGTTCTCACTCCCTCTTCCACTCATAAGGATCCCTTTAATTATGTTGAGCCCATCCAGGATAATCTCCCTATTTGGTAACAAGGATTAACAGTTTTGCGACATAATTCCCCTGGACCATGTAAACTAGCATTTTCACAGATTTCAGGAATTAGAGATGGACATCTTCAAGGGAATCATTATTCTGCCTACTACAATCTACTTTCTGGGTCCAAGTGATGCACATGTTCCCATGCAAAATATATTCATTCCATCCCAAATTCCCTCAAAAGTTTTAGCTAAACTATAGTATCAACTTAAAGTCCAAACTCTTATCTAAATTTTATCCACTCAAATATCTTAAAATATCATCCTTTTAATCAACTAAATCAGTTTTTTTTTTATGGAATCAATAGGTTAAGTACCTATATGTAATCAATCCTGAGACATAAGATTTCTGACGCATTTTAAAGTACAAAATGGTTTACAATGTGCAAGGTCTGAAAATTCCCCAAATACCTCACCTTCAGCAATTTTCTTAGAATATTCTATCAAGTCTCTCTCCTAGTTTATCACTTAAAAGTTCTGTTTCTCACATACCTGCAGGACACATTAATCTTTCTGTCACTACATAACAAAGATAGCCTTTCCTCCAGTTTTTAATACCATGTTCTCTCTTGGAGGGTTGAGAGTGAGGAGGATTAGTTTGTGTAACACAATGTAACATTAGTTTGTGTAAATTAGTTTGTGTAACATAATGTTTGTATTATTTAAATACAAAAGCCAGGTCATCAGTTAGGAAATAATCTCAATAGTTTACTGGAACTATGACAGCAATTAGAAATAAAGTTGAAATGGGGAATATAGAAAGATTTGTGATATATTTTAAGGTAAATGCAACATACATTTTCTGTGATACTTATGACAAAATTTAGAGAAGGTAGGATTAAAGATTATTCCTAGGTATCTGGATTTTAAATTTTAGGTATATTTTACCTATTATAAATAGTGCTACAATAACATAGGGGTGCAGGTATTCTTTTGAATTAATATTTTTGTGTTCTTTGAGTAGATTCCTAGAAGTGGAATTGGTAGGTCACATTGTAGGTACATTTTCTGTAGTTTGAGGAGCCTCCACACAACTTTCCACAGTGACTGGACCAGTTTGCATTCCCACCAACAGTGTAGTAGAGTTCCTTTTTCTTCACACCCTCGCCAACATTTGTTGTTGCTACATTTTTTTTTTAATATGTGCTATTCTTACTGGGGTAAGGTGGTATCTCATTGAGGTTTTGATTTGCATTTCCCTGATTATAAGAGATGCTGAACATGTTCCCATGTTCACAGACCTGTTGGCCGTTTGAATTCCCTCTATAAAGAAATGTCTTTTTAACTCTTCTGCCCATTTTTTGACTGGATTATTTACTTTGTTTTTATTGAATCATGTGAGTTCTTTGTAGACTTTTGTGATAAGTCCTTTATCAGTTGTATAGAGTGCAAAAATTTTCTCCCACTCAGTTATGGTTAATGTCTCTGTTGCTATACAGAAGCTTTTTAGTTTGATGTAATCCTAGCTTTTTATCTTACCATTTACTTTCTTTGCTTTGGGGGATAAGTCTTTAAAGATGTTATTGGAATATCCAGAACTATTTATAATAGTTAAGATATGAAAACAACCCAAATGCCAAAAAAATAGATGACTGGATCAAGAAGATGTAGTATATATACACAATGGAATACTATTAAGCAATCAAAAAAATAAACTCGTGCCATTTGTAGGAACATGGATGGAGCTTAAAAGGATTATGCTCAGTGAAATGTCAGAAGGAAAAAGAAAAATATTGGGTGGTTTAGCTTATAGGAGAAATATAGGGGAGTTAAACAAGGGGACAGGGAAAAATAATGAGTAAAAAAAATTGACAGGCAACTATAAATCAGATATTCTGCAAGATAGGGGAGGGAGAGGAATCTAAACAAGGGAGGGAAGAGAACAGGGATTACGGCAATGGTGGGAATTCTATGGGGACTACATCAGAGAGGAGAAAGCAGACATTGTACAAAAATGATCAATGCTGTAAAAATATATATATATAAATTATATATACACACACATGAGCAATTAAGCACAAGATTTTTAAAATCCTGTACATAATATAATAAAGCATGGGGTGAATTTTTTTTTTTAAATCAGGTAGATTTTACCACTTACTGAAATGAGATAACTTAACAAAAGTCAAATCTGAGGACAAGCATGTAAAGAATTGAGTTTCCAAAATGTCAAAATTTTGAACTTTCATGCCAGCATAATGAGGCAATGAGGTCTGGATGTATCCTCCGTCTAAATATATTTTTGTAAAGAATAATACAAATGATATAAGTGACAATTTTCTGGATAACAAGCAACACAGAACTGTGATCCGTGAGATACAGAAAATATAAAAGTCACACCTTTTACTGCTGTCTAAGGAGAGGTTGTAGATCTCCTAGAGAAGGAACCTTAAACATATCTAACAGGCTTGTTAAGTGGAGTGAAGTGGAATGGAGCTGAGGAGACAGATTTTAGCATTAATGTAAAGACTGCTATAATGTGTGGAGTAGAGAGGAGAAACAGCGAGGGAGACAGAAACAGACAGAGCTGGAATGCTGGAAAAAAGTAGCAAGAGAAATTTCTGGTCACACAGAGATGGTTATTTCATGTTTCTATTAGCAAGAACAAAGACCTTATAATAATAGGCTAGAATATTCAGAAGATCATCATCTTAGTAGTAGGGGAAAATTAGCCTAAAATAAAGACTTCCCCCAAATCCATCCTAACAATCTTCAAAAAATGGCTCAAAGGTGTGAATTAATTATAAGTAACTACGTATCAAAGGAAAGTCAATACAATATAAGGAATATAAAAAACAAAGAAATCAGAAACTGACATTGTTTAAATGACCATCATAAAGTGAAAAATTAGCAGCCATGCAAAGAAACAGGAAATATGATCCATAATTAAGAGAAAGACCAATCAACAGAAACAAAAGCCCAGCAAAATGATGAAACTGGCAAATAAAGATGTTAATATATACTTTATAATATAAATATACCTTAAATGTACAAGAAGGTAAAAGAAAACATGCATTCAATAAGAGAAATAGAAGCTATCAAAATATGCAGAGAGAAATTTTAGAGATTAAAATATGGTATTTAAAATGGATTAAAAGAAAATTGTTCACTGAAGAAATAATGAGTGAAATTTACAACACAGCAAAAAAAAGTATCCATAACAGAAGCACAAAAGAAGAGTTTCTTAATAGCATAAAGGTTCAGTGACATATGGACAAAAACAGTAATGACCTAATCCACATGCAAGTAGATTCACAGAAAAAAGGGAAAAGAAGTGATGACAGAAAATATTTAATGAAATATTTAATAAAATAACTTTCAGAAAAGCTTCATTGATGAAATCTACCAAACAATGAAAGAATAAACTATGCCAGTATTAAACAAACCCTTTCAGAAAATTGAGGGGGAGGGAATGCTCCTTGGATTGTTTTATTAATTTGACAGTGTCCTAATAAAAAAGTCAAACAAAGGGACAAAAACAAAAATAATACTAGTATATTCAGTGAACATAGATTTGAAACAAGGGTGCTAAGGAGAGCTCTAAGGCCAGAGAGCCCCACAAAAGCCCCCAAAGGCCAAAAGGCCACAAACCAGAATCAAGGGCTATAGCAATAGGGGCTATAGTCTAACCAAGGACAGTGGCCGATAAAGGTCACTGTCTATGGGTTTTCATCCATGTGCACAATTGCAAGAGACCTCAGACTACAGGAACAACAACCATGTGGTTTATTTACAAACAGGGGGAAACAAAGACACTTACGTATCCACAGAGACTGGCTGCTTCTTTCAGACAGCATCAGTGATGGTAGTCACTGGTTACCAGGAGTGCTGGGCAGCAATGGCCAGTAGCCATGACCACTGCTTGTCCTGCAAAGGCAGTGTCAGAGACCCCCAATATAAATAGCTTTTGTGAGTTGTTGGGTCATACCAAAAATGCACAGCTCTTTGAGACACTAGGTCCAAGGACTTTGGTTTTCCTTTCAGTCAGTGTTAGAGGCAAGACCAAGGCCAGTCTCTGCAGAATCCTTCAGCCTCTTTCCCCATCTCAGAGCATGGCTGCTGGATGTGGCCCTCCTTTCTTTGGAGGTTGGAACAATCTTCTCCTCTTCAGGGCTTTCCTCTTCCTCTGCAGGGACTCTTCCTCATGGATGCCACTTCTCTGAACCTCTTCTTCCTCCAGGTTGCTGCTTCTCCACACTCTCATCTGTTCATTTGCTCCTCTAGTGCTCTCTCTGTGTGTCTCTCTGCACATGTCAGATGATGATCATCCCAGGCTCCCTCCAACCCCGACTTATATCCACTTTCAGGGTGCCCCTGTCACAGTCTAATTGGACCATTTTTCAATCCTACACCTATTAGTTTGTTCCATAATCCAGGAAGTACACTTTACATAAAAGTGCTCTGCTACCACTGACTTGTGGTGAAAGGCGGAATCCTGGCAACAAAGCATCAATCAACTCACAACTTACACCTAATTGGTTATTCCAGAATCCAGGCAGTACACTGCTACACAAAAGGTCTCTGAGGAGTGACTGCCACAACTAACTTGTAGTGGAGCAGCACACCACTGCTCCTGCCAGCTGCAGTCCGGTAACAGATTCAAAAATCCTTAACAAAATAGAGGCATTATTAGAATAAATGAAGAAATAATTTTAAATCATAGTAAATTATGATGATATCAACAGGTCAAACTAATTTAGGTCACAAATATAAGGTTAGTTGAACATTAAACATACTATAAAAGAAAAGCCATAAAATTATAACAATAGATGCAGAAAAAATACATGACAAAATTCAATATCCATTCATGACTTAAAACAACTTCCAATTTTGAAAGAATTTCTTTTAATTGGATAGATGGCATCTACAAATCTCTATATTAAGTATTTAATAAAAACAATAAACTATTTTTTAATTGGGAACAAAGCCAAATGCCTTATCTCTTCTATTTATTGCTATATGAGAGGTTTTAGTTCATAAAGCAAGACAGGAAATAAAATATATAAATACTAGATGATAATAATAATAAACTTTATTTGCAAGCAACATGAGTGTGTATGGAGAAAACACCAAAATTCTACAAAACAAAAAACTAATAGAATTAACAAGTGTGATGTCACAGGATACAAGGTCAGTATAAAACCTATAAATCCTATATACTAGCAACCAGTGTTTTGACATATATTTAAAACATAATAGTAACTAAAATCACATTAAAGCATAAGACTCTAGGGATAGACTTAACAAAATAGCTGTAAGTCTTATACACTGAAAACTGTAAAATATATCTTAGTGAATTACATAAAAGAAGCCCAAAATAAATGAAGATATATACCAGATTTGTAGGTTTGAAGATCCAATCAAAATTGCTAAGATGCCAATTTTCATCAAACTCATCTGTAGATTTGATACAATCTCTATCAAAATACCAACCAAGCTTTTATTTTTTTCTTTGCAAAAACTGGCAGGCTCTTTTTAAAAGTACATATAACATGCCAGAAGCAAATGGAATAAGCAGAACATACTTAGGGGGAAAAAACAAGTTTGAAAAATAATATTCTTTGATTTCAAGACTTACTATAAATCAACTGAGACAAGTCATATATCTGACAAGGGGTTAATATCCAAAATATATAAATAACTCACACAATTTGGCACTGAGATAAGATAAGTAATTATATGAATGGAACAGAAAAGAGATGCCAAAAATAGATTCACACTTATACAGCAAATTAATTTTCAAAAGAGATACTGAAGTAATTTGATGGAGAAAAGAAGGTCATTTCAACAATTGGAACTAAAATATCTATGTGAAACTGAATATCAATGTCAAAAAGACAAAGCACAAGACTTCTTTCACATTTACATAATAATTAGAGGTACACCATATAGTTAAATGCAGCAGCTAAAGCTATTAAAACTTATAGAAGGAAATATTAACTGGACTTTCCTATGCCTTTTATAAAAATTAACTCAAAATGAGCTAAAAATTTGACCATAAGACCTAAAACCACAAAACTCCTAGAAGAAAATATGGACAGTGAGTTCCTTGCTTTAGACTGTGATATTTTTTTAATTTGACATCAAAAATCAAGGGAACAAAAGCAAAAATAAATGAGACATCAAATTTAAAAGCTTTTGTACAGCAAAGAAAGTTATCAACATTATGAAAGGGCAATCTGCTGGATGGAAGAAAGGGCTAATATACAATATTTTAACATAGGCATTATGGGTGAAGGAAATCAAAATGTTCAAGCTGTCAGTTATAAAATAAATAAGGTAGGTGCTATAATGCACAGCATACTAACTATTGCTAATATTATTGAAAGTATATTTCAAAGTTTTTAAGAGTCAATATTAAAATTCCCATCACAAGAAGAAAAAATATAGGTGAAATGGATGTTAACTAGACTTACTATGGTTATCATTTCACAATACCTACAAATATTGAATCATCATGTAGTGCACTGAAACTAACATGTATCAATTATATCCAACACAATTATTCTGAAAGAAGAAAATATAGGAAAACATAATTTCAATCCTCAGCTACCAAACCTCTCTTAAAATTGAAAAGAATTAACCATAAGGAAAACAGGCTTCATCTGCTATCAAAATCATCAATAAGCAAATAACTGAAAAGGGTAAAGGTGTGGGGAAATGATCATAACACCTAACAAAGTATTTTTATCTAAAAAATATAAAGAACAATGACAAGTCAATAAAAAAACAAATACACTAAAAATGGGATAAAAATTGATCAGATTTTTGCAGAGGAAAGTTTTTTTTTTTTTAAAGATTTATTTATGCATACAAGCACTGGGGTACAGGCCAGAGGTGTGGGGGGGTGAGAGGATTCACCACAGAGAGCGGGGA
>JAGFMF010011380.1:13445508-13470307 GCA_019455555.1 Galemys pyrenaicus
CCCTGGCCGGCAGCAGGGATCGAACTCGTGCTGCAGTGGCTGCGATTTGCTTCGTAGTGCGTTGCTTAACCCACTGCGCCACCAGGGGAGGCCCTGCAGAGGAAAGTTTATGAATGACCAATAGTCCCATGAAAAGTGCTCAAATAATAAATTATTGGTAAAATGTACAGAAAAACTACTATATCCTTTGACTGAATGTTTAAAAGACTGACAACACCAATGATTTTTATACATTGCAACTAGAACTCTCATATGTTGTTGATGACAGTATAAAATAAAATGATAGTCACAATCACTTTTGGAAAAAAGTGGGAAGTTTCTTATAATGCTAAATATTTTCATTCCTATGCATTTATATTTTAAGAAAATAAAACAAACAAAAATAAGCAAACATAACTGTGTAAGTTTGTTTATAATATTTTTATTTATTATAGCCCCAAATTGGTAACAACTGTAATGTCTATTAACAAAAGAATGGAAAAACAAATTGTGGTGTATAATAGACTACCACTCAGTAATAAAACAAACCAAAATTTTTAAAAAAGAAAAATGTTACTAAAATCTTAAACAATATAGAGGGATCTCAATAATAGGATATTAAAAGAAAAAAACAGTTCTATTTACAGGAAGTTCTAAAACAGGCAAAATGTACCTGTGTCAGTAGAAATCAGCTTTTTAGTTGCACTTGGGAGAGAAAGTTTAATCTTGGTCAGTACTCACTAAGTTGTGAATTATTAAGGGAAGGTACTGTGTCCATTTTTGCTCATTATCATATCTTCAGCACCCAGCATGTTCCCTGAAATTACTAGATAGCCAACAAGTATCAACTAAGTAAGTAAATGTAACAACAGAAAAGCATTTTGTTCACTGGTATTTCTCTGCTTTCCAAACTACATCAAGTTACCACTTACCTCTCTAAATTTTTTGTTTGTTTGTTTTTACTTGGATTCCTCTGATTCCATACTACTGTCCCTAACACCTGTCCACTTCCTCATAAACACATCTCCTAAATCTCAGAGCTAGAGAATTGCTTAAGAACTGAGAAGAACAGGCATGATATACATTACTGGGTATGGATGTTAACTTGTGATTGGTATTGATGGATGATGAGATCCAACTCTAGGCCATATGATTTTGACTTCCATACTAAAATTTGCTTGTCTAACCCACATACCCTATTTTTTTTTCCACATTTTATTCTCCCTGAAACCCCTTATAAACATCTTTCTATCTCAGCTCCAAGGTATTCCATCATTTTTCTGAATCTCTGACCTTCCCCACTTCCCCTGGTGTTTTTCACTAGGTTAACCAACTTCCCGAAACATTTTTTATTCCCTAAACTTGTGTTTTGATGCATTGCTCTGAGGATTATATTTATCTTTAAAATGCACCCCAAAATTGTATTTGTTTAAATAAAAATTAATAGCAATTAAATTTTAAAAAATATATGACTCCTCAGACCTTGCCTGAGTTCGGTTCAATTCTCCAGTGATTAGGCCTAAAACAAAACTCATGGGTAAGTGTGAGTTGCCCAGTGCAGAATTTGCAAGGACAGATTCAAGTTTCATAACTTCATTCTTTTCAGACTTAAATTTCAAGGCAGCACAAGGTAAAGTCTGAAGCAGGAAAAAAGTGATGTGACATTTTTATTTCAAGGTCACTGTACTTATAAAACTTTTCTACTTTCTCCTGGGAATTCTGTAGTCTCAAAAATGTCAGTGTGACTTACATCAATTGCCAAGCAGCATGACAGAGATTAGAATGAATTAAAAGGCCATCCTAGAGGATCTGGGATTGACTGCAGGGACCTTGATACAAAAATAAAAAAATTATGAAAAGGAAATCCTGAGTGTGCCTGACAATCATAGATTAAATTTCGCAGTGACCACATTCATCCTGTTATCATATCTATCAAGGGAGGTTAATAGATGAGTTCTTTAAAGCTAGAAGGACTTGTCCTTCCTCATTGACACCAGCTTAGTCACAAACAGCAACAAAGACCTTACAACAGCATTAACTGTCGAAAGTAATGCCTGAAGAAAAAATGTTTCAGCAATACTTCAAATAGCAGAAGTTAGTCCTGGAAACTTTTTTTTTTTTTTCATTTTTGTCTGACTGTAATGTAGCAGCAATGTGACCTAGACATTTCTGAGACCATCAATAAAAGTAACTACTTCATATATGAAAACTCAGCAAATTTTCAATTCAAAACAACCTATAGTTTACAAGTCATTCAGCATAATCTCTTTGGGGTTTTTTCCTCTCTCTCTCTCTCTCTGTGTGTCTCTCTCTCTCTGTCGCTCTCTGTTTCTCTCTCTCCCTGTCTCTCTCTCTCTGTCTCTCTCTCTCTCTGTCTCTCTCTGTCTCTGTCTCTCTCTGTCTCTCTCTGTCTCTGTCTCTCTGTCTCTGTCTCTGTCTCTCTCTCTCTCTCTCTGTGTGTATGGGTGGGTGTGTGTGTGTGTGTGTGTAGGAATGAATCTGTGCAAGTGTTAGATGAAAGACACTATATACATTTCCATTTTCTCATTGATTCAATGTCTGTGTGACTATGAAGCAAGTAAGCACATCTTATTTCTTAAAAGGCAAGTGGCTTAAGGCAGTGTTTGTTATGGCACAGAAGATTGTAAATATTTGTTACTTGGAAAAGAACTGTAAAATGCATACATCTTAAAGAAAAGTAGCTCCACCAGATATACAGAGATCTAAATTAGGGGTTATTTGGGTAAGATTTTTCATACTGTACATTTAATTTGCAATTGAAATTAGTAACAGTGTAAGGAAGGGTCTTTGCCTTCCTCCTTCCCATTCCCCAGATGACTTGTTTGTCAAGGCTGAATAACCTTTGTAAGTTGCCCAACTGAATAAGATGTTGAAACCTGGGCACTCAGAGGCGTCACCTCACATTGGGAAGTGCCAGTTTCGCACAGCTTGTTCAACTTGGCTCCTTTGCAGAGAAATTGATCTTCTGTCCACAATAGGCTTCTGGAAGATCCTCAGAAACCTACAACATCCCACTGAGCCAGTCACCACCAGGACCAGACGCCAATGTTGACGTGCTGGGATGTGATCCACATGCAAAATGAGGCTTCCCTCTGACAACGCATAGCTACATTTGCCTTCAGTTAAGTCTATGGAGAACTCTTATGGATGCTCACTGATGCCTCAGTTAGTGTGTGTGTGTGTTTTCCTGGTTGGACACTCTTGTTCACACTCAAAACAACTTGCTGCCTTTCCACATCTATATTAGCCCAGATGTTGGTCAGCTAACCATGCAGATCAGCACTTGTCTTCCTTGACTCACTTCTCGTGCATTCTGTGAGGATCTCAAAAAATTATCACAAACTCAGAACAACAGAGATTCTGTCACATGCAAGTCAATTTTTACTTTTAATCTTATGGTGTACTCCAGTATATTAAAGTGGAGAGAGACTGCTTCCTAGTGCAGCATCACCATGGCCGCTGGTTGGCCAGCAACAGAATTAGAAATAAAACGGACACCCCAGCTCAGCATGTGCTGTGAGGTCTGGATTCCTCCCTCTCACCTCCCCAGGGGCAGCAGGTCAGTCTCAGTGTAGGGCGGCAGAATCTTGCTTGTGTCTGGGGAGGATTACCAGCAGCATCATCATGTGTCCAAAAGAGCTGGAATGGGGACCACTGACTTGGTGGCCAGCACTAGAAGGAAATGGAAAGGTAAACCTGAAGGGAACTGTGGTCAGAATAAAGGCATAAACACTGATTGCTGCTATAAGTAACACAAACCTTTGTAAATACCATGCTATTCTGGGCACTGTACATATATATTCACATTCCCATTAAAATTTCACCTCCTCTACCCTTCTTCACACCTTCAAAAAACTCTATATGGTAGACATTCCTAGTTTAAAGCAAAGAAACTAAACTGTCATCTTGGATAGTGCTATAGACTGAATATTATGCCCCCTCCTATCAAATGTGCTGTTGAAATCTGTCTCTCAATATATTGGCATTTGGAGTTGGGACCTTTGGAAGGTGATTAGATCATAAGTGTGGAACCCTCATGAATGGTGCTAGAAGAGATACCCAAGAGCTTGCTTGTTCCTTCTGCCTAGAGAGTATTCAGCAAAAATACAGCTATTTATGAACCAGAAAGCCAGACACTGAATCTTGGCACCTTGATCTTGTACTTCCCAGACTCTAGAACTATGATAAATTAATTTCTATTGTTTATAAACCACCCTGTCTGTGGTATATGTTACCACAGCTTGAACAAACTAAAACAGTTAGGTTACTTAACCTGCCTCACACATTGTGTAACTGGAAGGAGAGTGATTTAATTCCAGGCAATAAAATTCCAGAGTCCTAGTTTTTATAAGGCAACATAGCTAAGAAGAAGAATAGAACTGCAAAGTCAGTCAGTGGATTTCTGAACTTTGTTTACTGCTGTTTCTTTTAACCAGCCATTTAAATTCCACTGGTAGCCATTTTCTCATTCAATAGGAATTCATTAGTGTAAATACATTTTTAAAGTCTCATGGTATTTGAAATGAAAGATGTGACTTATCACTTTTGCTTTGCTTAATGCAGATTATGAATGGAACTAGCTTTTAAGGTTAAGCCAGAGGCCATGGAAAAGGAAGAGTAGATAATTAATTTTTATTTTAATATACTTGAACTCAAGAAACATCCTTTTCTCTACTGTGTTTGTGTGATTTAAATAGACTTAAAATGATGCATTATACTTTCACATTAAATAATAGCATTATGTTTTATAAAAACGATGACCTTAAGCTGGAAATGATAATTTCAAATACTCCAGAGACAGAAAGGAAATAAGCACTTGCTAGAATTATGTAAGTATACAAATATATTTTTAAAAATAATTACAGGAAGAACATACATGCTGATGCCTAGGTTTATATGAAGTAAGGATGACTACTAACCCACCCACTGCCCACCCTCCTCTGCCTGACAAAATGCACTGGCTGAGGCTGACACTCCCCCACCCCACTCTCACCCCCAATACCAAGGCCCAGGTGCTAGTGCAGACACTGGTCTTCTTTCCTGCCATTCCAGAAGTAATGATTATTAATCCTCTAGAACAGTGGTCAGGTCTCAGGCTAGAAGTTGAGATAAGTTAAGCAATACATAATACACAAAGGTCTTTGTTCTTTATAGAATAGGTATGTTTGATGTTGAAAATAAAGAAAAAATATTTAAGGAAACAAATTTTTAGAATTTCATAGTGTACAGAACACAGATATAATAAATTTATTTAAATTCTACTCAAGATTACAAAGCACCGTTTGGGGTAAGACTTTATGCCATATGGAAGCTTCTTCTCTGACTTGGCACTTAAAACAGAGAAAGGTCTGTTCCCAGAGCACTCCCTGCTGTCCTGGCCCAGGAGTGCTGAAGCTCTCACTCCCAGCAGGGTTGTCATCTTTAGAAAACACTTAGAGATGATCTATGGACAATTTGTTCTGTGCAACACATACAGCTTCTGGGGATGATGTATATTGCACATAGTGATTCATGGCTAAGGCATGAGAAGGCGGAAAAAAAGGCAAAGCCATCTTCCTTTGGGTCCCAATCACAGTGACCAGAGCCCTCAGGCAACACAGGGGTAAGCCCTCCAGACAGTTTTAAGCATGCAACCCATAATACTCATTTTCACTGTCATTGAGAAGTCTGTTGCCAGTTTTTAAATCTGGACATAACCAGCTTCTCACCAAGAGTCCAAAGCCAATTAAAAATGGTGAACAACATTAAAAATGTTTTCAGGAAAACCCCAAGTATTTGCTTCTGATTATCTTCAGAGAAACAGATATGGAGAGGAAGAGAATATTGACTTAAAGTGAACTTCTTCAGTTTATAAAACAAAAAGACCTCTGTCATTAGGCAGTGTTAGCTTGCCTCGCCAAGAAACACGGTTTTTCAGACTCATTTCTTGGAAAAGACTTCAGCTATTCCAACATGTGGATATGACTACAAAGGTCTTGGGTAAAACAGACACAGCTATGGAGGCTTATTCCACAGCTACTCTTGAAGCCAAACATGGGCCAATTTTATCCATTGGGCAAGTTTCCATTTATTCATGACTAGAAATGGAGATAATAATTTCTATGTGGAAGGAAAAATGTACCAGCAATTAAGGGGGATGATTTTATTCAGACTATTGCAACAGGAAGAACATCCACCAATGACAAACTTGGTGACGGTTCAGGGTATCTTGGTGGCAATAATTATATGGGGTACTACACCTCAGAGAAGAATGAACAATGATGTAAAAAATATATGTAAGTTAAATAAGTAAAAGATCAAGTATATAAGAATCACTTAGAGTCTTAATGAGATCATATGAAGTATGAGAGCAGACCTTACCTAAGAATATGGGAAAGAAAGGTGGTCTTTTGTACTTAGTTGTCAGAATCAAAGAGAAAGGCATTTTGTAACCAGGGTGGTTTTCACCGAAGCTCAGGGTTTTGGTAAGTCCATCATTATCAACAACTACACAGATTTTTAATAGTGATAATAATGATAACAGATGTAAATACCTATTACAAGCACATACAAGCAAGCTACAGCCAGCTGGTCTGAAGTCCAAATTCAAGTACCAACCCCAATAACAGTCAAGGAATTGAATTGGCAAATTATAGTCTCTTATAGGTCCTCAATCAAAGGAAAACTCTTTACATAGGATCTTAATAGTCAGCATGTCCAGAGTCTTCTATTATTAAATATTGAGCTGGAGATAGAATGGAACACACAGCCAGCTAGACGTGGACAAAGAAATCGAAAAACTGCTAGACAAAGCTATGCAAAGCAAGGGTCATGAGATATGAAGGAACAACAACAACAACTACAAAAAACAGAAAGCAAGAGCAGAGGAAGATTTGAATATTGGGTGTTAGCAGTAAGAGATGTACAAATTGAGACTCAGTCACATGGCAAAGGGTCACACATCACCTTTTGCTAAGGAAAAAAATAAACTGAAGGTGTATGAAATATGCCATTTATGTTCATAGTCCAAGAGACAGCTTTCATAGCTTCCCCTGTACTGAAAAGTCTATTTTGAAAATCTAACACAGTTTATATCTATTATTATTACTAATAATATTAAATATTTCACATAAACTTTAGAATACACCCATACGCAAATAGAAAAGTTAAAAATCACCTACTTGTATCCATTAGCTAGAGAGAAAATTGTCATTTTAGTAGGCTTTTTTCCTGTATTTCCCTAAACATATTAAATCTATCATGTATTTCCATTCCTCATTTTTCCAGATGCTTAAATTAAAACAGGTTTTATTCTGCTTTACTTTTGTGGTTGATTTCAAGCTTATACCATTGTGATCAGAAAAAATACCTGATATGATTTAAAACTTCATTAATTTATGGATATATGTTTTGTGACCCAGTATGTAGTCTATCCTGGAGAATGTTCCTGTGCACTGAGAAAAAGGTTATTTAGTTTGGGGAGATGCATTATACTATAAATATCCATTAAGACAATGTGAACTAATTTCTGGTTGATCTGCCCATTGGTGAAGGTGGGGTATTGAAATTCCCAATGATTATTGTGTTGTTTCTAATGTCTGAAATTATATTTGCTAACCATTGCCTTATATTTTTCAATACTCCTTCCTTTGTCATATATATATTGATAAATGTTATATTTTCTTGATGTATTGATCCCTGCATCATTAATAGTGTACATCTTTGTACATTGTTACATTTTTTAGCTGGATCTATTTTATCTGATGTGTAAGTGTGAATTTCCCTACCTTTTTCTAGACCTGTTTCCTTGTAAGAGTACTTTCTATCCTATTACTTTAATGCTGAAGTGAGTCTCCTAGAGACAAAAGAAAGTTGGGGTGGTGTGTGTGTGTTTTCTTTTGTTTTACAACTGTGCAACTGGCTCCTCTATGCTCTTTGACTAATAAATTAAGTCCATTTACATTTAGGGTGATTGTTGATAGGTAAGGATTTATTATTACTATTTTGATTTTACTTTTCTGATTCTATCTAGTTTCTATCCAGCTCTTCAGTGAAAAAGCCCCTTTCAATAATACAATAAGATTTTTTTTAACAAACTGGTTTGCCTGAGAAGACCTTTATTTTTCCCTCATATATGAAAGAGAAATTGCAGGATAAAGTATTTTTCTCTGGCAATTTTTCTCATAGAATATTTTGAATTGTAATTTCATTCATTCCTTGCCTGTAGAGTTTCTTCAAAGAAGTCTAATGCCAGTTTTAAAGGTTTTCTTTTACAAAATTTATCTGCTTTTTCACCTTAACTACCTTCAGTATTCCTTCTTTACTTTGAGTTCTTGATAGTTTTACAGCTATATGTACTGGTGCACATCTTGCTGCATTTAGACAACCAGGTGTTCTTTTAACTTCATGAACTTGTATATTTATTTCCTCCCTTAGGTTTGGGAAGTGTAGAGGAGGTTGATAAGATCTGATACAAGACAATTATGTCCATTTTCATCACTATTATTCAACATATTTTTGGAAGTCCTAACGAGAACAATCAGGCAAGAGAAAGATATAAAAGAAATATAAATTGCAAAAGAAGGAATATAGCTTTCATTATTTGCAGATGATTAATATACATGGAAAACCCTAAAGACTCAACTAAAAAACTAATGAAATAATAAATCAATTCAGTAAAGTGGCAAGGTACAAAATCAATCTGCAAAAATCAGTTGTGTTTATATATGCAAACAATGAGTTTGAAGAGAACAAAATCTAGAAACCAATCCCATTCACAATGGCAACAAAAATAATTAAATATTTAGCAATAAACTTAACAAAAGAGTTGAAGGACCTATACAATAAAAAGTATAAGACACTGTTTAAAGAAATAGAAGAAACAGGGGCCTCCCTGGTGGCGCAGTGGGTTAAGCAACACACTATGAAGAAAACAGCAGCCACTGCAGCACGAGTTCAATCCCTGCCGCCGGCCAGGGAGGGGACCCACATGGCGCAGCAGACCTCTCCTGCCTCGCCCGCTGCTGCCCTCAGCAGTGTGTTTCAGTCAGTCTGCCTGTTCTGCTCCCCGCTCTGTCTCTGGTGAATCCTCTCACCTCCCTGGACTCTGGCCTGTACCCCAGCTCTTGTATGTATAAATAAATAAATCTTAAAAAAAAAAAAGAAATAGAAGAAACAATAAAATGCATAGATATTCCCTGTTCATAAATTGCAAAAACAAACATGTTTAAATGATTATCCTACCCAAAGCAATATATAGATTCCATGCAATCCTTATCAAGGATCCAATGCCATTCTTAAAATAAATAATACTGAAATTCATAATTACCCTCAATAGTCAAAGCACTCTTGACAAAAAAGAGGAAGAGTGGTGGTAACATATTGCCAGACCACAAACGATACTACAAAGCTATTACAATTAATACAGCATGGTCCTGGAACATAAAAAGACATACAGACCAATGGAATATACCTGAAAGTCCCAAAATAAACATATACACTCAGTTAGTCTGTGTCAAAAGAGCCAAGAACATACACTGTGAAAGGAGAACCTCTTCAAGAGCAGTGTTGGAAAAACTGGGCAGCCATATGCAAAAGAATGAAGCTGAAGTAACACCTGTTCCTTTACATAAAAATTAACTTGAAATAGATTAAAGACATGGATATAAGACCTGAAACTTTAAGATATATTGAAGTAAAAAATAAGTAGAAATCTTAAATAATATTGACTTCATTAATGTCTTTGGAGATCCACCGCCAACGGCAAGAGAAGCATAAGCAAATATACACAAATAGGGTTACATCAAACAAAAGCTTCTACACAGCAAAAGAAATTATCAGTAAAACAAAAAGACATCTATTGAGTGGGAGAAAATATTTGCCCATTACATATCTGACAATGGACTGATGTGCAAAATACATAAAGAACTCATAAAATGCAACAACAACAAAATAATTAACCCAATCAAAAGATAGGCAGGAGATGTTTTTTAAATAGACACAACTCCAAAGTTATATAACTGGGCAATGGGCCCATGAAAAAATACACATCAGCACTTATCATCAGGGAACTGCAAGTCAAAACCACAATGATTTACCTTCTTACCATACCATATCACCTTATCATATAAAAAAAGATCAGAAACAAAAAGAGTTGGAAAGGATGTAAAGAAAAATAACACTTGTATATTGTTGGTGGGACTGCAGATTGGTCCAACCCTGTGTAAAACTGTATGGAAGATTCTCAAAATATTAAAGGTAGATGTGCCATATGACCCACCAATTCCACTCCTAGGTATCTACCCAAAAAATACCAAAACAATAATTCAAAGGGATAGATATGTTCAAATGTTAACTGAAGCCTTCTTCACAATAGTTAAGTTATAGGAACAGGCTAAATGCCCAAGTAAAGAAGACTAGATGAGGAAAACACGGTGGTTATATATCATGGAATAGTACCAGTTATGAAAAAGATGAACTCTTGACATTTTCAACAGCATAGATGAAACTGAAGAAGATAATGCTAAGAAAAATAAATGATAAGGAGAAAGACAAATACAGGATGTGAACTATAGAGAGACATAACAAAATGTCAATTAAAATCAAACTAATAATAAACTCAATATCTTATTGCAAAGCTGAGGCAACCAGAGGGAGTGGGTGGGAGCAGTACTGAAAAGAGCCCAATGGAACATGGTGGAGTATTGTTGGGGCACTTGTAGTGGACAGGTTGTGAGATTAAACGTTTATAGATATTTAAACATATAATACTCAAAGCAGATACAAAGATATAACACACTTTATTTTAATGAACATAATTTGGGGAAAAAAATCTGAGAATTAATAATATAATGAACTAATTTAAATGTTATGGTAGCTACTTCTGTCAAGTTATATTAAAGACGTTAAGAAGCAGAACCATTTTCAGATTAGTGGGAAGAGGTAGAAAAAGGAAACGACTATATTCATGACTTTCAAACCAGGTAATTTAATATTGTATGAGTTAGAGTGTATTTTCTAGTGCAGTAGTGGCTATGCACATTAACTGGAATCTCTTTTTTGAACTTTATAATTACAAAATAAAACATTTTCAATTAAAAAATTATATGATAAAATAACAAAAATGTAGCAAGTTTTACATAATACAAAATTCATTTTAAAAATGGATTTATGTAGACATTAGAGACATAAGGTTTTCAAATATTTTGGTGTTAAAATTTCTTTCTTTTATGAAAGATGCACTGATTGTGGGTTGGGGGTGCTATTTGGTGATCTGATTTTTGTTTGAATATTTTTTAACATTTATAATGTTTTTATTTTTTTGTAAAATTAAAAATTGACAAACAATGTGACTATTCTAATATTTTTAAAAAGTGTACTGCCATGTAAAATACCAAAGTCTGTTTATTGAACTAGTCTATGTGAAAATTGAGGATATTCTAGGGAGTTTTCCATAACAGTGTGACAATTACAAAGAAAGCTCTGAATTCCCACTCCTTTATTGATGTTCACCCACATTCAAACTGGCTTTCTTGCAGAATCACTAATTTATGCTATAGCTACAAGAATTTGGGGAGCAGAAGCACTGCACAAATTGTAAAATAATGTTTTATTTATTAGGTGTTGATGACATCACCATCCATGTGCACACCAGGACACTTCATTGTTTAAAGGGTCTCTTTACCACTTCAGGAAAGAAAGTATATATTTCCCACATTGTGAAATAAATTACATCCATGCTTCCACCTAGAAAATAAAAGCAAGTCCAAAATATCACTGGTATTTTTATCATATCCAAAGACTACAACTCAAAGAAGGGAAATTATTGAACATCATACCAACAAATAATGACATCCAGTCATGTATTACAAAAGGAGAGAAGGAAGGAAGGAGGGAGGGAGGCCGTACGGATGAAGGGAGGGATAGTAGGAGAAACAAAGAGAGAAATTGAAGATGACTGGTTCATTTTATATCCTCTGGAAAGAAACAGAGATACACAGAGAGCTACAAAGGTAAACTCCACCTTCATCAACTATCATCAATCTTTCTGAAAGCCTTCCTGAGCCTTAAAAACCCATGATTTTTGGTTAACCATTAAAATTGTTGTCATCTACTATAAGCTCTTCTTCTAGAGACATTTGTAATAAACAAGAAGAGAAAGAAGAGATGAAAGGGACCTGAAGCTGGAGTCAGGAGCTGCATATACTGAAGGTTAACAAGAGTTCTAACAAATTACCTGCCTGGAGGATGATGCCTCAGGGTGCTAGAGAGTTGAAGGTTCCTAGCTCCAGTCCTATTTTAACTATTCATCTGAGCACTCAATAAGGTACCAAGTAGCCGGAGGTCAGAACTTTCTAGATAAGCAGCAGGTGAATTTCCAAAAATATTTTAGAACACTTGTTTTCCCACTCAAACAAACACAAACTTGAATTTGAATCTCTCTTAATTTCTTTGAGTTTCAGTTTTCACCTTCATGAAACAGGTAAAATGCAGGCTTATGCCTAAAGATATCTCATATTAACAAACAAATATCAGTTATTATCATTACAATCAGAGACAAGAGGCATCAAGTCAAATACTGAGCAGTTAACTGTTCAATATACTGAGTATAAGTTTCCCCCATTATCAGAAAGTGAAATGGTCCTATTTGTTTTGATTTGTTACATTATTTTTGGAGTTTAAATGCTCAAATTTTTTTCCATACAAGTTAATAGTAATAGCATACCCAGACCACAAAAATAATCTACCAAATCATACCAAATCTAGTTTGAGGACATGGTCAAAACAGAAGGAACAATTTTAGTATAATATAGACAGTATAATTAAATGTTAAGGACAGATGCACAAGGCAATGACATAGGTGCATAAGTATATTCATTTATTCATTCATCAATCATTGAGTTCCAACAATTGTGCTAGCCCTGGAGTACTGCTGCAAAAGTGCCCAGGTGAGTTGGAGAGACAGACAAGTGAATCTGTGAGTGGGATCATGTCATGGAGAAACACACGCTTACAAAACCCAACTGAGAGCTTCAAGTATCTCCCAGCAGTGAGTTTTAAAGAAGAAATAAAAATAGGCAGCTCTTTTGCCAGCCTGTGTCTATGCAAATTCCCCTTTTTTTTCTTTCTACTTTTCCTAATAAACTTGTCTTTTTAAAATGTAAAAAAAAGAAAAATTTAAAGAAGGAATAAAAATATATAGAATAAAACATATGAAAACACCCCATTCATAAACTTCAGGAACATCTTTGAGGACTCATCTCAATAAGCAAGGAAAACAAAAGCAATATAAACAATTGGAATTACATAAAACTAAAAACCTGTGCAGCAAAAGAGACAGTAACTAAAATGAAGAGATACTCTTGAAGGGAGAAAATATTTGCACATCATACATCTGACCTGGGACTGAGATCAAAGGCCTATAAAGAATTTATAAAACTCATAAAAACAAAACAAATAACCTAATAAAAAATGGGCAGAAGAGCTAAATAGGCACTTCTCCAAAGAAGACATACAGATGGCCAACAAACATGAAAAAGTGCTCATCATCACTTATCATCACAAAATGCAGAATGAGATACCACCTCACCTGTGAGAATAGGGCATATTAAAAATTTATAACACAGGGGACTGAGGTGATGGTGCATGGGTGAAATGGTGGCGGGAACTCCATGGGGAATACAAATGATGTCAAATATAAAATTAATAAATCTAATTTTAAAAATTTATAATAACAAAAATAATCAGTGCTTGCAAGGATATGGAGAAAAAAGAACCCTCTCAAACTGGGATGGGAATGTAAACTGGTCCAACCCCTATGGAAAGCTGAGTGGAGGTTCTTCAAAACACTGAAAATGGATCTACCATATGATCTTACTAATGTTCTCCTCAGAAAACACTAATTTGAAAGGAAACCTGCAACCTTACACTTATTGCAGCACTATTTACAATAGCCGAGATATGGAAACAACATAAATGGCCCCAAAGAGATGAATGAATCAAGAAGATGTGGTATATATACACAGTGGAATACTACTCAGTGATCATAAGACAAAAACTAAATACTGGATGGCTTCACTTGTACATAGAATATAGAGAAGCCAAACAAAGGTCACACAGACAAACCATGAAAGCTGACAATAGCTCTGAGGCATCCAGGAGGGGAAGGAAGTGAGATTGAGAGGGGGAGAAGTGAAAACAGATGGGAAATAGTATATTAGACTATGACTAAGGTTGCCAGAGGGGTATGTGATAAGGTCTAAGCAAAGGTCAGAGGGAGGTGATGGAGGATTACTGGGGCTTTAGTGGTGGGTGTGTTGAAATACCGTGCAACTGTAGAGTTATAAACCTATACCCCTAAGACATCATGTACTGTGATGGAAATCAATATTACCTCAATAAATGTACTTTTTTTTCTTAATAAAGCAGTAAAGTGTGATAGTGGAAGTAAATTCCAAAAGAGTTTCAATGATGCTTCACATTATTATAGGTGAAGTAGAGAAACCAAATTGCCAATCTGACTCATCGGGAGAAGCAGGCAATAATGACTACTCTGAGCTATAGCTCGGTGCAGGTCATTTGAAAATTCAGAAATCTTGTAAGGAACTTACCCAAATGTCTGACACAGGTTAAATATCAATTCTACTGAAAGCAGGGGAGGCTTCTAATGGTGTGTCACAAAAGATTACAGATTACCTAAACACAATCTTCTCTCACACTTCTACCTGTTCACAGTGCCAATACCTACTCCTTATGTTCTTGCAAAATATGATAAACAGGAGAAAGTGCAACATTTCTGTTAATTCTTAGTCCTTTATGCTAGAGAAAATCATGAGACCACCATGGAAAACCAACTCTTATGAAGGGAGGTCACAGGTTGTGTGGATGGTCACACTAGACATCTGGGACTAGGGTTAATTTCTCCCCCTTGGAATGGAAAACCACAAAGAGACTTTTCTGATCCAAATGAGGGCAGTTCCCCCCCTCATAAAATGGTAAGTAAGAACTACACAGATGCACTGAAACTCATCTCACCAGGCACTTGTGCCATATACACTAATGTTACAGGCATGATTTCCTTTCATAGTCACTACAATTCCATGGCGGCTCTAATTATTTTTCCCAAATTTACCAAAGAGGCAAATGAAGCTTAGGTGAAATGCTTGTCCAGGGATTTCTCAGCTAGTAAGTGACAGTGATGAATCACAGCCCAGATGTGACCAGCTCTAAAACACATTTCAGATAACTGCATCTCCTCCGGACATTTGTAAGGGCTTACGTTGGAAGTGTGTTAGAGGAGCTCACTATGCCCATGAAGAGCACTCAGCTGACCCCGGATGGACAAAAAGATCTCATTTGTACAGAGAATGAATTGATGGTAACATCAATTATGATTTTGATTTTAATAAAACTCTTACAGTGATTTGTTCCCATCCTCTGAGCCCTCCATAGTACTGAACTGTCAGATAGCCCCAAGGATCTTGCTCGCATCAAGAAAAAGACCCAAAGCCAATTGTTCCTCTACAAGGCATTTAAAAGCAACATCTTGAAGTTGCTTCCTACCACTACACTAATCCCCATTAGGGATTACTGAGCTATATTACACCCACTTCCTCTGCCAGCATCCCAGGTACAGCTCACCACTTAAATGTGAGAGTGAAAGAGACTCTACTCCTGTCTTCTACCCTGCCAGTATACTTGACGTCAGATAAAAGATGTGGGGTGTAGAGTTAGAAAATTTGGCTCCAAGTCTTGGATCTGTCAATCCTTAGTTAAATCCTTGTACAAGTTCTACAATAATAAGAATCACTGCATCGATGAGGATTCATTCTGAAGCAGACTCTGTACCCTGTGTGTACTCTATGGAGCAAGAACAAGCATCTTCTCCACTTATGTTAATGAGGTGCAAAAGCTAAGTGCATTCCATACTGTGCCCAGATCACACAGTCAATCACTAACCATACAGGGACTTGACTTTCTTCTATGAGCATCTGCAACATTACTGACAATATAGTGGTCAGAGTTCTAGGTCCAGTCTGCCTTCTTAAACTCTGGAAACTGAGGAAGTTGACATACAGAATCTTTGAAGCATCATGCATGGTCATAATTGTGAATCTAAGATGGAAGGCAAGAGTTCCTTTCTGGGCAATGACACCATAAACTCCAGTCCCCAATTGTCAATCCCAATAGGCAAGTCCAGTTGGCTTCCTTCCCAAGCACTGGTTTATATTCTTTCAGCTTCTACTTTTTCAGTTGGATCTCATTTAATTGTTATCATTTCATGCATTCATCTCAAGGCCTTGGGGCACCCTCTTCACCTTAAACACATCACTCATAATACATACAAAAATAAATTCAATTTCAATCCTTCCACATGGTAAAAAGCCAGCAGGCCCTTATAATAGAACCCTGATGTGTCTGTCTAAAACCCTCAGAAGAACACCTTTCTGGAGGAAAAAAACAAATGAACACCAATGCAACAATTTCACTGTCTCAGAAGTTAGGAGAGAAGGAATAAAGGGGAAAAAAAGGAGAGACAGAATATAGAGAAAGAAATAATGTATATTATTTTTCTTCTTAATTCATTATCTCTTGTGTTAACGCCAAATAATTTTGGAGGTCATCTCACTAAAAATATTGTTCTATGTATCTTAGCTAAAGAAAAGTTATTTCAGAACAACTATAGAGGCACTAATACTTGAATTAGTATGATTTGCATTGTTTTTCTTTGTTTCCACATTGTCTATAAAGCTAACATCAATGAAATTCAAGGGGATAATGGTCAGATAACAGAAAACTGAGGCTTGTGAAGAAAGAAAACTCAGCTTCTATATTTCTGCAAGTCCAAGAGGAATGCAAATACATCTAAGTGAATGTACCCCAGTGTTACAAACATCTCCTCATCTGGACTTGACCCATCTATGGGGCCCAGATGTGGCTGTTCTCCACTGAGTTACCTATAAAAAAGGCAGCTCATTGACTCCAAACATTAACCCATGCCACTATCAATCCGCAGAGCTGTTTTCCTATAGAATCCCGGGGAAAAATACAACAGAACCAGGACCTGACACATAGGATGAAGGAGTGGGAATGAAGGGGAACAAAGGAAAAATAAGGGGAACAAAGACTGTCCTGCCAAGACAGTTGCAGGAACTGCAAGTTGAGGCAGAAATGGCTAGAGACGCAGTGGTTACATCTCCCAATCTTTCCCGAGAAAGTGAAACTCCTGGTTTTCATATGACACTCACCAAAGTTTGAATATTGACATATTTTTCACATTCACATTCAAACTACACACTACACTAGCTAACATTTTATGGAAGGAAGGCATGGCTGCGGAGGTCTTGCCCAGGAGGCTTTTCTTTTCAATGGGCATGCACTCCACAGTTTGCCTTCCCACAACCCTGTGGCCTCCACACTGAGTTCAGTCACCATGTGTGCTCTAATATGCAGTTCATGTTACTCAGTGTTGTTGCTGACCTGAATCTGAGGACATTTGAATTCGTAAGCCCAGGCTAAGATCTACCTCATTTCATGCCCTCCCTTAAAACAGGAGGCTTTTGCTCGGGCAGAAATGTCCACAGAAGCAGGATCACAGCAAGATGGGAGGTCACTATTCTGTACATGAACAAGGGGTCAACTTATGCCCTTCCTGTTGCTTGGAGTCTGTGCTGTGCTGGCAGTTAAATATTTTGACTATAACCCTGGAAGTCAATTAATTAAGTACAACATTTTACATATGCTATATAATTTAGCTCTTATTATATAACACATTACCCCAAACTTAGAGGCTTAAAAAAGTAAACATTCATTATGTCCCTGTTTCTGTGGATCTACAATCAATCTGGCCTGGCTTGGCTGGGTCAATAGGCTCCAGTTTCTCAAAAGACTCTGCCGGTGGGTGGGATCTCTGCTGGGGAGCATGGCTTGGAGCTCACTCAGTGACTGTTCCAAATTTCAAGCTCTTGCTGTCTCCTTACCAGAGATCTTATTTCATGGGCTCCTCCATAGTGCATCACACAAGAGTATAGACAATCATTTTCTACAGTGAGGAATCCAAGTGAAAGTGAGAGATGAGGAGCAACCTGAAAGTCACAATAATTTTATATCATAATCCTAGGAGTTGCAACACACAACTTTTCTGAATTCTATTTGTATAAATGAGTTTTTAGTCCAACAGACCCAGAGAAGGGAATTTTGCCAGGAGGTGGGGAATCACTGGAACCATGTTGGAACCATGTTGGAACTGTCGCTTCAGTATCCCAGGCAATAGTCACATATGCAACAGTCATACTATGCACTGCACAATAGTGCATAGGCTGCCCAGAGACAGTGCCAATACACACTGGTTATCCCAGTGTAATTATTCCTGTCTCTTTCATTCCTCAAAGTACCCCAGTTTAGGTGACAAGATATATCACACCTCGTCCCATAGGACAGCATGTTTCCACAGGACAGGGCCTGAACTTCTCTCTTTAAGGGAGCTTACCGGGACTTGCTTTCCTAGACTATTAATAGTTCCTATCTTGCTTACAGGAAGCCCCTACAAGAACACTATCTTCACTTCTTTGTCTTAGCTGTATTTTCCAGTATTTTAACATTTTCTAACTTTGAAAAATGATCAGTTGATGATTTTCCTATGTACTGACATAATTTTGTGCAATTAAAGGGATTGCAATTTTTAAAATTTATAGTCATTTATAAATATGTGTATCTATATTTTACATATTGTGAGACAATGGCATTATTCACCTTTATTATGTTTACTTGCCAAAGACACTATATTAATAATACCATGAAAAACTTCTGAAAAGCTTTCCAAGAAACTTTCAATTCTCATATTTGCATAAAGGAATTATGCCATAAACACAAGTTTTTGCATTTGTTATCTGAATGATTTATCAAACACAACTGGTGGAGCAATTTTCAAATAATAGAAAAATGCTCTGCTTTCTGAATTGCATCACTATTATTTGAATCTCCTTTTTGAGAAACTGCCTATCTCTCTCTCTCTCTTTTTTTTTTTTTTTTTCATAAACATTTCCTAAGGACAAAAGTATTTCTGAGCATATGTGCCATGTCTCTGTTTTGGATGTAAAAACTTCTGGCATTTTGCTTACTTCATTTTATTCTGAGTCACTCTCTCATTTGCTATAAACACCAGGGTATTTTGATCAATTAGGAATAACTGAGATACTTTGAGCATAACATTGCTATCACCTCCGTCTTTTCCTAAATGGGTAACTGATTACCCAATGTGCTGTCTTCCTAGTTATTTTTACATTTATATTTTCGTTTTATTTATTGTTACTGAAACAGATGGTCTGAGTAGAGTTTTTGTTAAACTCCAAATAAAATGCTGCCTAGTTCAGGGCTCAAAGTAGATTAAATAAAGATTTCTTGGTCCAAGTTTTAAGAAATCTTGCTCCATATTGCCTTCAGAGCTTTGTCATTGTTTTCAGCTCTTGCAGAAATTGTAATTAAGAACACTGGATTTTTCTATGGATAATCCTTACAAGACTTTCATGAGTTTAAGATTTTGTTCACCATATCCAAATCTGTTGTGCCCTGAAATGGTGACACTTAGTAATTTTATAGGCATGTGTACAGGGGCACATGTGATGCACATGCACACACACACACTTGCATTCTTTCATCAGAAAAAAAAAAATCAGAACTAGTTTCAAAGGACTGTAATGTAGGATAAAGCAGTGACCAAAACAAGCATATTCTTGCTCTCATGAAATTTAAATTCCAATGAGAGAAGCAGATGAACAAGTGAACAAGTAAATAATAATTTCAAGCCTCACAAGTAGCTGTGAAAATATAGAAACTGCAACTTAAATGATTTTTCTAATAAGGTGACTTTTTATCAAAACCATATAGATCATGATGAAATAAACAATGTAAACACCTGGAGAAAAAATATTCCAGATAGAACAAACAGTAAATGCTACAACGTAAGGTAGTATTGAACATAGTACATTCTATGAATGTGAACAGAAAAACATGCCTTGAACTGATAAGTGGTTTCTGCATAGTCGCAAGACAAGTAATGGAATGGAATGTAGCTCTTGACCCTAAGACCTCACAACTGACTCTTCCAAAATGGTGGCTGGCCAGTTGGAATCTTATGGTCCCAACAGTTGTCTCACTCTTCTTCCCAGACTTTCATCTCAGCATCCTTATTCTAAATAGTTTCCTGCACTAAAGCCAACTGGCCTCCAATCTATCTGTTTAGTTTAGTCCATAACCAGCTGTACATGCATCATGAGGCACTTTAGGAGTAAAGTAGGTGAACGGCATCTGTTTACAATGTAGAAATGCCCACATCATAGACTCAAATGGCCAGGAGAAGTCTCGTCCCACGTTTTTAGGTTCCTTTCATCTTTCACCAACTGAATTCTATAAATTAAGCAAGGTTAACTAAGGGTTTCTCAACCTTACCACTACTGACAGACCGGAGAATTCTTTGGTGTGGGACTCTCCTGTACATTGCAAGAAGAAACCAGCATTCCTGGTTTTTTCCTCCTCAAGGACATTAGGTTCCACTAAACTGTGAGAATCAAAAATGTTTCCATGTATCACCTAGGCACAGCCTAGATACAAACTCCTTGTTTATATCTGCTTATCTCCATTCTTCCAGGTGGAACACGGGATCCCCTCTGAAACCACAGCTCCCCTTGGAGGCAAATGACTCCTTTCCTCTCCCTGGAGGTCTCTTTCAACTGGAGTTGCACCAGTCAAACTATCAATCTGTTTTCATCTAGAAATCCAAGTTAACATCTTAGTTTGGGTATTTTTTAAAAGCTACTAGTGACACTAAGTGAATAGCATACTCATTCTAAATTTTAGTTTCTTTATCTGTAATATAAATTCCTGTAAAACTAAATTCCTCATGGGTATCTTATTAAGATTAAATAAGAAAATACATGTAAAGTACCTGACACATAATAATTCATTTGTAGAATCAAGTTCCTTTTAATGGCATAGCCACTTAATGACATATTAAAATGACATAGTAAAACTAAAAGCTTGATCTTTAAGTGCCATAGTTTCTCTTTAAGAATCCTGTGGCACTGAAGTTTTCTGAGAATTCTAATATTTCCATAACTAACATGTCTTTTCTGCTCTTGAAATCTTTTGAAAGAGATGACCTTTCAAAAGGGACCTGGGAGGCACTGGATTGGAAAAGAGAAATTTAAATGGCTCCTTCTACTTTGTTTTCCTCCTGACACAGGTTTTCAGAAATGGATCACAGGAGGCATATTACAAAAATGAGAAAATAATTTTTCTAAAGTAACCAGTAAATAAAGGATTCCAGGATTTTTTAAAAATGATAATCTTCTTCACTTCATTGACATCCAAACTCAAGACTACTCAGAATTTAAGAAGGAAAATATCAAAAGAGAAGATGAGTGAGGGTGAAGTTAATATTTGTTATAGAAAAAATACCTCTTTTCCAGATGACCACAGCTTCATTTTAGCCTTTGTGTTGTCTCTGGCAGCAACAGAGAGATTAAAGTCCAGTAATAAAGTCCATAATGAGAGAAGATCATCTTAATAAGTGAGTTCATTCTGATATAATTGATATTTGAAGAAGTCTACTGGGAGTATAAGTATGGTCAAGCTTTTATAAATTCTGCTACAAAGCTCACTTTTTGAAAACGGCAAACCCTCTGGGAGACTCTTCCCATTGCATTCATCAGGGCTTCTGACACCTCTCATCGATGACTTAGGACATTGTCCCTAAAAGTGTTACCTCCTTGAGAACATCACTCTTTCATTTCATTTTCTTTGAATCAGGAAACCTCTTACAACTACTAGAATGGCCGTGACAGGTAATGAAGACCAACAGAAAGATTTCAGGAGGATTCAGAATTGAGCATCAACCTTAGATATTTTTGGCACTTACCTGATCTGATAGGTCCAAAATTGGGATGCCCGCTCCCTACACTAGGTTTTCTTTTGTTGAATTGCAGAATAGAATGCTCAGCACATGCAAGGCCATGTGCTGGTCTTTGTCTGGGGAAGGGAGGGTGATTCTTTGACCACAAACTGTAAGACAACACACATTCTGTGGTTTTATCTTCCTCTTGGGCCAAGTGGTGTGCTTGGTAAATGTGTACCAGAACTTAAGCACTTTTTTATGTTGTTTCTATTAGTTCTATCTTTTAAGCATAGGACTTAAATATAAGTTAATTGTGTCCTAGCACACAACTTCTCTGCTTTGTCCTAGTGTGTGTGAAAACCATCACCACAAATACTATTTTTATATGTATTTACCATAATCTTGTAATATAATGGAATGGAAAATCAATGGGAATGCTCAACTGATTTTCATCTCACACATGCAAAAATCCTATTTCTTCAACAAACATTTTTCAAGCAATTTCCTATCACCTGGGACTGTATAATAAGTAGATACAGCTGTGAACCCCAGCTTCCATACAGCTCTCAGTTACCAATCATGTTCACATTAAATATGTCATTTTCCCCTACCAACACCTCTAAAGAGTAAGATTTTTATTATCCCCATCTTACAGAGAAAAAAACTGAGGTATTAAGCAATCTTCTAAAAGGTCAATAGCTGGAAAAACTTCAGAATTCCCATTTGAATCATGGTGTATCAGGACACAGAGTCCTTTTCAGACCATTACTTCTCCTATGTACTCTCCATGTCTATTGAACCCCACGTGCTTGACATTCCATGTTAAATTTTAAAAAAATTAAATTTGAGAGAAAGTCTATGGAAACTTGAAGTTTTCTTATCTGCCAATTTGAAATAGTCATATATAGGGCTTTTAGATCCTTAACCTTCCATACTATTTCTATCTCAATGCTTTAAATTGGAATCTAAAAAGACACTTAACTAACATGCAATATATACAGATCATATACACACTTATACATACATGCATATATCATAGGACCCAACACAAAAGAGTGGGTCATTTACCCTCTAGGGAAATTCACTAGTGAGCACTAGGTATAGTTGAACCAAGTAAGGCTTTCTTAGAAAGATGCATGCATGAGGGAGCCAGTTGAGGAAAGGAGAATTTAGCCTAGCTCTCACAGGGAGTTAGGAGGAGATATTTAAAGGGTAGGTCCCAGAGGTGGCATGGAAAAGAGCATCATCACAGCTTGCTCTCAATTGGGTTATCCTGGGCCTGCTCAGATGGGTTTCATCCAACTGTGCATACTGGCTTTCAGCCTTCTCCCTCCAGGAAATTGTGGGACAATCATTAATCAGGATCCAGTGCCTTTGTCTATCATGGTGTCTCATGGTCAATGTGGTGGTTTGGACAGGACTCTCAAGTCCATGATTTAGTTCATCTGTTTAAACAACACTTGTGGCAATTCATCTTACTGACTTACAATTTCTTTTACTTAACCTGTCTCACATAGACATAGACATACACACATACATGTACATACACACATATACACTCAGATATATACACACACATTCACTTACACCAAGGCAGTACACATATTGTGACAAGTGAAGAACAACACATATTTCATTTTTTTCTGTATTTTCCTTAGTTTATATTTTGGTTAGAGTGAAAAAAATCACTTATTGTCATCATTGAGTGTTTATGATCTTGTGAGTATAAGTGACTAATAAGGAGGCTTGCTTGATATGTTAATAAAAATGTATTCAGTTTCTGGATTTAGATAACTTGAGTCCAGTAAATATCTAACATATTTGATTCCAGAGTTCTGCATGTACATGGTAGGAGCTTGGGACAGCAGGGAATTTATCCAAAATGTTAACCAAAGTTATTTGGTATCTGAGAACAAAAAGTTGGGGTAGTAAGAGATCTACAGCATAGGTCACAAATATGCATGACCTGGCATCTGTGTCAATTAACCTAGTCATGTTTTTACTCTTGTTTTCCTTAACCTAGAAGCCCTACCACATAATTGAATCACACAGAAAAGCTCCTAACTGTAGAGATCAAGGTGGAGCTGGTCTGTGCTCAAAAGGTACCTGAGCCATGGACCTCTTAGAGGAGTCTGCAGGTGAAACAAGATCTCCCATGCCTAAATGTGGTTTTTTGGCAGTTTGATTTCGTGGGAAGGTCTCTGTAGCCTGGATTGTTTTTGATATTTATATGTAAATTTCTTTCTGCAAGGGCATCTCCCCTAAAGACTACTACCTTTATCTCTTTTCCTTGGAGAAGGAAAAACTTAATCTACATTTAAATCTACATGCCATTATCTAATGTGCCTTTCTGATAAAACTAGTAATTAAACTTCCCCTTATTCCTCCAACCTTCCTTGTCTTAGGTAAGCTCTGATGATGGGTGATGGTAACTGTAACCACTTAGGTGTGGATGAGTAATTCAATTATGCAGGATCTATACATGCTGGTCCTTGTTTACTTGCCAGTCTGGAATAACCCAGAGCTATATGGAATGACATTTTTTTTTTTAGCATTTAACTAACCTATTTATTTACATTTTATTAGGAAATGGAAAACGAGATAGAGAGGCATCTGCATAGTCATAAATGGACAGGAGAGTTGCTGTAGCAAGCATTTTCAGATGTATGGCTTTGTCTGTCCTCTGGATCATTTCATTAGCTTATGTCTTCAAGTGAGATTGCTGAATAAAAATATCTGTAATTTGTGAACATTCACTTGGATTACATTATACATACATATATTTAAATATCACTATCCCACCATATTTGGCAAGCATTAGGTAGTATGATCGTTTTTACATGATTACTTAAATTAGTGCAAAGATTCATTAAAAATCACCTTCATTTTAAACAAACCTGATATACTAAATACATATTTGCATAAAGCATC
>JAGFMF010011380.1:13470868-13593728 GCA_019455555.1 Galemys pyrenaicus
TTCCTAGGAGTGGGATTGCTGGATCATATGGAAGTTCCATTCCTAGTAGATTGAGGAACCGCCATACTGCTTTCCATAATGGTTGGACCATCTTGCATGGAATGATATTTTTGGCACCCCTAAATAGTCCTAGGCTTTGGAGAACTAGGCAATATCTTTGGGTTTCCCTGTACTAGAGTTAAAGTCATGAGCCATGCTGCGTTGTGAGAATAGGAAGCTCTGCATTGATATCAGAACTGAAGGAAACAATAATGACAAAAAAATTACTAACCATGAGTTAGTGTTGTAAAATAGATGGTATTCTGTAAAGAAAAAAGCAAATGATTAGTAAAAGTTACAAAAAAAGAGGGAGGGCAGGGATAGAGACCCAAACATATGAGCTGGTCTAAACTGTCTTTTTTTATAACTTGAATAAATGTTGATCTTATGTTTTAAAATTTGCTTTTAACGGATAATGACTTCAGCACAAATTATAGGAAGGCAAAAAACATGAAGGATTATAGGGATACAATATGTTAAATGTAATTTTCAAAGGTCCTTTTTTTGTGAGGAATTACAGTAAATTTCTCTGAATACAAAGTGACTTTGAAGTACCTTGTGCTGTGTAGCCGTCTGTTCTGCAACGCCACGGGCAGAGCTATTATTATGCTGTCAGCAAGCATGCCTTCAGAGCCCTCTTTTCTATATATGTCTTCTACCTATTCATAGAAAATTCTGCCTCCAAAATACTCTAATAAGTTGCTAAAACTAATAAAAAGGCTCATTATGCACTTTGAAAAGTCATGCTGTTATACGGCCCACGAGTATTTTACGATATAAATGAAATATATTCTGGAGCTTGTCTTTTTTTTTTTTTTAACTCATTCTCCTACTTTTTCTACACAAACTCAAAATGAAATCTCTCTGCTTCTGAATGATAGTAAAGAGAAAGGCATATTCCTCTGACTCTTTCCAATAGAGACTACCCAGCCAAGATTTTTGGTAGCAATTGAAATATTTTATGTAATTATCTGATCAGATATGTCTATGTAGGGTTCAAAAATGATGTCTGCTGTATGATTCTAGATGCAATAGAAGAGAAAGATGAGTAAGCCAAGAAAGAAGATGTTTAACGTCTAACTATAGATAGCACTGATCTTTCGGCTTGCTCTCTTTCCTCAGAAAAAGCTGAGTCTAAACTGAATATCTAGAACTGTGTTAGACATAAAGACAAAAATGTGAGCCCACAAAATCCTTACCTTGGATTGCTACAGCATCATCCTATTATAACAGGGTGGTCCCCAGGAAAAGTGGAAGATCCAGGTTTCCCGTACCACCCAAAGGAAGGTGGAGCTAAGCAGGGAGAAAAAGAAGCTAGAGAGGAGATTGGAGAAGGAAGGAAGCAGAATGCTGAGCAAGAAGGAGACCTGGAGGAGGCACATGAAGCAAAGAGACATGTGAAGAAACTGCGCTTGCTTCTTGGTCCTGGACAGGTTGGAATAGATGCGGGTGAGAGACCCATGGGGAGGTTAACAATGGCAGCTTCTATCTTGAGTTTGATGTTGTTCTTTTCCTCCCAGAATTGTCTGACTCTTTCTGATCCTTTTCCATGAGTCTCCACTGAAGGGTGCTTTAGACTTGAGGCAGGTTTTCGGGCCTTGCTTTTGGCCAATCCCAAAATCTCATGGATTTTATCCATGAGAGGATGGATAACTTTGGGTTCTTGATTTAGTAACTATATTCTTTGTCTTTTCTATATTGCTTACTAATTGTATTAAAGTTCCTTTCCATTAAATATCTTATATGTTTTGTCTTGATGCAGTGGGTGGCAGAACTTATTTAGAGCAGATAGGTTGGGGGTTCTAGGGTGCCCTTCTCCCTGCCCTATAACACTATCACCCTGATGACACTAGCTGTGCTTCCTCTAATTCACTTCTCTGCTACCAAAGATTATTCTAAATGTACATTGACCAAAGTACATCCCTTCTTTAAAGGCACTTCCTCCTCTTGGTAACTTGGTGTTTGAAAGTTCTTCATGGTCTGGTCCCTCCCATCTCTCTTGTCTTGAACTCTGAAGACCCTCACCCCCACACCCAGGTGAAAAAAAAACCTAGACCCAATTCAAATCTGTGTATAATAGTTTCCACGCATTAACAAGCAAATCTCAGATACCCTGCTGGTGTGTCCATTCTGACACTATACTTGCTGACAGCATCAGAATCCACAGGTAAAGGAGTTTAGTCTCCTAAGATAACCCTCCACTTCAGACATAGCAGCAAGCCCAGGCTGTACCTGTGCTTCTACTACCTGACTACAATTGGAAGTTCTCAGTAGCCCTTCTTCAGTTTTGATTAATTTTCTATGGAAATTTACAGAAATCAGGAAACTATTTGCTCTCTAGATAATCAACTTATTACAAAGGATAATATTCAGGAATAGCCAGATTAAAAAGATGCATAGGGTAAGGCAGGGAGAAAGGGCACAGAGCTTCCATGTCTTCTCCAGGTGGGCATTCTCCCCAGATCTCCAAATGTTCACCAGCCTGGAATCTCTTAAAGGCCCCCTCCTAGGTTTCCATGGAAACCTTATTACTTAGTCATGATTGATTAGCTCATTGTCCATTGGCAATTGAATTCAACCTCCAGTCTTTCTCCCCTCCCCAGAGATCTGGAACTAAAAATTCCCACCCTCTAATTACATGGTCGGTTCTCCTGAAAACCAGCCCCATCCTTAGGTGCCTCTAACAGTCATCTCATTCACATAACAAAAGATATTTTGATCACTATCAACACTTAGACTTTGGAAAGCCATGAGCTAGCTCTTCTCAATATCTAAACACCATGCTGAATTGGTTTTGTATGAGTTTATTATATGTCCTGTCTCAGGAGAAAATTAAAATTCCTTTAGGCCAAGAACATCATCTTGTTCACACCTACGTCCCCACCTTAGAATAGTGTCTGGTATAGATAATTCACTATCTGTTTCATGATTAAATACAGAATTCTGGATTAAAGGATGTCCTGCATTCCTCAGTTATCATTTCTCTCCTATTGTATTACTTCAATGTTCAATAAAGAATATGTCTAAGCACAAAACTTTTTGTGCCACTTTTATATCATAGTCAGACCCAGACCTTCAAGTTGAGTCTCTGCTAAGTATTTCAGTTGCACCTTACATTTTCTCTGTCAGATTCTTTATCATATTCATGTTATTGTATGTGTCCCTACTTGACTGCAGGCCACTTGTGCACTGAAACCCCTGCCTTTTTTCCCCTTAACTTTCACACTTATTAAATATGCTGTCCACATAATAGAAGCTCAACAATTGTTTGTTTATAAATAAATGCTTTGTCTGTTAATTATTTGCAGATGACTTTAAATGTGTGATCTTTCAGTGAAGGTTTTCCTACAAATAACTAAATTTATAGAGTTTCTTTCTACTATAAAATCTAAAGTGTTTTACAAGGCTGCCTGGTGTTAATGATGAACTCTAAGAAAATTTGTCAACTGAATATTTTAGGACTGGCCCCTTTGGATAATAGCCTCTGTGGTCATTCTTATGTGCAAATAGAGAATAATTCAGCATTTTCAGCTTATGAAAGGCAAAACTAGTTAATTTTAAGCCCTAACCCTCCACATCATCTTTATCTCTAATCCCAGTGTAAGCAAACACAATGTGAAAACCAATCAGCCACTTACAAAATAGTTGTTGAGGATGATCATTTTGATAGCAACCTACACTAATTCTACCTGAAAAGTTTGTGAGTTATGGTATGTCACCCCTTAAGCCCCACATGTACTGCTCATGATAAGATGACTCATAGTTTGAAGTGTCCCTTGTTTTATAAATTTCATAATTTCCATAATTTGTTATAGTTGTTTGATACTTTGCACTTTGCATTGGAGATGCAAAGTGATCACCACAATGAATATACTTAATATTAAATTAATTAACATTAACAAGTAATGACTTTTTTTTTTCTCTTCTTCCATTGAAAATGTTAATAGAAGAGAATTATCTACCTGCTTATCCACATAGGTCAATGTAAGATTGGGAGGAAAACAAAGCTATGTGTTCATAGACTGTTTGACTCCCTGTTGATAAAACATCACAATGTGGCCATTTTCAAGCAGAAAATACCCAAACTAACAAATATGACATGGCAATCTAAACACTTGTTTAAAGAAATTGGTCAAATGTTTACTGAAAATCATACATACATTCATTTTAAAATGTTTATGTATCAATAAATGCACTAATACAAACAGTACATTTCAATCATTTTGTTTCTCAAATATTCTCAATCTCAAAAATATGACTCTTCACATTTGGCAGTGATGATATGAGGCTCACACATCAGAAGAGAAAAATAACCTTTTACTGAACTACATGGAGTGGTGGATGGTAAGCATATGTATTGTGATGATCACTTTGTAATATATGCATATATCAGATTCTTATGCTATATACTTCAAATTAATCCCATTTCATATGTCAATTATATCACAATAAATCTTGGAAAAAAGGAGGTTGAAAGCAGATAAATTTTTGAATATTGGTTAATAAGTAACAGAATTTTTGTTCTATCTTGCAACTTACACACATGAAAATTAAAGGAAGGTGAAAGTCTCGAAGGGCAAAAGGGACTGGCACTGAAATATCATAAAAGTGAAGTATGTCAGAGTACCAGGAACTTAGAAAAATAAGAAGTGAAGGTTGAACTTTCAGGGAAGGGATTTGTGAAGAATAAAAAAAAAAAAATTAAACCTCTGAAGGTGAAGTATGCTTCCAACTCCAAGATATACTCTCAATGAATTAAATGGACAGTCATAAGAAATACAAGGGACAAGTGTAAAAACATCCAATACATAGGAAACTCCACCCCAGAAAGAAGAGAGAAGGGACAATGAGGAAGAGTAGGAAGGAAAGAAAAAAAGAATCCAGGGAGATAAGTACTGAACCCAATAAATGCAAACTAATGGAATTCCTTCATCTACTTTGTTAAGCATCTTAAAATTTGATATTGAAAGGAACTTGAGAGAACATCTAGTTCATACCCCTCTGTCAAGTCCAAATTCATGTTTTTTTCATCAAGTGAGAGTCCCATTAGGTGTCTTTAAGACCACTGCAGCACCAGTTTCAACAATCTCCCTCAAGGAAGTAAATTCTTAAGCTCCAATTTCCAGACTTAAAGTGAATCACCAAGTTAGAGCCCCATGATCTACTTTTAAAAATATTTCCCAATTAATTATGTGTACAACCTCTACTACTTTATTGCTAAATAACAAGACCTGATAAAACACTTTTATTGCTAAGGTCATTCCAAAATCAGAAGACCCCTGAGACCCAACAGAACAAATGTTTAAAAATAAAAATCTCCTGTTAAATAGAAGATGTCAGCACTAAAAGCTTCCTTGCTTCATAAATAGACACTAAACCCTTCTTTTGCCACTTTCAGATAAAATCTCTGGCAAGAAAATAGGTATTTTCTGTGCTTTCCAAAGCAATCACATCCAAATTTCTTTTCTTTTTTGTTCAGTAGGTAATCAGACATCACACTAAATACAGCTTGCTTGGCTTTTCCAAAGCTTAGTGTACCAGCAGGATTAATAAGATCTCTAGTCTTCATGACAAAACACACAGGTTTTCCACACAAGCCCAACTTGCATGAACTTTGACTGAAATTATCATTTTGAAATGATGAAGCTTATTTTCCTCTAGAAAGACCACATAACTCAGAGCTGAAGAGATTAAAACTAAAATTATTTTCTTAAGTTATGCCCCCTTGACCCTCTGATAAAATTGGCTATCTCTTGTTACACATTTTTCTCTTTACTATTAGATCAAAATCCACTAAAAAAGCTATTCATTCTCATGCCACTGGATCACCTTTAATGAATACATTTTGTGGAATACTTTGGACCCAATGTGGACAACAGACAAAAGTCTGTCTACCTTCCATGAGTTGAGTAAATGTTCATTTTTTGAAAGTTACTATGATTACCTTTTTGCCTCAGAAATTCTAACTTATAATATACTAGCACATTAATCCTGTTGATTTTTCATAATAATCCTGTAAGGCAAGTAAAATATATACAAGTACTTCTATTTTACAGTAGAAGGTACTAAGACTCAGAAATCCACTTAAATGTTACCTCAGGACACTCATGTTAAGTCCAGATCCTCTTATAATACAGTAAGATGACTTATTTCTACCTGCCCTATTTAAACAAATCAATCAAGTCTTCCCAGGTGGCCTGTGGTCAAAGCTTCTAGCTCTCTTCACCTTACTTTGCCTCTTTCCAAATTCCACTTAAATCCAATTTGGCTCCTTTTATTGATGCAGCTAATGAACTATCCCAGAATGGAATTTAGAATGAAATATATAAAAACTACAAAGAGAGACTGGTATTTAATTTAAACTTCATTTTAGCCATCAGTTCTTAAATATTGAGTATTAAATTGCAAAATTTTGTTCTTCTAAACTGTTAGTGAGTAATGAAACACTGAACCTTATAACCCAAAGAACACATAACTGAATTCATAAGCAAGATATCTTGTCCAGGGCCTTAATGACATTCAAGTGTACCTTATAGAGAACTGTAAATACTCTGCTATTTACAAATGAACACTCATTCTCTATCCCCTTATGTATCTAATGAGAAAGAAATGTCTTTCTGGTTTTGTTTATAATTTTGTTTGTCTGACTGACCCAACGTTGAGTTTTCTTTTGATTTTCTTCTTTCCCACAAAGTAAAAGAAGACAGACCTTGCACACTTTTAAAAATACTTTCACAATATAAAAAAATCCTACAAAAGTAAATGTCTTTTCTCTAATTAATATCTTGATCCTAATGTCTGGATAGCAGTATCTTACCAATTCTTCCCAAAATGTGGTCTGGTTTAACACAAAATTAAAAGAATTATCAACTGATGAACTGCAATTGCCTCTTATGATTCTTTACCAAACATTGAAAACTGACCTGAAATTCTCAATCCAATCTTGAGATTCCACTGAGATTCTAAATTTGTAAACAAATTTAGACTACTGAGAAAAAGCAAAAATTACAGAATCTGATTGTTTTGGGAAAAGTAAGGTTACCTTATAGATGAAAGATTCATAAAGAAAACCACCTCTTTGGAGTCTCAGAGCCTTAATTTAAACATTTTAACAATATGAAAATGCTCATTACTCTGTTTTGGGGACACTTCCATCTCCCCATTATAGAGCTAAACAAAGCTTGAATTATCTGGTTAACTTCAAGAAAGATTTAAGTTGCTAGAATTGAGATCACAAATACTGAAAAGGGTAAGGTAAGCTGTAAGTCTTCTTGTGGGTAGTAGGAGAAAGATAACAGGCAGATACCATAATCTAGAACTGTGAATGCTAGCCACATCTGGATATTAAGTCCTTGAGATGTCACTGGTACAAATACAGAGGTGCTGCAAGCAGAGCACAAGTGCTGTATTTCACAGTCTCCATATGAGAAAAGAATGTAAATATTCCATTAATTTTTATGATTACTTATTGAAATGACAATGTTTTGATACATTAGTTTAGGCTTGAATAGTTGCTAAAATTCATTTTACCCATTTATATTTACTTTTTAAATGTATCCATCAATCTCAAATTGCATATATGGCTCTCACATTGTATTTTTATTGGGCACGAGCACTCAAGAGATAGAAAAATTTTTTCCAAAAAAAGGGTTAGATTGTAAATAGTTTGGGCTTTACAAGTCATATTGTCTCTGTGGCAACTACTACACTTGATGTTACAGGAAAAGCAGCCATAGGCAGTAAGAAAACAAATAAGTATGGCTGTGTTCTAACATAACTTCATTTGCAAAACCAGGTGGTGGGCCCCAGAGTGCAAAGTTTGCTGCTATCTGCTCTAAAGCATAACCAGCATTTTTTAATTAACATGTTGTTTTTCAACAATCTGTTTTTATTTAGCAGCCTTAATGAGTGAATAATAAGTAAAGAAAAATGTGATCTCCTGTCTCCCTTGAGTATGACGGAAGCACATGGTTAACCTTTCAGGGCAGCTCTGCCTCTTTTGTCCCAGGAGAACCTGTTTTTCATCTTACCCTCATCACCATCTCTTTATGTCAAATCACCCATCAGTAACAGTTCACTCACTACTCTTCCTTGTGATGACAGAAAATACTTTGGCAATTTTTATAGCAACAAGCTTTCCCCCCCGGAAGGAAACTGAAAGGGTATCTCACAAAAAGCCTCAAACACCAAGTTTCACTTTCAAGCCAGTGCCAATGATGTAATTCACAAATGAGCACCATTTTTAAACTCACAATGCTTCTCTTTACAGTCTGAACCCAAAGCTCAAAGCTGCATTTGAATATTGTCACACCAGTCACCAGTGATGGCAAATGACTTTGTAGAGGCATTCTGCAGACAAACTGCAGTACCAATCAATAATCAAGTCATTAAATCAGAGAAGTTCCAAAGAGGGAGAAAAATGCCTGTATCACTTGAGCCTAAAAGCCATGTGAATGAAGGTAATACTATAGATGATAGCATGCTGAGTTCTTAAGGAGAATCCATTATTAAATATCATAACAAGGAATGCACTGGTGATGGTTGACTTTCTTGGGATCTTATCTAAAAAAAAGGCTCACTTGTTTCAACCAGATCTGAAAAATTCCTGCCAGTCTCGAAATATGTTATCATTATTGATACGTTCCCACAGAGAGCAAACTTTGCCACATTAAACATACCTTCATGACTCCTTTGATAGGCGAAAAGGTAAGGCTAAGAGGCTCAGCCTGTGCCTACAGCTGTACTTTAGAAGCCTCTACATTTATAGCATACTTTTTCTTTATAGAATGATCATCATTGAATTAGACATATTTGTTTTTACTAATACATTGATAACCTCATTCATATTTTCTTAACTGAATGAAGCTAACAGTTGACAGTTAACTCTACAAAAAGTCAAAATTTCCCCCAAATGGCAAAGGAACATGTGAGGACAGAAGGTAAATTGCCTGAGTGCTTCCTCATATCATTTCTCTATTTATTTTAAACAGAAAGGATCAATTTACTACTTTAGAAAATAAGCAAAACTAATCATTAGTGATATTAATCATTTGTCAGTTTATTTGTTCTCCTTTTTTTATTTGGTTAAGTGCTGACATGTATAAGCTTTAAGTAAATTGAATGTCCACTTGGATTTTATTGCTTGTTACAAACTCGAAACTAGAGCAATAGTCACAGTTTATGTAAGAAACTGTAAAATCAATGTGAATTCCAGAGCTAACAGTGGCAGATGTGTTAGTTGCTTACAGGACTTGAGGTCACAGGAGCTGTGGGGGACAGTGCCTAGTCCCCACTTCCTCCACCATCAGGGTGCCATAATTTGTCTCATTTGCCATGCATGTCCAGCTTGACTTTCTTTTGGAAGTAAACCCCAAAACAGAAGTCTGAACTTATACACCCAATTCATCTGGTTTCTTTTTTTGTTTTGTTTGTTTGTTTGTTTGTTTGTTTGTTTTGAAGCTTCTCCTCTACTGCAGTGGACCTAGAGTCAAGATGGCACTGAACGCCAGAGGACTGTCACACTGTCCCAGAGTGTCTGGTAACTGGTAAGTCAAGTGGTCATTTCTCTCAGGTAGGTTCACCTCTCACCCACAGTGAATTGTGGTTAAATGCATATTTTACAATTTCCATGTTCAACAGATATTTATGAGCACTTACTGTTTACTGACAGGGAAAACTGTAAGATCCTCATGCCTTTTCAATGTGGGAGTTATTCTAGGAACTCCTCGTTGTCATCCTTATACAATTAAGTATTTTCCAGTGCTGATATCTCACATGCTGTTGATGGTGCTGTATGATTCCTAGCTCCTTCATTCACTTAGTAACAAGCACTCCCTGAGTCTCTGCTTTGCATCAGATAGCTCACCAGGCTCCTGAAACACAAAATATACAAGACAAACTTGTGCTCTCTTAGGCTCTCTTAGGGCAATAATGCAAGTAAGTGTGTACAAAATTAATTACCATGTGACATGACAATTTCTTATAACAGAGGTGTAGAAATATTCCAGAGGTAGAAACTACAACTAAGATTAAGGCAAATCCATCTGAAGGGAGTGTTCCCAAGCCAGGAGTTGGGTGAGTTGGGCCCTAAAGGATGCACTGCAGATTGTCAGAAGGAAAAAGTGACAAAGGTGAAACCTGTCATCCTAGGCAGAGAGGAGGCCAACAAGCCTCAGAGGGGGGCTAGAAGGGCAGCAAAGGAATGGAGGAGGGTAGAATCAGAATTTTTCTGGTAAATTTAACATAATATACACAGAGGTTGATTCATAAGGGTGCACACCTAAAATTTATATAGTATTAAGCAATTCTCCTTCAGCACACACCAAAAAAAAAAAAAAAGTTTAAAAATTACCTATAAAGAGAGTCTTGTCAAATGAACTCCTTATTTTAAATATCTATTATGAACCTGGAATTTTTACATTAATCCATTTGCTGAACAAAATTAGAAAAATCATGTTAACTATTTCTGTCTACAACAGATATTTTTACCTTAAAGATAACCTACTTTTAAAAAATTCTATTAAAAAAGTATATTCTTCCTTTGAAATTGTATCACATGATTACAGCTTGTCTTTCAGCCATCCTCAGTCCTTCTCCCTTTCTTCCTCTTAAGTATCTGTCTACCTCTTTGTCTGCTGACTTTATACCACTTATGTGATCATATTCCTCTGAGCAATAGGAAGACTCTGCCCTACCCATTGATTGCAACCCACAAAACTGCTTTCTAGTTTAAAACTGTGCTACGGAATAGCAAAACACACTTTGAGGGCTCAGCAGAGTCAGGATTCCTTTTCAATCAACGGTATCAGTTTGCTAGCCCAAGACCTTGACTGTCCTCATCAATAGTCACAGTCTTTTATAATGCAAGAGGTCACTGCTGGCCTGGCCATGGTGCTCACAAGCAAGGGGAGGGTGGAGAAACATACAGGTGGGTAGCTGTGGGTCCTTACATCCTGTTTTTTGACCTCCATAAAACCAAGCCAGGCAAGTTCGGGTGTCCTTTACTGTCTGCTATTGTACCAGGTATACTCAAAGCATGTGTTCAGGTCACTTAAGGTGCAGGATTTTAAAGAAGGAAATTATAATGCAAAAACGTACTTCCTTTCTAGCTTGGTTCCATTCCTCTGAGAACCTCTGTAGGGCAGCCATACCAGGGTCCTCCATAGCCACCAGCCCAAATAGGCAGGAAGTAGAAGTAGAATGGAAGCAACAATCAGATAATGGTGGTGGCATCACAGCTTGGAGAGGCTTTCTACTGCCAACACACACAAAGTGGTATTTCTCAGTTGATCCCATCATGTCATGAGATACAATATTTGTATTAGCCGTACCACACTTCTGAAATGCCTAGGGAAGGCCACTGGAAGACATTTCAGGCTGTTGGGTCTTCCAAAGTCCCCATGTCATGACTAGAGTAGACTAAGGGTCTAGGAGTGCCAGCATTTACGTGGGCAGCTTAAATTTTAAAATCATATAGGCCAGAATATTTCAAACCCAGACAAATAGACTCATCATAGGAACTTAAAAATAGTAAATATATAAGTCATTTCTCACACTAGACACAAGTAATATAAGCTAACCTTTGAAAAATATGGGTTTGAATTTTAAGGGTCCCCATAATAGTGAACTTTCTTATATACAGAAACTGTAAACTTACAGTATCTATATATTCAGTGCAACACTATGAATGCCTTTTCCCCTCCTTATGATTTTTTAATAATATTTTCTTTTCTCTGACTTCATTATAAGAATCGGTATATAACACATATACAAAATATATAATCAATTATTTATTCTATGTTAAAATTTCTGTTAAGACTTCCAGTCAACAGCAAGCTGTTAGTAATTAATCATTAAGTTAAAGAGGGTCTTCCTCAGCATCCCCAGCTTCTGCTGGGGTCAAGGGTCAACTGTACATAGCAAGATGAGGGTGAGTCTATTGATGCTATGTTCAATAAAAGCAAAGAGAATTTCTTGCTACAAATTGAAGGTCTCATTTCTCATGCTGTCATCTTTGTGGTGTCACATAATAGCTCTCTACCTCAGTCAACAGAGTCTCCAGAACTGAAGCCAGAAAATGTGCCTTTCAAAAAAAAATCCCCCCTTTGCCAATTCTGCCACTGCCACTGAACTTACATCATAAACATTCTACTCAAAATAGACATGAATCAAGAGGAGTGTTTTATTGGGATGGGAGTTGAAACCATCCATTTTCTGGAAAACTCAAAAACCTGAGCAGCCACCTGAGACCTGGCAGGCTCCTCTAGGACCATTTCAGAATTTCCCATCCATTGACATCTGAGGACAGCTGGTTCCAGCAGAGCCACCAGGAGATTGACTGGCTTTATAGATAGTCCCTGGTACAACTTATTGACAGTGTTAAAGCAAACATGGCAGAAACTATCCTTCAAATCTTTTCTGGTTGGCAATAAGTAGTGGCACCCCCTCTTGGGTTTGGGCCAAAAAAAACATGAAGCCCCATAGTAGGAAGGAAGTGGGGAGGGCACCTGGGCAACTTTTTTGGTGACAGTGTACCTTGTCACCTCTCAGTAAAGGTACATCCACATTCCCACATGTTCTTTTCATAAAAGTATATTTCAGTAATGTATATAAAGAGCCATCTTGCATAATATCACAGCTCATTATTTTGTTATAATCACCTTCTGGTTTTGTCTCCACACTGTCCCAGATAAATCTACCCATGGCCATGGGTAACACTTTTGAGACTTAGCACATTCCTGAGCCTATAAATGTCTCCATCAAACAATAAATAGCAATAATTAAGTTGCTCAGTATTTATTTAAATGTAGCAAATAAAGAATCATCTTTATACATAGACCGAGGCTGAACAAAAATTCATTAATAGCATTAATTATGGTAATAACAGTAATTTAGCACATTTACTATTTCAGGACTGTGACAAGTTCAGTAAAATTCTATGAATGCAATTTAATTTCATGTTCTTGTATTAACTCAATGAGCTAGCTGCTAATAATACCCTCATTTTTCAGAGTCAGGGGTGCTAAGGGCTAAGTGAATCACCCATGGTCACATAGTAGCTAAGAGCTTGTTCAGGTTCAGAAAGAGTCAACAAAAGCCATTCTCTAAACAACTATGCTATTATACCTGGGAAGGAAAAGTCCAAATTTCCAAGCTTTTCCTTAAATATCACTTCCTTAATTATTTCTCAGGACACTGTTTCTCAATTTCCAAATCTATAAATTTTATGCTTGTAATTACACTAGCACACTTTATTTTGCATGACTATTACATCCCACTTCCAATCTGCCTATTGGAGAAACAGTCCCTGTAATGTTTCATCTTGCCTTGGTTCCAACAAATAAGATAATTATATGAGAGGGAAGAAAGGAGTCATGTGGGCAAATGGTAACTAAAGCCTTTAAAAAACCCTCAAAAACTTTCATGCCCAAATGTTGGTCCAGACTGTAGAAACAAATCCCTGAGGAAGTACCAAGAAAAAAATCATCTTCTCTTTGTTTCCTGAGAAAATACAGCTTTTATCAAACATTAAAACTACTTGGAATAAAATCCATCCCACTGGGTTAAGCCATTTATAAGGTCTGTTTAGCTCAAAATTTAAAATGCAATAAAAGTATGATACAGAATTAAAGATGAGATATTTAAATACAATTTCTCAGGAAAATTTTCAAGAAACATAAAATTATAGGTGACTCATACCTCCAACTCTAAAGACAAAAAGATGTCTGTGGGCAAACAGCATTATATGAAATTCTTGCAGTGTTCATGGGCTTTTGAATTTGAAAAAAAAAATCTTACTCATTTCTGCTCATCAGTTAGAAGCTTCAGAGTTTTGTGGTTGTCAAAAGCTATAGAACAAACCTAAAACACAAAATCAATTTGTGTTGCAAAGGTTTTTTGGTCTTTCTATGAAAATAAAACCAAACCACAACATTTCTTCAGATTATTCAAACTACATACAGTCTTATTAGAAACCAAAACAAAAGTTTTCTTATATAATTGGATACAAAAGTTGTTATGGATAATGATATATGTCCACCAGTCTTCATCCAGTGCCAAAATAGCAAGAAGAAATTTCTATGATTTGTTTGGTCTTTTGTATCAGAAGGCTCTGCTCATTGTGTTGCCTCTGCCAAGAGCGGACACTGTCTCCTAACAGGTCCCCCTCCAGCAACTGACAATTAGAACATTCTTGCCTAATTTAGCTGGAGCCTATCTGCCTCATGAAAGAGGCAGTAATAGCTTTGGCATGACCTCCAAGGCCTATCACCCCAGGCCTTCAACGTGGTTGTAGACTAACATATGGTTGTTGACTTTGTTAATGACATATGACATCTAACATCACTATGTTTTAAGTACCTAAACTACAAATGCTTTAATTCACATAATGTTTCCGATCCTCCAGGCGTTGTACCATGTGGATTTTAGTCAAAGATTCTTCTGGATTCCTGCAGCTGTCTCTGGGTAAGCATTGTGGACCCTCCCTCTCTGACACTGGGAACCTTAGCATGAGCTTGAATCCTTTAAAATCCCAGGTTCCACCTCCACACCTTACTTTCCCTTTCTTCCTTGAAGAGGCATAGACTTTACTAGATATTCCCTGAGAGTAATTATTTAAATTTCACAAAGGCAGGAAGGGTCAACTGCCCTGATGATAAAAGTTTCCAGTAATAAAAACTGCAGGAGGTCTTCTTATAGGAGATATTTTCACCACTGCTTGCTCTGTGTCATCCATCTATATCTTCCACTATTTTTCCCCCTCTTCAATTATGGGAGGTGCAATTAATTGACACTTAGATTCATTCTCAGTCCTTTTTGTAGTTATTTTCTACCGTGCAGTAGCTGTGACTAAAGCTACATTTCCCAGACTCTTTATCAGCTAAAGGTACTGATTTATATAAAAATGTTATGTGATTTTAAAGGTGTAATGAGGTAAAGGAGAGATTGGTATCTCTTATTGTTTTTTCTACTGGAACAAGATTTTAGGGATATAAGGTTTGATTTAGGGTCAGGTTCTTGGGTATGAAGCAGGTGTAGGTGAGAGAAGAAGTAGATCTTACTTCCAAGTGTCCATCTCAGGCATCAGACTACCTTTCTGAATAAAGGCAGGGGCATTTTCTCAGCATTATTTCCAGAGTTCTAGACTTGAGTCTTCTTCACCTGCCCTTCAGTGAGCATCCAATTCTTTAAAATATAGCCATCTGTCACACTACTGAAGGCCCCTGGATCAATGAGATAATCAAAGAAGTAAAAAAAAAATGCCTTGAGACAAATGACAAGAGAAAATAACCTTTGTTGTATCCAGAACGTATGGACACGGCAAAAGCAGTACTAAGAGGAAAGTATATAGCAATTCAGGATCACGTCAAGGAACAAGAAAGAGTTGAAATAAATACCCATGCCTCACATTTCAAGAAACTGGAAAAAGAAGTAGAACAACAACAACAAAAAAATACAAAGCCAGTGGAGGAAGAAAATACCAAAAATACAGCAGAAATAAATTAAATAGATATCAAAAATATAATACAAACAGTCAATGAAACCAAAAACTTGTTCTTTGAAGAAATAAAATAGACAAACTTCTGGCTAGGCTCACTAAGAAAAAAATGGGAGAAAATGCAAATAAATAGGGTCAAAAACAAAAAAGGAGAAGTTCCAACAGACAATGTAGAAAATCAGGGAATAGTAAGAGATTACCAATGCATCTATACATAACAAGTTCACTAACCTAAAAGAAAGGGATAAATTCTTAAAATTACTAAATACTAAGATTATTAGGGAAGACAGAGAAAACCAGAACAGACCAATCACATGCACTGAAATTGAAATGGTAATCAAAACCCTCCCTCAAAATGAAAATCAAAAAACATGGGGTTTCCCAAGTGAGTTCTGCTAAACTTACAAAAATGCAGTAACACCTATTCCACTCCAATTCTTTCAAAAAGTTGAAAAGAGAAGGAATGCTTAGAAACACATTTTATGAGGCCAATATTATACTCAAAACAAAAACAAACAAAGATAACACAGAAAAATTAAAGCTACTAAGCAATCTCTCTAATGAATATAGATGACAAAATCCTCAACCAAATCTTAACAACATAAACCTAAACATGCATTAAAAGAATTAAACCTCATGAACAAGTGAGATTTATACCAGGGATACAAGGATAGTCCAACATCTTAAAGTCAATCAAAATAACTTACCATATCAATAAAAAGATTACAAAAATATATGATCCTATCAATGCATGCCATGAAAGCATTTGATAAGATTCAGCATCCATTTATGATCACACCCTTGAAAACTAGGCATAAATGAAACATTTCTTAACATGATAAAAGCCATATATGACGAACCCTAGCTAGCATCTTTCTCAATGGTGAAAAACTGAAAGCCTTTTCACTGATATTAGATACAAAACAAAGATACCTTCTCTCACCATTACAATTCAGTATCATATTGAAAGTCCTTGCTAAAGCAATTTGATAAGAGAAAGATAAAAGGAATTCAAATTGGGAAAGAAGTACAACTCTCATAATTTGAAAATGACATAATATACATAGAAAATCCTAAAGAATCCATGCAATAATTAATTAAAACAATAAACCAGTTTAGCAAAGAGGCAGGATACAAAGTCAATACACAAAAATCAGCCATTATATTAAAATCATGAGCTAGAAGAAGAAATTAAGAAAACCATACCATTTACAAACAAAACACACACACAAATTAAATACCTAAGAGTAAACTTAACAAAGGAGGTAAAGGACCTTCATGAGGAAAACTATAAAACATTGTTACAAGAAGTAGAAGAATACACAAAGAGATGAAAACATATTTCCTTATCATGGATAGTAAAAAATCAACATTGTCAAAATGACCATTATATACAAAGCAATTTAAAGATTCAGTGCAATTCAAATAAAGATTTCAATGGCATTTTTCAAAAAAAAAAATGGAACAAATATTACTTAAATTTATATGGGATCACAAAAGATAAACAGCCAAAGCTCTCCTTACAAGAAAAGTAGGAAATAGGAGTGCTTTGAACTATACTATAAAGTGATAATAATTTAAACAGCAAGGTACTGAAACAAAAACAGATACAGAGAAAACAGAATAAAATTGAGAACCCAGATATAAACCCATGCATATATGGACATCTAACCTACAATACATGAAAATCAATTCAAAGTAGATAAAAAACTCAGATGCAAAACCTGAAGCCATAAAATACACAGAAGAAAATGTGGACAAACATTCCATGATGTAAGTTTCAGAGACATATTTGCAGATTTGTCCCAACAGCAAAATTATAAAAGACAATATAAACAATTGAGACTACCTCAAACTAAAAATCTATAAAATGAAAGTGACCATAATCAAAACAAAGAGACACCCTAATGAACAGGAGAATGCACTTCATATACTGAACAAGAGATTGATATCAAAGATCTACAAAGAGTTCACATAACTCAACATAAAGAAAACAAATAATACAATCAAAAAATGAGAAAAGGAGCTAGTCACTTTTGAAAAGTCAAACAGGCATTCAACAAGCACATGAGAAAAATCTTCATCATCATTTATCATCAGGAAAATTCAAATCACAAATCACAATGAGAAATCACAATGAGATACCACCTCAGACCAGTGAGAGGGGCCCATTTCAGGAAGAATAGAAGCAACAAAAGCTGACAAGGGTGTGGAACAAAAGGAACTTTCTTACACTGCGTGGTAATGTACACACGTCCAGCTCCTATGACAGCAGTATGGAATTTTCCAAGATTAAAAATGGATCTGCAAAGGAACCCAGTATTTCCACTCCTAGGTATCTACATGAAGAATAAAAAAACACTAATTTTAAAGGAAATTTCCACTCCTATAGTTACTGCAGTACTATTTTCAATATCAAAGATATGCAACTAACATAAGTGCCCAAAAACAGATGCAAACAAATACATAAATAAATAAACTCATGCCATTTGTGGCAACATGAATGAAACTGGAAGGGATTGTACTAAGTGAAGTAATCCAGAAAGAGGAAGATAAATATCGATGGTGTCACTTATGTGTGCAATGTAGAGAAATCAAACAAAAGGTCAGACAAAGAGGAAAAATTAAAACCAGTCTTTGAAAGTTTAGCATAATCTGAGGCAACCAGTTCGGGAGGAGGAGGCTAAAACATGGGGAATGAGAGATTAAGGGACTATGGTGGAGGACTGTGGATTATTTGGTTGTGGGAGTGCTTTGATGATTACACCTGAGGGGGGAATCCTATACTGTCAAAACTCTAATAAAGTCAATAAAATGTCTATAAATTTCTGCTATAACCTAAATTTCTGTTCTGCTCTGAAAACTGACTGACAATGGGAATAACAAAATGAATTGCCAATTTATAATATTTTATCAGCTATTTTTTAAATCAATCTGTATGTCATTAAGTTTGTATATGTCATGAAGTTTTTCTTAAATCATAAAGTTTAAAGTTTACATGCATGGGGAACTAACACTTACTGATACATATATGGTTTTCCATAATTGAAATTCCAGGAACCTACTTGGGAAATATCCACCAGGTGATAATAATAAAGTTGGTGAGACTATCATTAAAATGTTTGCTCTCTTCAGAGATTCACTTACACATTCAGCAAAGAATCTGATTGGGTCCAGTTTAGAAGCCACTTGACTTAAGTAATTCAAGGGACTAGAAGCAACTTAGAATTACTCAAAGTGTGATTTTTTTTTTCTCTTTTGAGACAGATGGAAAAAGAAATAGGGAATAAGTTGAGATTTCAAAAATCAGACTTACAAAAAGTCATGTGTTATCAATCCTTGCATTAATACCATGTCAGTAGAAACATAATTTTATGCTAAACTCTTGATAAAGCCCTGGAAATCTTTGGAAGGGAAAAAAAGCTAGTATTGCTTCTTAAAACCAGATTATTACAAAGAAATAGTAAGTACATTACACCTTTAGCATAATGAACTAAATCTATTAAAGTACTACCAAAAATGAACAAGGAACTACAGACACATTTCCATTATTTAAAGTCTCCATAAGACAGAGTGTATATGAGAGTGATATTATTTAATCTGGATATTTCTGAAGCCTCTCATAATGCCATGTACAGATTAGGCATTGATAAAGAAAAAATTGATAAAGAAAAAGACAGCAAAAATCAATAAGGGCAGAAGAAATACATATATTTGAAATTTATATTCAAAATGCTGAAGTATAATGGAAGTGTCCTAAGAACTAACCATAATTAAACAAAACATAATTAAAATAATTGTGAATGAAAATATAAAGAAAGTCAATTTGGAGTGAAATGAAAGCAGAACAACTCACTCAACATCTTTGAAATGATAAACCTACTAAATGCCAAAGGTGAGTATAGTAAAAAATGACCAAGAAAGAAACAACAAAAAAAAATTCAAATCTGATGTACCACTTTAAAAATGGGCAAAATATTTATAAAAATTCTAAAACTTTGACAAAATAGAAAATGGCATAAACATGTATCCTAAGGAAATAATATCCTGACAAATATATATGAAATGATGAAATGTGAGTTACATAAAATAAAATATGGTTTTCTAATACTGCATATATTCATAAGAGATCTAAATTACCTTAAGACTCTTAGCAAACACTCAGACAATGCCTGCCCAAATCAGCAGAGGCTTATGACCTCCCAGGAAACCCTGACAACACCTGCCCAAACTGATGAAACCCAAGACGCCTATCAGGGAATGAGTCAGAGTGACCAAAGGCCTAAGGGCCTCCCACAAACCCCACCAGTTGCTCACCCAGATGAATGAATCAAGAAGATGTGGTAATGGAATACTACTCAGCAATTTAAAAAAAAAGATAAACTCATGTCATTTGGAGGGAGCAACATGGATGGAGCTTGAAGGCATAATGCTAAGTGAATAAGTCATAAGGAGAAAGATAAATATCAGACGGTGTCGCTAACATATGAAATATAAAATAACTAAACTTAAGAGTCGGATAAAGACAAGACTGAAAACTTAACCTTGGCAGTTGATTATAGAAGTGAAGCACTGATTGTTGGGGGGAGGGGGAGTGAGAGTAAGAACAAAGAGGAAAGGAAGCACAATGGTCTACAGTAGAGGAATATAGGTAAAATGATGGTGGGTGCACTGGTGACAATAGTTGATGAGGATACGCCAGTATTACTTCAATTAAAAATAAATAAATACAAACAATTAAAATTCTTTAAATGTTCTTAGCAAACAATAAATTAAACATTTTTCAAATATATCATGACTTTTCTGATAACCGAGTAGTTCTTTAAATTATTTCCTAAAAACAAAACAAAACTAATCAAGAAAAGCTAAGGTATCTTGAAAAGCTTTTAAGAGTCAACACATTGCACACTGTCCTTTATGCTCCAGCCACACTGGCTTCCTTCTGAATTTTCAACAATGGGTCTCTTGACTTCTGCTCAGGGATCTCCTTCCTACTAGGTAGTTCCTCCTTCTCAGGTCTCCACCAAAATTGTACCCATTTCTTGCTCTCCTAAGAGACTGTGCCCCTTTTCCTGATCTGCTACCGTGCCACACCCTGATCCATTACTTGTATAACCTACACACAGACTCCAGAGCACTGAGAGCAGTGTTCTGCTCTCGCCTGTATTCTAGGCTGAGTAGGATACCTGGTTCCTAGTAAGTTCTCTATGAATACAGTCATGCATTGTTTAAAGACAGTGATGCATTCGCAACAGTCCTTAAGTGATTTCATTCTCGTGCAAATATAGAATATAACTACACAAAGGAACAAAGAATATGCAATGGGACAAGGACAGTTTGTTCAATAAGTGGTGCTGAAAAACTGGACTGCTACATGCAAAAGAATGACACTAGACTACTATCTCACACCATGCACAAAAACCAACTCAAAATAAATGACCTGAGTATAAGACCTGAAACCATAAAATACATGGAAGAAAATATAGGCAAAACACTACATGACATACATCTGAATAACATCTTTAAAGACTCATCCCCCAAAGCAAAAAAAAAAAAAAAAAAAAATGAAGGAAAAGAAAAACAACTGGGATTACATCAAACTAAAAAGCTTCTGTACAGCAAAAGAGACACTAACCAAAACAAAGAGACACCCTACTGATTTGTAGAAATTTTTTGCACACAGCTGATAAGGGATTAATCACAAAAATCTACAGAGTTCATATGACTCAACAAAAACAAAATAAATAATCCAAAAAATGGGACGAAGAACTAAAGACACTTATCCAAAGAAGAAATAAAATGGCCAATGATATATGAAAAAATGTTTAATATCACTTATAATCAGGGAAATGCAAGTCAAAACAAGAATGGCACATGTAAAAAAAAAAAACTATCAACAACAAATGTTGGCAAGGATGTGGTAAAAAGGAACTCTCCTACACTGCTGGTGGGAGTGCAAACTGGTCCAACCACTATGGAAAGCTGTGCAGAGGTTCCTCAAACTATTAAAAATGGAGCTTCCATATGACCCAGCAATTCCACTCCTAGAAATCTACCATAAGGACAAAAAAACATTAATTCAAAAAGATATCTGCACCCCTATGTTTACTGCAGCACTGTTTACATTATGTATGCTATGGAAATAACCCAAATGCCAAAAAAAAAAAAGTGACTGGATCAAAAAAACATGGTATATATACACAATGGAATCCAATTCAGCAATCAAAAAAGATAAATTCATGCTGTTTGCAGCAACACATATGGAACTAGAAGGGATTACGCTCAGTGAAATAAGCCAGAAGGAAAAGGAAAAAATATTGAATGGTTTCACTTACAGGAAGAATATAGGGGGACCAAATAAGAGACCAAGAAAAAACAATAATAGTAACGATGATGATGATGATAATAAAAACAAAATTAGCAGGAAACTATAAATCAGAGACATTCTGCAAAAGAGGGGGAGGAAAAAAGGGATCAAAACAGGGGAAAGAAGAGCACATGGGACTATGGTGATGGTTCACGGGAAATTTTACAGGGAATTCACAATGATGTAAAAGGTATTAAATAAATTAATTTAAAAAATTAAGGAAGTAACTATCAAACTTAAGTGGTATATCCTCGACACACTTAGACTAAAAGATGTATCTTCTTCTCACTACCACATGTGCTGTCACCCTTGACCAAAGTGTTATTTGGCACATGATAGTGTTTGTGAAATAAAAGGATGAATGGGTGAATGAATGAATGAGTGAATGAATGAATGAATGAACGCTACAGGGCTATGGGACAATGCAGGTCTTTGGCACAGGGTGATGTCTAACCCAGTGTAACCTGCAGTAGGGTTCCAGATTAGTCAGAATGGATTCTGGACACCTGGGAAAAGGACTCCCATGAAGCACTTTGCAATTTTACAGCTATGACTGGAGCCCACCCTAGTGTAACCATAACCAAAGCTTTAACAGTCTCTGGAGTCATAAATAAACCTAATTACAGACCAAGAAACAGAATATATGGAAGGGAACTTAGAGGAAAGTCTGTTCATGAGATTTTAGGAGCAGAGCACTTTAAGTGGATTTTATTATGTTACATGCATCAAAACTCAAATTTCACCACTGGGTATCAGTTTAAAGTAGGGATGACCCAGAAGCTGCAATACTTGTAATGACAGGTTATCATAGTAAGTGAGGGAACCGTGGGCTGCAAACAGTTACTCATCTCTACTTGTCCCCTCAGCATGGTGTAGATGTCTTTAACATGCTATTTCCAAAAACTGTTTTACATTTTCGATAAAAGACATACCCACTTTCATCACCCCTTTGTCGAGACTCAAACAAGGAAGACAAAGTCCTTTGCACCCAGGATAAAAATATGAATTCTGTTTGACCATCATTCCTAGAAGGACTTCCCAGAAGAGATTAGCTTTAAGGAGAATTTAGAAGAAAAGACATGTGCATTAGACAGACTCCAAAGTCAAATGCCTAGAGAAAGATAAAAGAAAGTAAAACACTAAGATAAAGGCACATGTATTTAAAGAGCTGCTTGAAGTCTTAAATAGGAGCATTAAATAGGAGTGATCCTTTAGGATTATAGAATTATTTCTGGCTTCGACCTTGCAAGACATTAAATGAACTTGTGCTAATTTCTCCTTTTTAAAAATAAAATGGTAAGATCAAGCAGAGAGTATTTAATTTAGAATTGGTTGTCCATGACTACATACAGCATTCATTTTTTTCCTGAATTTCTCCCGTGCAAAAGCAATCAAGAGGACTTACCTATAAATACAAGCCAATATTCTATAAATAAAAAGCCATCAAAATAGACTTCTTAGAAGTAACTGATATATGCTAAAATGCTTCTCTCCTCACACAAACAAGTTATTATTTAAACAGAATCGTGTGGTTGTTGCTTTCACCTGTCTAAATAGCAAAAGCAAGTCTCTGCAGAGTAGAAATCAGAATGAAAGGTGAACAGAAGCTCAGAAGATTAACTGTACGAAAATGGGACTCTGCGGTGGCCAGTGAGCACATCTGCCCATGCACAGGCATCAAAGTGACAGTCCTTTTCTTTGTGAAAGTGCAGTGCTTCACGTTAAACGCTTCAACAACACCCAAGTACAAAGCTAAACTTTCATGTTTTAATAAACCATTCAGAATAGGTGTGTATGTCTGTGTGTGTGTTTATACACCTGTACACTTAGCCATCCATGAACATCAAGGGGCACAACTACATGGACTAACTACCTGTTTAAAAGATGAGGCAAGACTTTACCATGCAAGTGTGTTTGTGTGTGTGTTTGGTAGGTGTGTAAGAATACTAGGCAGTTTACTACTTCCCATGAAGTGTCCCAAGAAAGACAGTATCCAGTTGGTAACATGGCCTGGTATTCTAGTTGTGTACAATAGAATGGGAAGGAGAGCAAGTCAGTCACCCCTAGGGCCTTTTTGTGCAGGTCACCCATCTCCAAAAACATTCCTTCTCTTTGGGCCCTGCATTTTTCTCTCCCTCTGCAGCTGTCTAACTATGAAAAGCCTGGAAGAGACATGAAAATGCAGTTATTTTTTACACTGAGCACATTCCACAAAACCCAAGGCTTCTCTTATGGAGTTGACACTTCTTTTCTGTTAATCCCCTACCTCTCATCTTTCTCCCTTTTTCATCTCCCTAATCCATCTGATTCAACTGCTGTCTCCACACTCACCTTCTGTGGCTCCAGGCCTTTGCTTCCACCCCCACCCACAGTGCATGGGGACCTAAAAATGGTACATCTCCTTCCTTTGGGACCCAAAATGGCAAGGCCATGTTCTCTTTACCCTCTTCTCCTACATCTCGAACTCTCAGGCTGTGCTGACCCCATCTCCAAGTGCTAAGCATTGTCTAGAGTTGGAATTCATAGATGTGTGGCTATTTATAAAATCATGTGCATTGTACAATTTTGTGTTAAATCAGATATCTGACAGAGAGCGAGTATAGACTACTAAGATGACATGCCCAGAAAGTCCACTGGGCACTCTGATTATACCTCCCTCCACAACATTCAGAGCTGGCATGATTTGCAACCCTGTCTTTATGAAGATGAGGAACAAGTGTAGGATTTCCCAATATCTTTTGGGATGTCATTATCTCTTTTAAGCAACAATTAATGAAATAGAACCACGTTGAAGAAATAATTGCCACAGGCAATTGAGGTATGACATTCAAAATGCAAAATGAACACAGAAAAGAAGCTTCCACATTTGTCTGTTCCCAGACAAGAGCTCAAGTTCTATATTAAACCTCAACTATGTATGTGCCTTGTTTTATGAAAGTTAAATAATTTCAATATTTCCACTGCAAGCCTCACATTAGTTCCAACAGGTATTGTGTTGTTTCATGAGTAGGTTGTGAAGACTCCTCAGGAAATGTTTCTAAAGTGCTTTCAACTCATTAGCAATAGACAGGCAGGAACTTCTAAGTGGTCTCAGATTTAGTCACACAAGCTTCCAGGAAGGATAGCTTCTGACCTTTTTTGTTTCATCCAGCACACATGACATTGAGTTGGGGGAACTCTTTTAATCTCTTTGTGGACAGGCCACTAAAATAAGACACAAAATATTAAATAATGTTAAATGCTAAAAATACCTGAACTCCAGCTGCCTCTTTCAATATTAAACTCAGGATAATCAACCAAATGTGTCAATGAATCAAATCTCCATCATCTTCAAATTCCTTAGGTTCCTTTCTCCCCCCAAATTTTCATCCATGGATTTTGTGTAAACTAGTCTATTACCTTCTGTGCACAGCAGAAGGGATGTCTTTTAAGGTATCACCCACTTCCCGACATCTATGCATGTACCACACACCACAAAGCATGCACACCATACCACACACACATACAAACACCACACACACATGCACACATACCACATATACATCATGCATCACAACACACATGCATGCATCTATAACACACACACCAGAAAACACATAAATACAGACCATACACACATACAGCTCACACACCCCACGTGCCACTTCCACACATACACTCCCTCACAACCACCCTCTCTTTCCTGTCTTAATTCTTTCTCATCTGATCACCTCCCCCAAACCTGGAAGATCAGGTCCAATAGGACCTTCTTAGGAGAAAAGACCTCTTCTGCATTACATGTGGTTTACGATTCTTTCCCTCACTTAAGCCCATGAAAAAGGAGACAAAATGTAGATGAATCATGAAACTCAAGTTCTACCTCAACTCTGACTTAGGTTGCCCTGGGACCTTATATGAGTGACCAACCACAGACTCAGGTGTACATGTTAACAGATGCAACACTAACCTCAACCTATCTTCTAGAGTACATGGAAGGAGTGCACGGCATAATGAAAACAAAAGAATTTGGAGATTATATACACAATTAAAACATGTGCATAGTTTATCAACTACTAGAGGCACCCTTTCAGGGGCATTCTGTATTTTTGAAACAGAGGTCATCAGGGGAAAGTACTATACTTCCTCCTAAAACATGCCTTGGTTTAACTGTGAAAGATGGAATAATATGCTACTAGCTCATCCACTGAAAAAAATTCTGCCAGAAGTCAGAAGAACCCTAGTTTAACTTTGCTGGCCTAGCCCAGCCCAGTCAAAAGTCCTGGGGAGTGATGTGGTGTTCCCGTGCCTCTCCTGGGGAGAGATCCCAGCAGCAGTCACAGACTGGGAGCAGACCCTACTCAAATGGGCCTGAAGTTTTATATCTATGTTCTTTTTAAATATCTTTTTATCTTACATCATTGTTAATTTTGGATAATATCTGATTTCTCCCCTCAGGTGTAGTTCCTATGTAGTTCGTATAAGTCTCTCACCACCATAGCACCTGTGACCCCTCACTATAGTCTCTTATGCTCTTTCCTCCCCTGTTTTGACCCTTCCCTCTCTTTTCCTCCTCCCCTCTACTATAGAATTTTTAGATCTCTGGTCAGCTTGCCAGTTTGTCCTTTTCCTACCCTTTGTTTGGTTTCTCTATATTCCTCCGATAAGTGAAACCACCTGCTATTTTTCTTTTTTCTTTTGACTTGTATTGTTAGTTAGCATAATCCCTTCCAGCTCCATCTATGTTGTTTCAAATGGCATGAGTTTATCTTTTTAGATTGCTGAGTAGTATTCCATCATGTATATCTACCACATTTTCTTAGTCATTCATCTGTTCTGGGGCATTTAAGTTGTTTCCATATCTTAACTATTGTAAATAGTGCTGCTATATATAAACATAGAAGTGCAGGTTTCCTTTCCAATGAGTGCTTTTGTGTACTTTGGGTAGATTCCTAACAGTGGAATTGCTGGGCCATGTGTTTTACATTTGTAAGAGTTCTTTTTAAGGAAAATTCAAAATTACAAGTCCAAAATTAAATATAGGGCCATAGAAAGGGCCTGGATATGCAGGCCATGACAGTTTAAGTTTCCTTAGCATTATGCTAAATCCACCTTACACTAGATTTTCCCTCTTAGATAGAAAGTACAATGAGGACATGGCTTGGGTCTTCTAGCTTTAGGGACCATCTCATAAACTTTAAGAAAATTCTGCGGTTGCTATGGGCAATGAGCACTCAGCATTTACTAGGCCCAGACAGCCATTCTTTTCAGATCCCCTCAGAATTTTCACCCTGCTACCACATCTAACAATGCAAGTTAAATTATCCATTCGTGGAGCCTCCCTGGTGGTGCAAGGGGTTAAGCAACAGCACTGTGAAGCTATCTGCAGCCACTTCAGCATGAGTTCAGTCCCTACCAGGGAGGTGACCCACATGGTGCAGCAGACCTCTCCTGCCTTGCCTGCTGCTCCCCTCAGCAGTGTACTTCAGCTGACCTGCCTGTTCTTCTCTCCACTCTGTCTCTAGTGATTCTTCTCACCCTCCATACCTCTGACCTATACCCCATTTCTTATATGCATAAATAAATAAATCTTAAAATAAAATAAATCTATAAAAAGTTATCCATTCATTCAACAGTTAATTTAGAGCACCTCAGTTCTGACCCATGCCAGAACCTGGGTCACAGAAAGTATAAAGGTACAGAAGACGGGCTCCTAGCTCTTTAGGAGTTTCCAGGCCTGCTGGATGGGAAGATGTCCAACAAATGACAATAATGCAACACAGGACAATCCTGTGTTATGGACACAAACATATGAGATCAGAAAGGAAATAAATGATTTTGCCTACACAGGAGGTGGCATTGCGCAGATCTTTAAAGGACAGGTAAGCGAAAAGAGCACGTGACATAGAGTAGAGTAAAAGCATGTGCCTATGACAAGCTGGGTAGGTTGCAGCTAGATTTAAGGACCTGGAGCAAGTGATAACAGTGAGCAGAGGAGAGAGGGGTTAGATCATGGAATAATCATCCCCGGGTGCCCTATGAAGGACCTATTAAAATTGACAGACAGGTTAGTTATCACTTAAAATCAGATCACAGAAGCCACAACTTCTTCTAGGACTCACAGAATACAGCATAATCTCAATAGATTTAAAGTGGAGACAACAGCCAAGGTATGCAGGTTAACTAATCAATGAATCAACCAACAGTGTTTGTTATATGTACCATCCATCCTTTTCTAATTGATCAAGAGGAGAAAACCAGTATTCCAAAACTACACAAGAACCATTCAGTGTGAATTTTCATGATGTAGATTGTAGAAGGAAGTAATTCAAAAATGGAAAGGTTCAAGTAAGTTAGAGTCATAGCAGAGAAAAACTTGAATCTGTCCTCCAAGGAAGGAGGACTGTAGCTCAAGGTCGTTCTCAGCTGAATCACACTGGGTATCCCTTCTGCTCCAGCATTCACTGGTTAGAATCTTTAAACACATGATTAAATTTCCTGAGTCTCAATTTGCTCAACTACAAAATGAAATCTATTAGTCTCTGGTGTTTCAACATCCTGTAACTAGGTGTTTATAAAGAATATAGTATCAATTATGTGCTTATGCATATAAAAGAAGTTAAAAAATGAAACCTTGGGCAAAGCACCATACATGGGGGAGGGCAATTATTTGGAAAATATTCCATTTATTATTGAGTTCCTAAGCAACTACAACCTGAACCCCAAACCAGGAGCTTGGAAATGGAGAGAAGTGGAGGGAGAAGTAAGGGTTGCAGGAACATACTATACTCAGATAGGTTAGGCCGGGAGGAACACCCAGTGGATTGAAAGATTGAGGTTAGCAAGCACTACATCCGTGGAATGTCCAGTGAACTCTAACACAAATCTTTAAGGAAGTTAGTCTAAGAAATTGTTTACTAGTGGGTGCTTATATTCTTCAGAGAAACCGGTCTCCAACCATCTGGGTTTCACTGAACACCTGAAATTGAACCTTAATGGAATAAACCGTGCAATGTAAACAAACCAGAAAAGAAGCATTTGCGGCTAAGAGGAGTCCCTTACATTTGAAGAGGGGCGGTAGAAGCTGGTTCTCTGTGTGTTCTGGTCTGGACTGAATTTTCGTTCAAAGAATTCAATTTGCTTTCCAGAGCAGGTGAGAAGAAATGTGAAACAGAATGATCACATTTCATCCAAAAAGTACAGAAGTAAGGGAATCAGCTATTACATTAATCCTCATCTTCAGACAAATTTTTCTTGCAGTCAACAGATGGCAAGAGAGTGGGCCAAAGGTGACAACTGACAAAATCTGCTCTTTCCTTCTGCAAAGTCTATTGCAAAATCCACTATTCCTGCCCCTACAATTCAAGGAAAATTACTTTTTCATTGTCTGAATAACAGATCCCTGTAATTATTTCTTTTCTAATTCTTCACCCAGTTGTCCATAATGATATTTTCCTTCAGTTGTGTGAAAGGCTTCCAGCTGCCCTCAGCATGGTCAGCAGAACCTGGGCAGCCATGACTGTGGCCAAGACATATGGTTAGAAAGATCTCAGGGTAGGGGCAACTACAGCCCCAGTTTTGTCACTTAACAGTGCTGTGACTTAGATGAGATGCTCTTTTTTTAGTGAACCTCAATTTTCTTTTAGAGACTCCCAAAATTGCCTGAGTAACCTACCCTGCCTATCTCAATGGTTGTTGGAGAGACTGGCACCACCAGCCAGGCAACCAGCTGTACAGGCTGCCTCTTTGCCACAGCCCCTGTGGGAAGACACATTTACATGTGTGACTGTAACGAGGTCTCCTGGGGAGTTGGCAGGACCATCAGCTGGACTCAGAAGGTCTCAATTCCAGTCCTGGTCACACTGTGCTGTTGTGTGAGTCTCGGAAAGTCACCCTACCCATCTGAACCTCATTGCCTCCATTTCCAAAATGAATGTTAAATGGCTCCTTGTATTAATATTAGATCTTTAATGTTCATTTCAAGTCTAAAGTTCTGGTTCTAAAGTATGCCAGACTACTTTGTCAAGTGTTGTCCTCTAAACATAAGATAGCTGTAGTAATGTTGTTCAGCAGTCAAGAGTCTGATGTAAGTGCCCTGAATGGACCCAGAGGTGGTTTACCCTCTTATCCCGTCTCCAGCCCTGTGGGATCCAGGAGTTTCTGTCACCAGTTCCTGGAGGGGTGAGAGTTGGAATAAGGGGGAACAAAACACACATCTTTAGCAAAGATGCTGTTTGCCTTTAATTGCATAAAAAGAGCTTCCCAGGAAATAAACGTGTTCCCTCAATCACAAGGTACAGACTTGAAACCCTTTATATCCCAAAGTTACTTGTAGAAAACCAAACAGACCAGCCTTAGGTTAAAATAGTTCACCAACAAACAGTATCTTATTCCAAAGAAATTCACCTTTCCTCTGGCCTTGAAACTGACTTGACCAAAAGTGATCACTTTTATAGCATCTATGGTAATTACCATTTATTTTTAAACCTTTAGTATTTGAGTTTTTACAGGTAAAGCTATAGATTATTTTTAAATACCATATTATTTCATTTCTTCTAAAGCTTTCTATTTGCAGATACAAATACTACCAAGATAAGAATCTGAACAGGGACATCTGAGACCCTCCTAACACTCAGATCTTCTCAAATTACTTCCATTAAAATGTCCCTAATAACAAAGAACAATGAATGGAGAGACTTGGAACTTGGGCCATTACTTTAAGTGAACTGATAATAAGCAAAATATTGTCATTGAAATCAATATTTTGATTTCAATATTCATGCAGTGTTTGTGTTTTTAATCCATAATATTTTCTATTATATTTTGATACAGCGTGAATGTTTAAAATTACATGCCAGCTGGATTCCTTAATTCTATGTTCCCACATCTTAGCACACAATTAACATTCTTAGAAGTTCCAGAAAGGTGCACCGTGCTTGCCCGTGAATGACCCCTGACTACACACATTTCGGTGTTGTATATTATATAAGTGAAACTTAAATTCCACATAAGTGTGTGGAACTTGGCTGGGTGACATCAGCAGGAAAATTAACAAAAGTAGGATTATGGTCCAACTCTCTTGTTTCTGGGGTATCTACACCCTCAAATCCAAATCAGAACTTTTATCCCCATGCGGTAAGATATATCATGGTAGCAATGGGGAGTAAAGAGTTAAGGACAAAAGACAGTAACATTTACTTCAACTTAAACATTTACTTCAACTTAAAACAGAACTGTCAAATGGAGATCAAGATTCATGCTAATACATTCTATTTACATGCCACTCAAACACAGCTATAGGAGGAAGGGATATAAGAAAAACATTAATCCTTTCTTATGAAATAAATAAAATGGGGAAAAAAACTTAAAAAGACTTTCAAAGAAGAAATACATAAAACCATTATACATACAAAAAAATTCAGTCTTATTTGTGTCAAATACAAAGAAGACCACACTGTAACATTATATTATTTACCAAATAATATCTAGTATCTTTCTAATAATAGCTCGAGAAGATTCACATTTTCTAAAAGACAAATTGCCAATATTATTTTAAATTTTAGAAATAGGTAAATGCTTCACCCAGCAATACCACTTGTAGAAATGTATTTTTTTCCTTTTTACCCAGTTTTATTGAGATATAATTGACAAATATGACTGTGTAAGTTTAAGGTATATTGCACAAATGTTTGACCATATTATGAAATGTTTACTGCTATAAGTTAGCCTCTATCATCTTATACAAATAGAAATGAATAAAAAGAAAAAATATATATTTCATTTGTATTTAAGTATGACATACAATGTATGAAATGAAATGACTATACTTCAAACTATTTAAACTTGATCCAAAGTCATACTTCCAGACTCCCCCATCATCTTCTTACTGGAGAAATCAATGTCTCAAACTTTGACATTCATTTCAAAATGGAGAAGAAATATTGCCTTCCCAGTAAGAAATAAATAAACAAACAAACATACAAATTAACACCTGCCTTCTCCTAGCAGGAATCTATCATCCAAAACTTTACAAGCCTGCTAAAAGGTCTTAGTTATTTCTTTGGTTTCTAGCAAGTATGTATTAGTCTGGGAACTTGCAACAAGGCAAATCCCCAAATCTCAGTGGCCTAACACAATACAGGCTTATTTCTTACTGATACAAAGTCAACTCCTGACATCTGTGAAGAGTCCTGTCATACCACTGAGGAGGGACAAGGGCAGGGTGGGCACCTGTGCTTGACACTGCCTTGATGAGAAAGTGACCGGCCCTTTCCACTGGAGCCATTGGGGCCTACCCTGCTGCCCTCCCTTCTTGTACAGGGGAGAGGGCTTTGCTCAAATGTGTAAAAGCAAAGCTCTTTCAGAGCATGTGCCCTCTAAGCACTTGAAAAGGGAAGCTCCTTGTGTAACCTGGGTTGAGGGGCTCTATATGTCTCCTGATTGTGATTACTGCATTACTCCTAGTTAGCACCCATGATCTCACATAGACAACTCATATAGGTGCTTCCGTAGAGGCCCTGATTCTCATTTTCAAATATTGGGCAATCCAGGTTAAGATGTCCATGTTTCTTGAAAGGGTCATCACAATTACACACATTAGGACAAATCAGTCCTTTATAACTGAGACACTAAAACTGAAAATACAGGAAGGAGAAAACTGGATTGAGGGGATGGAAATAAAGAAATCTGGGAACAGAGACCTCTTGTGGACTACAGCCCCCATATTTGAGGTAGAAAGATTTGAAAAGAAGAATAACAGACACATTTCATTTTTCCCTCCCTTTGTTCTTCCTTAGATCCTTCCTTTCTTTTTCTTTTTCTGCCATGCCTTCTCCTTCCCTCCCCTCTTTCCTCTTTTCCTCACTCTCACAAACATTCACCAGAAGTCTACTATGTGCTGACACTGAGTTACTCCTGGGACTTAGACACCAGTGCAGAGTTCTGAGGGTGGAAATCACATCATCAGACTACTCAGCATGATAGCCAAGAAAAGACATGTGTGCAACATCTTCATCCACACAGAAAAGGGCATGGCCCAGACCAGCAGGGAGGCAGACCACCTGAGAAATGATGGTGATCTTCAGATCTTAAAGAGATTCTACAGGGGAGTTATCTGTTGTCTCTTTCATAAGGAAGTGGTGAGGTCCAGGGGATCTTTGGTTTTCCCCAGGGTCCTCCTGACTCCAAAGCTGTAGAGCAGCACCAGGCCTCCTGGCTCCCAGTCTGAGGTGGTTTCACACAGGAGGTGTCCCTCACCAACAACACAGATGTATCCACAACAACCCCTGCATGCCCACCAGAAGCCCTTCTTCTTATCTTAGAGACTCCTTAGAAAGATCCTCCCTGTGAACTGTTATCCTTCTGTAAGTCCAGCTTTACCTCTTTGTGTGTCATCAGTGCTCCTTTGTCCTTTGTTAAGCAAATGTACACTTCAGCATGCACAATAGAGACAGTTTTCCATTTCCTATGGAGCAAAAAGGAAAAAAAAATATTTAATTAAGAATGCTAGAGGAAATGGTCAACAGGTCTCCGATATGTGATAAGGCTAGCGCAAAGAAACCTGGAAAGTAGGATTCTTTCACCACTAAAAAGTAGAGTTTATGAAGAGTCCCATGCCCACTGCAATTGAGGTGGACCTGAGATTCAGGATACATGACTGCCCTCAATAATGGGAATGATAATGGGAAATGCACCCCATGTGGCCACACAACAGGCCCTGATGTGTCATTGCAAATCGCAGCTGATGCAAGTCAAGGAGCAAGCAGCATGTGGTTGTCCCAGGACCATGGCGAGGGCTGGGATTCAAGTGTGGACTCCATGCACACTTGAAAGGCATGCATGAAGTCATGTCCTGTCCATCTGAGGGATCAGTCATAGCCAATGTCACAGGGGGTTATTGCTTGGAAATATTTAAACAGGATGGAATTATTCTCATAACATAACTGTCCTCCAAAATGACAGTTCTCTTTCCTCCCAGCCCTCTGAGCCATTCTGCTACAGACCTTCCTGGCACAGAAAATTCAGGAACAACAGTGTCTTCTGGTCAGCAACCCTGTCAATTCTCTGCCTTCATCTAGGTCTCAGCATTAAGCTATAATTGTTCACTTTTTCCAGTAAATATGTGCCCCTATGCTGCAAAAATTAAAGTGAAACAACATCCCGAGATCTGAATCCCGAGTCCATGCGCCTTTAATTAAAATGCAATAAATAACTTAGCTAAAGCAGGCAAAAAGGAAGAGGAAGATTGTACAGAACTTCAAAACTGTGTCCCATAAGCCAGATAAGATGAATATGTTGGCAGAGTTGTTAAGAAGGCAGTGAAACATAAAATCTGAATTGCAAAATCAACGTTGTTACCCAGGGGAAGTGATTGTTTATTTTTATCCTTGCTTCCTGGGTAGAAAAGTGATGCTGTAGTCACCAAACACTTCTGGAGGCATTTATAGACTTCTGTAATAATTAACATTCCTTTATAGGCATCACCCGAAAGGTGACTAAAAGACAACAAAGTAGATCATTGTATTTCTTTTGCAATTTTTTTAGAACAATGACAATAACAGTTAAGTTTTATGGAACACTGGTTTATATGCCAAGCATTTTGGCTAAGCACTTTATATGATTATCTCATTTCTAGAACTAATAGACATTAAAGAGAATTTCTTCATGACAATCATATCTAGTAAATTGTCAGTTCCTTAAGGGTAGACAGTGTATTTCACTCAACCTTGATCAGTGCTAAGAGTGTAGTGGGTATTCAATAAAAGTTTGATCACTCATTTTTACAAAACCTGAAGAAAGATTTGATAGTTATGAGCTGGTTTAAAACATCAGCCTACCTTTCAGTCTTTGGCCAGTATTTGTTGAGCTTCCATAAGTCAATTCCAAGGAAGTGCATAGTATGTCATTCTCTTTTATTTGATACTAAAGAATGCTAAAAGAGAACAAAAATATTTCTGGCAAGTCATCATGGAAAACATTGTCTTCTCTCACCAATCTCAGTTTTTCAAAATGAGTATTTTCCAATAAACAGAAGACAGCTTCTTAAGCACTGAAAACTGAAATGTTCTACCTTTTAATTGTTAGTGATTTACATTGAAAATGACCTCTTAAGCTTTTTATTTATATCTGCAAAATGCTCTGAAACCAAGTGCTCAATTTAACAAACTAGTACAGCAACTAATACTTATTACAGAAAGAACCATTTATATTAGTGAAAATATGAACTATACAGTGTGTTAGTAAAAATTTGGAATATTGAGAAGAGATCTGTCAATATTGTCAATCCTTGGTTTAAAGAAGTTGCCATCCGGCCTTCCCTGGTGGCACAGTGGGTTGAGCAACACACTATGAAGCAAACCATAGCCACTGCAGCACGAGTTCGATCCCTGCCACTGGCTGGGGAGGTGATCCACATGGCGCAGCAGACCTTTCCTGCCTCACCCGCTGCTCCCCTCAGTAGTATGGTTCAGTCCATCTGCCTGTGCTGTTCCCCACTCTGTCTGATGGATTCTCTCACTTTCCATGCACCTCTGGCCTATACCCCAGTGCTTGTATGCATAAATAAATAAATCTTTATATATATAAAAAAAGAAGTTGCTATCCAAAAATATATTTGTAAATTGTTGGGAACTTAGAACATAGTCTCCCAGGAACACTAAGGTACAAACGACAGTATAAGCTGTGTGACAAGTTAGAAAGGCATTTGGCCAAAATCCCAGTCCTTGATTAAGGCTTACCTGAGCAGTCACAGGTTTCCCCTCTGGGCCAAGAGCTGGAGAAGGTGGCAGGACAAAGTCACATTGCTTGCTATGCCGGGCACACCCCTGGGCCTGCGAATTTACATTGGATTCTACCTGATGAATGAGCCCATAAGCAAGATCAGAAGCCTATTCCTCTCATCCACACAGTAATTATGGTTTGTGGTGGAACAGACAGGGTAGCTTATATCAGTCTGCTCCACTGCTATAAAAAGCGCTACCCTAGGGGGCTTCAGACACAGAGACTTAGTGTCTCACAGTACTGGAGACTGGAAGTCCACAATCAAGATTTCAGCAGGATTGGTTCCTCCTGAGACCTCTGCTGTTGACTTGTGGCTCGCCACCTTCTTATTTTGTCTTAACATTGCTTGTTCTCTGTGTGTAAATGCAAGTTTCATCTTCTTATAAGGACAGCATCATACTGGATTAAGACCCATTTTTCTCTAAGCACCTCCATATATCCAAATAGGATCATACTCTGACATATTAAGGGTTAGAATTTGAACACATGAATTTTGGGGGATAGATGCAACACAATTCAACCCCTCTTATCACAGTACTCATTCCTTTACAGAACAGAGAATAAAAAAAGATATATCTTTGTCCCCAAATCCTACAGTTCAGCTGGCCTATGCTACCCATACCCGGAACTTCCCAGGATGGAGAGAAAGTCCCCACCCCTTGGCAGTAAGCTCCAGGTCAGTCCACCCACATCAGCTATATGGGAGAAAAAAATAACTATAAAAAGGTCAAGAGCAGCTTAAAAAGAGTAAAACCCTGTTCTCTCTTCCCAACCCAAAACCATCCAATCCCATAAGAGTTCCCAGGAACTTCTAGACATTACCTGCACCCCTGCCAAGAGGTTTTGACACAGGGCATGGTGGCAGCAAGGAGGGAAGAATGGGATAAGGGGCCAGTAGGTGGGTGTGAATCACTGAAATTTAATTTGTTAGGATAGACACTCCTGTAAAGTAAGTGAATTGTTTTATTAAAATTTCTGGGTCCAAGAATAGAGAATATATGCATGAAATTAGGGAACTCTACAGATAAAAAGGGATTGAACCCTGAGAGATTCTACATAGGGACCATGAAATACCCACCTTGTACCCTTGGAACCAAACAGAGCTGGGAAGCAATGTGTGTCTGCAGATCATTGCTAAGTGAGGTCAATGATGTATTCCTGGGTAAGTTCCCCCAAACAGTCTCTGACTTATACAAGATTTTCCTTATTCCATTTCTGGAAGTACAGATTATCTGAAAGCTCCAAGCAGGCAGTAGGATCAGCAGCTACTAGAGATCACTTAGTATAAGCACTCGTACTTTTAATCTCCCAGGCTCCAAGAAAAGTTCTGGGATCTTGATGAGTGGTAATGCACTTAAACCCTCATGAGACTCTGTCAAGATAAAAAGTTGAGGCACAAAGAGGTTCAATAACATTCCTAGATGGCCAAGATGTGATGTTAATTCCAACCATCCAGTTCCTGTATCTTATTCCTTTAACTTTTGTGCCTTAGAGGTACACTTGAGTCAGAAGAAGATTCATACTATTAGAGGAAGTAATACAACATGTGTATATCAGTTTGTTAAAGTCAAAGTTAATAGTAATGATGAGTTCATCAATAAATGATTATTGAAAAGTTCCCATATAAAAGACACCACACCCTACTCTCTGAGTATAAGATAAGTGAGTTGAAAACCTTCTCCAAGAGATTTAGCTTCTGGATCCTGAAGTCTTTGTCTCACAAAGGACTCTCCAACCTCTAGTTATAATACAGCCTCTAGTTATAATAGTTATAATGGGGTCACTCATCATACTGGAGGACACCACTGCAAGGCCACAAGCCCCTTCATGCAAACCCAATAAAGCACCCTTGGTGATGCAGCATGAGAGCTCTGCAAGCAGAGAATGAGCAGGTAAATTTCAATCCAGTTGTTCTTTAAGACAGATACCTTTGTACTAATTATAACTTAACAATCATGCTCCACAGCTCTGTCCCACCCCCTGAAGCCCTTCAAGGCCTCCTTCAGTTCTTTGCACTAATCCAGGAGATATTTCCCTGAAATTATAATTTTGTCTCCCTGGTATTACCATTTTCTCCTTTGTTAATGAATGCACCCCAGTTGCTTCTTGAGGGCCTTCATGATCTGGATCTAGGACACAGCATGACAGCTCAGAAGTCTAGGACTAACAATTGATTCTCTGGGACTCACAGCTGCACAGCACGAGGTAAATCCAGCCTGTAGAGTCATGTTGTGTTCCATGCAGAAGGAAGAGTGATCCTGGTCCTTTCTCTGATTTTGAGTCACTTTTGGTCATTGTTGAGGGCTTCTTGTCACCTCAAGACTCCCAGAACCTTGCTCCTTTAACTTATTTCTAAAGCCCTGTTTCTGGCATGAGGGTGGTGTCGAACCAGGGACAAAGTCTCCAGTAAAAACACCATCAGTAGATCTTGACACTTCATGAGTCAATTGTCTTTCTGCAGAAAAAACTGCAAATCCATGTTGATTCTGAACTCGCTCCAGGGGTTCATCAGATGTCCAAACATGTCTGTAACTTCAGCTTCAGCTCAAGTTGGGGTTTCCATTACACAAAGAATGTCAAATAATGAGATAATAAGTAAATATTAGGTATTCACACCAACAGAGACAGTGTCTTTGATATCATGATTTATAGGAAAAATACATGTGTTTCACATATATTTGGTCTTCACCCACAGTTCCTCTCAAAAGCCTTGAAATTTTCTAAGTATTGAAAGTGATACAGTTGTCTCTTGTTATATTAATGGGGTGATTTTTCAGGAAAAACCTAAGGATTAGCATTGGTTGCTATGGAAACCAAGCAGCCTAGAGGGCAGAATTCCTATTTAGTTCATTCCCAGATCTCCAGGGAGGGAAGAGGGGCTTGGAGTTGAGTTCAATTGCTGATTGCCTGTGGTTTAATCAGTTTTGCCTATGTGATGAAGTCATCACAGAAACCCAAAAGGAGGGGCTTCAGAAAGTTTCTGGGATATTGACATGTGGAGATTTAGGGTGGAAAGGAAGCTCCCCACCTTTTCCCCATACCTTGTTCTATCTCCCATCTGGATGTTCCTGAGTTATATACTTGGTAATAAATTGATGATTTAGTGAGTAAATGTGTTTCCTGATTTCTGTGAGGAATCTTCCTTGACATAAAGAATATGTTCTGAAAAACTCTGATCCATATAGTTAGTCTGTCAGAAGAAGTAGGTAACAACCTGGACTAGTGACTGGGATTTGAAGTCAAAGGAGGGGTTCTTGAACACCTTAAATCTGTAGCTGGTTGGTTAAAAGCACAGGCAGCTATCTGGGTTTGCAGCTGTCTTCTTCTGATGTAGAAGGTCAGAAGACCTTGAGACATTGAGCCCTTTATCTATGGGATATAATGCCATCTCTAGGGATATACTGAATCAAGTATAACTCTTGGACACCAGTTGTCTGAGAATTGTTCTTTGGTATGAGGAAGTATCCATAAACACACACTCGTTGGAATTGGGCCAGGAAACTCAACGCAGCATCTCAGACAATAAAGAGTGGAGAATAAGTTTCAAGGTAACATTATGGCTGAGGCTCTTGAGCTGTCCATTTTTTTTTAATTTTTATATATATATATATACTTACAACATTGTTCATTTTTGTACAATGTTTGATTTCTCCTCTCAAGTGTTGTCCCTATAAAATTACCACCACCAAGACACCTGTGAGCCATCACCATAGACTCTTGTGCTCTTTCCTTCCACTTTGATCCCTTTCCCTCCCCCTCCCCTAATTAGTGTTTCCAATTTATAGTTGAACTGCTAGTTTTGTCTTTTATTTTTTCCTGATCCCTTGTGTGGTTTCTCTGTGTTCTTCCTATAAGTGAAACCATTTGATATTTTTCTTTTTCCCTTTGATTTATTTTACTGAACACAATCCTTTCCAGCTCCATCCATGTTGCTATGAATGGCGTAAGTTTATCTTTTTTGATTGTTGAGCAGTCTTCCTGTGTGTGTGTGTGTGTATCACATATTCCTGATCCAGTCTTTGTTTTGAGGTATTTAGGTTGTTTCCATATTTTAGCATTGTAAATAAAGCTTTGATGAACAGAGGAAGTGTAAGTATCATTTTGAATTTTTGTGTGTGTCCTTTGAATAGATTTCTAGGAGTGGAATTGCTGGATCATATGGTAGATCATGGTAGATCACGCAGGGTCTTTCACACAGCTTTCCATAGTGGATGGGTCAGCTTGCATTCCCATCAGCAATGTAAGACAATTCCTTTTACTCCACATCCTCATCAACATTTGTTGTTGTTTTAGTATAGGTCATTTAGTAGGATAAGATGAGATCTCATTATGATATTGATATGCATTTCCCTGATTATAAGGGATGTTGAACAGATGTCATGTGCCTGTTGGCCATCTACATTTCTTCTTTGGAGAAGTGTCTTTTTAGCTCTTCTGTTGGGCTGTTCATTTTGTATATGAGGTGTCAGAAATAACAGGAAGAGAAAGATCAGACTAAGCTCTGGAGACTGGACAACAGAAGAACAAACAGTTATCCCCCTGTGCCTCCAACTACAAAGACTGGTCAGGGAAGAAAATATCTGACTGGTCAGGGAAGAAAATATCTGAGCATGAGTCCATCAAAGACAAAAACTTCTATGGACATTTCATCTCACTGAAGAGTTGGGACCCAACATTGCAATCTAAGGAAAGTGAGGCTCAAATGATGGTAAAAATATTGGAGCCACAGAGAGATTGAATTCAGGGTCAAAACCAAACCAAGCTTCTTTGCCACTTGATATCTTCTAAATTTGTCTGCTGCCTGCAACAGCCTTCTGAAAGCTGAGTGATGGTGGCAGAGAATAACATAAAGCTCACAAGATAGTGGCACCAGTGATACCCAAGGAACACAGTCAAGAAAGAGACCATAATACCCCATTAGATATTTGATAGGACATGTGGGAGGGACAATAATTATTTTACGGTACCCAGGAAAAGGGTATCTCTCTTCAGAATCAGTGAGTAGGGAACTCAAGGTGCCGCCAATTCAGAGGCAGCTTAGTAGTGAAGTGCTATACTCTGTGTTAGAGGCATGATTGATGAGCTGTATGATTCTGGGAAAATTGCTTGACAACTGGATACTTCAGTCTACTTGACTATAAAACAGGTTATTCTTTCCATTGATATGAGTCTAACTGGCTTACTTTAAGAAAGCACTTAATACCGTATTTGTTCAAGGTTAGTTATTGTTATCACAATTATTCATTTTCACATTCTTACTAGTTAGAAGGCGATTATTTTATTGAGATAACATCAGTTTACAATACTGAGTATGATTCAGAGTTATAGGATCACACCTCCCCAGATGTAGGTCACAATATCATACCCACCACTATGGCTCCTACTGTAGTGCCCTAGACCTCCTTCTCTCCTTAGTTCTCCAACCTCCACTGTCTCTGTGGTATTCTCAGTTGTGTACCCAGATTTCTCAGTTTTGTTTCTGGTTTGGTTTGGTGTCTCTATATTCCACATATGAGTGAAACCACCTGTTATTTCTTTTTCACCTTCTGACTTATGTCACTTAGACAATCCCTTCCAGCTCCATCCATGTTGTTACAAATGGCAAGAGTTCATCTTCATTATATATATATTCATATTTTTATAATCATCTTTATATTTTTATATGTTTTTATATATTTTATACATTTTATATACATCTTTATATATATATGAGTGGCATTCCAATTTGTATACAACATATCTTAATCTACTCATTTGTCATTGGGCACTTAGGTTGTTTCCATAGCTGAACTTTGCAAATAATGCTGCAGTGAACACAGGTGTGTATATAGCCCTTCCACTTAGTGCTTTTGCATTTTTTTGGGTAGTTAACTAGAAGTTAAATTGCTGAATAATATTGTAGATCTATATTTAATGCTTTTAGAAATTTCCATACTGTTTTTCCTGAGGTTCTGGGCCAATCTACTTTTGTAGCAATATTGTATGAGGCTTCCTTTTTCTTCACATCCTCACCTACACTTGTTGTTTCTGGTCTTTTTGATACAGGCCATTCTCACAGATGTGAGATAGCATTTCATTGTGGGTTTGATTTGCATTACCCTGATGATAAGTGATGGTGAGTATGATTTCATATGTTAGTTGACCATCTTTGAAGAAGTGTTTATTTAGTTCTTCTGCCCATTTTATGATTCTTCTTTTGTTGTTGTTAAGTTGTATGTGTTCTTTGTAGATCTTAGATATTAGTCCCTTGTCAGATATATGATGTACAAATATTTTCTCACACTTGGTGAGGTATCTTTTTGTTTTCATGATGGTTTCTTACATGGCAAAATCTTTTATTTTGATGTAGTCCTATTTGTTTTGTTTGTTTTGATTTTTGCTTTTGTTTCCCTTTCTGTTAAAGTCCCCAAGATATCACTGAAGCCAATGTCATGGAGTGTTTTACCTGTGTTTTCTTCTACATATTTTATGGTTCAGGTCTTACATCCAAGTCTTTGATCCACTTTGAGTTAATTTTTGTATATAGTATGAGATATTTGTCAGCTTTCTTCATTTTTCATGTTGTCATACAGTTTTCCCAACAGAAAGGAGACTTTCCTTTCTCCAGTGTATATTCTTGGCTCCTTAGACATACAAGTGTCCATGTAAGTAGGTTTATTTCTAGGCTCTCAATTCTATTACATTAGTATGTGTCTTTTATTATAATGCCATACTGATTTGATTACTATACCTTTGTAGTATAAAACATGGGAGTGTGATACCTCTATTATATGTCTTTTTGTCAGGGTTGCTTTGGCTATTTGGTGTCTTTTATGGTTCCATATAAATTTCAGTAGTATTTGTTCTATAGTTTAAGTAGAATTCGTTCTATGGTTTCAAACATGCAATTGAAATGTTGCTAGAAATTACATTCAGGGACTACACCTGAAGGGAGAAATCAAATATTGTACAAAAATGAACAATGATGTAAGAAAATTTTAAAAAAGATTAAAATGCAACTTGCAAAGAAAAAATAAAGAAACTAATAGGGAATACATTTGATCTGTATGTTGCTTAGGTGAATTAACAAGGTTAATATTTCCAACCCATGTGTAAGTAATATCTTTCCATTTTTGCGTCTTCTATTTCTTTTTAAAGTATCTTACAGCTTTCATTATATGGAGCCTTCACTTCTTTTTTTTTTACACTCCTATGTTTTTAGTACTTTTTGATGCAATAGTAAACGTGATTGTTTTCTTGACTTCTTTCTCTTCCAGATTGTGGATTACATATAGGAATGCAACTGATTTTTGTAAATTGACATTGTATCCCACCAATTCACTGTACTAATTTATTTCTAACAGTCTTTAGTGGAGCCCTTAGAAGAAGACTCTTCTATCTGATTAAAACATGAGAGAGAGATTAGAAGCATGTGTTGTTATTGTTGTTTTTTGTCATATTCCTTCCTACTTTTCAACATTAGTTTAAGACGTAATGGTGTGTGGAGTAGCCACTAAAATCACAGAGACATCAACTCAAACCCCAGACATTGTCAAACAGCTAAACAAACCCCAGATAATGCACATCTAGGGACTTATTACTAAAATAGAAAAGTAAAACCTAAGTGGGTATGAACTTTCAACTCGATGCACTCTTATTTGTAGCTGGACTGTTCTCTTAACATTTACAAGCCAGACACACATGATTCTTGAGACTCTAACTGTGAATAACATGGTATGGTTTTACGCTTTAATACTGTGTGGACTTAGAAGAACTGCTGATTCACTCTGGACCTCAGTTTCCTTATGATAAGTATACCTCATAATAAGACCTTCCTCAAAGTGTCACAAAAATAGAAGTACAAGCACAGAGCCATTGATCAGCAAATACACCACAACTAACATATCTGTGATATGTATACCATTTGCACTTAACATATAAGTGCTGCTAAGTTTGCATTGGAAATATCCCTTCTGCAGTTTTGTTTATACTGGCATTTTTTTTAATGATGCCTGTCATCACAGACTATGCAAACGGATGTCATGTACTCCAGGGAAAGCCAGAGCAATATTCCACTAGCTCCAAAAAAGACCCTGGGCAGGTTTGATTTTTTTTAATGTTGATTTCTTTTTTTTTTTCTTTTTTTTCCGGGAGAGATGAGAGAGAGAGGGGGAAGATGACTTTAATTCTAAATATAATATGTATATCACAAAATCATGTGCCACAGGGCTACAGCTGAAGACAATGCTGATCTACTCTAGACAGCTTAGAAGTGTCTATGTCTTTAAACCCAACATACAAAGAGTTGTGGAGATGGCTTTTTCTGACTTCTTCTTATAGTGCTCCTACACTTTGATAGCCACAAAATGCCAGCATTAGATGGGCTAATCACTAACTAAACTATAAAATGGATGTCTTTGATCTTTATGTTGTATTATCCCATTAATACTCCATAAACTCTTATAGTTGCCTTGGGTTACACGAGCTTATTTTTCCTCTAAAACATAACAGAAAACATGCTTTAAAAGAACCCAAATACTTTAGAATCATCTTTAAACAAATCCATAAGATTTCTCTAAGAAGTAAATAAGCACTTAGCATGAGGAATGCACTGAAGGGAATAATACATTTTGACCAAAGTAAACAATGGGTATTGGTGTAAAGACCTAGGGTTGGGAATTTCCACCAACGCAGTAAATACACATGGAAATGTCTTTCAGGTACAAAGAAAAAGGGAATCTTTCCTTCCCCCCTCTTCCATCTTAACTGCCTGAGGCTTAATCTTCATGGCAGCAAAATATCAGCTAATAGAGATGTGAAGACAAATGTTGTGAGTCAGTTATGGTTTGCCAACCATAAAGGCAGCCCCAGATGATCTCCATACAAAAACCTTTAGTGTCTGCATCATGTACCAGTTAGAACTGTCTTCAGTTGCTCTGATTCATTACAGTATTTCTGTATGCAGTGACATGTGTCATATAGGATGCATGACATTGTTAGCAATTGTAACCATTTGGATATTTAGTTAACTCACAGACATCACTGAGAACTTTCTATGCCTTGGGCACTGCTCAGCGTCTTCACACACATTATCTCATCTGGACCTTACAAAAGTTAAGTCTCAGTGGACTGACATATGATGAAGAAAGTCACATGATACTATCCAGTGTTGTCCTTTTATGGTTTTATTACAAGAGCTTGACATAGAAGTTGATGCTCTTCCCTCTTTTCCTAAGAGTGCTCACCAAACTGAACATGGGTCACTTCTGTCTTTCTTTGAGAGGAACCAAAACCAATGTTTTTCTTGGACCCCCATTATGTCAAAAAGTATTGAGGCATTTGCTGACCCTATGGAGATTGAAAAGATTTTCACCCAAAATAATGGAGTAATTACATGCAGAATACTGAAGGCTCCATATGACTTAGCTAAACAAGATTTCCATGACCACACTACTTAGAAGCAAACCCCAAATTTTCTACTTCAAAGCAAACAAAGACAAAGATTTGACATATACTGTGTCCCTTATATCCTGCAAATAACCACTTAAAAATGAATTTTGGAGTTTCCAAACCAACCCTGGTGGATTACAGTGAAAGATACCATGTAATCTTGTTTAAAGTCATACAGAAGGGAGAGGGACTTCCTCAGTTTTGTTTTAGAGAACTATTAAGGTCATCACTAACAACACCAGAATGTTGAAAAATCAGTAAATGTTCTAAAAATAATAAATTTGAAATATTAAATTTGTTTTTCTGCTATCAGAACATAGACACTTCAGCAGCAGGAGCCAGCAACAGCAATGTTATTCTCTCACCCGCTGCTCCACCGCAAGACAGTTGTGGCAGTTGCTCCTTAGAGCCCAGCAACCACCCTTTTATTTCCCGGATGAACCAATCAGGTATGAGCTATTAGCTGATTGGTGCTAAATAGTCCAACCAGTCACAGGATTGAAAAATGATCCAACCAAAACAGAGACTTGTGGGTGTGATACCCTGAAAGAGCATATAAACCAGGATCATAGAGAGCTGAGAAGAAAAATAGACTGTTCCAGAGAAACAAGAGGGAAGATTCTGTTTCTGGCCTCTGAGGAAAGAAGAAGGACCAGAAGCTGAAAAAATAAAGAAGAAAAGAAGCACCCAGTAGCTGACATCTAGGGAGGGAAGAGAAGCTAAAGACCTCTGTCAGAGAATGGGCCTCCGGTCCTGTCTCTGACATCTCCTGAAAGGAGCACCAAAGATTCTGGGCCTGGTATAACAAAGAGCTGTTAATACTTAGGGCCTAGTAGTGACCATTACTATTGGTCAATGCTGTCTGGCACTCCTGGTGACAGGTGACCATGACCAGTATTTTGCCTGTACTTCTGGTGGACACTATCTGGATGAGATAACGAGCCTCTGTGGCTATAGTAAACTCTTTGTTTCCCTTGTTTATAAAATAAGCTTCATGGTTGTTGTTCCAAGAGCTTGAGATCTCTTGCAATTGTGCATGTGGGTGAGACCCACAGAGAGTGACCTGTCACTCTCCTTTGATTAGTGATAGCCCATAAGCCCTTACTTTATGAGTATTGTATTGCTGTAGCCCTTGGTTTTGGTTTTTGGCCTTTTGGAACTTTTTGGTGGCTCTCCTGTCTTAGAGCCTGGGCAAGTGGGTGGCCATTCTAGCCTATCCTGGTATCCCATCCTCCTGTCCAAACCACCCTTATTTCATTTCTAGGCAATATAATATTGCTACTTAGAAAATGAGTGATTTTGTTCTATTATTCAGAAATAAATAAACAGGCATTTTAATAGAAATAATGCCAATTTACATATATGTAGTAATTAGATCCAACATTTGGATATTGCCTTTTTCTACTTCCCTTTCATACTAGATACTGGGGTTATAGATTTCATTTTATTTCATTCTACATAAAATAAGTCTTCTAAGAAGAGTTGTTTATTAAGAATTTAAATGTTATTATAGAATTTACCTATTCAATCTGAGGTAATAATTTATATTTCAAAAATATTAATAGAAAGCGATTTATTCTCTAATATATTTAATATCATTTAAGCTTTATTAGCACTGGAAAAGAGATTTGTATTCCGTGTTCAATAGCCAAATGAGTGAGGGAAATTTGCTGCTCTTTGGTATCACATAGAAAGAAGAGAAAGTGATCCAACTGCTATACTGGGATAATCTGAATTCATTGTTTAATAAATACTAATAGGCTTGGGGCTTTGAGCAAGTCAATTACTTTCAAGAACCCATCTTTCCTTGTATTCATTCATTCAACAAATATTTGTGGAGTATATACTAAGCAAAAGAAAACATTCCAATTAGATTACCTTTAAAATCCCTCTCACACCTAACTCTCTATAGATTACAAGCTATAGTTTATGTTATGCAAGCAATAGTATTGTTTTAACTTATTTTTATTCAATTCTTAGCTATATATTGAATTTTAAGTTTTCATCACTGTGCTAGGCAGAAAAGGAAATATATTTTTAAACAGGAAGTTTACCTTTAAATAATTAATAATGAATGTCTTTACTGTACTGTTATAAAGACAATACAATATCAAAAAATGTTGATTTCCTGTGTTATTGGGATGCAGAGAGGACCAAGAGCAACATAATAGGCAATAAAAAAAAATGAAAGACTTGGAGGGTAAAGTGGAACAGAAACAAAACTTAAAGGAGTAAAAATAATAGTATGAGGGAGAAGGCACCCCCCTCAGGGACAAAGAAGATGGACAGAGAGCAAGTGAACCTAGCTGAAGCAGAGAACTTTTCTGGAAGGAGGTTATTAGTAACAATAGAAAATATAATGATTAATTGCATGTGTCAACTGGGCTGGGCTAAGAGATGGCCAGATAGCTTTAGTAGAACATTTCTGGGTGTGCCCATGAGAGTATCTCTAGAAGGGACTAATTAGCATTTGAGTCAGTGGACTGAGTAAAGGAAATCACCCTTCTTAACTCAGGTGGGCATCCTCCAATCCACTAATGGCCTGAATAAAACAAAAAGTCAGAGAAAGAGCGAATTTGCTCTCTGCCTGAGCTGAGCTATTCAGTTTTTTCCCTGCATTTAGACATCAACAATTCTGATTCCCAGGTTTCCAGCTTCTGAAACTTATGCTCCTAGGACCCACCACCAACAATTCTCAGGTGTTCAGACTTGAACTAAATTACATCATTCACTTTCTTGGCTCTTCAGCTTACAGAGACAGATTGTGGGGCTTCTTGGCACATTAACTCCTATAATAAAATCCTATTACATAGGCATATATATTCCTATTGGTTCTGATCATCTGCAGAATCCTGATAATACAGAAGGCATTTAATAGTTATAGTGTAAATGTGATGTTAACAGCCTGAGTTAGGTCAAATGCCACAAGGCTGCTCTCACTTTGGACATACGCCAAACACTCAGCAGTCCCCAGGCCACCCAACCCTCTGACCAACTTGCTAAGAATTTGGGAGTTGCTTCTGTCCCCTCAGTTTTGGAAATTCACTAGAAGAACTCAAAAAACTGAAAGTGCTATGCTTGTGATCACAATTATTATAGAAGATAAAAATTAGGACCAATGAAATGAAGAGACCACAGGGTGAGACATGAGGGGATCCAAAATAAGTCCTCAGGGTACGTCATTCTCTCCCCATTAAGTTATATCACCAACCAGGAAACTCAATCAACCTTTGCATGGCCAGAATTTTTTAGAGAATTTCATTAGAGAGGCATGACTTACTGAATGACCATGTGACTGAACTCAACCTGCAGTCCCCATCTCATCCCCAGAGGTCAAAAATCAGGCTGGTATCAAGCCCAACCTCTAATCATGTGTTGGTTTTAATGCAAGGTCAATCTCTAATCTAAAACTATTTAGGGACCAACCATGAGTCACCTCACCTCATTAGCATAAACACAGGTGTGGTCTGAAGAACTCCCCAGGAATAACAAAGAGGTAGCTATCATTTCAGAAATTCCAAGGGTTTAGATATTTCACTCCCAGTAATGTGGGACTAATATGACCAAATTCTTTATTATATAATAGTTAACTAGATGTTGTTAAGAGTTAGGGAACTAAGAATACTAATTATACAGCAGAACATTAAGAAACTGTTTAATCCAAAGACTTATTTTTAAAATGTATGCAGTACTTTAGCCAAACATAAGAGAAGAAAATAACAATTATCTAAAAATATTAAACTGGGAGTAAGCAAAGTTGAGGAAGTGTGCGGGGCCCACAAAAATATTAAACTGCAATCGATAAAAATAAGTACAAATAAAAATACGAAATTTCAAGGACTACATGAAGAAAATAAAGGGAACACCTTCAGAAATAGAAACCAGGATTTTGTTTTTGTTTTGTTTAGTTTTTTAAATATGATTTATGAGATCAGAACTGGAAATAAAAGATACACTAAATAAATATATTGATCTTCCTGAAAGGAACTCAAAATTTGTGATAGCAAATAGATACCCTATTTTCAGTCACATATTTCACAGCTTTAGAGAGGCAGGTAGGCAGGTGAAGCCCAATGTTTGAGGAGAGAGAAGCATGAAGGACTCATGCTCAAGAGATATTTTTCCATTGGAAAAATTAGAAACTCTTCTCATAATTCCCTAACCCCAGACTTCTATTTGTCACATTAACTTTGGGATTTGTTATTGAAAATTGTCTCAAGTAATGGAGGATCTACTTTCTCTTGCAAGAGATAATATTCTTAACTTTCACTTGTACAGGTATGACTACAGAGGTGAGATGGCAAAGAGGTGATAGGCTAGAGCAGATGAAGTAGACACCAACTGAAGATCTGGAAATAAGAAAAATAAAACTAAATGCAGGATGTTTTTTATTTCTGCAATAGGTCACTTGAGAGACAGATAATGAGCTCATTAACCAAAATGAAAAACAGTAAGAAAAAGAAAAAATATAAAAGTAAAGCTTAAAACTAGATTGTGAGACATTACGTGAAGGAGAGGGGTCAATTAGAAAGACAAATCTTGAGGTCAAAGTTCCACCATTGCCATATGTTTTGAATTACTTGAGTAGAGTCTTTAAATTTAAAACAGGCCCTTTCAACTTGGAGAGAAATCACTAGCCCATGTTTAATTATTTTTATTTTATATTTGTGTTTGTGTGTGTATGTGGGTGAATAGATTTCTTACAGACAGATGATTATGATAGCTAGGAAGATATAAAGAAATAGAAGGATAGACAGATGAATAGATATATGGATAGACAGACAAATAGACAGATAAAAATATTTGTTTAGTATTTACCACCTTTGTAGTCAACATTTTTGTCAGTCAATTTAAAACTAAATGTTTCTAAATGTGGAATTTTCTATAGTACAACATATACATTCCCCCCAAGTTTCTCAACTAGGGAAGGAAACTAACAACTTGCTAAGAAACTCACATTTGCAAAATTCTACTTTGGCCTAGTGTTCTACCAGGCACTCATGCACAACCTATTTCCTTTAACCTTGAGGATGACCATGATGAAATAGGCCAATAAGTCCTATTTTCACAAGGAACAAAACCAAAGATCGGAAGGTCCTATGGCTGATAAGTGGCAGAACCAGATTTAAAAACAGATCTCTCTTCCTGATAGCTAGAGGGCTCTTTAGCTGAACTACAATTGTATCAAAGAATAAGATGCATTATCAAATAAATTTAGAACATAATTTATACTTTAGGAAATTTAGTAATTTCTTTGAAACTTCTCTGAGCTTAGATGTTCTTAGTAGTCTCAGTTTCAAACAAAAAGTTCTATGCTTTCATTTACCAGCAGCACTAAAGGGAGGGAAATTTGAAGAAATTGTGGAAACATCATACAGCCGCCAGCCTTAGTCAGGTGAAGAGATGAATCTCTAAGAGAGAAGAAAGGAGGTGGAAGCCTTAGAAAGGAAAAAAAATAAATAAATAAAAAGTGAGTTGAGAAGTAAAGAACCTATATTCATGGCAAGTAAGACAAAGATTTGCTATTTAAGAAAACCAAAGCTAAGCCTTGGAAAATTTTCTGAAGGTGACCTAAGCCACTTTGCCTCCATAAGTGTAGGGTTTACCTACAATTTCTGGAAAGTGTCCATTCTGCATTAAAAAATCTAAGAGGTACATTAAAACTCCACCCCACTTTTCCCTCCCCCATAATATTTATGGGATGAGAAATGCACTGTTACAGCTAACTTGATGCTGTACTATTATATTTTAAAATGATCTCCAGTTATCATGAGACTATCTAAACTGAATAAAACTAATATAAAAGAAAATATCCCAACTAAAAGAAATGACAGCTGTAGGCATTGAACCAAGGACTCCCCAAAGACTTATAACAAGACTACATTTTTGTTTCCAGTGGGTCCTAAATTAAAATAAATTCAACATGCATTTTTCCATCTCCTTCTGACTTGTTTCATTTATCACAATCCCCTCCATTTCACCCACGTGGTTGCAAATGGCCAGTGTTCATCTTTTTTTATATAGCACAGTAGTAGTCTATCTTCTATATACACAATACCTTAATCCACAGCTGTTTCCTCTGCCAGGTCATGGCACATCCATGCTCCATGGAAGGGACTTCACTATTGCTTAGCAGAGCCTCCTGGATCAAGACTGTTTTCAAAATCTGCCTCAGGGTTCACTGGGGTCTTCAGGTTTGCTGGGACTTGCTAGAGTAGTCTGGGTCCTACTGAGATGGTTCTGCTTGCATAGCCTGCTCTGGGACATGCTGGTATCACCTGGAGCATAGTTCTCAGAGTCATATGCCAATAAACTCTGATGTGTGTATGTCCCTAACTCAAAGATTTTTGTTGGACTCCTTCCTGGACCTCTGTATCAGATGGGCTACAGACATTCTGGTCCTTATGGAATTGAGAACACATTTTGTGTGCGTAGGAGAAAGCTAAGATGAAGACAGACATGACGCAAAAAAATTCTATAAACTATGAAATCACAGCTGCAAAAAGTGAAATAAAGAAAAGCTATATAATTTTGAGAGTCTAGTAGGTGCATCTAGTAGACTGGATTTCCTTCAGTTATCTTTTTTGAGTGCATAAGGATGAAGCAATGGATGTATGTCAGGAACTGCGTATTTTCTCCAGGTACAAAATGGACATGTTTTAGTCCCTAAGAAAGATAAACATCAAGTGATTTCACGCGTATGTGCAGTATAGGAAAACAAAACAAACCCTAGAAATCTGAATACAGAATTTGGGTTATAGAGGGGGTAGGGTGGGTAAGGGTAGAATAAGGCAGGTACAGGTGCCATCAATGATAAAAGACACAGGTGCTTTGGTGGTGGGTGTGGTTGGTGACATCTCAGAAAGTATAAGCCTCCTCCCCTAAATCATATCCAGCATCATAAACCAATGCTATTTCAATATTTAAAAAAAAAAAGGAAAGGAAGGAGAAATTATTTCACAAAGAAAAAGGGAGTCTCTTAGATGATTTGAATAGAGGACTCTACCTAATTACAAAAATGACTTATAATTTAATTGAAAGGAACCTAAATATTGAGTACTTTTTTTTCCTGGTTGCTGCAAAATACTACAACAGTCTTCATTTCTTTCCCCACCCCATTTCTTTTCCTCATCCCTTATACCCTGGAATAATAGGATTCATCTCTTACCACATGCTCTCCAGTACCTGTTATTAGGGGTCTTTTTAATATGTGACATTCTCATGGTGTTAGGTGACAGCTCAGTGCATATTTTACCTGCACTTCCCTTATTAAAAGTAATGATAAATCTTTTTTCCATGTGCTATTGGTTTTCTGGATATTCACTTTGGTAAATTCTCTGTTTAATTGTTAAATTGTATATGTATAATGTTAAATTGTGTAAACTTTTTCTATATCTTGGATATTAGCTCCTTGTTGGTTGTGTACTGTGTATTTTCTCTCATACATTTCAATGTCTTTTTATCTATTTATATATTATTTCACTGTGTGAAAGTTTTTTTTTTAACTTGAGGTAATTCTATTTGTTTACATCAATTCTTCAAAAACAGCCTTATCATTGATGCTATAGAATATATTGTAATATATTGCTGTTTTCTTCTTGATATTTTACAGCTGCCGTTTTCATATCTAAATCTTCTATCTATTCTGAACTTCTTTTTGTGCGTGGACTTAGGTTGTGATCCAACTTCAATCTCTTTAGTCTGGTTGTCCAGTGTACTCAGCACCCTTTGTTAAAGAGACTCTTAATTGAAAGGAACCCAAATATTGAGTACTTTTTTTTTCCTGGTGACTGCAAATTACTACAACAGTCTTCATTTCTTAGTTGTCTTTGTGTGGTTTTGGTAATAGGTGACGTTGGCATCATAAAATATATTAGGGAGTTATAGAAATATTTTCAGCAAGATGAGTATATGTTCTTTTAAATATTGAATAGAATTCAGATAGTAAAATCACCTGACACTGGGTCTCTATTTGGAGGAAGATTCATTTTTATTACTGTTTCATTTTTCATCATTGTTATTGCTTTATTCATCTTTTCTGTTCCTCCTGATTTAGTTTTGGAAAAATCAATTGATCTAGAAATGTGTTTGTTTGTCTCAAAGTTGCTGCTAGTTATATCTGTTCATTGTAATCTTCTGTGGTTCTTTGCATTTCTATGCCATCCATGGTAATTTCTCTTCTTTCATTTCTATTTCTGTTTATTAATGTTCCCTCCCTTCTTTTCTTTCTACCTAGCTAGATGTTTATAAATTTTGTTTATCTTCTTGAAGAATCCACTCTTAGTTTAACCAATTTGTTGTATGATATTTTGGTTTCTATTTCATTTATTTTTACTCTTATTTTTCCTTCCTTCTAATAACTTTAGGTCTCATCTATTCCTCTTTTTAAAAGTCCTTTATGTAAAATATTAGGTTGTTTACTGAGGATTTTTTTTATATCTCCATGTGATCCTACATTGCAAATATTTTCCTTCTGAAGATTGTATAGATTCTAATAACTCTTATCCTCAACTGTCTTCATTAGTCTCAAAGTATTCTTTGAATTCTGTTTTTTCTCTTCAATTCTATAAGGCAGAATATTTCTAATTCAGGGAATTAGGTTTGTTTTTTTTTAATCCAGGTTTTTTATAGTTGTTTTCTAGCTTTATTGCATTACAATTAATAAAGCACTTTTCATAGTTTTATTGACCATTGACTTGTGTCTCAACACATAATCTACTCTTAAAAATAGTCCATATGCAAAGAACCTAAATGCCCAAAACAGATGGATGACTGGATCAAGAAGATATGGTATATATACACTATGGAATACTACTCAGCAATCAAAGAACATAAATTCATACTATGTGAAGCAACATGAATGGAGCTGGAAGGGATTGTGCTAAGCAAAAAGTCAGAAGGAAAAATATATCAGGTGGTGTTACCTACATGTGGAATATAGAGAAAACAAACAAGAGGTCAAACAATGGAAAACCTTGAAAGCTGACCATAGATAAAAGTCATCCAGAAGGGGAGGGGAAGTGAAAGGGGTGAAAAACAGGGTGCAGGGAAAAGTACAAGAGACTATGGTGATGGGCTATGGGTGGTGGGAGAATTATAGTAACCAACCCTGAAGGCAGAAATTATATATTGTGCAAAATTTAATAGTGTAAGAAAGTACTAAATAAAAAAAAATCATGTGCACTTGAAAACAAATGTTTATGCAATGTTTGAGGGGTTCTTTGGGTTTTGTTTTTTTTTTTTTTTGGAAAGAATATTCAGTAGATGACTGTTAAGCCTATTTGATCATGCTCCTCATTTAAGACTTTTTGTTCCCTGTTCTGTAATCTATCCACAATTGTAAGTATACTGTTGAAATCCCTTATCATTATTGTGTTGTTGTTCACGTATTTCTTTAGTTATATTAATAATTATATGTATCTTAGTGCTCCATTATTTGGCACACATGTGGTAATAAGTGTTGTTTCTTCTTATTATATTTGAGCCCTTATCTACTTCTTAATACCTTTTTTGTATAGAAATATGTTTTATCACATGTATAGTTGTTCCTGACTTGCTTTGGTTGCCATTTGTTTATAAGATTTTCTTCTGGTCTTTAATTCTAAATCTTTACTTGTCTTTGTTGATCAGACAAGTTTCATGTAAACAGAAAGTCAAACTTTTTTTTGGAATCCACTCAGCCACTCACCACCTTTATTTTGGTGAATTCAGCCCATTTATATTTATGGTGATTATTGAGACATAACTTCTTATTACCATTTTTGTTATTTGTTTTTTTTAAAACTTTCTTTTAATGGTTTGATATCTTCTGTCTATGCTTTAACTCCCATTTCCATTGTCTTATCTGTTACTTTACTGATTTTTGTTTAAAGATTTTGTAATGATTAGTGTATGATGGACAATTTTTGTAGTGCATTGGATGGTTTGATCTGAAATTTGTTCTGATGGGCACATAATTACACTTCTTCCCCTCACTGTATAATTTAGGTGTCTGGCACCTCTAGATTGTTTTGTTATTGCTTCACAATGGTGTATTTAGTACTTCTTTCATGTCCAGCGTGGTATTAATATAGTCTTTTAATTTTTGTTTTTCAGTGTAGCTCTTTACCCTTCCTCTGTTTAAATAAACTATTCTTAGTTGGAATCATTTTCTTTGAGCAGTCTTAATAACATCTACCATTTTCTTCTTGCCAATAAACTTTCCATTCAAAAGTCTGTAGGCAGTTTTCCCTTATATGTTATTCTTTTAAAAAACAATCTTATAATAGTCTGTCTTTGTCATTCACTTTCAACAGTTTAGCTAGAATGTGTCATGGAGTGTGTAGTTCTGGTATTATTTGTTTGGAATTCTTTGGGCTTCTTGGGTCAGGAGATCTAGTTTGTTTCCAAGATTGAGATGGTTCTCAGCAATTATTTCTTTAAATAAAATTTTATGCCACAGTGACTCCCTCCCCTAGACCAAATCTTCCACCAAAACATCTCAGTCATGCCAGTCTCAGCCTCTAAGCTGTGGTTGAGTAATAGATGTAGTGTTGGGTGACCACTATAATTGAGACAGAGTCATAAGCCTGGAATTGTTCTCTTTACTTTTTAAGTGCAGTCTTACCCTGGGGTGCTTTCTCTTATTGCTAGATCCAGGTGCTTCAAACTCTAGTTAGTGAGAACATTCACTTGCTGTCTCAGTTTTGGCTCTCTGGTGGAAATGCAGCTGTTTTACAAAGCACAGTCTCAAGCTGCAAATAATATAGGCTCTTCTATGTAAAGACATAGGACTCTGATCTGGCTTTCACCCCAGGTTTGAGTTCCCACTCTTCTACCAGGGAGCCCCAGATTCAAGCCAGTAATCACCATGCCACACCCTTGCTCCCATAGTTTTCCAAAGATACACTCTCTGTCCTGTAGAAAAACTATGTGCACCCCCTTTGCCATGTAATGCCCAGTTTTAAAGTCCCTGATTTGGCTGTGTGTCCTTGAGTTAACAATAGCAAATGGCTCTAACAGCAGCCACACTTCACTCCCATGCATTGCACTGCCCAGGTATCACTACAGTTTAATTACAGAGTTTCCTACCTCTTTTTATTATGCCATTGCTTTTGATATATTTGATAGTTGTTATTTTAACTTCTAGGAGCTACTGTCTTTATTTTGTTGTTATTTGTCTGTGAATATGTATAGGATTAAAATCCTACATTTTCATGCTGCTGCTGTCATCTTGCCAGCCTCTGATCTGTTCTTTCTCCTGAAATGAGAGCTAAAATGTATTAAAGACTTTGATAGTCTGATTCAGGCATCTGACCTTCAGCATAACAATTATAAGATAATTACAAAAATCATAAACTGTAAAATGATATAAAGTAAATGAGTTTTGGATCCCAGTGAACTGACTTACAAGTCCTAGGAACTACATTAGGAGGAGCTGGTATCTCGGCTTAGTAGGTAGCCTTAAAGAGCCCCCACATGTCCTGTGAATTCATCACAAATCAGTAAAATGAAAGGATTTGGGGGAAATATTTGCTTACTGGAGGTTTTTGCCTTAATGCTTTTAAACTCACTCATATAAATTAGTCTGGCTTCAGCACATTGAACTGTCTCTGAGTGTGAGAGGGTCATTGCCCCTATTATGATTGCAGGTTGTTCTTTAATACTTGATAATGATGTCTGCTGTATTTTACCCTGGCTGCCACTGCAATAATACCACAACCAACCGAAAGGGCACAGAGTAAGCAAAGATCAGGATGTCCTGCTGAGTGCCTTCTCAATTTTCAGAAGGTTATTTTTGGGCAGGAAGAATAGATATACAGGAATGGAGTGAGAGGTGGGCTGATGGAGGGGCATTCTCCTCAGGTGCCACAACCACTGAGCTTAGAGGTAGCCAGGGTTATGTACACAGCACCAGAACTTCTAGCACCAAATCCAGCACCAGAGAGGCCAGGAAGTGTTAGCACAGCTGAAGCTACTCTTCCTAGTTAGAACATCATACTTTTGACTGATTTCTACAATAATCAGAAAAAGGAAGAGCATCATTCCTGTTGCTTTAGAGGAAACTAAAGAAAAGGACATTGTTGGGGATTAAGAGCAGAGAAAGTGACCCAAGGTGGTAGATTTCATAGAGTTGCAAAGATAGAAGAGCTAGTAAAGAAATAAGATGGTACTAAAAAGGGGTGGTTGGGGCAGGAGGAAGATGGGGTACCAGGATAAGCAGGAATGGCCACCCACCTGCCTCAGCTCTAAGACTAGATAGCTGCCAAAAACCAAAACCAAGGGCTATAGCACTACAATACCCATTCAATAGGGGCCTATGGTATAGCTGAATAAACACTGCCTGATAAGAGGACTGCCTGTAGGTTCTTACCCACACACAAAATTGTAAGACCTCAAGCTCACTCCCGCCAAACCTGACTTATATCTTCTTTCAGGGTGGCACACCCACAAGTCTGATTAGACCATTTTTTCAATCCTGTGGCTGATTGGGCCATTTAGCATCAATCAGCTCATAGCTCACACCTGATTGGTCCATTTCATGATCCAGGAAGTAAGGATGGTTACTGGGCTCTGAGGAAGCTGGGCTTTGGTAACAGTATTAGTCAGAATATTAGTTAGAAGTGTTTACATTCGGGGTCCTTATACTATGATCTGGGTTCTGGGAAGAAGCATGTTAACATTCCTAAGTCTCTTCCCACCAAACACCTTCAAGTGTTAAATAAATCAAATATGATAAAGTGCAATTTCTGTTCAGTGATAGTTGACCTATAACAGCACTTTCAATATCTTTCAGTTGTTTCCCTTCTCTGACAAAAATTGTCATGACATTTGCTCATTGAAAAAATAAAGAAAACTTCAAATTATTTATTTTCCTATAGCTTTGTTACCAGACACTGGGCATATATTGCTTTATATATATTATAATGTCATTATACATCAACTCCAAGTGGGGCATCCTTACTCTCTTTACCTCCGTGAGAAAATGGAAATTCAAAGATGTTATATATTCGATATAATCTTTCATAAATGACACAATTTTGTGTTTAGAAGGCCACTTTCCACCCAGAGACTTCTAGCCAGTTGAAAATTTTCCAGTATTTTCTCCTAGCACCACAGTTCTGCTAGGGGCACATGAATGGAGCAACTAGGTGTGTTCCTTGTTAACCTTTATCTTTCTGAAAGTCACATGATTTTACTTAAATAATGTAAGTGATATAACTTTTGCACCTGAGCAATGATATTTAGTTTTCTTTAAAAAGAAACGTGTGGGCACTGTACTGAGAGGGCATCAAAGGAGGTCTCTTGCTTTGTTCCTGGAAGAATAACATGGATATTAATTCAGACCGGCACTACACTACAGGGCCGTGTTTTTAGGTGAAACTATAATTCCTCTTGGACAGTGGAGACCACAAGAATGGACAGTGAGGATATTCATTTTCCATTAAATAAAAGATGATTGGAAGTAAATACTTGGGGATCTGGCCCAGGAAAGGAGACTGCCATAAAGACTTTGTAGGTACCAACTGGCAGTGGCCATGGGAGAGGAGAGATGAATGGAATGTAGACTCACAGCACTGAATGAAGGGATAAATGAATGGAGAAGCTTGAAAGCTCCCAGTGAGAAAGTCCCAGTGAAAAAAATAAAGATTGTCCTGCAGTTTGCTTTCCCCTCCCTAACCTGTTACTGACTTTGTGAAATATTCTGACATTTCTCAGACTACAAAGACTTGAATATGGAACCAAGAGAAGAGGGATATCAGCAGTGTCAAAACACAAGCCAGTTCTCTTCCCAAACCCACCAGGGACTGGACCCTTCCAGGCCCTTTCTAGTCCCCACTCAGCAGTAACAAAGATGAAGTCTCCACACTCATGAAAGGCCAAAAAGACATCTAAAATCATATAAAGTTGGAGAAAACTGAAAAATAAAACACATAGTGTCATCTATTCAAAAAGTAGAAGTACTACAACTCTCCAATTTATTGTTTCAGATACTTAAATAAAAACATGGAGAAATCTAGAGTAGCAAAATGAATAAACAGAAAAATTAAACACATGGTAACATGAAAGCAGAATAAACATTATATAATGATTAAGAGAATGATACCTTAGGAAGACATAACACTCATCAATACATATGCATCAAATGAAGGAGCATCAAAATACATTAGGCATTCCCACCAGCAGTGTAAGAGTGGTCCAACCATTATGGAAAGCAGTATGGTGGTTCCTCAATCTACTAAGAATGGAACTTCCGTATGATCCAGCAATCCCACTCCTAGGAATATACCCAAAAGACACAAATACACTGATTCAAAAGAATACCTGCACTCCTATGTTTATAGCAATACTCTTTACAATAGGTAAGACCTGGAAACAACCTAAATGCCCAAAAACAGATGACTGGATCAGGAAGCTATGGTACATATACACGATGGAATACTATTCAGCAATCAAAAAAGAAACACTAGACATATTCATAGGAACATGGATGGACCTGGAAGGGATTATGCTCAGCAAAGTAAGTCAGAAGGCAAAAGAAAAATACCAGATGGTTCCTCCCCTAGGAGGAATATAAGGGAACCAAATAAGGATCAAGGAAAGGAATAAGAACAACAATAATAATAACAATAAAGACGCAAAAACCAAAAATAAAAAGACAAGGAGAGGGGTAAGGGGAGAGTTGAGGGCAGACAGGAGCACGGGGGACTGAGGTGATGGTGCACTGGTGATATGGTGATGGGGAATACATGGGGATTACAATTGATGTCAAATATATATAAATGAAAAAATACATTAGGCAATTGTTAACAAATTTGAAAACAGATATCAGACAATGCAACAGTTGTAGGGGACATCAACACTGTATTCTCACTAATGGACAGATCACACTGATAGAAAATCACAAGGAAATGATAGCTTTAAATGAGGGATTAGACTATAGGGATTAATAAACATTTATAGAGTATGGCACCCCCATCAAAACTGAGATACATCCCTCTCAAATACACATGGAACATTCTCAAGGACAGATGACATGCTGGGGCACAAAACAAATGTTAGTAAACTCATGAATGTGAAATTACATCAAGTATCCTCTCTGATCACAAAGGTACTAAATAAAAACTAGCCACAAAAAGAAAGCCAGGGGCCTCCCTGGTGACCCAAGGGGTTAAACACTACACTATGAAGCATCCACAACCACCACAGCACAAGTTTGATCCCCAACCAGGGATGTGACCCACATGGTACAGTAGACTTCTCCTGCCTCTCCCACTGCACCCCTCAGCAGTGTATTTCAGTCATTCTGCCTGTTCTGTTCCCCCAGTCTGTCTCTGTGAATCTTCTCCCCCCCACACACACATCTGGCCTGTACCCCAGATCTTGTATGCATAAATAAATAAATCTTTAAAAAAAAAGAAAGCAAAAAAATCTCTAATATGTTGTGACCAAATGACATGCTATTGAATGACTACTAGGATAATGAGGAAATCAAAGAAGAAATTGAAATTTACCTGGAGATGAATTAAAATGAAGAGTCAAACATATGGGAGGCAAAAAAGGTAGTACTAATACGGAAGTATATAGCCCATATCATGAAACAAGAAAGAACTTGATATATAAACTAAATTTGAAACTTAAGGAACTTGAAAAAAAGAACAAAAAAAAAGCCAGTAGAAGGAGGGAAAATAATAAATATTAGGGCAGAAGTAACCAAAATACAAATCAATAAGACCACCCAAAAGATTAATGAAGTCAAAAGCAAGTTCTTTAGAAAAATAAAATCAATGAACCTTGAGCTAGGTACACAAAGAAAAAAAGAAGGGAAAAATTCTAATAAGTAGAATAGAAATGAAAGAGAAATAACAATACACATCTCAAAAAAAAAAAAGAAATAATCATAAGAGACTCCTACAAACACCTATATGCCAATAAAATAAAAAGCTTAGAAGAAATGAAAAAATTCTTTGGCATATACAACTTTGTAATACTGAATCAGGAAGGAAAAGCAAACCTGAAAAGACAGATTAAAAGTAAGGAACTTAAAATAGTAATCAAAAATCTAAAAAAATAAAAAAACTTCAGAGATAGATGCTTTCACTAGTGAGTTCTACCAAATCTTGAAAGAATATCTAATGCTTATGCTTCTCAAACTTTTCCAAAATATTGAGGAGAGGATATGTTTCCAAAGGCATTTTAAGAGACCAATTATTATTCTGATATAAAAAACCATCACAAAAAGAGAAAACTCTGATGAACATAAATGCAAAAACCCTCCACAAAATCTTAGCAAATTGAATTCAACAATAAAAGTACATTTTTTTATCATGACTATAGAATTCATTCCTACATGGTCAAGGATGGTCCAACATTTGAAAACTGATCAACATAGCTCAACTTTTCAACAAAGAGAAAGTTATAAATCATATGATCAGATCAATAGATGCAGAGATAATATCTGACAAGATTCAACATCAATTTATGATGAAAACTCTCAAAAAAACATGATGATAAAGGCAAGTTCACTCAACATAGTAAAGCCCATAACTAAGAAAAACACAGCAGGTATCATATACAATGGTGGAAAACTGAAAGATTTTTTTCCTCTAAGAGGAGCAACATAAGGGTGTATATTTTCACCACCAATATTCAATGTTGTATTAGAAATCACAGAACAATTAGGCAAAAGAAAGATATAAATGGGGTCCAAATTAGGAAAGATGTGACATTATCAGTGTTTGTACATGATATGATAATACACACAGAAAATCCAAAAGATTACACTAAAAATCTACTAGAAATCAGTTACATTCCCATATCCAAACCACAAACTAGAAGAGAATAGAATCATGAAAGCAATCCCATTTACTATCAAATTCAAAAATATTAAATAATTAGGTATTAACAAATGAGGCACAATATGTGTATAATGAAGCTATAAGACATTGTTAAAATAAATAGAAGACTCAAAAATGGAAGACTATTATCTGCCCATGGATTAGAAGAATTAACTTTGTTAAAATGAGCACCTCAGGACCTCCCTGGTGGTGCAAGGCTTTGAGCATGGCACTATGGGGCTTCCTCAGCCATGCAGCACGAGTTCAATCCCCAGCAACGTAGGGGAGCCACACGGAGCAGCAGACCTCTCCTGCCTCTTCCACTGCTCCCCTCAGCAGTGTATTTCAATAGATTTTCCTGTTCTGCTCCCCACTCTGTCTCTGGTGAATCCTCTCACCCCACTCACCTCTGGCCTGTATTCCAGCTCTTGTATGCATAAATAAAATAAAATCTTTTAAAAAAAAAAAAGACCACCTCACCTAAAGCACATGTGATCTTATCAAAGATAAAATGTGATCTTATCAAAGCTTCAATAGCATTCTCCAAAGCAATAGAGCAAGCATTACTGAAATGTACATGGAATGACAAAACACACCAAATAACCAAAGCAATTCTGACAAAAAAGAAGAATAGAAAAATAGACAAAAAAGTCTGTATCAAACTCCCAGACTTTATACACAAAGCTAATAGTAATCAAAAGAGTGTGGTATTGTAATCTATAAAAGATACACATATCAATAGAATAGAATTGAGAACGCAAAAATATACCCACACTTTTATGGGCAGTTAATCTATGACTAATGAACCAAGACATCTTGTTCATAGTCACAAGCACCAGAAAGAAATGAGCCCACTATATCACACTATATACAAAAATTAACCCAAAATGGATCAAAAACTTGGATATAAAACCTGAACCATAAAATATATAGAAGAAAACATAGACAAGACACTCTGTGATATTGGCTTCAGTGATATCTTTTGCAACTTACCTCTAACAGCAAGGGAAATAATAGCAAACACAAAAAAAATGGGACTACATCAAACTAAAAAGATTCTGCATATTGTAAGAAGCTATCATGAAAACAAAAAGGTACCCTACTAAGTGGAGGTAGAAAATGTTTGTATATCATATATCTGACAAGGGACTAAGATCTAAGATCTACATTGAACACATACAACTTAACAACATCAAAAGAAAACAAAAAGCCCCAATCATAAAATGGGCAGAAGAGTTAAATAAATAGTTCTCTAGAGAAGAAATACAGATGGCCAACTAACATATGAAACAATGTTCACCATCTTACCATCAGAGAAATACAAGTCAAAACCACAAAGAAAAGTCATCTCACATCTGCGAGAATGGCCTGTATCAAAAAGGCCAGAAACAAAAAATGTAGGTGAAGATATAGAGAAAAAGTAACCCTCATGCATTATTGGTGCAGAAGTAGACTGGCCTGCACCTCTGGAAAATAGTATAGAGGTTTCTAAAAACATGAAAAGTATATCTACATTATTATTCAGCAATTTAACTCCCAGTTATCTACCCAAAAAATGCAAAAACATGAAGGGGTATATGCAAACCTGTGTTCATTGCAGCAGTTCTATTTACAAATCCAAACTATGGAAACAACCTAAATGCTCAAAACGATGGATGAGTGGAGTAACAAGCTGTGGTATCTACACAATGGAATACCTCTCAGGAAAAGAATAAAAAAATGAACTCGCATCATTTGTAACAACATGGATGGAACTAGAGAGGCTTGTGCTAAGTGGCATAAGTGAGGAGAAAGAGAAATACTAGATGATTTCACTGATTATAGAATATAGAGAAACAAAGACTCAGACAAAGCCAAACCAAAAAAACAAGCCCTAGAAATCTATATGCACAATTGAGAATGCCAGAAGGACAGGGGCGGTTGGAAAGCTTAGCGGGGAGTCTGTCCTGTGATCTATGGTAGAGAACTGTAGGTACATTAATGGTTGTTATGATGCAGTGACACATATTTGAGGAGGTGTGAATTTTATACCTTGTAACATATGCAATGTCAAAAACTAATTTCAAATCAATAGTAAATAATTTGATAAATAATAAATAAATCTTTAAGTTTTAAAATGAAAAGTTAAGGAAAAACACCAATGATTGTGGAAACCATCAAAATGTCATTCAAATGACTGATTTCACATCCATACACTATATCATTCTGCCCTCTTCATAGTATCAATCAGGTTTGATGTTTCACCAAGACATAGTTTCATTTTCTGGGTTGAGACTTGACAACCTTATGTGATATGCATGTTTTTCAGTAACTCAAATCATATCGCTGTATAGATCCTTTAGTTCTCATGTAGGGGGGTGCAGATATATATCATACTTGTCCCTATCACTAAGAAGCATGCTTATTCTGATCATTCAAGACAGAGAAACCTCAGAATTTTAAAGAGCTAATGTCCTCAAAATGAACATGGAGATTAAATGAGACTGAACCAGATTGTGACACCAACAAACAAGTACCCAAATCATACACCAAAGAAATGGTCAAAATCTAGTCAGGAGCGGAGGAGAACAGGGTGACCCAAGACTTTACAGGTCTTGTGTAAAGTCTGACTTGTGTCTGCTGCTTAATGAAGAAATGGAGAATTCACTGATGTTGTCCAATAATTTTTTTATTTTTTTTTCAGTTTCCATAAGGGAAGTCTTTAAACTCAGCTCTTGGGAAATATGTTTGAAGAAAAATCTTATTTCCTGATTTCAAGGGAGCATTCACCAGGAGAAGAAGATGAAAAGTTAACTGTAACAAAATCAGTTAATAATATTACTAGAAAAATAAAGTAGAAGAGGAGAGGAAGAAGCAGGAGGAAAGGCAAGAGGAGGGGGAGCACAAGAAAAAAGAGACTGAAAGAATTTCCTTCAGAAGGAGGGATCATTTCCAACTAGTTATCTGGGAAGATTTGAGGCAAGAGAGAGTATTTGAGCTCAGTCTCAAAAAATGGTCTAATTCATACTGACAGGGATGAACTGGAAAGTGAACTCAGAAACTGGGCTTGCTAAGGGTAAACATGATTGAGGTCTGAATTTACCTTAGAAGTCCCAAAACAAAGGGCAGGGAGACCTCTAGAAAGCAGAATCCTTAATAAGGTACATATTTTAATCTCAGCTATGAAGCTCTCTTTGTACTGTTGTAGAAAAAGGATCCCAAATACTATTAATATATCTGTATTTCCAGGCAGAGAAAATAATCACCTCCTACTAACTGAGCCCCTCAGAATCAAGACATATCTCTTGGTCTGTTTTATTTTGTTGTTGTCATTTTTAACTGAGACCACAATGTACAGTGACCCACACATAAGATCCTCAGTGAGACAGAAACCCCTTCACACTTCTGTCAAGACCTGTCAGTACTCAGTAGCTACTAAACAGGATCTCAAATCTACCAGAGAAGGTAGAAGTTCCCCAGGTCAAGGAGGATGCTGTTTTGGAAAACATGCTGTTTTGGACATTCTTCATGGAAGGTGCCTAAATTGGCAGCACACATGCTTTGAGTGACATCATCGTATTTTGAATCAAAACAAAATGTGCCCATCAAATTTCTCTCTAGCATGCAAACAAACTAATGCTGACATGCAACATGATATTTCCTCAGAATAAATAGCATCCTTATGCAAGTTACTCTAACCACTACAGAAGGCTATATGGAGGTTCTTCAGTCTACTAAAAATAGAACTACCATATGACCCAGCAATCCCACTCCTAGGGGTCTATCTAAAGGACACAAAAACACCGATCCAAAAGAGTATCTGTATCCCCATGTTTATTGCAGCACTATTTATAATTGATAAGACCTGGAAACAACCCAAAGACCCAAAAGTAGATGACTGGACCAAGAAGATGTGGTCCATATACACAATGGAATACTATTCAGCAATCAAAAATTATAAGCTACGGTCATTTATAGAAATATGTATGGTGCTAGAAGGAATTATACTCAGTGAAACATGTCAGAAGGCAAGAGAAAAACATCAGATGGCTTCACTTTTAGAAGGAATGTGAAAGAACAACAACTACAACAAGAAGAAACAAAAGAAAGCTCTAGGAAATGGGCAATTACAACCAAAAACAAACAAAAAAACTCAACAAGATCAAAAGGTCAAAGATAAACCAAAGGGATCATGGTGGGGGGTGCAAAGACAGGGAGGAGGGCATAAAGATCACAAGGGACTAAGGTGATGGTGCACAGGTGAAATGGTGGTGGGAACTCCCTGGGGACTACAAATGATGTCAAATACAATTTAAAAATCTAATAAAAGTAAAAGAATAAATAGCATCCTTGATTTAGGTCTTTGTCACTGTGAATCTTGACAATATGTTTGCCAAGTGACATTCATAGAAACAAACATTTCATAGGTGAAGATTTTGCCTTGGTCACAGAGCCCTGATTTTAGTGCTTCAGTTTCGCCCATGCCAATGAGTAAGGACTCCCGACTCAAACACACTTGGAATTTATTGCAACAATTTGGGGGAGACTTGGACAAATGTTTTACTGATTTTTTTTATTTTCCCATGTTTCCCCAGACATTCTCCATATGTCTCTGTGAGAAACAGAGCAGAGAGGGCTGGGAATGCGGAAGCAGGCCCTGGTTCCTGGTGAGAGTTGGAAAAGACAGGAGAATTTTTTGTTCCATTAAGCCCTGCCCTGAGCAGAAAGAAATCATCTCTAAGCTCTTGTCTTAGGTGACATTTTCCCTGACACAGAGTTGCTTTTCCTCACCTGTCTAAACTAAGTAAGGAGGATCCAATATCCACTCAGCACTGATCTTTTCAGCAGATACACAAGGGATAAAGAAAGGATAATTTATTATTATTCTATTTAATCCCATAGAGTGGATTGTGAACTTCCAAACAGTAAGGCATTCTTCTGAGAAGAGAGCCCCCCTTATCAGTTTGGCCCTGTCCAAAATAATGATGACTTCACGTTGGCTTTGGCTTCAGGATGTATTTGTTCCCTGTCAGTAACTAATGCTCAGGATTTCATTGACCCTCTTTGTAAGGGAAATCTGGAAAACATGACAACCCAGTCTTTTTCAATGCATGGCTGTTACAACCCACTTCCCACTTCAGTCATGCTCCTAAAGTAACCCTAGAGAGGAGAAGAAAAGCTTGGCCTTCCTCTGTTTCACTTGGCTCAGCTTGAGGTAAAAGTTCTTTGGGAGAACACAGGCATGCCAAATTTATGTAGAAACTATTTCTTTTATAAGGCATAATACCCAGGTAGGCTTTGCATACCTTGTGATCAAACAATTTAAATGACCTTTAAATTGAATTTTAAGTACAATATTTAGATGGGACCACAGATTATTTGTTTGTACAAGTTAATTTTAGAACTGCTCATCAATAGAAATGGTCCACAAGGCTATGAGGACTTAGCTATGCTGCCTGTGGATGAGGCCCCTGGGGAGCCGATACTAAGGCAAACCAGCAATTTGGTGTGGTTTCCCATGATCCCATGACATGTCTAGGTGCTTAAAGGTCACTAAAGGGCATGAGTTTGGGACAGGTTCCTTTTTTTTTTTTTAAGATTTATTTATTTATGCATACAAGCACTGGGGTACAGGCCAGAGGTGTGGGGGTGGTGAGAGGATTCACCACAGAGGGCGGGGAGCAGAACAGGCAGATCAACAGAAGCACACTGCTGAGGGGAGCAGTGGGCACAGCAGGAGAGGTCTGCCGCACCATGTGGGTCCCCTCCTTAGCCGGCAGCAGGGATCGAACTCGTGCTGCAGTGGCTGCGGTTTGCTTCATAGTGCGTTGCTTAACCCACTGCGCCACCAGGGAGGCCCTGGGACAGGTTCTTTGGGATGACTTTTCCCATTAAATGAATGGTGTTAAAATGGAGTTTTATCAGTGTCTACACTCACACACAACCACACACATACAAATGAAACATAATGACCATATTTACATATAAAGGTATATTTTACATACAACTACATATAATTCATATGAAGGTAACTGTTCCCTGAGAACAAGGAGGGCGTCTTTCTGTGATCAGGACTTGAGGTACCTAGTGCTCTCCAGACACTCAATGATATCGGGATATGAATAACGTTCCCTTCAGTTTTCACCAAATTGCATAATGATCTTACAAATCAATCCATGTGGTGTTCTTATATATTTAAAGAAAGAGGGTTAAGGTTCAGTTCAAAAAAATTTAAAGCCTAGGAATTCTGTTTTTTTCTTTGAACATAACCTCCGTTTATGCTGCCTGCTCAAGAAGATGAACAATAATAACAGACTCTAAGTCATTCCCTTCTTGTCTATTTGTTTTCTAATTCTTCACTAAAGTCTGAAATCTTTGGGTGCAGAAGCCATGTTTCATTGGCTTCTGCATCCCTAACTCCTGGCTCATGTTGGGCATGAATTGTCTGCAATCTGACTGGCTTACTGAGTAAACCAATATAAAAATTTTTAGCATTCAAAACATCTGAACAAAAACAGATAGGATATTCAAAGAAATAAATCAGCTTCTTCCCCCTTTCCTCCCCCAAAGTCACTCCTAAAAGATATGTTCCATGGGAAAGTAGAAGAGCTTCTAATGTTGGTCTCGCTGATACTGAAATACAGGAATTCCAGGAATCTCTTCATTACATGATAGCTCTAAAAATTTTTTTATAAATAATGGAGATGATGACAACATAAGCCACACACACTGGCACCAGCATACCAGACCCAGGCCGGGCTGGATTCCCAGGGCTGCAGGTCAGGTAGGAATAGGGATCATTATTCTCCTACTGTAGTCCTGAGGCCACTGATTCTTACAGCCAAGAGAGTCGCTGTTTTATGTTCACCTCAACGTGGCTTAAAAGAAATGAATTGATAGAATGTTCCTTTTTCCTTTTAATCTATGTCCATAACCTTCATCTGGACTGAGTTGCCTTTCAGAGCAATATTAACCACAGATCCAGGGTAAGAAAGTGTTGTTCATGAAGCAATCCACCTTTTGACCTGCATGATCACTGGTGGAGAGACACAGTGATGCTATAGCAAGCCAGCCTTCAGAGCGCTGCCTGTGAGTCCACCGTGGAGGTAGGATGCTCATTCACCTTCCATTTTTAGAGACAGAACTAGCCTGTCTAGCTTTGTGTTTCTTGGTATGATCAAGAGACTAAACATAGCCAGTAAGGTATGATAAAAAGAACTCAAAGCAAATATTTGCCTATGCAAAATGCTCTATCACTCAACTTTCCCCTCACCCTCACGTGGGACCAGTAACATTTAAATCAGCAGCCATGCCAGCATCAGGGTTCTGAGCAACTGCAATAAGCAGAGTGCCCCTATCTGAGATGGCCACAAAGAGTGGTGAGAAATAAAGATTTTGTTGTTCAAAGTCACTGACATGTAGGGTTTGTTTTGTTATTGCAGCATAAATCCTGTCATGCCTGACACAGTAAATTACTGGCAGAATTTAAACTCTACATTGAGACAAAAGGAAGTCAAATCACAGTGTCGCCAAGTTTTTGTCCTTCTCTGTTTTGCTAGGATGCAGTGTGATCACCTGGAATTATACACCATAACTGTTCATCGCCAGCTAGTTACAGGAAGTTATTAAATCGTCAGCATGATGCAGTGTGGAAACATGCACAGGGATGCCTACTTTGTAGTGTTTGTGTTTGTTTATGATGTATTTAAAGACTTTAACATTGCTTCCTGAACACAGTAAGTGCTCAGAAAATGGTAGCAATTATAATTTTTATCTACAAGAACCCCTTTCGAGATACTTTGGGTATGATGTGAGTCTAGAGAGAAAGGGTCAATAGAATCTAGAATTGCATTCAATGATCCAACAAATATTTATTTAAAAATCTATCAGGCACAAATCACTATCTAGACGCTTCTTCCAGGCAAAGCTTAGCAAACTAGAAGGGAAGTCATAGATTCAGGGTCTATCAAAGTTAGCCTATGGTTGGGAGAAGAATGGATTGCTATGAGAACCTTAGCAGGACCACTTTCCCAAATCCAGGCATCTGGGAAGGCTCCCTGGAGGAGGTGATGTGGAAGTTGCGATCTGTAAGATAAGCTCAGGATAGTGTGGTCTAAAGAGAAGACATGATCACAGTGCAAGGGCAGCACATTCCAAGTTCCCAAGGAAAAGGAGGGGCTGGGGCAGGAAGAGATCCTCAGTGACCAGTAAAGAGAATGTGAGGAGCAGATGTAAGAGATGGGGTTAGAAGCATAAAAGGAAATCTGGTTGTCCTCACAGAACAACTTGACAATCTTCTTAGAAAACAGAATTTCTTGAACTCAAGTTCTCATCCACAAGGGATGCTTAAAATGAAGTCCTCTAGTGCAAGGAATACAAAAGAATACATTAACTCCTACCATCCTGTACAATCATTTAATAACTTGTCATAACTACCTTGTGATGAACAGCGATGCTTTTGTATAATTCCAGTAAGACATTTTTCTCCTCCTATCTTACCATATCCTGAAGGAATCTCTCTACTTGGCAATTAATGTCCCTGAGTTTCTAAGGTTGTAAACAGAATTTTCATCTCTCTCCCCATCACTTTTCAGGCTCTGGAACCCAGGAAACACACTATACAGTTTGCATAGATAATGTGCAGAGACAAACCTAATTCTTTCCTTGCCCCACTACTGCAGAAGGACAATCAAAGATACATAAGAATTCCCTTTATGTCTTTAGATTGGCCACCCTTTCTTGCCATGAGTATTTGGTTCATCTTGTCTTGCCAGATTGAAATGATATTTTGGCTAGCTCATCCATACCAGTGAAAGACTTAGAAGATTAAAAGATATGGCAAGTCTTGCTATGGACATTGAATTCACTGACATCACATGCCAGAGCAGAGGTTTGCACAGAAACTTGACACCCAGAGCCAATACAGTCTGTGCCATCAAAAGCAGTCAAAACACAACTGCATCCAGCAAATCAGCCAACAGATTGTCAGCCTGTTCTCTTAAGCAAGAGTTTTGCAAAAGAGCCAGGGAAGAATCTCTTAAAGGAGAGAAGGGAGAGCCACAGACCCCATGTTGTTCTGTTGCCACCGCTGCCACTGTTGAAAAAACACATTCCAGCACCTGGCACCTGAGGTCTGCAGCTGTAAAGTGTCTGCCTGTGCAGTCAGGAGGGTCTCTGGAAGGTATGACAGGAGGAGGGGCAGAGGGTTTATCAAAGGGCAGAGGTATTGTAACAGGGTGGTTTTATAACAGTATCACCAAGGCAGCCAGGATATGTAATGTGGGCCTATTATAACTGAGTATAAGAAATGTCAACTCTGTATTTTCAGAAAGATAAACTCTCCAGAATATAGATTTTTTTTTAACTATACTGCAATCAATTTTGTGAGGAGCAGGGGCTGGGGAACCAATCTCCAGTAGGAATAATCTCAGAGGGATAAAGAGGAGCTGACTGACATCTGATGGGAACTCTGAGAAAACATTATAAAGACCTGAAATCAATATACCATGTCAACCCCAAATTATCTGCGACATAAGCTGCTCTTGGAGAGATTTGCTTCCCTGCTCTATGTTCTTGACAGCAGGGCATTTTCACATTTACAAACTGCCACAGTTCGGCTCCAGCCAAAGGCCAGGTCCCCAAAGCATGGAACGGAAGTCAGCAAGTGAGGGGAGTTCAGGGGATACAAAACTCAAATAGGGGTATGGTGTGTGTCCTACCTACTGAAAGTCTCAGCAGGTCTTTATTTATACGTTAGGAGAAAGGGGTGGGATTACATCAAGATGTGCATTGATCAGGAAGTTAACAATGACTACATTTTTTTTCTTTCAACAAGAGCTTGGGATCTTGTCACCTTCAGCCAGGATAGGCAATTACAAAACCAAGACAGCATTTTCCCACTAGTGTTAGAATTATTATGATTGATTAATCTATATGAAGGCAGGTATACTGGTTTTATGCAATCACAACTAATTATTCTATTTTCACTCTGAGTATAAGATTGATTATTAGTTTAAGGTCAAACTGGTTTCAGCATTCTAAGGAACTGCAGACCTGCAGGAAGAGGAATGTACCCAAATTAACACCTGAATAGTATCTATACCCTTGCATTTGGCTTTCAATAAGAATCATTGGTGTCATTGTATTTAGATTTGATCGATAATGTATGTTGCTAAGGAATCTTTTGTATTGAATTAAATTTAATGAACACAAAAGCAAAAAGGGCAAGGGGGGAGGGGTCCTGCAACTATTATCACCTGAGGAATGCAGAACCTACCTTTAACAAAGGCAGAAATGCAAAGCCTTTCACAGTGGCATGAAGGTCATGCTTAGGTTCCTGAGCTCCATAGTAAAATGTTTGAATCTAAAAATTCAAACATTACAGCTCCATAGTAAAATGTTTGAATCTAAAAATTTCCATAATATCTAATTTTAGAGTTTGTAGACTAACCACATTCCAACTGCATCTATTTTTACCTGGTTTTATGGTATTGATTTTCTAGAATTTGTATTATAATATTAGCCAATTAGTAGTACATCATCAAAATGCATAGCAACCAATTACTTTGTTTAATAAAACAGTCAATTTAATAAAACACCCCCATGGATGATATTCCAGTAGCATGTTTTTAGTAACTTACAAAACTTTAATTATTAAAGAAGCCAAAACAAAAAGGAGTCCAAGGAGGGCCAGCTAATTTTTCAGGAAAGTTCCCTTTTGACGGACTTTTGCCTCACGGCATAGGTAGGTGGCCACCATCAACAAACCCTGCTTCCTCAAGAGGCAGCCGAATGGCTTCTCCTAGGGCCTTGTCACCTAACCTGCGTTTGAAGCAGAGAAATTCTCCTCCTGTGAATACTTCCATGTGACCACAGATGGAGGGGCACAAAGTGACAGCAGCCATAGTCACACGTGAAGAATGAATTTCTGTATGTCATTACCAGGGAATGCAGCTCCCAAAATTCTTTGGAGGAAAGGAAATCACTGGTGACTGAAAAGTGGCAATTTTCTTTGGTTGTCATAAATAATTTTCTTATCTATTCTTGTAAGCTCGGAGTAAGCCAAAATATTATCCACATTTAAAATATTACCAAAGAATTGACATTATATTTGAACAAAAGTAGAAACGCCATCTCAAACAAAAAATTAAAAAAGTGGGCTATCACTTTAAATTCAAGCATCCTCAGAAAAAAACGAAAGTCACTCCTTCTAGTGATACTGTCCATAGAATATGAAAAACTGATATTAGCAATGCAATTTGGCATCTCCAATATTCTGTGACTAGACAGAGAGCAAAGAGGACTAAGAGACACTCAAGCAACTATTTGAGACTAGGCTGGTACGTATGTTTTAAAAACAAGAAGCAGACTAATCTCAGATCCATACAAAGGGGGCTGGGCACAGAGAAAGGAGAACCAAACGAAAGAGTGGACAGAGGGACTGATGAAGAAGACAACCCCCTCCCCTTCGTTTTGGCACTTAACCACAGTTGTGGAGTTTGCCATGAGTCAAGACACTGGCATGCTAAAGAGAAACTAAAATATGGCAAGTTGTGAGTTATTATTATGTGAGCTAGCCAGGTTGGTTCTCCCACATAGAAAGCATGATCAGTTTCTTTACTGAAGTCCTATTTTTCATATATGAAGTCATTTAAGCTTCCTTCGCTTGTGCTGAGCTGAAAGAATGATAGAAGTTCTTAGAGAAGGAAGAAAGAATTTGATCTCTATCCATCGAAGCCTTCTTGAGTAGAGAGGGTCATTTTTCTTGCCTTTTTTCTCTTTTTCTTTTTTTTTTTTTTTGTTTTTTAAATTCAAAGTGAGTTGGTGGTCTCTAGAGCAGTTCAGAAATAGAAATGCAAGTCTGGGAGGGATTCCTGATTGGACAGTACACAATAGAAAGCACCAAGTTCTCCCTCAGCCCCAAAGCTCCTGGGATAACTTCCCCAGATTCCCTGGTTCAAGAAGCTCCTGAAGTGGGAAGCAGGTCACCATGCACCAGCTCCCAGCTCATGGGGGAATCCTTCTGGGCTTGGCCTTTACACTCCCACCTGCAAGAAAATTGAAAAGCTGCTTCCTTCCAGGACTCTGTTCAGCCTCAGTTACTCTGAGGGGCATCGGTTTTGTTCTCTCTGCAAAGAACTCTGTCCTTGGGGGTTTGCCCAGCCTGGTAAACAGATGCATCAGCACGTTTTACTTTGCAGAAATTAGAAATGATTCAAGGCAAAAGGAGAAAGAATATATGTTCATGCAAAATAAAGATTTAGAGCCCTCACAAGGAAGTCATGTTCCACAAAGTCACATAATTTAACCACATGACATATGCCCACATCAAGCCCTTTAATAACATGTATTTACAAAGCAACAAAAGTCTACATATCACATTTTCAGAAACAATTCTGTAAATCTGAAAGTAGATTGACTTGACTGCTGGACATTCCTGTGAATATTTTTCTACTTGTGAAATTAAATTCTCTTCCTCACTGGAGCATTGATATGGAGGCTTTACAGACGCATTATAGAAAATATGTGAAACAGGTGAGGAACTGTTGGCGGGGGCCTAAAGCCATTGTCTTTAAAGAGGTCAAATTTTCCGTGGGTTGAATGGACTGACGAGTCACGCCTGCTGTGCTCTCTCCTGTGTGGTGTGTGACTAATGTTACACAGTGAGAGCAGCCATGCAACTCAATACCGCGCTATGATACACTCAGGGCAGAACACTTAGGGTTAACTTTAAAAGGTCTAATTCCAGCTTGCTTAGCTTCTAAAAAATGTAATGCTAACTTTGCTCTTTTTTTTTTTTATTTTTTATTTTGGTAGAGGGAGGGGAACACATTCTATTTCTTCATTTCTTCCTATGGGTATTATTTACTGGTCCTCTTGTAGAATTATACATTTGTTGCCCTAAAAAGCAGAAGGATGAAACTTTCTTACATTCCTGTCTCATTTTTATAAGGTCTTAATAGATACTTACAGTACAAGGCCACATGTAAAGGAATGTAAACTGAATTAACAAAAATGCCAGAAGCTTGTGATTCTATTTTATTGAGCAGTTGCACAGACTGAGTATGCGCCAAGGCAGGGGCCATTCCAGGGAGTCCCCACTGAGGTGCTGGCACCCCAGCAAAGGCTGGAATTAACCAGCTGTTCATTTAGTCAGTCAGACAATTAAAGGGTCAGGGTTTCATTTAAGTGACACCTGACTTTGCAAGTCTCTGAGCAGTCTCACTGCTGGTGATGGTGGCACTTTTAACCCTACTGCCTATCCTGATTCACCCACAAACCAGCTGGCCCACAATTCATAGAAAGCCAAGAACCAACACCTTAAACCTTCTCAATGAAGAGAGAAACCACTAGGAAGGGTCACTAAGTTGCAAGCTTTATCTGGGCGAAGATTAGCATCTACTACAAACTAAGGAGAGTGTGAAAGAATAAACAAATGAACAAATGGGTTGCTTGGGACACCTTTTGATGAGGAAAAAATCAATTTATCTAAAAGGTTAAAGCAATAGAAATATGAAGAGATGAGAGTGGAGGAAAGAGGAGAAGTCGTCAGTGAGAGGGACAAGTGATACCCACCCTACTTTCTTCTTGCAAACAAAGACTGCCAAGACTTCCTGCCTCACAAAGTGCACTCTGGCTCAGTGGCAGTGAAAAAAAGAAACTATTGGAAAATAAATAGGGTTTAGCAAAAATAACCAGTGCTTAGTGCAGAGGCATCGAATAAATGGAGGGTGAATTTGAGTCGGAGAAAAGAATAAGCCAAATGATGACAGAAGCAAAAGCATCCTCTCCAGCACTTGTTTCTCCTTTTTTGGATAATAGACATTCTTACAGGTATGAGGGGGTAACTTATTGTTGTTATAATTTGCATTTTCCTGACAATACTAAGAGATGATGAACATCTTTTCATGTGTCTGTGAAAGAAAATTTAGTTTTTATCTTGACTGTAGCTATACCCACAAGGAATTGACATTTAAATTATAATGCTAATTTACCCACTTATGATAGAAAATGCATATTTTTAGTGACCAAAATATTTCAGAACCTGGTAGCTCTAAGAATAGTCCATGGATCCGTAACCAGGAAACTTGACAGAGAGTGAACACTCAAACCCTACCCCAAACCTCAAGTATAAAAATTGCCTTTGAAAACAAGATCCCCTAAGTGATACTTATACATACAAAATTTGGAAAAATAATATTTTAAAACAGTGGTCCTCAAATATTTATTACTATCAAGATGATCTAGAAGAATTTTAAAACAGATTGCTGGGTTACAGCTGCAAAGTTTTTAATTTTATGGATCTGAGGAAGGCCCAGGGCTTGCATTTCTCACAGGTTTTGAGGGACCACACTTGGGGAACTATCTATCTAGGCCACCCCTGCACAGATCCACCACACCATGAAAGATGACTTTTTCCTGTGACTGAAGATGTAAAGTTCATTTAAGACACAGCTCCTCACTCTTGAGCTGCATCAGACATACCAGCAAAGTTTTTAAACATGGAGGCTAGGCCCAGCCCCAGAAACTATGTGAACCAATGATAAAAGTTAGCTATTCCACCATTCTACTATAATTTCTATACATCTACATTGCAATAACAACTAACGATCATAAGTATAGCAACATTCTTGATTTTCCTTCTTCTTGTCCTTGACTTTGTTGACCACTTTCACCAATTTCCTTTACTTATTGGGCTCACTCCCTATCAAAATGCAGACAAAATTAAGATTTACCATGCCCATCAGCTCTATGCTTTCATAAATACTTAGAAGGAAAACAGCATTTTTTTTTATTCTTTAACATTTGAAAAATATTTACGTTATGAGGGAGGTAAAACTTTAAAATCAAAAGATATCAATGAAAGTGAAAAAGGAGCTGACCACTTGGTTGAAACATTCTGAAATATCCTACAGTTTTCAAAATAGCATATGAACAACTGGGATAAAGGTGAAGTTTAATAAAGAGTAAGCAGAACCAAGATCGACAGGTCTGCTCATTCCCCTGAGGAGAGAAGGTGACCGACATGGTTGTTGGTTAGTACCAATGGGAGGTCCTGGTCTTGGTGTATGTTTACACACCATACCTAATTAGACCTCACTGCTCACATCGCCATTCTCTAAAAATAGTTTTACCTCAGTGCTTCTCCTGTACTTACTATTACAGGTACACTTGAAATAGTGTTTCAAGTAGCACCTAAATATGGTTATAGATAAAAATAATTCAGGAATTCCTTCAGGACACACCTTGTGAATAGCCCTTAGACAAATAGGCATGGATAATAAAAGTCCTGTGTCAATCCAAGTTCCCATCTAATCTTCAAATGACTTTTCCACCCATTGCTTCTTGGAACTTATTCCTTCTTCCTCACTTATGACACAGGCTTCTCAAAAAACTTGCACAATCATAGAATTCTAAATGGTATTCCTCCCCTGTCTCCTGTCCATCAACAACCATGATAATGAAGCATTTCCTTTCTCTTTCCCTCCTCCACTTTATAGCTCTATTATATTATAGATTATATCTATATCTGTGTCATCTGTTGGATGGATGGATGGATGGATGGATGGATGGATGGATGGATGGATGGATGGATGGGTGGATGGGTGGATGGATGGGTGGGTGGGTGGATGGATGGATGGATGGATGGATGGATGGATGGATGGATGGATGGATGGATGGATGGATGGGTGGGTGGATGGATGGATGGATGGATGGATGGAGATAGGTAGAAGGATAGATAAATCTTGTCCTCCACCTGGAAAGAATTTGTTAGTAGAAAAAAACAGAACACAGTCCATTCAGAAGGACTATCAAGTAATTCTTGACTTCTATCTCCCAGTGAGTCTTTGGAACTAAGTTTTCCTGTGTTCTCAGGAATCTCCAGAAATAAGAGAAGCAGGACAAAACTTCTTCCTGTTCTATATTCTTATTATCCGGCCTCTTTGAGATAGCATTGCTCATCATCAAATACATATGGATTTCAATTTGAGCAAGTAAATTACTCTATAACCTCAGTGAACTCCACAAGTTCTGTTTTTTAGCCATGTAAACATAGACACTTACTTGTTGAAAAACACCCTTTATTAAAGACTAGCCCTCATTTATCTGACATCTTAAGACGTTCACACAAGTTCATGTGAAAACTTCAATTTTGGCTTTTGGTTTCTTTTGAAGTTTTGATTTCTTAGAAAGTCTCTTGACCATCTGGCCAGCACCATCATGTGCTCCAGTGCCACGTGTCCTTCTCAACACCAAGCTTGTTCCCGTGTGACGCCAATTAACACAAGATACGTTTCCAAAGGCCTCCCTGCCATCCCAACTTCCTTTCATTTTGACTGTTATGTGTTTTCCATGAAAACAGACAACTGGCATCTGTGACTGCAATGCCAGCTGTTTTTAACACCAAAGGGCAGCATTTGATACTTGGAGAACTCCATTGCCTGTTCAGATCCTCTGTGCTGTTCCATACTCTTCCTGGAAGTTTGCAGTCAGCTGCCTCCAAGCTGCGCATATTTCAGAAACTTCCTCATAATCACAGGTATTGGCCCAAAGCCTCAGCAATTAGTCTCAAACAGCCCTATAAATGAGCACCTGGCTAGGTGTCATAGATCTAATGAAAGTCAAGTGCGTCAAAAGGAAGCCTATTATATTGGGCCTCTCCCTCCTTTGTTAACACTGTTTTGATTTCATGGAAACCAGTGTGCATAGGAAAATGCAGGCAGCTGTTTAGGCCCCCTCAGTTCACACCCATGTTTCTTGCAAGCTATATGAAACATGTGAGCAAACTTCTTCCATTTCTGGGCAACCCCAGAAACATTCCCTGAATTCCAACATTTAATATCAACTGCAATGTTGAAACAAAAAAAAAAATAGAGCACTCAGGATTAAAGGCCTCTGAGCCCTGCTCCCATGATAGAGAATGCTTTTTCCCTGTTCTGATTCTGTAGAACATGTTACATCAGGGTGGCCCTAAAGGATTCAACAATTAAAACCATAAAATATAAAACAAGAGGCAGGAAAAGTGCACTCTGGGATTACAAGAACAATAGAGGAGAGTGCAGTGGCTTTTATGAGTAAAGAGTGGAGATCATGTGAGTTTGAATGGCCAGGACTTAAGAATTAATAGGGGCACTTTCAGCTTCCTGGCCTGGCATCACTCTGTACTTTTTAATCAACCTTAGATCCCCTTTATTCGTATGCACCACACTAATGGTGGGTTAGGGTATGAAACAGAATAAAAATGGTCAACACCACCTTGCTTCTCCTTTCCTCAAAGTTGTGCTATCTAGCTTGTAAGAGGTCAGACAACACAATGGAGTGAGTGCAGAGTCCCCCTCAGGGTCCCCGTCCTGCCACCAGCACTTCTGGAAAAATCCACAGCGACTCTGTGGTCTCCAGTTTCCTTGCAGGAAAAGGGGATCCAGCTCCACAAACTCAGGCTTCTGAGGATGGAGATGTCAGGGACCCTCTCCCTGCTAATGGTATTTTCCAGAAGCACTCTGTTGGGAACTGCCCCCCAAAAATGCATTCTGCACTTATCCAAAGTCTGGAGACCAGATGCTCTGTGTCCACAGCAAAAAACATTTGGGAACCCTTGACCTTTTCTATTTAAAAAATACACTACTTTGAGATGTTCTCTCTCAAAATAATTGTTCCTACACTGCGAGAGAAAGCTACTGTTTCTCCATATTTAAATGACACCCTGCTCCACTGATTTTTTCATTTTCCTTAGCCCTTCACTCTGCCCAAGCCAAGTGGAAAGGGCACGTTTGAGTGTGGAACACTTGGACAGTGGGGCTGATAAGAAGCAACCACTCTTGCCCACCCCAGGTGTCCTGAGATGTCCTGAGAACCCTGCCATACCTGACAGATGGCGAGAGGTGACTGCCTAGACTGAGTTCTCCCTTTCCTGTATGTAGACAGGCCTGGACCTAATGCTTAGGATGGCCGTAATTAGCCAGGTGGTCTGTGTAGCTGCAACAAATCAGTGAGGCTTCATGGGAACATAAGTCACCAAAACATACATTTGAACTGAATGGAATTAGACCAAGGGAGAATTGTGTGGTGAGGATAAATTGATAGTCTTACAACCCAAAGGCAGAAATGTGTCCTGTATGCCCCCATCTTCCTTATTGCAGGTGACCCTCTTCCTGCCCATGTCTCCACTTACTCCCCCTTCCACCACCACCATTCCTCTTCCTCCACCTTAATTCCTTTCACTCCTCTCCCTTCCCTATCTTTTTCACCCATCTTATATCTCTAAACCAGTTCCCTTCCTGTGGGAACTATATAGAATCAGTGGACTATAGAGCATCTGGACCCCCCAAGCCACAACCTCGAACTCCAACTACAACTGAGCAGGTCAAATTAGGCGCCTCTTCGTCATTTCATGAACAGATCACCAGCGATAAGGAGGGACTGAGGGGATCACATAGTGAGCTGAGAAACAAGCAAACAAATGCCAGGACAAGGCCCCCATCGCCAGTTGTTTTCTAGTAAAGGATAAAACACACTGAAATATTATTGACAAACACAGAAAAGAGAAGGTGGGAAATAATAAACAACAATAAACTTATAGATACAGCTAACACTTAACAAGCTAATGAAAAAGGAAAGGAAAATAGGGTAAAAAGCAGGCTAAGAAGGCTGACATAATTCTATGAGGTCATGTGTTTAATCAGACACAGATCTATGTCTGGGACTTTGCCCTCTTTACTACACCTATTATGCTTACAAGCAGCATAGTTTTAGTATCACCAGGAATTTCTCAACCATCAGAAAACCAAAGGACTATGAGAAACAATCTAAGGATGATCCACTGACTCTACATACTGCTTTGGGCCAAGGTGATATTGAAGGTGCACTTACAAACAAGGACCAGAACTCTCCAGGAAACTTCAAACAGAGCTTAAAAAGATGCTAGTGTTGCAGGCTGGCAGTTTATATGAGAAATAAGGCAAGTGTGAGTTTGTATGTGCATGTGTACATATTGTGTGATGTCTGAATAATGTATGGAAATGTGTTGTGTACATGTGTATGTTAGGTTATGTATACATGTACATAGTTTGTGCATTTGGGAATTGCTAATCTTTTCAATGTTAAAATCCAATAATTTAAGTTCTACATTGAATTTACCTGTTTATGTGTGAGTGCATGTGTGTATCTGTATATACATACATGTAGTATTTACATGCTTGCATCATGTGTATGTGTATGTTGTGTACATGTATTGTGTGCATGTGTGTAGATAGATGTGCTGTGCATGTATACACACATGGATGTGTGTGTCGTGTTGGGGCATACACAATACATGTAATGTGTATGGGTGCCTTCATGTGTAAATGCGGGTGCATATGCACATGTAAACACATGTGTTGTGTGTTGTGGTGTGTGCGTGTGTGTGCATACCTCGTGTGTATGCAGAGTAACTGCTTCTTCATCAAGCTCACATCCACATTTACGTGTTAGAATATGACCCTAACAGAAAACTCACCGGCATTTGCAAGGGACCCAGCACTTGCCAAGCCACCAGCCCAGTCACACAGCTCAGAGACAAATAGTCAGAGGAAAGTCATTTGTTCCAGACAGTCTGTGTCCTTAATGGAAATGCCAAAAGTGCCTGGAGGAGGGCAGCCCGAGGTTTATCCCAGTCAGGAAATCTCATCAGATTGCTTCAAGATTTCCTCAACCTTCACTCCAAAATACTAACTGCATCGCCACCATATGAAAATCTAATCCACAAAGTAGATAGGTCTGTTTCAAATTTTTATGTAATTGGAAAAATGAAATAAATCCCTTAAAATTTAATTCTAATTTTCCCTAGCCTCTTATGGATTTTGTAGCTAATCAACCAAAATAATACTTACTTCATTCTTCACTTAAATAGGTATAATATATAACTCCTTTATTTGTGAATAAAGATGATTGATAGTTATGTGTATTTACAGGGATTTCTATTATTTAAATTCAGATTGTTTATTTACCTTTTTATCAAATAAGAATGAGAAGAAATAAAATTACTTAACTGACTGTTTGAAACATATTGAAAAATACTCTGAAGATTTTGTAATGATTTAAAACTAATTACAATTTTTTCTTTAATTTGTCTGGGACATTGGGGAATTCAGGGGTTCATTTTGAGAGCTGTGAAAGCAAAAAAATAAGAGAAGAAAAGTGCTTTTCTTAGGGCAAACCCATTTAATATGACAACTACTGACTATGAACACATGTCTATGAGCAAATGAACACATCTTAAACATAAGCAAGAAAGGGATGAAGTGATCCCTTCATTCTTACAAACTCAGTAGAAACATGAAAGAACGTAAATATCTTTAAAACACAACCAGTCTGTGGGAACGGATCCTCAGCCATTTCTAACCCTCACAGTTAGATTATACATTCACAAACAGCATCTGAATCAAAGGCTAAATCAAATCAAATGATATAGGTTCCAAATTTATTGGAACAAAACTAAATTGCACTCATTGTTTTTTTGTTTTTGTTTTCATTTTTAATGTAAGGCAAGAAGTTGGTTTTGAAGCTGGAGGCTGTGGTTGACATTCCCACAATTTAACACCCTTTCATCCAAAGCAGTGTCGCGCTCTAGGTGGTCCATAATGTTTCCTTTATTCAGCTCTTTCCATAGCATGTTCCTAGCTCATGGGACTATTTTCAGCCTTTGGGACAAGACTAGGAATTTTAGTAAGAACACCTTAAGCCTTCAGTGTGCCAATCCAAGCCTGGAAATTTGGGAACAATGACACACAGCAACAGATTTTGTTTTTTTTTTTACCTCTTTCAGACAACTTATTTTAAATTTGTAACAAATAATTTGTAGTTAGGACTTAATAAGCCTCCTAGGCCATGGTCATTAGAAACACATGTCAATCCTGTAGTGCCTTCAGAAACAATCAGAAGTCACTTTATTTCCTATTTCAAAGACCAAAACAGTAGCTTACATTTTTAATACATAGCCAATTGTTTAAAAACATCTGGAGAGCTCTACCTTTATGCATTTATAGACAGATTATTTCTTTAAAGGCAAATAGGAAAATCTTATGAGGTCTCTCTCCTATAACTCCAATACTCTCTGCTCAACTGCTGAAATTCTTTTGCCTCTGTTATTCAGTTTCCATGTTGTTCAGACTCAAAGATATAGCAGGAGTACGATGCAATAAATCACTTGGCCGTGGATTGCCTATTAAGTATCATGCTCTTCATTTCTGCACCATAAAGTCTCATCAAAAGGAACACACATGTACTGACAGATGGCAAACAATATAAATGAATTTGATGACAGCCCTGCAGGACTCTCCACTGACCCATTCCATTTTCTTGTAAAGAACTATGACAAGCAGAAACATCCATTCTGCTATAGTTCTTCCCGGGGAATGGGAAGTCTGCAAAAGCCTACCTTGTAAATTGTCTTTGAGTGCCAAAAATAAAATGGAAGGGTGTGTGTGTGTGTAAGAGAGAGTTAATTTTAAAGAAAACTCATCCCTATCCTTGCAATTGTTTCCTCAAGTCTCAATTTTGTCTAATTGACTGTTTCTTCAGACAACAAAAAACTAGTGCTGATTCAAAGGTAACTTCCAGTGACTTAGTTCTTCTCTATTACATTAACCTTTTCTAAGTTCAGTGTAAAAAGACAATCTATCATTAGAGCCTGGTGGTAACATTATGAGTCATGGAATTACAGTTGGGAGTTTAATGATCTAGAAGATTTTCTAGGTTCCTGCTTTTGAAAAGTTGGCTTTCAAAAAAACTGCAATGCTCTAGATAGATGGTACATTTCTGTTCATATTTTAACATTTTTAACCTTATTTCCACTGTCCACAGATTTAACATGGTATTCCTAAATTTCTTCTTATGCAGACTAAAACCACCACCACTATGACATAAGAAGACTCAGCTACTGTGTACATAAGCACATTTATTTTAAAAAAAGAGTTCTATCTCAATATCTGTCACCAAAAATGATGCTTTTTAACATCTTCATAATATCCAAGTGAGAAGTCCAGTCAGCAAGAGTCATTCCCACTTGTCATACTAGCTAATGCAGTTCCTTGGGTTACATCTGTAAATGCCAACTTACAAAACTACATACCGTCTGTAACTTGCCCTTTCTGAACTGAGTCTGCCCAGAAACATACTAAATCTCCCAAAGAGCCTTGGTGAATTTGTCTTGAAACTGTCATCACTTTGTTCATTATTTTTATTACCTTTACATATTACCAGATGAAAGCCACCAGAGGGAAAAGTTTAAATGTCCCAATTTCCCCAATTCAATGCACCACCCTTGAAACAAACATGATAAGGAGAATTCTAACTTCTGCCTTAAGACATTGGCAGTCAACCCTGAAATCACTAGTTTGTTTCTTCTATTCTTTCTAATTATTGAAACTGCTGAGAATGACAGAGAGTAGCACTCTTTCTTAGTAGGCACTTTAAATCTGATTTCCCTTTTTCCCTCCTCCCCTGTGATCTCTATTTCCAAATACATTTTGAGTAGTTATGGGTTCTAAGACCTCTTCCACATGCTATTTTACCTCATGCTTCAAGTTGCCTCATTCCTTTGTCCCTTATTGGTCAGAATGGTGGATGCCCAAGGAAGAACCCCTAAGAACTTGGAGAAGAAATTGTAAGGTGAAAGGTATGAAAGTTAGAGTGTTGACAAAATTACTCCAGCTCCCTTTTCCCACTCAAAATCCTCCTTCCTTCCTCAGATAGCCAATATGATAAAAGTACATTTACTAATGTCTCTGACACTCAGAGCTATTTGCCTCTTGAAAGCATTATAGCTTTAAAGCATCTCCACCCTAATATGTTCAAAACCAGCACACATGCAAACCCAGGCAGCAAGTCCAGTTCTTTGGTTAATGGAAAATGCCATCAGCAAAATTGTTCCTAACTCAGAAATGTCAACACAATCACTCCAGGGTTCAGACCAGAAACTGGGAGCCATTCCACTCTCTTACATTAAGATCTACCCCACCAATGAGTTTTGTCTTCAAGTTATATCCTAAATCTAATCACATTTCACCATTTTCTTACCATTATCTCTTACCAGGAGAGTTACACAAACTTCTAAGAGACCTCTTGACTTTATCTTCTTAAAACCCTCCAACAGCTTCCCACCCTATCCAGAAGAGGAGTCAAGTTCTTGCAATGATCTGCCCAGTTACCACACCTCCACCCCTCAGACCTACCTCATGCTGGTTCTCTGCTTTACACACACACACACACACACACACACACTCCATGAAGCTTTGCAAAAATACCACATCATCTTCCCCCTCTACTTGTCATCCCCTCTGCTTGGAGCATTCTTCCCTCAGACATCTGACTTCCTTCCTGCTTTGGCACAAATGTCTCCTAGTCACAGTTACATTCTCTAACTACCACATGTAAAGTAGCACTTCACATTCCTTTTCCAATATTCCTGATCCCTTTACCCTTCTTACTTTTTCTCTACAGAAATTATTACTTTCTGACTCTTCTGTATTCATTTTGTCAAACTCCACACTAGGATGTAAACTCCCTAATGGCGAGGACTGTTCATGCTCATAGAACTATGTCAGATACATAGCATAGAAGGTACTTAAGCAACATTTGTTGAGTAAATTCACTAGAGAATGGTATGGGGCAACCATACCATTCTTGGGTTCACACACACACACACTATATCTATATTGTATATATATATATTATATATTACATATATATGTAAATACACACATAAGGCATCGGTGCTAATAATCCATAATTTCCCTTCATGCTGGTATCCAGTGCCACACAGTGGACCACCCAAGGTGTGGGCAATAATGGAAAGACTAGTGATAAAGCCCAGCCATTTGTGAATTAACTCTTCTGGCAAACCTGAGACACAGTCCTTCTTCTCCAGTTTCCAGGTAAAAGCAATGGTTGGGAAGATAGAGTGTTTCTCACTTCAGTGTTATAACAGACTTACAGGGGCCCCAGTTCTCATTCCTATTTTACAGCTGAGGAACCAAAGCTGCCAGAGGTCAATCTCTTTGACCACGGTCCAGAACCAGAATTCAAACCTAGCTCTTAAGCATGCGAGCAGTGGATAGCACATCATCTTCCAGGTGAGGTACACAGGCTTCCCAGGCTGTCTACTTGATCCCATTCTCAATAACTGGTTTCAGCTATGACTGACACCAGCCACCACACTGAGACTAGGGAGCCATCACTGAAGGTGTCAGCAGGTCTGAGGCGTTCTCTCATGTCACTTGAGATGACAGACAGCTCTCTCATAGTGACTTAAAATGTCACTGGCTAGGAATTGCCGGGAAGACCCTGCTTACTAAAGTAGCTAATACTGTAATAATATATTTACCCATATGCATTTAATGCCTATTTCCTACTGTCTGGTCAAGATAGTTTTTTTGTTTTTTGTGTTTTTTATTAAATGTCCCCAAACCTTCTTCTGTTTTCCCTGTCAAGTTTCCACTTATAAAAAATGTACCTTTTGAAGATGATTCAGATATTGGTCCCATGCAGGGCCAATAACATCTTCCTGATGGGAAAATAAAAACAAGGAATGATCATTTAGAATTACCAGTGTGGAATCCAGTCCCAGATGTTCTCCTGCTGCCCAAGCTTACGTTCCAAGCAAGATCTGGATATAAACTGTACTTGGTGATTATAAACAGCAATTAACAGCGACTAACAAAGAATGCACTCTGGATTCCCCAGGAAGCTTCTTTCAATAACATCAGTGGACAAGTCAAGGTTGGGGGTTGGTGTAAGAGGTGACTCAAGAGCAGCCTGTTTACCATAAATGCCCAATGCAAACACAACATCTGCTCCTCACCTGTCCCCTCACTTCTGATTTTACAGCTGCCTGGCTGAGAACTAAGGACCAAAACCAGTTTATTCCCTGTCAGAGTTTCAACATTCTAAACCTCCTGCCCAAAACCTCTGCCAATAATCAGTGGGTGATAAAAGAGTGGCTTGATGGTAACCTGGATTCAAGTCCAACTAAACTAGATGAATTTATATATCATTTTTTTTTCTGTTTCCATTAAATTACATCCACTTTCTATCCTTTCAAGAAAATGGCCGCCACCTCTATCTCGAGTGGCCTAGGTCCATATTTCTAGCTACTAGAAATACTTCCCCGTGAGCTATTTCATCTTTGTTCCACTTTTCCTTCCTTTTTTTCCTAGTCCCAGAAAATCACAGGTTGTTCTTTAAATCTATTTTTTCAGAGGGCTGTGTCACTCCAAACCTAAGCCTCAGATAACTAAACAAATGAGTAAACGCACTTGTTCTCCCACACACACTACACTGCAGACACACACCAGAACATGGCACTCACTGAGCAATCGGGAAAGTGTGACATACTGCCTGTGAATTTATTCTCTCCAACAGTACTCTGAGTCAGCTTGATAGAAATGGATAGTGGGGACTCATCTACAGAATATGATCAGTTTTCTTAGTAAGTTTTAAATGGATTATCAGACTGGCTGTGTTGATTAGTTACATCTGTCTTCTATTTTCCAAAATGGCAGAAGGACAGATTTCAAATTTTTAATAGTAAAATAGCACATGACATCACAGCTTCTAGCAGTGCTTGAGTACTTAGCAAATTTTACTTCATACAATGACAATGGTTATTTTTCTGAAATACTAAAAGCTGAAAACTACTACAATTACATAGAATCTTTAGGAGTATTTCATTGGCTCTACTGATCATTTTCAACTCACAAATCTCAGCTGAACCTCTTCACTTTTTCCTTTGCCCAGAAACACGTCTGCTCTTTTTATTATTGATTTACAAGGCAAATTTGGCATGTGGTTCACTTACATATGTTGATTCGGGCTTATTGAAGGCAGGTGCACACTTTAATATATGTGGGCATAGGGACCCCCTTCCATCCCATAAAATAATACTAGGCATGTTCTCATGTGGAATATCTGTGCTCCTTTATTCATAAAGCTGAAAAGCTGAGGCATTGGTATTGCTTTTACATATTACCATGAACAAATTAGAATAAGCAAAAATAATGTTCCAACTCTACAATGGCACCATATTAAGTGTTTGAGCCAAAATCTGGCCTCTATTCACTGACTGAAAGAGATCCAATAACTGAGCTCTACTCTCCTCCTAGCATTTTTGTATGAATGTTGTCGAAACACAGTCATATTATACCATCGGGACAGGTAACTGCAAGACTACATTTCCATCTAAGCAAGACATATGCATGGATCTTCAGTTGTCCAGGAAAGTGAAGCAACTCTACTAGACAAATTGTTGTTTGTATTAGTCTAAGCCATGAGCAGGCAGTTTAATGTGAGAAGACCTCATTTGGTGACCCCGAAAGAGTCTGCATCATCCTAGTGACTAATCCTAGATGTTGCTAGATGTGGCTCTCAGGTGTAAGATGAGTGTAGCTGCAGATGATGGTATCTGATATTCACAGGTCAATGCAGTGCACACTTCCTAAATAGGTCTTCTCTGTCCCTGGCACAGTCAAATGAACACAGAAAGAGGACAAGCCTGGGAGTCCTTTTGTCTGTGCTAACAATTTATATATACTTCTAATGTAGAGTAGCACTTGCTATGAAAGTAATTTGTTCATTTACTCATCTCCCCGTTAAGCAGAATTGGCTCACTCACATTTGTGTACAAAGTGGCTAACTGATACAGGCATTCAATAGGTACTAAGAAAAGATGTCCTGAGCAAATGAATGAATTATCATTGAACTGATTGAATTGATTCAGGTTAAATATAGAACAAAATGGCAGATTGGGGAAGGATTTTGAGGAACTGTCCAATCAAAGCCTTCATCTAACAAAGGAACAAACCAAGGTCACTAGAAGTTCAATGAGGTATCTAAGGACACCAAGGGAATACAAACTAGATTATTTTGTTCACATCTTTGTGCTCCATAAACACATTTGTAGTTGCCAAAGTCAAAAAAAGCAGAGTTCTTTGGTTACCATATCTTTTGTATACTCCACACATATAATTTCTGGACATAGTTGTGTTCCAAAAGAATTAGTACTCAAGTCTTAAAATCATGTATGCCAGGCTATGCCATGACTAAGTTACAGCAAGCAAACTTGAAGAGGTAGGTGGCTGTGAGCTGTGAATCTCAGGCAACAATACATTAGCATAAATGGGAGACTTTATTTACAGTAACTAAAGTCCTGTTTCCAAAATTTTATCCTCTGTCTTTAATTTTCAATTACTATGCTCCGTGAAGAATCTGTCTAGATGTCCCCTAATTCAAAATGTACAGGACTTTTGTCTCCTCTGAAATCCATAGGCCCATCATGGTCCCCACCCCATGGGGACCACCATTCTCCAGTCTGTTAGGTGATTTCCAACTTGCCATTGTTTCTCTCACAGTCTCCCTCCAGAAAATCATCCAACTCCACAGTAATTAAGACAATAGCAACTACTTATTAAAAGATGACTAAGTGCTCAGCACAATACAAAGCACTACACCTGTATTACCTAAGTTAAGCCCAACAATGGCACTATAGGGTGAGTATTATAATCATCCTCATTTTATGGATGAGAAAACTGATTTGGAAATTGGTTCATGATTAACTCTTAGTAAGCCAGGACTCAGACTCAAGTCAATCCATGTAGGAGAGGTCCAGAAGAAGGGAGAACAATGCCACCCTAACTGGGCCAGGACCAGAAGTTTCCCAAATCCCTTTATTAAAATGTAACTCTGGCATAAGCAAATATAGATGCAATTATGAAAAAGTGTGCTTCTCCTAGACCAACTTCTTAGCAGCCTCCATCCCATCCTTCTTTTTCCCATCTCCTCTGCTTCCATTTTTCCCAACAGGATAAAATCCTTCAACAGGTAAATAAATCACTCATTCAGAAATCTTACCTATATTATAAGTATGAAACAGTGTCATAGATTTAGCAAAAGTGGTCTTACCAACTGCATCTCAAAGAAAAAATGAACACAACATAGGACAAGTCAAGAGTACCTTATTTTTGAGCCTTCAGTGGCATACAGTATGGCATGAAAACTTACCGTGGTTTTCTGTCTGACTATCTGCAGAGATCTTGCACAGATGCTGACATGGATGCCCTTTCACAGTTCTCCTGAGACAATGACGTTCTTACACTCCCCAGGCATGTGCACTGAAGTGGCTCAGATTCAGCTGGTTGCATCCCCTCCACATCCACAATCCTGCCTTTCATGCATAATCAGTTATCTGTAGAATCTAAAATTCAACTTTGTTCATCAATAGGTGGTGAGTGTGGTGTCATCAGTGTCCTTTTGTTAAGACCTATCACTTCACATCATTTCATTTTCATGAGAGAAAGACTGGATATTAAATTCCCTTGTGGAGAACTGGGCATCTCTCTTATAACAAGCCCATCACAAAGCTGCTGTTCAGAGATGCCTTTGTTTCCTTCACACAAGGGTTTTGATGGAGAATGACTGACTGGAAAATCCAGCAGGCAACAGGACAAACTGAAGTGCTTCCGACCCCTTCAGAAGCCCAGTCTCTCACGAACCAACAAGGTTGACATGGCTATACTTTCTTGTCATTAAACATAACAGGACACAGTTTAATTGCAGTTAAAGAGACACCAAATATACATCAAAGTAGAGAAAGCTATCTTCACATGTGTCTTCATTGTGGAGACCACCAACAACACCAGGACTTACTCACTTAACACAAACCCCCATTCCAGATGACTCAAGAAGATGTCTGCAGTTGTCTTGCTTTATCAAAGAAAGAAGCAGGAATGGCAACACCTGGGGTGAAGATAATACAAACTTCATCCCTTAAAAATAAATTCCAAATACCTGAAACTTTGGAATGAGGTCCTGTGTATTACCTTTAAAAATCAGCCAGGGCTTGCAACATACCTCGCAGGTAAGGAGTATTCCAGGGTTGAGAGATGAATGAAGGCCATGATTACTAGATCTAAGGTGATTTGCACAATTTGAAGAAGTATGCCATTCTTCCTTGCATACAACAATTTTCTCCCTAATACGAAAGGGGTCCTGTGTGTCAAGGAGAATTCCCATTCTTCACAAAAAGCAGGTTCATAGAAGTCATAAGCATACTTTCTGGAAGAGATCTATTTTACCTTCTGACTCTTCAAAATTTAGTTTTAAAGTAACTTGCTGAGCTTTGAAGAGTGTGTCTGAGAAGCCATGTGGTCTTGGGGATAGTAACAGTTGTCACTTATTAAGCACTTAATATTCACCAGACACTCTGCAAAGTACTTAACATTCACCATCTCATTGAATTCCCTCATCAATCCATGAGGACAGTAGAATTATTGCCCTCATATTTATGGATGATAAAAAAAAATGGAAGTACGGAGAATTTAAGTAACTTGGCCAAGGTCATATAGTAGGCAAATTGTTAGAAGAAAGAACCATAGCCTGTCAGGATTCAAAGCATGAAACAAGGGTTACAGACATGGTTTCCCCTTTTATTCTACTTCTGAGCCCTTCATACTGATAAACAAATCATCTCCCTGTACCCCACTGTTACCTTATTTCAAATGAGACTTAACATTTGCTATCACTATCAAATGGAAGGCACCCATACACATGTGGTTGAAGCCAAGTGTAATGTGGCTAATGTTTGCTGCTGCTTTCCAATCTACAATGTAGACCCAACAGATAAGATTCTGAGAACTGTTCTCAGCATTATTATAAATGCTCTAATATATACTCCTACTATTTTGATCTATTTATTAAGAATACTGATTTAAAAGAAGAGAAGACTGCAAGACCAATGTGTGAGAATCATAGACTTATCACCCAGCTAATCAATGGTAGACTTTGGAGGAATATCCAAGTGTAGATGAATTCCAAATTGGGTCAACATGGTTCAAACATGTCATCCATGTCTCAATAACTACTTACAGGAAGGTTACCACAATTTTTTCATTTAAATATTTTACTACTATCTTTAAAAAAAAAATACGTCCAAAGCTAAAATTATCTGTTCCTAAGGCTGACTCTTTATCTCCCTTTATTCCTATGTCATCTTCATCAGAGCCAGAAATCACAGTCACCATACAGCTCACCCCAGGGGTCAGCACAGTGCCTCCCACAAAATAGATGCTCAATAAATAATAATTGGCTGGATAAAACAAGGAAATCCTTTTAGCTTTGGAAAAGCCCAGCAAATGTCACTTGAGAATGCTGCAGGATAGTCACTGTCAGATCATCTGCTATAAGAACTCACTTGCCCTTCCTGAAGCCCCCTAGGGGCTGCTTCACACCAGATTGCACTGTGAGGTCTGTCTTCTTACTTCTCACCAGTGGGGAGAATGGCCTAGTCCTCACCACCATCCTCTTCACAGGCAGCTTCAACACAGATCCACCTACAAATCCCTCTTCCGCAGCCCTGGAGGGAATCCCAGTCAAAGGAATCATTGTTCATTCCACACCCCCCAACCCCCGGGAGCTCTAGGACACAAAACTGGCACTAATAGAAAATGACCAAGCATAAGCAACTTATAGAAAAGAATCCTATCAAACACTGGCTCCATGTTCAAGGGCGAGTTTCAGCAAGGAATATTGCCAAAACAGGTCTAGAGTAGGTCTGGGAAACATGAGCTGGGAATAAAGAAAGGTGTCAAGAGAAGGAAATGGAGACATTATACTACTATATTAACAGTAGTAAATTTCATCTAACAAAACAACAAAGTGAGCATGAATATAATGAACCAAATAAGCCAGAACTTTGAAAATGTTAAGGAATTGCTCATTTTAGATCAAAGCTTTTCAATATAAACACACTATAGGCAAACAAGCAAGTCGGAGGATGAGGGGGAGGTTGAAGTTTAGTTTCTATTTCTTTCTTCAGCCATCCTTGCTGGGAGAATGTTTCTGTTTCATACCACAGTAATCAGTAAAACTCCTTCTTGGGAGGGAGTGTGGGAGAGCATGCCTGCCTGGAAGCTGCTCTCTGTTCCCTTTTCTTCCACTCTAACTCTCATCTACTGCACACCTATCATGCACTAGCTACAAGTCTGCATGCCCTGCATCTTCATAATAACCCTACACCACCCCCAATTCCACTTAGCAAATCTCAGCTCTGAGTGCTAAAGAGACTTGCCAGAGATCTCACATCTACAAACTGAGAGAATGGAGTATCAATTAAAAATGGCTGATCCCAAGAGCCACAGTCAGAAATTATGTTTTCAAATGATTCACCACTCATTAAGTTCCTATAAGGCAATGATAAATGCTAAATAATAACAACAAGTAATTTTAGAAAGCAGTTTTCAAAGTGTTACCTGGTGACTCCGCCATTTTCCTCTAAATCATTTCAGGGAATCTATACAATAGATCCTCACAATAATAGCAAAGCACCTTTTGCTTTTCTCACCCTCATTCTCTCACAAATGTACTGTGGAATTTTCCAGAAGCTATATTCTGACAGCTTTGCACTGGTAGCTAATAAAATGTGTTCTTATATATATTCTTGTTGCTTAAATTGTTCCCAATTTCAACTTGCAAAATGATCAGTATTGACAGATATAACTCAGATAAACAAAGGCTCTCTGGAATCCTCAGTAATTTTTAAGAAGATAAAAGAATCCTGAGGACAACGTTCCAGTTGTAAATAAATAGAATCAGACTTTATTGTAAAGTTTGTTGGTGGCTCTGTGGTATCTATTTAATGTTAAATGACCACACTAAAATATGGAAATCCAATTTAGTCTGAAGTAGGTGTGGTACTATTTATAAAATAGGTAAGTTCTGTAGTTCTCATAAGGAGGTTTATATTGCATATTTGAAATCTGGAGTTTTTTCAGGAATGTATCATAAAACCACCTTCCATAAACTGTTTCTCAGGAAACAGTAATGATAACATAGCCACTCACTCTTATTTTTATGGAGGTTATTGCAAACTTACAAAATTTCTGGAATCATCATTTTTATTATTCTTAAGTGAGACAAAGAAATCTCATAGTTTTGAAGTGTTATCAGTTCAATTTCCAAAGGTATTCACTTTCTTCAATGTCCCTAATGTCACTAATTTGCTACAGTTTTCACCTGGTATGATTTTGTTTTGCTAATCTCAAGGATACAGGTCCAGGGAGTGGTGTTTGACTTTACCAGAGCTTTATCTAGCAGGATTTTAGTTGCCTGTCTTGGCTAATTTATTAACACACACAAAATCTATTCAGTGGCGATTTAACTTTTACTTCAACAAGTTATCTAATTAGAAAAATAAAAAAGTAAAAACCTACTCTTTGGTTCATAATCATGAGAAATGTGGATCCAAATGAATATGAAACATAAGCAAAATTAAGAGTTCTATTTAATTCAATGGTGTTAAAATGGTAAACTTAACATGTCATACATTAAACAGCTTAGGAAAATGGACCTGGACAGTACTGCCAGGAATTACATTAATAATAAATTAACATGCTCCAAAGAACACCTGTAAATTTCTGCTTGTGTGTGTTGGAGATCAGAGGAAGCTGAAAACACTTGGGTAAAAGCCAAATAAAAATAATTCTTTAATTCTCCTAAAGTTACAAATTTCTCCAAACAGATATTTTCAAGATAGGAGGCTTTGATTTTGAGTACTTAGAACTATATCAAGAGTACTTAGAAACAAAATATACAGAAAGACATTATACCAGCCAAAGTTATTTTCATATTCAATATGGCTTCCTTGAAAGTTATATTATTCTGGGGCTTTAAAGCTTAAACTGCAGTAAATACAAGGGTCTCCCTGGTGGCGCATGGGGTTAAGTCTCAGCACTATGACACATCCACAGCCACTGCAGCATGAGTTTGATTCCCAGCGGAGGTGACTCACATAGTACAGCAGACCTCTCCTGTCTCATGGCTGCTCCCCTCAACAGGGTACTTCAGTGGATACGCTTGTTCTGTTCCCCACTCTGTCTCTGGCAAATCCTCTCTTCCCCCACACCTCTGGCCTACACTCCAGTTCTTGAATGCATAAGTAAATAAAATCTTTTTTTTTTAAAGAAGAAAGTGTTATTATACTGCTGTTGTGTTTTCTTCTGTGTTCTGTTTTCTTCTGAGGGATTTCAGTCAACTGCTCATCTACTTTTAGTTAATATAATATTAGAACTATGTCAGTCGCATTGTGCCATTTGCCTTAAGAATAAGTACACAGGGTCTCCCTGGTGGCACAGTGGATTAAGCAGTGCACTATGAAGCAAACCGCAGCTACTGCAGGATGAGTTCAATCCCTGCTGCCAACCAGGGAGGGGACCCACGTGGTGCAGCAGACCTCTCCTGCCTCACCCGCTGCTGCCCTTGGCAGTGTGTTTCAGTCAGTCTGCCTGTTCTGCTCCCTGCTCTGTCTCTGGTGAATGCTCTCACCCCCTATACCTCTGGCCTGTACCCCAGCTCTTGTGTGCTTAAATAAATAAATCTTTAAAAAAAAAAAAAAAGAATAAGGGCACAATTGCTGGAATGTGAAATAATAAAATTCAACAAAACCAAGAACAAATATTTTGTTAAAACTGAAGTTCATATTAAATTTGGTTTTCTTTGAAACCTCAAGTGAAACTACTTAGAACCCTAGTTCTGATCCTGGGACATATTTCCCTTCAGGTGCTCTCCCATTTTAAAACCCAGCAACACTGGGCTTGCACCTTGCTCCTTGTCCAGACTCTCCCTTTCTTCACTTTGCAACCCTGGGAGGTCTGATGGGAATCATCTGCAATTCACCAACTGACCATACAGAGTCTGTGCCACTAATATCTGGGTTTCAAAATATTAAAATAATTCTTATCATTGTGACATCAAGATGAAATGGGGGAAAGATTTTTTAATATTGCTGAGTTACCAAGTGCTTTGAATTCAGGAGGAAGTTAGTCTTATCTCAAAGCTTGTCACTGTACATTTTCTAGGATTCTAGTTTACTCTCAAGTGGTAAGAAATTAATTATTTACCGTAACATATCTTTATGAAATTTATTTCCAACTTCCTTCAGCAACTAAAGGTAGATGACAGGTGAATTGTTCATCCGTTATATCAGCAGTGCATTCTGAACAATTTATCAGAAGTTGCTGCATCATTTTTCCCTCAGCTTCATTGCTGGAGTTAGGCCAGCCTTCAACCAACTTGATTCATGTCACACTAATATACACAGGACACTGAGGAAAACAAGGATTATACAAGATCCAATTAAAATCATAAATGGAACAGACAAAGAAATGCTGAAACTCAAATTCAAAGAACTATATTGGGAGTAGCCATTGTTAGAGGGACTATTTGTCCCCAACACATATAATAGTCCTCTTACATTGCTGTAAGACAAGCTACTTAAAATAATATTCATGACTTTTCTCCACCCTATAATCATTGCTCCCCAATGAGAAGCAGAAATATCTAGAAGGAATTGGACCCAATGAGCCAATTGGCCCCTACCTGCCCCCAGAGTGGAGTCTTGTGGACTCCTCTCTCTCTCCAGCTGCACTGCAGAGGCGAGGGTAAGTCTAATTTAGGGTGAATGCTAATAAGCTCCCTTACACACAGAGCTACATTCTATTGCAACTGCTCCAAATTCAAGTGAGGAAAAGGAGTATTTTTATGGACACTTTAAATTTTCAATACCTAGTTGGGTGAGCCAGATAGACTGACTGTGGCACTTGACAACCAAATTAAAATACAAAGGAGATAAAAAGAACTAAGGCAAACAGCTTTAGGGCTTAAACTGAAGTAAAAACAGGGGCCTCCCTTGTGGTTCAAAGGGTTAGGCACAGCACTAGATGCAAGCCACTGCAGCATGAATTAGATCCTGAGCCACAAAGGTGACCCACATGGCACAGCAGACCTCTCCTGTCTTGCCCACTGCTCCCCTCAGCAGTGCATTTCAATCAGAATGCCTGTTCTGCTACCTACTCTGTCTCTGGTAACCCCTTTCCTACCCCCCACACACACACCTCTGGCCTGTACCCCAGTTCTTGTATGCATAAATAAATAAATCTTTTTAAAAAACTGTAGTAAATGCAGATCATATGCAATTTTGAACTTTAGAGGGTTTTGTACCTCATGATATTTCAAAACAGGATGAAATTCATCAAATACTGGCCACTCGGGGTATTAACAAGTCAATGGACAAATTGGAGCCTTAGAGAGCAGACAGGCTGCTAGGCACATTGGCCCAAGCCTTAGCAAGTTGGGCAACTGAAGAACAGATTTTCTATTGGAGAAAGAAGTTCTTTCTCTACAAAGGCCATTAAGGGTTATCACGCAAACACAGTTAGCTGCTTATGCTGTTTCTCAGCCCTACCCACAGGTTGAAAAGTGGGCACACAGAGACACTAGTCCATAAATCCTGTTCCTTACGTGGTAAAGACTCTATGTAAGGTTTGGTTTCACATTGTTTTTGACAGCGATCGTGACCTGAACTCAGGACCCAGAAAGGAATCTGTGTTCCTTCTCCATTAGCTAGCTCCATCAGATTAGCATGGCTAATTTTTATGAATTATATTAGGCTCTGGCTTTAGGTTTCAGAGACATGAACTGTGGCTTTATAGTCAGAGAATTGTCAAGTTTTATTAATAAAAGAAAATTTTGTTCAGAAAAGCACCCAGCCTACAGTAGCTGCGCAGTGAACAGTTTTGAATGCATAACCAAACAAGTTATTTATTAAAAAGAAAATATGTCATAATCTAGAATTGAGATAAAGAAACAACTTCATAAAATAACTGCAAACCCAAAAGTCAAGCATTCATACTCTATATCTAGGGATTCAGTTTGCTCCAATAATCAAAGAGAAACTAGAGTGGCTTGAAAAGCAGGCTTAGTCTTGTTATCAGATGTGGAATGTTTGTTATAATGAAAGCAAAATAAAGGAAGACAGGAGAGATATCTTTAAAAGAAATGTGGAAATTTTAGGAGCTGATGTGAGACTAAAGCAATATGAAGGGGAAATGACATCTTAATGGCAGACCACAAAAGGAAAAAGAGCCGTACAAGGAGTTCACGCTTGAAAAGAAGGTATTAGAGGAGAAGACTAGATTTTAATTCTTGCAGTTCAAACAGGGTAAATGGTACCCAAACATTTAATGAACAAGATGAGACAAGTCTTCAATAAGCAGACTTGAGCGGTTTCCCCAGAAAAGCCTGGTTCCCAGAAACTCCTGAGAATCACATCCTAAATGTATAAAAGGTCTCTGAGTGCACAGGGGCTCCATGCCCGGAAACTATGGGAATAGATTCCAAACCTTCATTGCAGCTAAACATGAGAGTCAAAAAGCCTGCAAACTAGGTCACTGCAAGTACCTGGAAATGGTACATTAAATAGTCAAATAAGTCTAATACATGACAGCTAAGCTTGCGAGAAAGAGAAAGCTCAAGATACTAAGTATAAAAAAAAAATTGAAATTCCCACAGCTGGTTTCGTGAACACTAAGGCCAGCAAAAGGGGATGTAGTGTTGATAGCCTTGGACTTTGTACCCACACAGCAAAAAGCAATAAGGTAGAATAAGCAATAAGGTTGTTTTGTTAATTTATCGGCTTTATTTATTTATATTGCACATATGAGTAAAAAGATCCTGTAGTTGTCTTTAAATTCATGACTTATTTTGCTAAGCATAGTCATCTCAGAAGATTAAATAAATTAATTATATTTGTGGGCTCCCCTGGTGGCGCAGTGGGTTAAGCAATGCACTATGAGGCAAACCACAGCCATGAATTTGCATAAATCTCAAAACATTATATTGAGTAAAAAGAGTTACACAATAATATGGAATAATTTGTGCACACCATAAAGCCTTTTTAAGTGTCTATTCCCTGTTTGAAGATATATATTTATGTGGGGTAAGCACAAAAATAGTATAGAAAAGATGTATGTTAGGATGTTAGTGATGAACAATATGGTAATTTTCACTACAAAAGACTGGAGAAAGAAGCAAGAAGAGAAAGAGTTGTCTTTGAATATATCTTTAAATTTATTTGTTTAATTAAATATGTTTAGTGGCGCATCATTATTTTATATCCTTGTTTGTTTATTCAAAATATAAGTTTTCTCTGTTCAGGTGTGGTCAGTATAGTTTTCCCACCATCAAAGCTCCAGAGTTCATTGTACTCTCCTCCCCACAGTGTGTTCTCCCCCACTCCCTTGTCATTTCCTCCCAATGCCTCCTGAATGTCTCAGATCTATGATCAACTTTCAAGAGTCAGTTTTAAAGACTGTCTTTGTCTGATCCTTTGTTTGATATCTCTATATTCCATATGTAAGTGAAACCATCCAATATTTGTCTTTCTTCTGGCTCACTTCACTCAGATAATCCCTTCCACTTCTATCCATGTTGCTGAAAATGGAATGAGTTTATCTTTTTTAGCTGACTGTGTAGTATTTCATTTTGTATATATACCACATCTTCTTGCTCCACTCATCTATCTGTTTTTCAACATTTGGAGTATTTTTATATTTTGGCTATTGTAAATAGTGCTACTATAAACATGGGGAGATGCAGGTTTCCTTTCAAATTAGTGTTTTTGTGCTCTTTGGATAGATGCCTGAAAGTACAAATGCTGTGTCACATGGTAAATCCATTTTCTGTCTTTTGAGGAAATGTCACACTTCTTTCCGTAGAGGCTCCATCAGTCTACATTCCCATTACCAGTGTAAGACTGTTCCTTTTTCTCCACACACTCACCAGCAATTGTTGTTTCTGAGCTTTTTGATATGGGCCATTCTCACAGGTGTGAGGTATTATCTCATTGTGGTTTAGATTTGTATATCCCTGATGATAAGTTATGAGAAACATTTTTTCAAATGTTATTTGGCCATCACATGTCTCCTTTGGAGAAATGCTAAGAAATGCCCATGTTTTGATTGAGTTGTTTGATTTCTTTTGTTGTGTTGTTTGTGCTCTTTGTATATCTTCTATATCAATGCCTTGTCACATGTGTAATGTACAAATATTTCCTCCCATTCAGGAGGTTGTCTCTTCGTTTTGGTCATTGTCTCATTCTCTGTACAGAGCTTTTTAGTTTGATGTAGACCCAGTTGTTTATTTTCTCCTTTGTTTCCCTTGCTCCTGGAGATGAATCTGCAAAGAGATTTTTGAAGTTTGTCATCGAGTGTTTTGCCTATGTTTTTATCTATGCATTGCATGGTTTTAGGTCATACATCCAACTCTTTTATCCATGCTGAGTTGATTTTCAAGTATGGTGTAGGACAGTAGTTTAGTTTCATTCTTTTGCATGTGGCAGTCCAATTTTCAGAAGCATTTATTGAAGAGGCTTTCCTTGTTCCAGTGTATATACTGCACTCCTTTATCATAGAGTTGTCCATAAATGTATGGTTTTATTTTTTGGCTCTCAATTCTATTCCAGTGTTCTGTGCATCAGTTTTTTTTCCAGTACCATGCTGTTTTAATTATTATGAACTTGTAGTATAATTTTAATTCTGAAAGTATAATACCACCATTCTTCCCCTTTTCTGACAGGAGAATTTGGTTATTCAGGAGGTTTTGTGTTTTTACATGAATTTTAGAAATCTTGTCCTATTTCTTTGATGAATGCCTTTGAGATTTTTACTGGGTTTGCATTGAATCTGTAAGTTGCTTTGGGTAGGGTGATCATTATTACAATGTCAACTTCCTATCAATGAAAAGGAAATATCTTTTCATCTTTTTGTGTTTTCTTCTATTTCATTTAACAAGATTTTATAGTTTTCCATGCATAGATCCTCCAGTTTTTTTGTTAGGTTTATTCCTAGGTATTTACTTATTTGGTGAGATTGTAAATAGGATGACTTCTTAATTTCTTTTTCTTCAAGTTCATTACTTTTGTACAGGAAAACAACTTGTTTCTGTTGCTGACTTTGTTTCTTGCCACATTGCTGAACTGGTTTATTGTTTTAATTCATTTTTACATAGTCCTTTGGTTTCTCTATATATATTATCATATCATCTGCAAACAATAATAGCTTTACTTCTTTTCTCCTAATTTGGATTCACTTCATTGCTTTCTCTTGACTAATTATTCTAGTTAGGACTTCTAATATGATGTTGAATAGTAGTGATGAGGGTGGATATCCTTGTCTACCACATCTTAGTAGAAAAGCTTTCAGTTTTTCACCATTGAGAATGATGCTACCTGTAGGTTTGTCACACATTGTTTATTATGTTAATATGCCTTCCACTTATTACTAACTAAATTAATGTTTTCATTATAAATGAATGCTGAATATTATCAGAGGCGTTCTCAGCATCTATTGATATAATCATGTATTTTTTCTTTTTTGTTGTTGTTCTGGTGAATTATGTTGATATATTTTTGGATGTTGAACTATCCTTGTGTTCCTGGTATAAATACCACTTGGTCATGGTGTATAATCTTAAAAATGAAATATTGGGGTTTTTTTTACTAAGTTCTTATTTAGGACTTTTGCATCTGAATTCATTAGATAGATTGGTCTATAGTTTTTTCTTTCTCTGTGTTGCTTGTTTGGTTTTGCTATTTGTATTTCTTTCTTCCTCAATACTTTGAAAGAGTTTGAGCAGGATATGTACTACTTCTTTGAAGATTTAGTAGAACTTACTTGTGAACCCATCTGACCTTGACTTTTGTTTTTCGAGAGAGTATTGATTTTTGTTTCAATTTCTTTACTTGTGATTGGTTTATTCAGGTTTTCTATTTCTTCCCATTCAGTCTTGAATGATTATATAAATCCAAGATTCTGTCCAACTTGTTTAGGTTATTGAACTTGTTTGCATATAAGGGTCCATAGTAATCACTTAATATACTCTGAATTTCTGCAGCATCTGTTGCAATTTCTCTTTCACTTTTCACCCTACCTGTTTGTTGTTTTATCCCTCTTTTTCTTAATGAATCTAGATAAAGTTTTGTCTATTTCATATATTTTTCAAAGAACTAGCTTTTTTTATTTCACTGACCATTTGGACTGTCATTTTTATATCTATTTCATTCATTTCTGTTCTAATTTTTATTATTTCCTTCCTTTTACTGGGTTTTGTAATTTTTTTGTTCTTTTTTCTAGTCCCTTGAGATAAGAAATAAGGTTGTTTACTTGGACTCTTTCTAGTTTCTTAATGTGGGCCTGCATTGTTATACACTTCCCTGTTAGAACTTATTGTTTTTGCTATACCCCATACAAACTGAAATTTCCTCATTATCATTTGTCTCAAGGTTTTGTTTTTTTTTTTTAATTTCTCCTTTGATTTCCTCATTAGCCCTGTGGTCACTCAGTATTGTTCAGTCTCCACATGTTAGACTATTCCCTGTTTCCTTCTAATGGTTGCTTTAGTTCAGTACTGTTATAGTCAGAAAAGTTACTTGGTATGATTTCAATCATCATTAATTTGTTCACGCTTGTCTTTTGACCCAATATGTGGCTAATCCTGGAAAATGATGCAGAAAGAAAGTGTATTCACCTTTTGGGGGGATACAGTGCCCATTAATGTTTGTTAAACCCACAGTCTAGTACTTTTGTTAGGGCATTTATATATATATCCTTATTTGTCTTTGTCTCACTGGTCTGTTCTTTGATGAGAGGAGGGTGTTAAAGTTTCCAACAACATATGTATTTTCTCAAGAGTATGTTTTCAGATTTGATAGTAGTTGTTCTGATGTATTTTGGTGCTTCTTTGTTTGGTGAGTATATATTGATACATGTTACATTTTCCTGTTGCATTGTTCCCTTAATTGTCTCTATCTCTTGTGACATTTTTAAGCTGGAAGTCTATTTCATTTGAAATGGCTGTTCCTTTGGGTGCCATTTACTTTCAGAATTGTTTTTTGTGCCTTTACTTTCAGTCTACATTATCCTTGGTACTTAGGTGTACTTCCTGGAGGCAGCAGAGTGTCTGCTTCCTAATCCAACTATATACTCTGTGTCTTCTTATTGTTTAATAGCCCATTGCTATTCAGAGTGATTATTGACTTGTAAAAGTCAGTTGCTGCCATTTTGTTCCTATTTTTGTGGTTCTATTTAATTTCTTGTTCAGTTCTTCATGTTCTTTCCTCTCTGGTTAAAAGGTATCTATTTTCAATGAAAAATCTAAAACATATGAATGTATACATGAGTTATCATCTATTTTATCTTGATGATTACTCAGGGATCTTCAAATTTTTACATTTAATAATTGAAATCCTTTATCATTCAAAATTATATTAATAAGTAAGTTATTATTAAAAAGTGGAAAGGAGGAGTTCAATGTCAAAGTTCACATAAAGGATATAATCCTTAAAAGATTCAAAAAGTGGTATGATTCTAGTCACATGAAATAAACATTGAATTTATACATTAGCTGAACTTATTAATATAGCTGTTAACTATTTTCTTCTCAGCTTATTTTTAAAGAAAATTTGAAGCACTTTCCAACAAATAACCCTTTTTTCAACTAATGTGCTTTCTGCTGTAATGAAGATATTGTAACAGAAAACCCAAGTTAGAACTGGTACCACGTACTGTTACATGCACAGGATCTGGGGCAGGCTACCTACATTTGAGTATGGGCTCTACCACTAATTAGCTGTCACCTATGTAAGCTAACTGCCTCAGTAAACCTCAGCATTCTTATCTGTATTATTATATTGGTAGCCACTTTGTAGGGGCAGTTAAGTATTAAATGAAAGGATTATATAAAGTTTTTACTTAGAAGCTTAAGAGGCTGAGTAAGTAATAAATGTTAGTTGTTATAATTACTATTTCATTGTGTAAGTTGAGCATTAAACTTAATTCTACATTTTCAGCAGCTAGAATAAGCTTAAAAATGTTTCTAAGCAATTATTTATATCACATTACTTGAGACAAGAGATGGATGGATGGATGGATGGATGGATGGATGGATGGATGGATGGATGGATGGATGGATGGATGGGGTGATGAGAAGGAAATAATGGAGAATGAAGGGGGGTGGAAAGGAATATCTTATCAGTGTGAGGTAACATATTTTTCCAAGTTGTGACATTCAAAAGAGTTTTTGGGTGGTTCTTTAAATAATGAACTTGAATAAATAAAATAGATATTTAGCCCAATATAAATTTAGGCACTCTAATTTTCTATTCCACTGAACTTTACTCCCAGAAAACTAAGATCCTAATAAATGTTCTATGCCTTTAATGCAGTAAGAAGAACCACTGAGGCATATATACAAACAGCTAGGACAGATATTTTATTGCAGTCTATGTACAGGCTGGATAGAACCAAGTATCAGCAAGCAGACTAAACATTACATCTTTCTCCTAATATGTTTTCATTACTAGAAAAGGCTTTTCGGTAAGTGGTAATCAAAAGGGATTAAAATTTAAAAGATCACTGTCTTTCCAACCTCCTCCCCAGAAAGTATCAAATCTTGGAATTTTATTCTTCCTAGGTTTTTCCATTGGCTTAATCACTCTAGCATTACATACAAGAAAAAATTTCTTTGAACAGGTGCCCTATTTGTGAAGACATTTATAGTTACCATAAAAAATACAGGAAAATTACTATTCCTCCTTTGTGTCTTACTTTTTTTGCTGAAAAGGTAGAACAGTAAATTGGATCTAAATTGCATTATTTATATTTACCTTGCCTAAATCTTAAAAAAAAACAGAGTTCAGAATTATTTTTCTTCCTTTGTTTCCTGTACAAGTCTAGTGTGCTTCTTCAGAGCTAAGTCTGACTTTGAATTTGGAAAGTCCTTCAAAGGACAAATAATAATAATAATGAATTTCTGCATTTTTCAATAAATCAATAAATCTCTGAAGAATATAATTTCATACATATAAATTAATATTAGTAATTGAAAAAGATAGTGCAACCAACTTATCTTTATAATATAAAATAGTGAGTTCAAATTCTTACATGCTATTATGAGAAAGTATTCATAAATTTCTTTCATTAACAATTATTTTCTTCATATTTTATCTCTATCTTATAAAGTCATAGAGACTAAATGAAGATACTATATCTAAGGCTCTACATGCAGAAATTCAAAGACACTCTAAGTGCAATAGAAATGACAGGAAAGATGAAGCTTATTTTAATCATTTTTATATGAAAGCAAAATTCTATCTAATTTTTTGGTGTACATTCAGAAAGAACCTGCAGAAAGCAGAAAGTTCAGAGAATCATTGCTAATTTCAGCAAAACCAGTTATGAACTCTGTAAAATGGTTTCTGTTCTGCCAGTAGTCATTGCCTTGCATCTATAATGAATAATCTAGATATCTTATTTTATCTGATTCTTAAACATTTCACCTTGTGTCTCCACTTATGAAAATGCCTCTCAATTTAGAGAAAAAAGAAATTTTCATTCTTTTGGAAGAAGGTTCAGATGGAGCTAGAATTAAGACTTTCTTCAAAGACTTTCATTATTCGTGAAAGAAAGAGGTGAGGTACATGGGGTTGCGGAAAAATCTTTTCTCATCTTTTAGATAAGAATTCTGCAGAGTATTCAAGCAATCCTTTTCCCTACTTGTTCCCACCTCCCTCCTTTCCTATGAGCTCCTCCCAGGAAGTCTAGCATGTCAAAAGAAGCCTGTAACTTGTCTAGAAAAACTCAAAGGCAGTCATCCCATACACAAATAATAAGAAATAAATATTATAAAAGAGATGGTGAGAAATGACACCTTGGCTTAGCTTAGGCTGGGAAGAGAAACCTAGAAGACTGTTTGGAGTGAAGCAAACACCAGCTGGGAAATGAGGTTCAGGCCAGGAGCCTGACCCTGAGTTCAGAGACAGACAAGCAGGGCAAAGTATGTGTTCTGTTTTGTAACCTTAGTTTTTATGGCTATCTGCTGGTGGGCTGTTTCTCCTGGTTCTGGTCTATTTCAACATCCATTTATGCTCCACAGCTAGTTCCTTAATAAACACATTTTTTACTTTACCTTGCCAAGCAGGAGTCCTCAAACCTGGACCCACCCCAATAATCGTAGGAGGTCTCTTCTATCTGATCTGGGAGCAAAAGCACTAACTGGTAGCCCTTTCCCATCTACCTCTCCACCACACCCTGTAATTCTCATCATGCTTCCATTCCTGGAGCAGACCAGAACCCCTAGTAACTAGAAGAACCTTGGTGTAATCTTACCACTGAATGCACTAGACATGATCTTGCAGTGAGAGAATCCACCTTGTCTTTCAAAGCCAAAAATGAAAAGAACTCATCACACTTGCAATTCTAACTGAATATTTTTTCTGTCTCTGAATTTGTAAACTAGAGCACAATGATTTAAGCCATGCAAGACAAGAATGTTGCTCAGAGAGGAAAATTTGAAAAGAACAGGCTATTCAGATAAATGATTCCGATTAACAGTCAGTCAAAGATCACAACAATTAGCTGATGGAGTTTGAGGCAGACTAGGGTAGAGAAAGCCAAAGGCTCAAGTTTCAGACAAGTACGAATCTTGGCTCTGTCACTTACTAGCAGCATAATTAAAGAAAAGAGACCCAGTCTTTCTCAGCCCCAGTTTTCTCTTTTACACTGCCTACCCACACTACCCCTGCATTCTTGCCAAGATTTCATGCTATAACATATAGGACACATGAGACAGGTACATAGCACTTCTAACACAGCAGAGGCACATAGCAGTCACCAAGCCATGGTTTTCCTTTTCCTCCCTGTTGTTTAAACCATAATAACTCATGTGTTCAGCTCCTCCTCTTTCCCGGACAGCCTTCCCATACCATGATCCTAAACGTAAGTACATACATGCCATGATACTTTAAACAGTTACCATAAACCAAATTTAATGTATTACTTTCACAGTATCTGATCTCTTTTTACATTTTAATTTTATTGTTAAATTTCAAAATTTCTGTTTAAGGTGTACAACATGATTGGATGAACATAGTGAAATGATGACTACTGTCAAATTAATTAGCACATTTGCTTATATAGTTGCTAATTTGTATTAATGAAAACATCAGAAATCTATCAGCAAAATCAGTACAGGATTACTACCTCTAGTCATCATGCTTTACATTAGGTCTTTATATTTTGCCATTTTGTATAACTGCAATTTTGTACACTGTGACCAACACATTCCTTTTTACCACCTCCTCACCCCTGGTAATGACCACTCTTCTCTTACATGCTACTATGCATTCAAAATTTTTAGGTTCCACATATATGAAATCATGCAGCCTTTTCTTGTTGTGTCAGGCTTATTTCCTTTAATATAAAGTCATTCAACTTCGTCCATTTGTCACAAATGGCAGGGGCTCTTTAAAACAGAGTAATGTTCCATTACTACCTATCTATCTGTCTACTACCTATTCTGGTCTATATGAATGCATGTGTATAACACATTATCTTTACCCATTCATTCATTGATAGACACTAGGTTGTTCCCAAAATTTGGCTATTATGAATAATATGTAATGAACATGGAAGTGTAAATATCGCTTCAAGATATTGACTTCATTTCCTTTGGCTCCATACACAGAAAAGGGATTGCTGAATCATATGGTAGCATTATTTTTAGTTTTTTGAGAAAACTCCATGCTGTTTTCCAGAACGGCTGTACCAATTTACATTCTCACCAACAGCAGCATACAAGGGTTCCCTTTTCTCCCCATCTTATCTTTTATTACTCTTTTGGTAATAGCCATCCTATCTTGTCTAAAGTGATACTCATTGTGGTTTTTATCTATTTGATCTTATTGTGTTTGGTTTTTTTTTTTTTTGGTATATTTGATTGGAAAAGTCTAATACATCTTTGGGGGTGGGAAATGCCTATTGCTTTTCTGATGTAATTGAGTTGTATTAGTTCCTTATAGAGTTTGGATAATAAAACCTTGCCAGATATGTGGTTTGCAAATATTTTCTCTTAGTCCATAGATTACCTTACCATTTTGTCAGTTTCCTGTGAAGAAGCTTTGTAGTTTGATGTAAGCACATCATTTGTTTCCTTTTTTTCCATGTCATACTCAAATATTATTGTCAAAGCCAACATCAAGAAGTTTTTTCACTGTTTCCTTCTAGGAGTCATATGGCTTCTGGTTTTATGTTTAGACTTTAGTCTATTTTGAATTGAATTTTGTTCATAGTGAAAGACAGGATCCAATATCATTCTTTTGCAGATGGATATCCAGTTTTCCAAACACCATATATTAAAAAGACTGTTCTTTTCCCATTGAGAATACCTGGTACCCTTATTAAAGTTTAATCGGCCATATAATCTTGAATTTATTTTTGTAGTCTCTATTCTGTTCTATTGGTCTTTGTGTCTGTTTTTATACCATTACCATAATGTTTTGATTACTCTAACTTTATAATAAATGAAATCAAGAAGCATGATGTATCCAAACTTTTTTCTTTCTCAAAATTGCTTTGGCTATTCAGGGTGTTTTGTGGTGTCATTGATTTTTCTGTCTATCCATTTCTTTGGAATATTTCTTTGAAAAATGTCATTGGGGGCCTCTTTAGTGGCCTAGGGGTTATATCTCAGAGCTACTACTCAGAAAGGCCCACCATGGCATCCTGAGTTTGATCCATGGCCAGGGAGCTACCCCACATAGTACAGCAGATTTCTCCTGTCTTGCTCATCTGCTGTCCTCAGATGTGTATTTCAGTAGGTCTGCCTGGTCTGCTCCCCACTCTGACTCTGGTGAATCCTTTCATACCTCCCACCTCTGGTCTATACCTCCATTCTTCTAAGCAAAAATAAATGAATAAATCTTCTTAAAAATCTATTAAAAGAGAAAAACGTCATTGGAATAGTGATAGAGATTACATTAAATCTACAAGTAATTTTGGCTAGTATAGACATTTAACAATATCATTTTTTCCAAATAATGAACACAGGATATCTTTTCACTTATTTTGTGTCTTCTTCAATGTCTTTCATCAATATGTTATCATTTTCAGTGTACACATCTTTTGCTTCTTGCTTAAATTTATTCTTCAATAATTTATTCTTTTTCATGTTATCATTGAATGGGATTGTCTTCTTTATTTCCTAGTTAAATACATTGTTGATGGTGTTAAGAAATGCAGTTGATTTTTTGTTTAATGTTCTGTAACTTTACAAAATTATTTTATTAGTTCTGGCAGTATTTGTGTGTGTGGCATTCTGATCCTATATAATACTTACACGATCATGTAATCTGCAGACAGAGTATTTTAGTTCTTTATTTCCAATTTGGATGCTTTTTTTCTTGTATGATTGCCCTTCCTAACGATTCCAATGACATATTAAATGGAATTGGTAAGAGTGAGAACCTTGTCTTATACCAAATCTTAGAGGAAAAGCTTTCAGTTTCTCCACATTGATCTTAATGATAACTATGGACTTTTCATAAAGGTCTTTATTGTTTTGAGTAAATTTCATTTTATACATATTTTGCTGAGAGTTCTTATCATAAATTGTTATGATAAAATTTTCAATTTTTTTTTCTGCCTATATTGAGATGGTCAATGATGTGTGAATTTATTTTTCCTTCTGTACATATAGTGTATATCATGTTGATAAACTGGCATGCATTACATGCATATCTTGAATCCCAGGATAAATCCTACTTGGACATTATTTGACCACTGCAGAAACTGTCTGATGAAATGTAGATTCTTGGTGACAAGTTTCAAAAAAAAAAAATGATTTATGCTATTACTTACCAATCTAATGAAATATGCATGTTTCAGCAAATAAGTTAGTGAAAGAATGTAAATCAGGCAAAATAAATTTTTATCAAATATTAATAATTTTTATAAATATTAATAATGACCAAATTTACATACTAGATTCTCTAGAAAAAGACTAACTCCAATACCAAATTTTATTGGGGGCTATATATAATTCACAAACTCCTAACTCTCACTTTAAGGAAATGCACTTTGGGCAAATATTTAAACCAGTGTGTGGTTACTGAACACTAATGACTAATAATGAAAAAGGATGTTCCTTCGGTGGAGTTAAAATCAATTCAAGAATATACACCGATGGAAAGTAGAGAAAAAGTCAGATCATTTGAAATAAGAGAAGTTCAGAAGGGATCCAAAATGGTAGACTAGAAGCAGCTTGAGTCTCTTCATTGTCTATAGACACCACAGACTAGCATCGGGGAGGGAGCAATTGCTCATGGAAGAAAGGTGAGGGCTTGACCATCAGTGTCTCCACAAGGTGAGACAGAGCCCACCAGAAAAGGCAGGAAATACTGAGGAACAGTCCCACCACGAACAATATCTAGGAACCAGGAGAAGCACTCACCTCTCCCCTACCTCGGTTCCTGGGGCTTCCCCTCAGTCCCCTGTCCCCTTCAGCCAGTGAGACCTTTTCCCAGAAATAACCATGATTTTGAACAGACTTTGAGCTGACACAGCTAGCATTATTTGACTTCCTGAAAGATACTTGTCATCTTCTATCCAGGTTCCCAGGTTTCACTGGCTCCTGCATACTGCTAGGTGAATATCCATAGTCCCCTCACCCCCAAGAGAAAATAAGAATGCTGAACAAATGCGCAACTGTGGTGTCTGGGCTACTGGCAGTGACTTTGGCAATTCTAAAAGGTACTTGCTCCTCCCACCCCTGGACTCCTGGGTTTGTACTGTTTCCTGGCATACTGCAGCAGAGCAGATCCCACCCAAGGGATCACCAGTTGCTGGACTGACCATTGAATTAAGCTGACAGTATCAGGGGCTGCTGGTTACTGATTTGGCTGTCTCAAGAAACACTACCCCACCTACCCAGTCTGGGCTTGGCAGGAATCTCTATAGCCTAATTATCACACAATCTGCAACTTCCTGAAGTTCCTGCCTTTCATTCAAGCTGGCAGCCCCCTGGCCACTCTGCTCATGCTTCAGGAAAAAGATACTGCCAGAAAAACCTGCTGAGATCTGAGGAGTCAACTGCAGTTTGAGGTATCTGGGAGGGTATTCACCTGTGGAGTCTGCCTTGACAGACAGTGATTGCAGATACAAGTGGCTGCCATATCAAGAGAGATTGATGCACCTGGAAATCTAATATCCTCCACAAGTCCTACATGTCCTACCCCTCACCTCACCCTACTAAGGGTTCTTGGACAACCATCCTGCATAGGCTCTTTAGCTCCTGGCCACCTGATTGTTGATAAGGTTTGAAGCAATACAGCATGCAAGGCCCTAAGCAAATACTTGCCTTCTGCAAGTCTAATGCAAGCCTTTCACATCAGCATTAGAAAAGAAAGCTATCTAGTGTAACCCGTAGAAATAAGCACAGAGCACCAATGTAATAAGGAAGCAGAGGAATCCATCCCAATCTATGGATCAAGACTAAGGTCTGGGGAAAGTCCCTCTTACAACAGAACTAACCAAACTGTTGAAGACTTCATAGCAACAGTCTTAGTGGTGCTTACTGAAATTGAGAGAGCAGTGGATGAACAAAATGAGAAATACATCAATGACAGGAAAAAATGTAAGTAATGGAGATATGGCATGCATTAGTTGAACTAAAAAAATGTAGTAGAGAGGATTGACTCAGTTAGGCCAAGGAATGAATCAGTGGGTCAGAAGACAGAGTAGTGAAAATCATCCAAAAAGACAAACAAAAAGTAAAAATATTTTTTAAATGACGAGTCTTAAAGAACAGCATGAAGAGGAACATTTATATCACAAAGTTAATGAAGGAAAGATAAAGAAGCAGAAGTCCCATCTGAAGAAATAATAGCCAAGATACTCCAAACCAGGGTAAGAAATAATTGTTCAGATCCAGTAAACCCAAGAGTTCCAAAAATCTATGTGTTTTACAATGTTTATTGTAGCATTATTTAAAATAACTAGGACATGGAAGCAACCTAATGCCCATTAATAGAAGATTAGTTTAATAAATATGGAATATTCTCACAGTGATACACTATTTAATCATAAGAAAGGCAAAATGTTATCATTTACAGAAAAATGGAAAGAATTTGAGGGAATTACGGATAATAAAGCAAGTCAAAATATCAAAAAGAAGTGCTGGACATTTGTATTGCATGACTTGACAAAGTAAAACACAAAAACAATAGACATTAATAAATACAGTGAGGTTTCTGAGATTAAAAGGGAGTGGATAGGGAGAAAGAGACAAAGGGATTGTGATGGAGAAAAATAAAATCTTCTTGTAAAAATAAACCTGAAATTAAATCTATGCAAGGTAATTACTTGTTAGTCAGCAATTCTGCGCCTCAGTTTATACCCAACAAAAATGAGTATTTAATAAGAAAAAAACTTGGGCCTCATTGGTGGCGCAGCAGATTGAGCCCAACACTATGAAGCAGCGTGAATTCAATCCCCAGCCAGGGAGGGGACCTACATGGTGAGACAGACCTCTCCTGCCTTCCCCTCTGCTCCCCTCATCAGTGTATTTCAGTCCATCTGCCTGTTATGTTCCTCACTCTGTCTCTGGTGATTGGTCTGTACCCCTGCTCTTCTATACATAAATTTAAAAAAAAAAAATCTTTAAAATAAAAAAAAAAGAAAAAAATAGGAAATAGTTCCAAAGAAAATGAACCCCAGCATATACACAAGAAACATTACAATTAAAACGGCAAAAATTAAAGTAAAGAAAAAATTCTAAAGCAACTATAGAAAAACAAAGAGTCATATCTAATGAAACTGCTGATATGACGACCAGCAGTTTTCTCAGGGGAAAGCTTTCAGAACAAAAGGGAATGGCAGCACATATTCAGCCACCTCAAAGGAAAGGACCAAGTATCTTCTGCAGGTATATTAGTAGTTGTCTGGGTAGATAAAGTTATAAAAAGATTTACAAACAACAGTTGAAGGAATTCATTTCCTCTAAGCTAGTCTTGCAAGAAATATTAAAGGGACTTTTATAAAATAAAGAGAAGCTCCACATATAAGCAAAACATAAAATAAAATATGAGGGTAGATGAAGGAGCTCAAGATTAACTTACTTTCAATTTAAGACAGAATATAAATATATAATACTATATAAAAATTACATAGGAATAACAGAACAAAAGTATCTAGAAGAGATACAGAAGAAAATTGTGAACTCCAAAGATTACACAAAAGCTAATACTCAATACACTGGGGAAAAGAACAAATGAATTGAGACAACTAACAGAAAAAAAAAAAAAAATAACAAAATGGTACCAAATACTTGTGTATCAGTAATTTCCCTAAATGCTGATGGCCTAAACTCACATATCAAAAGTCACAAGTGATTGAATCAGAAGAAGAAAAATAAAAAACTTTCTGTCTCCAAGAGACCCAAAGATTCAAAGTAAAAGGTTGAAAAACAATCCTACAAGCAAATAGGACCAAAAGAAAGGCAGTAACAACCATACTTAGATAAATTACTTTCCTCCTAAAAATGGCTACAAGAGACTGGAATGGAAATTACATAATGACTAAGAGGCCAAGGTTATATCAGGAAGAGATAACACTCATCAATATATATGCACATGAAAAAATATTAAAAAAATAAAAACAACTACTAATATACCTGCAGACAGATATTAAATTACAATATAATTGTGGTAAGGGACTTTAACATCCTACTGTCATCAGTGGCTATATCCACTAGACAGAACATCAGCAAGGAAACAAAAAACTTAAATGAAGAGTCTAAGCAGATAGGCTTAATAAATACTTATAGGGCTTTTGCATCCCCCCAAAAATACTGACCACATATTCTTCTCAAGTGCACATGGAACATTCTCAAAGGTAGACCCTATGTTGTTTGGTCACAAAACAAGTGTCAATAAATTTATGAAATTTGAGTGCATATCAAGTATCTTCTCTGATCACAATGATATCAACTAAAAATCAATCCAAAGACAAAGTAAATAAAACTTCAAAATTTAGAAACTAAACAATAGACTATTGAATAGCATCTTGGTTAACAAGGAAAACAAAGAAATTTAAAAATATGTGGTGGGCCTTCCTGGTGGCACAGTGGGTTGGGCAACACACTGTAGGGTGGGCCACAGCCACCACAGCACACGTTCCATCCTTGCTGCCGGCCACCGGGGAGACCCACATACCTCAACAGACCTCCCTTGCCCTGCCCGCTGCTCCCTTCAGCAATGTATTTCAGTTGATCTGCCTGTTCTGTTCCCTATTGTCTCTGGTGACTCCTCCCACCTGCTACACCTCTGGACTATACCCCAGTGCTTATATGCATAAATAATTTCTTTTTTAAAAAAATTTTAAAAAATGAAAATATGTGGAGGTGAATGAAAATGAACACACAAGCTACCCAGAAACTATGGGAAGCAGCAAAAGCAGCACCAAAAGGAATGTCTTTAGCAATCCAGGCTCACATCAAGAAACTAGAAGATCTCAAATAAACAATCTAAAATTATGCCTAATGAATGACAAAAAGCAGATAAATGAAAAAGTATCTGCTAGAATAATGAAAATTAAAAAATTTAAAGTGAAAATAAATAAAATAGAAGTACAAAAACAGTACAAAAGATCAATAAAACAAAGAGACATTTCTTGAAAACTTAAACAAAATAGATAGTTATAGCTAAGGTCCCTAAGCAGAAAACAAATAAAACTAATACATAGAATCAGAAATGAAAGAGAAGTTACAATAGACATTACAGAAATGCAGGGCATCGTTAAGTCTACTATGAATATTTAATGTCAAAAATTGCATAATCTAAAAGAAATAAACACATTTTTAGAATCATACAACATGTAGAATCATGAAGAAATAAAAAATTCAAATAGACCAATTAAAAGAAAGAAAATTGCAACAATAAAGAAAAATTTGCCAAAAACAAAACCCCAAGACCAGATGACCTAACTAGTGATTTCTAACAAACCTTCAAAGATAAACGGATACATAGGCTTCTCAAATGCTACCAGAAAATTGAAGGAATACTTCCAAATATATTTTATGTCAACATTAATCTGATACCAAATTCAGACAAGGTAAATTATTTTGGTAAATGAGCATATACTAACAGAAAACATCTTTGACTAGATTCAATACCCATTTATGAGAAACACTCTCAATAAATGAGGATAGAAAGAATATACTCAATACAATAAAAGTCATATACAAGACACCCACAACTAACATCATACTCAGTCATGAAAAACTGAAAGTTCCCACTGTTAGCATTACTTGAACATTGTATTGGAAGTCCCGGCTAGAGCGATTAAGCACAAGAAAGCTATAAGAGAAACCTAAATTGGCAAAGCCATCAATATTTGCAAATAACATGGTAATATACATAGAAACCCTAAATAGAACACTAAAAATCTATTAGAAATAGTAAACCAGGAAAACAAACTGTTGTATCCTAAATGCAAACAATGAACTAAAAGAAAAAGAATTCAAGAAAACAACCCCATTTACAATCATCAAAGATTTACATCCTCTAGGAATTAACAAAGGAGGTAAAAGACTTATGCAACAAATATATATAAAACATTGCTAAAAGAGTAGCACAGGAAATAGAAAGACTTTGCAAGCTTGTGGAATAAAGGAACTAACTTTTTTAAGATTTATTTTCTTACCTCATTATTAATTTTGGCACATTATTTGATTTCTCCCTTCAGATGTTATCCTGTCACCATAATACCCATCACCATATTCCCTGTGTTCTTCTCACCCCTTTTTTGACCCTCTCCCTCTCCCTCCCCTGCCTCAGATCTATGGTCAGCTTGTATATTTTGTCATTTTCTTGATCTTTGTTTGACTTCTTTAAAATCTGCATGTAAATGAAAACATCTTATATTTATCTTTTTCTTTCTGGCTTATTTCACTTAACACAATCCCTTCCAGCTCCATTCATGTTGCTGCAAGTAGTATGAGTTTACCTTTTTTGATTGCTGAGTAGTATTCCATTCCACATTTCTTAATTCATTCATTTTGGGTCATTTAGGTTGTTTTCATATTTGGCTATTATAAATAGTGCTGCAATAAACATAAGAGTGCAGTTTTCCTTTTGGATTAGTTTTTGTGTTCTTTGGGTAGAGTCCTAGGAGTAGAACTACCGTGTCATATGGTAGACCCATTTTTAATGTTTTGAGAAACCTTCACACATCTAGAAAAGTTAACAGTTTTAAAATGACTATCTTACTCAAAACAATATACAAGTTTAATGAAATCTGAATAGAATTCAAATTATATTCTTTAAGGAAATACAGCAAATATTAATGAAATTTGGATGGCACCACAAAAGGCCCTCACAAGAAGCATTCCTGACAAAAGAGAACAGATATATTATGTTCTCAAATTTCAAATTAGACTATAAAGAAATAATACTCATAATCATACAGAACTGGAATACAAACAGAGAATGACAGACTAAATTTTAGAACCAGAAACACATCCACACTGACATGAACAGTTAGTATATGATAAAGGAGTCAAGAAGTTACAATTGAGAAAGAATTCTCTTCAATAAATGGAGTTAGGGAAACTAAACAACCACAGGCAAAAGAATAAAACCAGATCACTCTGTTATACTTTATACAAAAAACTTAACTCAAAATGGCTTGCAAAACTGTATGTAAAACTTGGGGCAATAAAATACACAGAAGAAAATAGGCAAACACTCTGTGACATTTTGGGGGACTCAGTTCTAATATCCAGGGAAGAAAATATAAAAATAAACAATGGGGTTATATGAAATCAAAAAAATTGTACAGTAAAAGAAAATGTCTTTAAAATGAAAAGTTATCCTACTGAGTTGGAGGAAATATTTGCAAAGCATACATCCAACAAAGAGCTAATATTCAAGATCTACTAAGAACTCATAAACTCAACAAAATGAAAACAAATACTAAATCCCAAAATGGGCAGAAAGGCTAAAGAGACACTTTTCAAAAGAAAACATACAGATGACCAACAGATACTTGAGAAAAATGCACATCATCGCTTATTACCAACTCAAAACCAAAATGAAATACAAGCTAACACCTATGACAATAACCCATATCTAAAAAACTGGAAACAACATGACAAGGAAAATGTGGAGAAAAAGCAACCCTCATATACTGTTGGTGGGAAGGTAGATTAGTCTGACCTTTGTAGAAAACAATATGGATGTTTCTCAAAACATTAAAAATAGATCTACCATATAATTAAGCAATTCAACTCCTAGATATCTACCCAAAGAATGTGAAAATGCTAAAGTTAAGGGATATATACATGCCTTTGTTCATTGCAGCACTATTTACAATAGGCAAGAACTGGTAATAGCCTAAGTGACAATGATAGGTAAGTGGATTAAGGAAGTGTGATATATGTGTGCAGTGGAATATTACTTGACTATCAAAAAGGTGAAGCTTGCCATTTAAAAACTGTGGGATGGAACTGAAGGAGATTATGCTAAGTGAAGTAATGCAGGAGAGAGACAAAACTCTATGATTTCACTCATGGAGGTACAATATTATAGGAGAAAAGTACAAAGAAACAAAACCAAGGAAAAGTCAGAAACAAACTCTTTAAATCTGACTACAGAATTGAGGCAAGAAGAAGGGGAAGTTGGGCGCTCAGGGCAAAGGGGAAGAGGTTCCAGTGCAGTATGTAAAGGATTATTGAGGGGTTTCTTTGGTGGCATGGTGTAGTGACAAAAGTTAGTTGAGGTGTGAAACTATACCCCTAAAACAAAGGGCTCTTAATTAACATTAATGCATCCTTTAAAATACTTAACTCAGGAGCCATTTGATTTCAGAATTAAATAGAAAATATACTATTTCTACTGAAATTTGGTATGAAGAAAAAAATAAAAGTTATATTGAGGCGCAAGTGAATGTAAATGTGCTAACTAAGAATGTGCGTAAAACTTTTAAATGAACAGGGAAGGAATTTGGGGGAGGTTAGATTGTATTGTTAGTGGAGACATTAACTGTGATTTCCTGGGATTTATTTATATTTTGAAGTCAAGAAAAAAATAAAAAAAGTTGGTAGTAGAAAGTGACCTCAAATTCTTAAAATAAGGTTTATTTAGTATTCTTGCTTTTCTTTCTCTACATTTTTTTGGTCACCAACCTGTCTTTTTAGGTCATAAAATAAAAATGAGTGGTGTAGTTCATTAGCTTAGCCAGTAGAGGGGAATGACGCCTATATCCGCTCATTACCATGTGCAACTGCTTCTTCAAATCACTTTCTCATGATCCACTGTCTTAATAAGACAGCTTTGTAAATAAATGTTGTCATGGCAGGTCAGGGCCAATGATATGTGATGAGGTGACTTTTACTTTTTGAATTGTCTTCCTATAATTTCCATCTTTTCATGGCTGCCTCTAGCTTCTGTTTCTGTGTTTCTGCAACTGTAACCTTGTCCTACTATCTATGCTTGCATTCTGGCAAAATCATGGTGTATACAGTGTTGACCTTCTCTGTGTTCATTAACCTTAGGAACCACTTGGGGACTTTTTTCCTAGAACACTGTACCTCTTTATCCTACAACACTGATCCTATTTGCAAAGGTAAAAACCTGGAGTATTGTCACTGATCAAGTCACTTTTTTATACCAGACTTGTAAGCCAGAATTTCTATTCATGATGACAGAAGTTTGCAAACAATTTTCTGAGTTGTGAAGACCAGGCCACCTCAAGTTTGTAGGGTTTATCTATCACCTATATAGGTATCATTGTTCCAACTATAATATTCAACATATTTATGGGGACAAAAGTCACTAAAGTGTGAAATCCTATATCTTGTTTCTTTTAGGGATATAGGTTCACACCTCAACCTAATACTTCTCACCATACTTTCAGGAGAAGTAGCATTATTTTCCACTTAACTCAGAAATCAAATGGCTTCTGAGTGAAATATTTTCAAAGGCCTCTATTTTTAAAATTATGTTTATTGCACTAATGTTGGTTAACAGCACTTTGTTTTATCGGTTTAGTTTCACATCTCAACTAATATTTGTCACCCAAGGAATCAAGACTGGGGGAGTAAAAATACCCTACAGTGCTGTCCTATAGTGCTTCAGAGTATCAGTGCAGTGCTTAACTAAGGTAGGGACAGCCATCATGAGCCTGCATTCCCAAGACACAGAAAGTGGTGCTAGAACCAGTGCAGAAAGCCTGGTTAGAGGACTTCATGTGAGTAAGAGTGTCTTCTCTATAATAGGCTTCTCTTTTATGTGAAAGACCTGTCCCTGGGGTCATTACCAATATAAAATTCACCTATGGTACATGCTGCCCCTAATCAAGGTTTACAGGCAGACATTGACAGCAGGAGCTTACACCCCATGGAAAGTCTCATTATATGAAAACCACTGGATACAGACACCAGCCACAATGCTATACTGATAACATTCCCTACCTAGTGCCACAACACCTGAAAGAAGTTTGAAAGATCTTAAAATGAGAAATTAAATAGCTGAGAGATGGAACCTATGGGCCCTGGGAAACATAAGCCCCACATTTGCCTGTTAAATGAATTGAAATTACAAGCTATGACATCCAAACCTGTAGTTCCAAGATCATTCTGCTCTTGTCTGCACCCCTGTGAAAAATTACTGACCACAGACTCCAAAAGCTAAGCTAAGGTCTGCATTAACCTGAAGCAATTGGGGAAGCTGTGTCTGAGAATCTGGTCATTGCTGATCCTCCTCAAAGGCATGTTCAAACTCTTAGGAAGCTCCATTCTTGGTATTCTCTAGAAACAACCTCACGGCTCTCCACTGCCATGGTTCCTACCCTTTATTAGAACTAAAGATCAAGTCACCCAAACAAGTGTAGTAAGTAATATGAATTTATTAAGAAAAAGATACCCAAAGAACCCTGGGCAAACAACCTAGATTATATTCTGCACCTATAAATCCAACATACCAAGTTAAGGGAAGAAAGCTATTTAATGCAATCCATTAAAAATTAAAAAAGAAGAGTCAAAGAAATATACCACAAAAACCCTGGGAATAATCTAAACCTAGGAAAACTAGGTAACTTATCTAAAGAGTTTAGACAATGGTCTTAAATATTCTTACTGGAAGAAAAAAAATCAGCAAGCAAAATAGGAATTATAAGGAGAGAGAAAACATGAGAATGCTCTGAATGTAAGTAACAAACTTAAAGAATTCTATAATTGAATCAAAAGATACAATAATAGATAGGCTCAGTAGTAGATGAGAAGAAACAGCTGATTGAATCAGCAATCTTGAACACAGTAGTAAAACACACCCATGTAAATGAACAAAAATTGTGTAAGAGTTCTATGATACATAAGAAAAAGAAACAGTAGTTGCATCATAGGGATCATGGAAGGTGATAGGAGAGCAAGAAAAGGGTAGAAACTACACTACAAAATGATAACTAAGAATCTCTCTAACTAATAAACATATACAGAACATTCCATCCCCAAACAGCAGAATTTACATTTTTCTCAAGGGCACATGGAACATTCTTAAGATTCTACTATATATTGGGACACCAATTAAGTGTCAATAAACTCATGAAGACTGAAATTGTTTTCTACAACATAATAGATACTATAAAACTAGAAAACAACCACAAAAAGAAAACCTCAAACACATGGAGATTAATGAATATACCTCTCAATAATCACTGGGCTAATGAGGAAATTAAAGCAGAAATAAAAATATACCTGGTGACAAACAAAAATAAAGATATGTTATCAGATCCTGCAGAATGCAGCAAAGACAATAAAAGGATGTGGAGAAAGAGGATCCTATACACATTATTTGTAGAAATAAAAATTGGTGCCATCATTTTGAAAAATAGTATGAACTTTCTTCAAAAAATTAAGACTAAACTACCATATGATCTCACAATCCCACTACTAGGTATCCGTCTGAAGAAAATGAGATCATCAACTCCAAAGAGTTATAAGCAACACAATTTTTATTACACCATTATTTTTAAAATTAGGATAAGGAAATGACCTAAATTCCCACTAGTGGACAATTGCATAAAGAATATATGCATATACAGTAGAATACTTCTCACCTATAGAGAGGAAATTTTGCCATTTATGTAAAAATGGAAGCAACTCAAGGGAGAATATGCAAAGGAAAGTATATGTGAATGAGAATAAACTAATGGACATTAAAAATTGAACTGAATATACCAGAGGTGCATAGAGTAGGGATGTGAGCAAGGGTGGTGAGACTATAATGGATGTTAGAGGGTGTTTTATTTTATTTGTTTTATCTTTTCTTTGAAAAATAAAATTCTGAAAAAAGTCTTTGAAAAATAGATGTGAAACAAAGATATTTTCAGATTAATAGTTAAAGAAATTTCTCCCTGTAGACATGAGCATAATAATCAATAAAAGAACGTCTTTAGCCTGAAAGAAGATGCCATTAAGTAGACTTTGAATCCATATGATGCAATAAAAAGTGTTAGCAATGGTAAGTGAGCAATAAATAGAAAAAGAAATTCTTATTTTTAACTTTCTTAATTAAAAAAAAAAGGACCAGCTAAAGACAAGCTTAAAACTATTCATTGAAAGCTAACTATACAATTGAAGCATCCATCTAGGGGAGTAAATGAGGGAAATGTGAGAATAAAGAAAGAAAGAAGTACAATGGATTATAGTGGTAGACTATGGGTGAGTTGGTGGTGCGTGTACTCCGAACATATAGGACACAGCAAAAGCAATATTAAGAGGAAAGTATATAGCAATACTGGCCCACATCAAAAAACAAGAAAGAACCTAATGAAACTACCTAATGTCCCTTCATGAGGAACTAGTAAAAGGATAAAAAAAAACTCTCAAAAGCCAGTAGAAGAAAGGAAATAGTAAAAACTAAAGCACAAATAAATGAAAAGACAGTCCAAAAGATCAACGGAACCAAAAGTTGGTTCTTTCAAAAAATAAACAAAATAGACAAACCTCTACTCAGGTTCAAAAAGAAAAAGGATAAAACTCAAATAAATAGCATCATAAATGAAAGAGAAGTTACAACAGACATAACAGAAATCCAGAGAACAATTGGAGGTTACTGTGGCCATTTATATGCAAACAAATTCAACAGTCTAGTTGAAATAGACAAACTACTAGAATTATAAAATCACCTAAGGCTGAACAAAGAAAAATCAGAAAAATTAAACAAATGAACTACAAAGAAGGAAATTGAAAAAGTAATCAAACCCCTACCAAAGAAAAAAATTTCATGGTCAGATGTTTACACAAGTGAGTTCTACCAAATATTCAAAGATGAACTACAGCCTATGTTGCTCTTTTACAATATTGAGAAGGATTACTACCAAATACATTTTACAAAGTCAACATCACAAAAATACCAAAATCAAACAAAGACAACACAAAAAAAAAAGACCAGTCTTTCTAATGAACAAGTATGCTAAAATAATCAATAAATCTTAGCAAACCTAATACAACGATGCATCAAAAGGATTACACACCATGACTGCATGGGATTTATTCCAGGGAAACAATGATAGCTCAATATCTGAATATCAATTAATGTAATTCACCACATTGATAAAAGAAACCAAAAACAATATGATCATATCAATGGTATTTGATAAGGTATTTGATAAAAAGTATTTGATAAAGTCCAACATACACACGCTATGGAATATTACTTAGCAATCAATAAAGATAAACTCACATCATATGTAGCAACATGAATGAAGCTGGAAGAGATTATGCTAAGCAAAAAAATAGTCAGAAGGAAAAAGAAATATTGATTGGTGTCACCTATATGTGAAAAATAGAGAAAACAAAGGATCAGGTCAAAGACAAACCCCTTGCAAGCAGCTGACCATAGATCTGAGGGAACTGGGTGGTAGTATTTAGGAGGAATGAAAATTGGGGAGAGAAAGGCACAAAGAACTGTGATGATAGATCGCATATGCTATGGTGAAGAGAGAACTATGGGGACTACACTTGAGGAGAGTCAAATACTGTACAAAACAGCAATGCACCAAGTCATCTGTTACCATCTTAACTTGGGTATAACATTGTCAGGGAGAGAATAATAGATATCCCCATCCAGCTCTCTAGAGTGATATCAGCACTGTTGCTGGATTAGAAATGTGTCCCTTCACACATTGAAAAAAACCAACAATGTCAAATGCTGGCGAGGATGTGGAGAAAAAGGAACCCTGGTACTCTGCTGGTGGGAATGCAAGCTAATCCAACCATTATGGAAGG